>CP140207.1:0-715843 GCA_037349495.1 Lotmaria passim
ACCCTAACCCTAACCCTAACCCTAACCCTAACCCTAACCCTACCCTAACCCTAACCCTAACCCTAACCCTAACCCTAACCCTAACCCTAACCCTAACCCTAACCCTAACCCTAACCCTAACCCTAACCCTAACCCTAACCCTAACCCTAACCCTAACCCTAACCCTAACCCTAACCCTAACCCTAACCCTAACCCTAACCCTAACCCTAACCCTAACCCTAACCCTAACCCTAACCCTAACCCTAACCCTAACCCTAACCCTAACCCTAACCCTAACCCTAACCCTAACCCTAACCCTAACCCTAACCCTAACCCTAACCCTAACCCTAACCCTAACCCTAACCCTAACCCTAACCCTAACCCTAACCCTAACCCTAACCCTAACCCTAACCCTAACCCTAACCCTAACCCTAACCCTAACCCTAACCCTAACCCTAACCCTAACCCTAACCCTAACCCTAACCCTAACCCTAACCCTAACCCTAACCCTAACCCTAACCCTAACCCTAACCCTAACCCTAACCCTAACCCTAACCCTAACCCTAACCCTAACCCTAACCCTAACCCTAACCCTAACCCTAACCCTAACCCTAACCCTAACCCTAACCCTAACCCTAACCCTAACCCTAACCCTAACCCTAACCCTAACCCTAACCCTAACCCTAACCCTAACCCTAACCCTAACCCTAACCCTAACCCTAACCCTAACCCGTACACCCTAACCCGTACACCCTAACCCGTACACCCTAACCCGTACACCCTAACCCGTACACCCTAACCCGTACACCCTAACCCGTACACCCTAACCCGTACACCCTAACCCGTACACCCTAACCCTAACCCGTACACCCTAACCCTAACCCTAACCCGTACACCCTAACCCTAACCCTAACCCTAACCCTAACCCTAACCCGTCCACTACTACACTACTACACCCGTACACCCGTACACCCGTACACCCGTACACCCGTACACCCGTACACCCGTACACCCGTACACCCGTACACCCGTACACCCGTACACCCGTACACCCGTACACCCGTACACCCGTACACCCGTACACCCGTACACCCGTACACCCGTACACCCGTACACCCGTACACCCGTACACCCGTACACCCGTACACCCGTACACCCGTACACCCGTACACCCGTACACCCGTACACCCGTACACCCGTACACCCGTACACCCGTACACTACTACACCCTAACCACCAACAACATCCACACAACACAACACACCAAAGCACACACCACACCACATACACACGCAACACAATTCAGCTCCTCCACAATGCAAGCACCATCCAATCCTCTTGCAGCACAGTAACACAGTCTGTCCAGGCACACACAAAGGCAGTCGTCCGCTCACCTGCAAAACACACCCATGCACACACACACGCATGACTCACCTTCACAACAGTTCAGCACCACCAGCTGCGTGCGTACCAGTGCCACACATCTACACAAACACACACACACACACACACACGCACAGCAACACACACACACAGAGAGAGAGTGAGAGAGAAGAACAGCTCCTGTGCAGCTCCGTCGCAACAACAACAACATAGCAAATCGCTGTCTCAAACACCTTGTTCATGCTCCCCTTCACAATAAACCACAGACACAAGGCGCACACAGCAAGCAGTCCACCACACCCACACCTCCAGCCTATTCATGTCTGCGCAGCCCTTCACCTGGTGTGGCTCGTCGTGGTCCTCCCTCTCTCTCAATCCGCTGGCTGCACCTGTCTCTGCCTTGTCGTCTGCTGCACCCTGGCTGTGTGTCGCCACAACACACACAGGCTGTCCAACACCGCACCATCAAGGCGGAACACTGCATGCACAACACACCGTCATGAGGACGCACCCTCACCACAAGCAACTCGGCATGCTCAACGTTCACCTACGCACCACCACCGTCGGTCCAACGCGACCGCCTTGAGTGAGGACAGGCAAACACACACAAACGCACACACATATGGTCGATAGCGTCAAGCTTGATGTCAGCATGCTGCCTTCTTTTCTCCTCGAGCCTCTGCATTCACTTTCTGCAAACACACACACATACATACAGGTCTGGCGTCATAAAACTGCAGTGTCTCACATCTTTGCATGCCACACTTCGACTCTGCTAGCCTTTCAACGAAAACCAGCTCCTCCTTCATTCGTCTGCTGCATGCTCCATCCCTCCCCATCCTCGACAACACTCCTCTGACACTGTCTGCTCAGCACACGCACCAGCTACGCCACAGATTTAATTCACTCTCTTATTCCATGCCTCTCTTTCTCCTTCCTTCACGTCTGTCAAGTTGAGTTTCTCCTTCTTCCCAGCAGCTGTTGAAACGAAGAAGATGCAGAGAAGCTGTGAGCAACGCACGTGCACCCTTTTGCCTTCTTTCCTTCCAACCAGTTGGGAATGGCAAAGCCAATTACAGTGGTGCCACGAATGCGCTGCTGCAGCTTGAGCTGTCCTTCCTTTCCCACTCAACAGCAGATGCTCCTCCATCTTCGTCTTCGTTGCTCAGCCGTTGTGAAGGCAGACACGCAGTGCAGTCAGCGCTTGCCTTCCCAGATGCAGGTGTGAAAAGCCCGTCAAACAGCAGCGTCAATGAGGAGGACGCTGGGCACGTGGGAACAAACGCCACACGCACAGATCCGTCAGCCCTGTTCGCCTAACAAGAATCCCTTGTGTTCGCAAAGAAAGCCGAGGTAGTGACAGCAGCATGCACCGTTGTCTGGCAATTCTCCGTTTCCGCTGCTGTTGGCGCTGTGAGAGCGTTGACGTCTCATTAATAAAACCGCTGCAGGAGGGTCGGTCGCTGTCTGCTTCCACTGCCTCTTTGATTCCAGCAAGTCAAGCTAACTGGCAGCAAAGAGCAAAAGGCTCCATTTGCATCTATGCGCACATCACACGCTGACTATTATCCTTGTTTCCCCAAGAGCGGCATCTGCATTCTCTGCAAAGGACGGTCTTAGCGTTGAGCAGTCAAAGTGCCCTTTTTCCGCGTCGCCTCTACAAGGTGGAAAGGCAGAAGCAAGAGCACACAAACACAACGGAGGAACGCAGCAGCAACAAGCTGCCCACAAAGCACAAGCACAATCAAAAGCAACAGCTGGGACATTTTTTCTTTTTTCTATTCAATTCTGAAAAACAGCCTTTCTTTTCACCTCCTGGGATATGAAAGCTGCAAGCAAAAAGGTGTGCAGCGAGCAAAAGCACTCCCCATATGCAATTGGAACGCTCAAGGCAACCTCCTTCAGTGGAGCTCTCCTCTTGCACAAACACACGCGCTTCAGCCGCAACGTCTAGATGCTGTTTGCGTGTGCATCTAGAAGCCAGGCAGTCCTCCTAATCAAGGGAACAAGCAAACCACTTCTCCGCACGTACAAGAAACTCAATTACCGTCATAGCGTCTGTCGCTTCATAAAGCACGCTTACTGCACACATACTCACGTTGCGCAGATCGGCTGCCACAAGAGGAAGCTTGGCAAATAGGCACCTCACCTGCTGCGGATGTCTTGCAAAAACCAAAAGGAAAAGGAAAGCAAAAAGAGAACGCAACGCCCAGCGCGGTGCCACGACGTCACTGTGAAGTGAAATGCTAACCAAAGCAAAAACCCAAGCAGAGCTCAAATGAACAGGCAAAGAAGAAACAAGAGAGAAAAGGCAGGCAACGTCACTGCTTGTGCTGTCGCACCACGCAAACGAGTGGCGTTCCATGACAGCGCTCCAGCGCAAGGCAGCTAGCGTGGTGCAACAGCCTCTCGTGGTGCCGTGTAGCTTGAGCTACTGCAAAGCACTCCGAGGAGAACGTCATTTAACACTCAACAGAGCTCAGAGACGAGAAAAAAGAAAAACAACAAAGTGCAGCGACCTCTTTCCCCTTAAACGGTAAACCGAGTTTTGCCCATCAGCTTCGAAGCACCATCACAACTCCGAAGGCGCACACGACAAGCACCTGGCCTGCAGAGATGGAATGGAAACTGTTGCAAGTGAAGGAAACGAGCACAGGAAAAACGCCAATTCACCTTAGCGCCACAAAAAAAAAAAAAAATCAGAACAGCAGGCACCCCCATTTCAGCCCTCCTGCGTTCAGACGTTGTAGAGAGGTGCTCCTTCGAGAGCGCTTCATTGCCTCCTGTCGTCACTCCCAGGCTCATACCAGCCCCACGCACCAGCAGACCACTGTCCAGGCAGCCGACGTTTCACAGGACACAGTGCGATGATGAGGTGGCTCTAACGAGGCACGGCAGACCAGCTAGACCGCGAAGACTGCTTCAAGTGCCTTGAAAAAAAAAAAGAGAAATGGCACCTGAAGTGGGAAGGAAGCCGATCCTCCACATTTGCTGGGTGTACGAACTCTGCAATGCTCATTCTGACTGCAGCAGTGAAAAAAGGGAGCCACAACAAAGGAAGAGAAGAGAGACACTCTGCCTGCTGATCGGTGCGGAAAAAGTGCCGGCACTGTGAAGTCACCAAAAGCGAAAGTGAAAGAGCAAAACAATGCGCCGACGCGTTGTAAAGGACAGCAAGCGGGATGACCGGCAAGACACTGTGAAACAGATATGAGGTGACACCAAGGCGAATCAAAAAGCCCTTGCAAGTAGCAAACAAACACTGTTGAAGGAAAGACAAAAAAAAAAACAGCTTTGATGGACGTGTATGTGCGTGCGTCAGTGAGCAACACCAACAACAAAAAAGTAAGAGAATCCCTCCTCGACAAAAAGAAGAACCATTGCACTGTTCTCAAAAGGCTGAGATGAAAGCAAAAGCAGTCTCATACTCACATCAGAACACGGGTGGCAAAGGAAGAAGAGAGGGTACGAAAAGTAAGGAACCAACAAGCAGCTGCAATGGCCACTACAGAGAGACTTAAATAACGAGCCCGACTTTAAGCTGGCGCCTCGGTAAAGCTGCATGTCGTTTCGTCACAGTTGAGGAATTATAAAGCAAAACTCGATTGCCAGTTCTCGCGAACCACCCGTGTGCTCCAATGGCATTTCATTATCCGCTCTGTCCACAGTAGTTTCTGAACCTAGTTCGGTAAGGCATAATAACGAACGAACGCTAAAAAAAAGCTATACGAATCTATAAAATGAACAATTAAAAAAAAAAAACAGAAAGCAACAGCCGCGTAGGACATGTTGAAAATGGCTAACGGAAAACAAAGAAAAAAGAGAAGAACGAAACGTATAAAAAAGGAAAAGACAAGAAAAGCACTTCTGAAGCTGTCATTAAACCAGCGGTGCACTCGGCTTCATTAAAATGCCCCGTGACGTCGTCACAATGTTGCACTTTCTTCATCGTCTTCAGCGACTTTGTCCTAGTTGCCTTTGGTGATCACCCTTACGGAGGGATCTAGCATCCGAGTGTTCGTCACGCTGCAGCCCCGCACGACCACCTTTTTCAGAGACGGTGCACCAGCGAGGCCATCAAGATTAGTAAGTCCCTCGTTGTAGGACAGATCGACTTCCTTCAGCTCAGGACAGCTGTTGAGCTGGTCTACGTTCTTCAGATCACATCTTCTCGCATCGAGTGTCTCCAGCAGCGGGGCACCAGCGAGACCAGCGAGGCTCTGCAACTCACAGTTGTCGGAAACGTCGAGCGTGCGCAGCTTCGCACACTGGCCCAAGCCTTCCACGCTGACAAGGCCGCATCTCTCCACATTGAGTGTCTCCAGGCACGCTGCGCCCGCCAGCATCCTCAGATCACGCACGCCACTCACGTCGGAGATGTCCAGCTCGGTCAAAACGGGCAGCGTGATTAAAATGGAAAGGCACCTGGGATCGCAGCCTGCCACCTTCAACCGCATGAGGTGCGGTGCGCCGGCGATGTCGAAAAAGTCAGACAAATCGTTGTTAAAGGAGACGTCCACGTCAGTGAGGCTCGGGCAACTCCTGAGGCCGTGTAGAGTGGTCAGCCTGCAGTCCTGCGCAACCATTTTCTCCAGGCACGGCAAACCCGCGAGGCCAACGAGGCTGGTCAGGTTTTCGTTCTCCGAGACGTCGACCTCACGCAGCGTTGTGCAGCTGCTCAGTCCCTCGAGGCTTCACAGATTGCACTCACTCGCATTTAGTGTCTCAATCCTCAGCGCGCCGGCGAGTGACCTGAGGCCCTCCAACGTTGGATTGTTGGAAACGTCGACGTCGGTCAACTCAGGACAACTTGCCAAACCCTCCATTGACGCAATGGCGCATTGTCGGGCACTGATGGAACGCAGGTGTTGCGCTCCGGCCAACGCAGAGAAGTCCCTCAGAGACCGAAACCCTCGCATCACAATCTTCGAAATCGGCAATCCCGCTGCTGCGCGCAGAGCCTTCCTGATGACTGCGAGACGTCCCTCGTTGTTCTCGCTTTGAATCCACAATTCCTGCACATGTGGAAACGTTGGCAGCGCTGCGAGAAAAGTGGTCATGTGCACTTCTGGCGACTGGAGAGAGCCCCGCAGATCTTCCCATGGCGCGACTTTGACACGCAACGTCACCACACGGCCTCGCAGGCGCTCCGGCAGCAGCGCAAGGACGTCGTCACATGTGTTGTCGACATCCAACATCATCGGCAGCCCGCACCGATCCGCCCACCACAGCAATGATGTAAAGCTCGGCTGATGTTGTGAACGGCTGCCGGCTACCATGTCATACACCAGTCCGCGTTGCTCCTCTAGTTGCGCGCGGCTCCTGTCTTTGTCTTTCGGCCACGTGTAATTGCAGAGGAGCTCTGTGCACAGTCGCATTTGTGGGCTTACGGCACGGAGTACATATTTAGTGATAGAATAATCTAGAGCATCGCTGAAACTCATCACCTGCGCAACACCGTCTTCACACAGCATCGACAACGCTGTTCAAGGCTCGTCTGGAATGCTTGTAGAAAGGACTGCGTTGATGTCATTTGCAAAGGGTGCATAGCCCATGTGTGAGAGGCTCATGGCTTATCGGAATGTGGTGGCGCGGAACAGGAACTCTACAACGATGTGAAGAAAGCAGCACGCCGAGCAAAGAAGAGGGGCAGAACGCTTGGTGGAATCGGTAAGACGCTGGCAATGCATAAATGAAGCAGGCGTTCCACTCAAGAAAAGAGGAGGGAAGGAAAGTGGGAGCAAGAACAACTCGGAGCGCTCTGTGTGTGTGTGTGTGAGCTGCAGAGACCTGCCGTTTACTGTGCTCCTCAACTGGCATCACAAGGCGGCAGAGAAGTGGTCAGGTGTACACGCGTCTACGAGCACTCCGTCCCACACGTGGCATGTTGAGGGACGCTGCAAAGCAAAGAAAAGCACCAAAAAGGGAACTATGCTGTTCGCTTGTGGTTTTGTGTAGTTTTGTATCCTTGTTCCATCTTTTACTGTGTGTCCTTTTAAAAACAAAAACGTATGGCTGAACAAAAGAAAAAGGAACTGATAGAGAATGAGCGAGCTCCACTTGCAGCAGCGTCAACGCTTTGACAAAGAGGGCTCTTTCTTTTATCGAGGGCATTGTCAAGGCTGTGCTGGCGGTGCAACGGTCCCTCTTTCCCCTCCATCTACCCGAACAAGCCGACACGGGAAAAAAGAACTGGTTGAGACGCAAACACAAGTGCGCAGGTCGATTACACTCAGACATGGTTGTCGATGAGTGGCGTGTTTGTGGCATGCATAGCAAATATCGTTTTTTTCTGCAGTAGGGAATCTGAACTTCGCGTCTAAGAGATGATGAAGACGGGGTCCATATCTTACAACTTCTGCAAACTTCCTGAAAGGCAGTGTTCACACTCTCCTCAACTCTAGGAGCTGTTGCTGTTATTGTCTCCTCGCTACAAATGCTAGGACGACGAGAGTTTCCTTTGGGGGTTTACGGCAGCGTTCTAGTTTTGCCAAGCGGCAGCACAACGCTCAGAAAACACTGTCAAAAAAAAAAAACGAAAAGTCAGTCAGTCCTTTGGTGCCTTTCATTTGAGAGTGAAAAGTAGAAAGTAAAAAGGAACTCCAAGTGCCTTTTTTAGACTCCTAAAGGAAAGGAGCTTACAACAGCCACGGCCCCGGCTCCGCCAAAACCCTGTGTTGTAGGCAACTCGAATAGGTTTCTGTGAATTCCGTTTTCGTGTACTGAGAGGCAAAGCAAGAGTCAGTGCCGTTCGTTGCCGTCTCTTCATATCCGTGCGCTACAGTCCCGTGTATGTCTACAGTAACGGGTTCTTCTCTTCAGGCTCTCTACCGTTTTCCCAGAGCTCCTTTTCAAGCCGCAACTACGTAAACTAGCGCTCTCTCTAGTTTGTGCGCTGACAAGCACAAATTGAGTTTGTGGAGCCACCGACAGCATTTCTGTGTTTAGTCGCTTTTGCGGATTCACGATTTGAAGAATCTAGAGTTTCGAGCAAAGACATGTAAAGCTAACGCCCTGTGCAATGCCCTGGTGCGCAGTATACGCGAAAATAGAATCCTGCGGTCATTCGTGGACAAGTTAGAGACAGCGGCGTTGAGGTCGGCCATAGCGTTTACAACTACTGTGAAAGAAAAGTTGTGTTTTTTTTTTTGTTGTTGTTGTCGCCTTTTCGGGGTAAGTGTGGAAATTGATTAAAATCCGGTGATTCGCGCCGCGCTATTAATCTCTAAAGAGGGTGCCAAAAAGGCACCCTGTAGAGTATAAAGTCGGCTCAAAGGACGCAAAGATAGGAATAAAACAAGAGTTGTGGCCGCAGTTTGTAAGTTAGGCGTAACTGGGACATTCAACTAGGAGTAAAGGCAATTGGTGTCGCTCAGCGTTCCCAACAAAACCGCTTCACTCCAGTCCACATAATATGCTCATTCTCGTCCGCAGCACACAGGGTGGCGGTAAAAGCAGCTCATTCCTTCAAATATCTGTGAATGTAGATATCGATGTTTTGCGGCGAGAGCAGCTGATAATGATACACACAACGAACGAAGCTGGTAGCAGCGAATCTCTGGACCTTTTTTTCTTTGTTCTACCTGTTTTTCGCAGTTGACAACAAATCACGAGAAACACTCTAGGTGGAAGAAGAAAAGCACAAAAGAAAATGAGCATATTGCATTAGCGGAGCAAAGATAAAACTCCGTTGTGGTGGTTTTTCTCACGCATATATGGAGAGGAAAAAAAAAACGAACACGTTCTGCCGACATAATAGTGTACATCGTTTAACCTGTGTTGTTTCCTCGTTTACATCACAGTGCCGAGCAGAACGGCTGCTTCCCGCAGACGCGCATCTCGAAGACTCAGCGGTACGTCCAGGGCATGTGTTGAGGTGTGTGGTTTGCATGTCTGTTCAGTCGAAAAGACATCGTGTACGAGGTGCTGCGCAAGTGCGCGTCGTGCAGCGTACAAGTCTTCGCTGTGCTGGTCCTGTTGCTGCCGTGCTCGCTGTACATTGTAACTGGACGACAGCGCACCACTCGAATGCAGCCGCTCCTCACTGGTACCTGGGTAGCGCACCTCCGTCCTTGCGAAAGATAGAGATGCCACCAGATCTTCCGCCATCTGGCGACGCGCTTGTCGGAGACTGTGCTGCTGCGGCTGCAGCAAATGCTGATGTGTTTCCTGGTGTTGTGCCAACGGCATGTGTTTACGTCCCTGGAGCTCGTGCCTCACGAATGTGTCGGTCTCTTGCAGTGCCTCATTGGCTTCTTCGATCTCCGAAGCGTAGAGAGGAGCCGCAGGCGAGGCCTCTTTTTGTCCGCTGCGCAGTCCGGAGGGCGCTGGCACAGCAGAAACCGCTTGTGATGCCACGGCACACAGACAAGGAGCCTCGTCCTCTGAAGCGCGCAGATGCTCCTGGTTTGTCAATCGGGACAAAGGACGGCGGAGCACGTCGTCGACAAGCGTGCGGGCCTCCATCAGCCGCGCCTGACGCAGGCCGTCGACTTCCTCTGCGTCGATGTCCTTCGCTGACTTCTCATTTCCGTGTGCGTTGTCGCGAGGTTGCGTTTCCTGCACCTCCGCCGCGAAGAAGCAGCGTGGCAGCTCCGTTTTGGAGGACTGCGGCACCGGCAAAGCGACGGAGCTACGACTGGTCTCTGTCTCATCGCGCTTTGTTGACCTTGCTTCTGCAGTACTGCGACGGCGCATAAAGGCGTCATCAACCAGCACGACAGCCTCCCGTTGGCGCAAACAGCGCAGCACATCGTCCTCCACGTCCTGCCGCGTTGCATGTGAACTGGGGCGAGCCGCTTCACTGATGTGCGCCGTAAGGCAAGGAAGCTGCACTTCAGAGGAGCACAGCGGATGCGCAGACGGTGAAACTTGGAGCGAGTCGAGGATTTCATCGACATAGTCGGCTGCTGTCACCTCCCGCACACGGCGTAGATCAACGTCGGCACTGCTGCGGTGCTGTGTCGGCTTTCTTTGCAATGGCATATGTGGTCGGTTCTCAGACGTGGCACGCAGCGGTGGAGTGTCACCCTCCGCTACGCCGGGCTCCCGTGGCGCCGTGGCGGCGGCCGCCTCGAAGCCGGGCCACCAATCGTCGACCAGCGATGTGGCGAGGACAAGGCGCAAGCGGCGCAGTTCCCCGTCACTTTCGGGCGAGCAGGCCTCTTCCGCCTTCAATGACGGCAGCATGACCTCCTTGGCTGTAAGCTGCGGCACCGTTTCGCTAAGTTGACTGTTCCGCACCTTGCATTGCCCCTGCAGCGCCAACTTCCCTAGCTCTCCTGCCATGAACTCACGCTGTGGACAGAGTTCGACCGACGATGGCTTAGACGAAGCAGCACCCTCGTTGGCGGACAGGGTTACCGCGCGCGGTGCTTCACCGTCCTCTGCGTACAGCGTTGGAGTTGGTGTGGAGGCCTCCAGCAGTCGCTGCTGCGCGAGACTCTGCTTCAGCACGTAGAGACGGTAGCGATGCTCTCCGAACTTGATCGCCGTCCGCTGCGACTCTTCCATCGCCAGCATGAAGCGCACCGCATCGCGGTTGTAGCGTTGTTGTGCGGAGTCGCGTGCCTGCAGTGGGGCAAGGTGATGCCCGAACCCGCGTGACGGCTCCTGCAATTCTGCACGAGGCGGTGATAGCGGTGCGAGGGAGCGCCCATGCCACTTGCCAGGCTTCTCCGGTGTGCGTTCCGGTGGCGACGGGGCGTAGATGCGGCGCAGAGCAGCAGTGCCGGTCCACTCACTCGTGATAGGAGCTGCAGCCTTTGCGTCTGCCGTGTTGCGTGTGGGTGTCGTCTCGCCTTTGTGGGAGGCGGCGCCGCTGATGCGTGGCAGTGTTTGGGGGGCATGATGAGTTTGCGACATAACATACGAATAAGTAGAGTCGTAAGACTTGGAGTCTTTCACATGCAGTACATCCCATAACGGGAACCAGTTAAGATCAAAACAAAAATAAAAGCAGGAAAAAAAAAAAACGAAGAGGACCAGTAAGAGAGATTTAAGAATTTAAAAAAAGGGTAGGTAACTTGCTAAGCGGCAAGACAACCCGACTACTTTTTTTTTTTTGGAGTTATATGTGCGTCACGTCGAGCAACACCGTAGTAACGAACTTACAAAGGTCCACGGACGGCTACGTGCTAGTTCGTGCCCACCACTGTGAGGCCGAAATAGAAGTTGACAAAGCGCACAGATTAAAAAAAAAAAAAGAACCTTGAGCGCTAGCACCATGCATTGCACCGCTCATATGAACTTTGAAAGCAGAGCGTCGACAACTTTTTCTTCGCTTTTCTTTTTTGCTGTTGTTTATGTTCGGCATTATGTATCGAAACCTGCCAGATATGGATTCCTGCATAGTTAGCGCCTACAACAATTCGATAAAACACTCGCCATACGTTTGGTCGTCTGTGTCTGCCTGTTCCTTGCACACCATTGCATCATCCTTAAGCTCAAGCCCACTTGCCCTTTCTCCTACACCTTTACTCAGCCTGCCTACCTACGATGAACCTCGAGGTCAAGAACACCGTAAGTGTAGCGGGCTTACATCGTGAAACCACTGACAAAAATAAAAAAATAGATGCCTATTGTGTCAACAAGATGAAGCAAGAATGACACACAGAAACAGCACGGAAACGGCAAGAAAGCAAGAAAATGAAGAAAAAAGTTGTTGACGTAAATTATCACATCTTCAGCACATACCATTTCGTAGAAGGGCTAAGCTACAGCACACAGCACCGAAAGAGGAGACGACAGTGTGTGCGCGATAGCAACAACCACAACAACAAAGCAGGAAATAAGACTCGCCCCGTCAGTGCTGATGTGTAACATCAGAGAAGAACTCGGCATATAAGTACAAATCACGAGTAAAAAAAAAAAAGTAGACAGAAGTAGGTACAAATAAACAAGAATAGTAATAATAGTAGTAGTGCTACAAAAAAGCTCCAGTCTGTGACAAAGAGCAATAAGAGGGCTGAGTCGCGACCAGCGCGGATGGCTCCGTACAAAGGCAGAATGGGTCGCCATGTCCTCCTCGTTGACGTTGCAACCCGCGTGCGCCTCTTACCCTTCGCTGAAACCGCTTTTGCACAACAGAGGTTCATCCATGTATACACAGAGAGCACCGAAACAGGAATACACTTCTCAGCTAATTACAAAAAAAAAAAAAGAAAGAGTTATTAAGGCACCACAGTGACGTCTCAAAGATCCATTTCCAAAAGAAAAAATGGCAGCCGTGAAAACAGCAATAGTGACAAATACTGGAGAAAGAGAAAAGCACCAGTATCCTCTTTTTTTTTTTTTTGCTTCTTCTTCTCTACTTCCCGCTTGTTTGATTTGCCTGCGTATGTGGTATTGTGGACTAATCACTGCGGTGTCGTTTGTGGGCCCTGAAGGTTTTCATCGGCAGGTAGCTATCATCGTGGGCCTTTCGCGCTGCGAGATCGTGCATGTGCTTCACAAGGTCGCGGGCAATTGGACCCGTGAGACGCGAGTCGTGCTTGTAATCAGGGTGCTCCATAACAAACTTGCGCATGTACTGCGCCGCCGTTGGAATCTGCCTGGCTGCGCGCATGGACAAGAACTTCAGGTACGACTCAATCAGCGGCGACTGCAACTTCTCGTCATCCAAGTAGCGACGCACTAAGGGGATGAGGCCGTAGAAGCCGCCTTCCTTGCCGTTGAAAATCTCGTCGATGCTCATCTTGGCCGTCTCGCTGTCGTCTGCTGTAGCTGCGGCAGCAGCAAAGATATCCCTGCGCATCACGTACTCCTCGTCGCAGGGGTTGATGTGGTGGGCGCGGCCCATGTTCTCGTCCACTGTGGACATCCTCGTGTAGAAGACCGGTTTATATTTCACAATCGCCTTTGTCAGCAAAGGGATGAAGACGGCAAAGGCAGAGTTCTCAAACGGAGTAGGCTGGATGTCCATCACACGGAACTCCACACGCCACCCAATGTCGCTGCCGATCGGCGGCGGCTTGAAGCGCACCGTCTGCCAGTTGGTGGACTGGATGTTCTCGAAGTGCTCCGTGTGCGTTGTGTCGTCGATGTTGATCATCTTGTCGTACATGACGAGGGGGTCGCGGATGAAGAGATGGGCGATGTGCTGCGCCAGACGCGAGTCCACCCCTGCCTCCTTCAGCACCTCGTAGTATGGGTGGTTGATCTCAACCTTCGAATCGTTGAACTGCTCCAAGTTCGGCGTGGCGTCGCTGATGAAGACGGAGACAGAGTCGTAGCGGGACTTGAGGATGCGTGGCACCTCTTCGACGCGGCGGTCGTCGACAGAGGCGGCGATGGTCAGCCAACGCACGTCGGAGTCGCACAGCAGCCCTTTTTGAAAAGGTGTGGCGGAACTAAGTGCGAGGAAGGCGGGACATAGGATGGCGAGCTGGTCGTACACGTGGCGCGCCTCACGGATGTTGTCCAGTTGCATCGTAACCTGCAGGCAGCTGTCGCCCATGCCAAAAGCCATGCAGTCCATATAGATGCACGGGTGGCTCACCGACGGTACGGGGCAGGGGCAGGCGTTGTAGCGCTCCAGCACGTGCTCGCGCTGCTGTGGCGTGAAGTACTGAGCGTAGTAGTAGAGCGTGGCCGGTGTGAAGAGGTGCTTCATCGCCTCCGTCGCCGGGTACTCCTTTTCGCGTGGATCGATCGGGCTGGCCGGTGCGGGGGTGTTTGCGTTCGAGCCGAACTTGCTCGTCTTTTTCTTCTTGTCGTCCTTCACACCGCAGTCGATGTCCTTGTTGTGCGGGTTCTTGTCGATATTGAGACGGTGGTCTACCGTGTGCTCCATCGTGTCGGTGTCAATGTACAGCGGGACCTGGATGCATACCTTGCGGCCGCGGCGCAGGCGGATGTTTGCCGTCAAGTTGGCGAAGCGCGGGTGGGTGCGGTTGATGCATGCATCCGGCACGAAGAGAGATTGCGAGTAGGGCGAGCTCTTGTCCTCCGTGTCGGCAAAGTCGCCCTGCCCCATCAGCGGGAAGGTGACGAAGGTGGTGCCAATGACACCCGGTGGCGTCTCCTTGTCGATAAGGTCGTAGCGGGCCTCGATGTTGCGCTCCACGTTATTCAGGCTCTCCAGCGACAAGCTGTAAGGCCGAGCTGGGGTGCTCTCGACCATGAAGCTGCCGTACTCGGGATGCCAGATGGCGTCGTTGTCCGCACGCGCCGAGAGACGCTCCATCACTTCCGCACCTTCCAGAGAGAGGGTAACGGTGTGGTCGCGCAGGTGGATGAGCTGGTGCTCCAGCTCCTCTCCCCAGAGAAATGGCATCCCCTTGACATCCTTCTTATTTTTGTACACGTTGAGGAACTGCTGGATGCCATGCGCACTAACGTGTGGGATGGCCTTCGTGTGCGCGTCCGTGCCCCACCGCATCGGCTCACCGCCAGTCGTAAGAAGACCCATTTTCTTTCTTTTTTTTTCTCTTTAAATTCTGTCACCGTCTTCGAGCAGCAGTGCAACAGAGATAGCAAGCGTAAAGGTCTGAATTGGCGGCAACAACAAGAATAATAAGAAAAACAATAATAATGAACTTTTGAAAAGGAAAAGACAGCTGGCACTTTGGCGTTACAAAAAGCACAAGACAAAAAACGTGTGGCACCTTATCATCCAAGCGTTATTGGTGATCACCAACTTGAAAAAAAAAATGTGTGGTTAAAAAAAAAAAAACGAGATAATGACAGCAATAAAGTGTGTCTGCAGGCAAAGAAGCTCGAAATGTAAAATAAATTAGAGCTACAAACAAAATGCATGTAAGTGTTTTGGAAAGGCTTAGAAGAGAGGAAAAAAAAACGGTCCGGCGTGTGTGTTGAAACGCTGTGCCAGTGCTTTTCTTTTTACCTTCCTTTTTGGCGTATAGTGCAACTAGACAAAACGAGGTGCGCACGGTCGAAGGAAAAAAAAGAGAGAGTATACAAGAAGGGTCAATTTAGGTTTAAGTAACTGAATAGAGTCTCCACACGACGACCGGCATTGGTGACAGAAACAAAGCGACTTTCTTTCTTCCTCCTTTTCGCAGTCCTTACAAGGCAGTTTGACAGCTAAATAAGACGCACCGCAAAGAGGAAGAAATGCGTTAGTCTCTTTCTTTTTCCTTCTCCCTCTTTCCCCCCCCCCCCTCCCAATAGACGATCTAGAACTTCAAGAGTGCCCTTGTGCAGACTCCTACCGCGTCAGCATAGTTGACAGTCGTTATTATCACTTTGAATGCTCGTTTTTGTTGCAGGATAGTGAGAAAAAAAAAAGTGGATAGAACGTGTATAAAGAAAGATAAAGAGCGATCTGACACTTGACACTACGTTAAGCTCTGCATGAGCTTCTCGTATGCATTCTGTACTGCCTTGAACTGTGTCTCCGCCGCTTCGATCTCTGCTGGGGTGGCGCCGCTCCAGCGATCGGGGTGCCACTTCATGGCCATGGCACGGTAGGACTTGCGCACTTCTGCCACCGCCGCCCCGTTGCGTAAGGAGAGGGTTTGATAGTGTACATCCAGTGACGCACGCTCATGGGTACCGTCGTCATAAAACGACTCCGCGTGCGATTGCTGCTGCTGCTGCTCTGCGCTGTCAGCCCCTCCTGCTGCCGCAGTAGGAGTAGATTTCGACAACGTTCTTTTCTGCTCTTGCGCACAACGCTCCTTCAGGCCACGCAAAAACGCCACCGTGGCGGCACTGCGCAGCAGATGGAGACTCTCCTCAGCATGGTCGACGGCGTCCTGCCACCTCCCCAGAGCCTCTTCACACCGTGCCACAAGGATGAGTATCTGCGCACGCAACTCCGGCTTCTCCGTGTAGGAGAGCGCGCGATGTGCGTCATCAAGAGCGTCGTACCACGATGTGTCCAGCTGCACGAGAGCCAGCGCGCGATCATGGTAAATCACCCCTGTGACGCCATCGGACACAAAGGGCTCGTGGAGGATTTGAGTAGCGTATGCCGCCACCTCCGACCATTTCTGCGACTGTGCCAAGTTCGTGAGTTTTTCGATCGCGTCGCGGCAGCGCAAAACACGAGTCTGCAGTAAACGGAAGCGCAGTTCAGCGGTGCCGATGGATGCGCGCTGCATCGATGCCAGAAGGCCTCTCAGCACATCCGCGGAGGTCGCAGCGTGAAAAGTCAGCTCCCACGCCGCCAGGTGCATCTCCACGGAGTAAGGATAAACGAGCGTCTTTTCCTGTGCGTAAAGAGCCGCCGCGCCAGCGTTGTCGAGAGACAGCAGGCGTGCCTTTGTCGCCTCCAGCGTGCCACATGGAAAGACCGCCAGCAACGCCTCCAGGCTATCGCGTGCCCGTGTGTACTGGTGCGTGGCGTAGTAGTTGGTGTAGTCGCTGAAGGCCTTCACGGCGACTGCTTCCTCGCGCCACGAGGGGTCGTTTTTGTGCGCCGCCACCAGTCGCATCGCCTCCTCACTGTTGCCGAGACAAACGTACACACGTGCGAGGCGCTGCAGACTGGGGTAGACGCGTGCCGTGTCCGTCGACTCCACCCGCTGCGTTGCCGAGGCACACATCTCCCACTGCTCCAGCTTAAAGTAGCAGACGGCGATGTTGTGCAGCAACGAGGATGTCAGCTCGTGCGCCATGCAGAGCGAGGAGGCGTGAAGAAGGCGGTCAAGCGCTATTCGGTACTGCGCAGCACGGAAGGCCACCGCAGCCTCGTGCACCTCTGCCTGCTGCACTGCCGGCTGCATCGTGTCACGCCGGGTGTCGAAGTCGTCCACGCCGATGTGCAGTGGCAACGCAGCTGCAGTCTTCGCCGCATCGACCTCCGAAGCGGAAAGAACCGACGACATGAGAGAGGGCGGGGATAGAACTGCGATAACCCGCGATGAGGTCGCCTTCAGTTCGTCTGTGAGGGTGTCAAGGGCATCGGACAGCGTAAAGAAATCATGCGTGTCCATCAGCCGCTTTGCACAGCATCGAGCGCCGCCGGCAGCGTTCACGTTTGTGGCAGAGGCGACAGGCGACCGCAGTGCCTCGCCTCCGTCGACCGCGCTGTCGGCGCGGACATCGGCGCAGGCGGCCACCCACGCATCAGCTACGGCACCGTTAAGGACCAACGTGGGGTCCAGCTGCAGTTGTGTGGCGAGGGGCAATTGAGAGAGCAGCAGCATGGCTGCGAGAATGGCGTCAGCACCGCTGCGTGTGCAAAACGAAACAGTTCAAGCTACTGGTCTGCACTTATGCACAGCTGTGAGCCGTAATTGAGTAATTCAAGAGAAAAAACATTAAAAAAAAGGTAGAGAAGGCGAAAGCACATGAGAAGCACAAAAGCGAGGCATGCTTTGAGGGAAATAAAAGTAACTATGCGCAAACGACTAAAACTCCGTATCTTCGATATGGCAGCTTGCACTGTCGATGGACAGACTCCGAAAAAGGGGGAAAAAACTGACTCGCTTACGCGCAATAAAGCCGAAACGAAACGCTGATCTCCTTCCACCTCAATCCTTCTAGTAAACTACCACACACAAACACACACGCGCTTGCACACTCTGTGTGCCGCAAAACTCCCTCTGAATGCTGTAGCAACGCAATCGTAGCAACACGTGCTTTTCTCTTAAAAAATGTACTGCGCACTGGAGGCGTTTCGTTGTTTTTTTTTTTTCCAGTGCCATTAGGCTATAAACGACACATATTGTCACACGGCGAAACCGCTTGTTGACCGGGTGCAGAGGTTTGCGTCGGTAGTGCCGGAGAAGCAAAGGCAACATAAGACAAGAAGAGGGTACTTTACACCTTAAGCTCGATGCTATGTACATGTCTGAGAACCAGAGAGAGGAAAAAAGAAGAAGAAAAGAGAGCTCAGCACCTGTTTGTTAGTCTCTGTGCAAGCTAATGAACGGACTCCCGGACGAGACTCGGCTAACCGGTGCCATGGAGAGCTATCAACCAGCAGCTCAGTGCACACCACGCACAAAGAAGAACTTGTAGGTCGTTTTGTCGCAGTCGTGGTTCATTGTGGTGCTGCCCCGCAGTTTCCACGTCCCCTCTTCCTCCAGCGCATCAAGCAAAGACACAAAAAGCATGGAGGTGCCGATGTCCTCCGTGGCAAACTGCGTCCGCAGCTCCCCGTACCAGTGCGGCGGGTTCTCTTTTCGCACCAGTGCAAAGGGTGTCTTGCCAGTGTTTGTGGTGGAGCAGGAGTTGGGAATCGTCTCGTTAAGGCGGTCAATGGTACTCTCTTTGATGGGGCCAAAGATGGAAATCATCGGCGGGTTGCACGTTATATTCACAATTAAGTTCATTTCGGACATTTTCGCTTGATAGAGTTCAAAAAGGGGAAGAGACTGGGAGGCTAAAAAAAAAACGGGGTATGCGCAACTTGGACGGGCCTTCTAAGAAATGGAATTGTAACTCGTTTTTGTAACTACAAGAAAGCTAAAAGTTGATGCTGCGAGTGCGTGATGACACGAATACAGAAAACAAAAGGTGCGGCGGAAAAGCTGTCCTTTGGGCTTTGCAAAATAAAAAAAAAACAGCAGAAAATCCACGATAGAAGAAAAAGAAACGGAGAGTTAGAAGATAGCGTCGTTCGAACGGAAAAAAGGAACTCTTGTCGTTTTCGTTGAGATTGCTTCGTGTGCTACTTCGTGAGTGAGCGTGCAACTATGTACATGTGCAGTACATTTCTGCATTCATGCTGTGTGCGTGCGTGTTCGTTCGCACACTGACTGTTTTCGCTGCCTTCCTGAGAACTTTTGACCCATGCTTGCGGCCTTTCCTTGTCTTTTCGACTGAGTTCTTGAACTGAATGCCCAAACTCGCTCGGCTCTATACATCTTAAGAAAAAAAAAAAAACAAGCAACTGAGAAGTGCTTGATATTTCAAATGGGCCAGCTAGCAGAGTGACAGGGAAAAAGAAGGTGCGTCTTAAAGCACGGAAGTGGAAAAGAAAACAGCGGCGCCGATACCACGGCGTCAAAGGCCACTTAGAGGATCGCCCTCAGCCTTTGTCTTTCCAGCCCTCTCTTGCTGCCGCTGCGCCTCGGACTCCCGCAAAGCAGGTGCGTCGATCTCCTCCTGCTTCGGGGGCACGTAGATGCCCTGAATGCGCGCCGCCCACTCCTTGACGGAGCAGCTCTCCGGCAGCACCGTCACAAGCGCCTTGACTTCCGCCGGCGTAAGCACGTTGTCGCCGTGTGTCGTCACAATCTCCATCAGCTGGTCCCGCGACATCACCGCCGCCGCGCTGCCGGCAAATACCTTCAACGCCTCTACCACTGCGTGCTCCTCGCGCATGCGATCGCGAAAGATCATCTCCGCGGAGTGAATAAAGATGTTCCAGTCGATGTTCTTCAGCTCTTCGGCCGGCGTAAGGGAAACAGTAGCAGCAGCAGCACCATCAGTGGTGGCGGCCGCCGCGGTACCACCGCCGCCTTCATCGCCGCCCTTCTCCGCGATGGACTTCTTTGCGGCGCTGATGCTGCCGCGCGCTCTGCCTTTGCGCTCGCGTGCCTCCTCTTTGCGGAGCTCTTTGTCACGTCGCAGCTCTTCCTCTCGCCGCCACTGCTCCAGTCGAACGATGGGCTCCGCCATGATTTCTTTTAGTTTGTCCATGTCTTCCTGCGTTGGATTCATACCCATGCTACGCAGTAGCGTGGTACAGTCGAGGAAAGAAACCAGCTTATCCTTGCTCTGCAGCATGGCGAAGGAGACTTCAGCGTCGTTGTAAACATCGCTCGTCAGCACCGACGGTGCGTCAATGTCTAGCGTCGACGCCATGACTACGGTGGAGGGATAGTGAGACGAAGGAGAGATGAAGTGGAAAAGAAAAGACGCACAAGCCTGTGGGCGTGTGTGTATGAACTTGTGCTGTTGTTTTTTACTCTTAGAGCAGGTACATATCAACAAGAAAACTGCGATGGAAAGAAAAGCGGAGACAGTCCCCAACGCAACGCAGCCATTAGGGAAGAGAAAAAAAAAGGAAAGCAAATTAGGCGTTGTTGACAACAATGACTGAGCCACGCACTCCACACAATCTTCTACAGAAGACGTGGTTTTGGATTACATAAAAAGCAAGCATGGGCAGCAACACAGAGTGCAGACGAATTTCAAGGAAAAGGAAAAGAGCCTTACACTGCAAGTTATCATCGTCGACATATAATTGAAGCTTATGGTTTTCTCTATTGTAATAGTTTTAGGGCATAAGATATCCTCTTTTTTCCTCCCAGAAAAAAAAAATAATGTCTCTGTCCACAGAAGTTGTCTTAGAGAGCACTGGCACACTAAAACAAAAATAACCATGATGAAAATAATAATAAGTAAGTGAAAGCAAAAAAAGTACGGCAACGCCATCTTTGCTTCCTTTACGAGGTTGAAAACGTGCTACTGAAAAACTAAATTCTCAGCTTACATATACAACTGCTTTTGTGACGCCTTAAAAAAAAAAAAAACAGCCTTCAAGAGATAACATGTATATAGAAACACACTTACGCCCAAGTGCGCCAGCACGAACACACACACAGAAGGGCTTATTATCCGTATTTCCCAACCGTACTGTCGCACTTTTTTTAAACTCTTCAATCTAAGCGCACGCACAAACGCGACCCCACAGTGCACACCGCACAAGCACGCGGCTGTGCTTGTACAGTAACAGCAACGATCGTCTCGAGGATCTTTAGATTTACAACAAAAAAAAAAACAGTCCTCTTCGACTTCGACACTTTACTGTACAAAAAAAAAAAAGAAGCGAAAGAGACTGCTGTTTCTGCTGTTAACTGTAACGAACCCTTAATGAGGAAGATACGCTAACGCACAATAAAAGTAAATTGTACAAGTCAGGCTGCACCAGACTCGCAAGCAAAGCCGGCTTTTAAACAGGCTACTTAAAACTCAAAAAAAAAAAACACACGATATGGTGAAGAGAAAAAAAAAAAAAGAGAGACATTATTTAAAAACAAAAAACGCTGACACAAAAGAGGGAAAGGGGGGAGGGTACTTTTAAGCGCTTTAAATCAGATTAGAAAACGGAGAACATGACGCACTGGTGTGCTTACAAGTGTCAATCACCAGACATGTCATTTCTCTTCTCTATTAGGGCCTCGAAACGTCCAAAAACGTTTTTTTTTCTTGGAGGGGGAGGGGAAGGAGAGAGGGGGAGGGGGTTTTGAAAACCGAAACAGCTAAGCACAGAAATAGCAATAACGATAAAGCTGCGTTTTGTGCCTCCCTGCGGCCGCACGTCGCTCAGCGCAGCAATCAAAAAAAAAAAATAAATAAATAAAGCGGTTTGCGCTAGCCGGCTCTGTCTTTCATATCATGAGCTTAATGTGCAACGGATTTGCTCAGTGGCGGCATGGCAAAGGACCCGTGCAGCGAGCAACACGCCTCTTCGAGGATGCTGGCGCTGCGCTCGTGCAGCTCGCGCTCGTATGGGTCGTGGTTCGACGCACGGCCGGTGCTGTGGCAGCTGTGCTTCGAGCACACCGATGGCGTGCGGCTGTGCGATGGCGACGTGGCGCACCGATCCTCAACAGAAGACTCCGTCACAACAATATCGCTCGCCTCTACCGGCGCGTCGCGGCCACTGCGGGCCTCGTCGGCGAGCTGCTGCCAGTTGAACTTGCTCATCCACCACCCCAGCAGTGGGATCTCTGTCACCATGCCGACCGCGATGCCGCCCAGGCAGCCGTACACGCCGGTGTGGATGACAAAGACAAAGAAGGCGGAGGCCGGCACGCCGACGCACCACAGGGTGAGCAGCACCGCAAGACCCGCCTGTGTCGGTCGCCCCGCACCGCGGAAGATGCCTTGCAGGCAGAACTGCATCGAGTCCCCGGCGTGGACGAGAGCGACCAGCGGGATGATGTTCACCACCCCCTGAATTAACTCCTGTTCATCGGAGAAGAGGTGGGCGATGTGACTGCCGAATACGTACATGACGAGGGCCGTCATCAGGCCCAGTCCAATATCGCATAAGAGAATGAACCGCGCGAATTGCTTCGCCTGGCGCGGTTTTCCAGCACCGAGGGAGTTGCCGGTGATGACGCTGGCTGCCACGCACACACCCAGTGCGACGGAAAACAGAAGCCCCACGAGATTCATCGCCACGCCATGAATCGCCAACGCCATCGTCGAAATGCGGGAGGCGATGACGGTCTGGATCTCGAAGGCCCACCATTCCGCACAGGTGGCCACGAGCGCCGGCACGCCCACATGAAAGAACGTCCTCCACGCCGCAAGGTCCCACAGCTTCGGTGACGGCCATGGTGCGCAGCGGATGATCGCTTTCGGGTGGAAAATGGCACACAGCACATGCGTGATGGAGCAGAAGCCGACGGTGACGCCCAGGGCGAGAGAGGCGCCGTGGATGCCGAGCGGCGTCAAAAAGTAGTTTGCGAGGGGAGACGTCAGCGCAGCCACGGCGTTGGCCACAGCCACCACCTCTGGCAGCTTCTGCGCGTACATCGTCTTGCTCATCACACCGCTGACAATCTGCGCGAAAAGGTATGGTGGACTGTAGCGCAGGAACTGGACGACGCCCGAGCACACTTCTTTCTCAAAAACGGCGCACACAAGCGGGCGAGAGAAGAAGAAGAAGATGGAGAAGAGCAGGCCCAAACCGCAGTTCAAGGCTAGGGTCATCTGCAGCGTTTCGCCCACCTCTGGCGACTTCGGATCTGTGCCGAACGCCTGCGAAGACAACGTGTCGATGGCGGCACCGAAGCCATGAACGAAGGAGAAAGCGCACATGTTGAAAATAATAATGCTCGCGCTATACTGCGCCGTACCCACCTCATTCAGGTATTTCCCGACGTACATCAGCGTGATGGTCTGTGACGACATCCACAACAATGAACTCACATCCGTCGGGATGAGAATGCGCAGCGTGTTATACCACAGCTCCTTCGCTGTCATGAGACGATCCTGCGATTCCTCATCAACCTCGCGAATCGCTACAGCAGCGTCATCAAGGCCCATTTTTTCAGCTGCAAGCACGCACAGCGACTTTGGATGCTTGCTATCTTTACAATTAGAGTGTTTAGTTAAGCGATCAAATGTTGAAGGAGCTCTAAAAAAGTGCTAGAGCGTCTTATTGGTCCTGTTGAACCCACAACTCTGTCAGAGTGGTTAAGTGCGACAGTTATAGGTTCTTTAAAAAAGCGGTAAAGCCGGTAACAGCAGCAAGGTGCAGTGTCAAAGCCACACAGAGGACAAAAAAAAAACGGCGTTTTTTTTTTTAAACACAAGAAAAGCAACGCTTTGTCGTAAAGATAGAGATGAGAATAAGTGTAGGTATATATCCAAACCTCTGTACGTGCGCTGAACCAGTTATCATACCAGAGACAAGCAAAGAAAAAAAGAACTGAGGAAAAAAAAAAAAACTGAGGCTGTTAGTACAGTAGGCTGCAGTGATTGAGAGAGAGAGTAGAAAGACACAGATATAAATAAAAAGGAAAGTAACGATTCGTGAGTTTTTTTCACACTGGGCGTGGAACAAATTCAAAAAAAAAGGAAAATCAGTTAAAAAACAAAAAAAAAGAACTGAGAAAAACGAATAGCGGTACGTGCGTGCGGTTCAAACAAAATAAAAGGAACACCAAAAGAAGTTATTAGTTTAAAAAAAAAAAAAAGATGACAATGGTAACCAACTCTCCTTTCAGAGAGACAAAAAGCGAGAGAACAACAGAGAAAAAACAGGGAACAGCAAACAGTGGTATCAATAATAAAAAAACACCTATATATATATATATATATATATATATATATATATATGTATACTACTTGCACCCGTTATCGAAGAAAAAAAAAAAACTGATAGAAAGAGCTGTTCAAAAAAGAAACTCTACGATTATGGAAGGAACGTTGTAGCGCAAATCAAGATTCTCTGTTATTCTTGTTTTTTGGGGGAGGGTAAGGTGAAGTGCGTAGGTAAGGTTTAGTTTTTCGGTGTTTAACAGCCGCAATTAAAAAAGGAGTAGAAGCAACGAGGAAAAAAAATGAGGAAGGAAAACAGAGAATAGGAATAGCAAGCATATCCCAGCTCGGAGTATCCTCCGGCTAAAGAAAACTAATGACCGCATGAGAAAAAAAAAAAAAGATGTTGATCATCCTATGTTCGCCGTCTCAAGCCAGCAAATACGCAGGAAGAAAAAAGTCATTTTTCTTTTTATTTGCACCTGCAACAACAGTTTTTCTCTCTAAAAGCAACGGTGGAATCCGCTCATTTCTTATCCGTAAAGCTATGTTGTTGTTGTTGTTGTTGTTGTTGTTGTTGTTTTTACATGAGTGCAAAACGTACTGTAATACGCACTACTTTAAAAAAAAACTAATGAGAGAAAAGTACATCGGCACAAAGGGTGAAAAAGGAGGACAAGGCAGCAACAGCTCCCAAGACAGTCCTCAAAGAGGAAGAACAGCAGCATGCGATGTTGCTTCGTCGTGCACCTTCAACGCCGAGACCTCTCGGTGTGTCAACATCACACGTTGCGTGCGCTGCGGCCGTCGTTGAAACGCAACAATGCAAGCAGCTTCTGTACCGGGTACGACAGCATAATTGGACCGATTACTGGCATCGACTCCAACACACGCGCAACCATGGGGAAAAAATTGCCAAACAAGTTTAGCGCGCCGAAGCCCTCGATACAGAGCCCGATAAAGCACCAGCGCAGCAACACGAACAGCATGCCAACAAAAAAGCACAGCGAGGCACGCTGGCGTGCGATGAAAAACGTCTTACAACGCGCTGGGCCCATCACCATGGCAACCCCGGCGACAAAAAACACATTGCCCATCGTGAGCAAAATGCTGTCAAGCAGCAGGACGACGCCCATTGCGCTGAAGAAGACGCCGAGGCCTGTCAGCGCCACCCCGATCTTTGTGGCGTCGCTCCAGTTGTACAGCGAGTCCATCAGGCTAACAGAGAGGAGACTAAAATTGTGGGAAAGAAAAAAAAAAAGTAACAACAACAGCCAACGAAAAAAAAAAAAAACGGAGGCAAGCTTCGCCTTTAGAAAAGGGAGGGGAAAAAAGGAGATGCCTTCGGCTTTGCCGTTTACCAAAGAACTAACAGGATGAAAAATGTTGTCGACTCTCGATTTTACGCCGCGTTGACAGCGTGCGGACCAGCAAACACACACGCTTAACAGCTGCCGATGTTTTTTTAAAAAGGAGAAAAAGCAACTAAAAGAAGATTGGCCAGTGGAAGAAAACGTAACTGTAGAACAGAATCTCGTATTGTATTGTTTTGTTCTGTTTTTGTTTTGTTTCTTCCTGCTTTGACGCCTTTGATGATTCGACAGTAAAGATATGAACACCCCGGTTACAGAAAGAAGAGCCTTTACATACGGGATGGCGACAACGCTCACATGAGCTTATAGCGTCCACGCGATATACGCAGTCCTGCACTATGAAGCGCGCACCCAAAGAGAAGACAATGCGCACAAGGTCCCGTGTTAGTGCTAAGCGCCTCTTTTCACTTGGTTTCGCAAGAGCTGTAGCAATGTTTGATAAAGGAATATGAAAAAAAAAAGAAGAAATTTAAGGATGGCAGACGGCAGTGACGTACAGGACGAGAAAAAAAATGGTGTGCAGGAGTGGCAATACCGGTAGAGAAGAAGCAGGCGACGATTCTGCGGCCCATGTGCATTAAAAGACGCTGGCACTTTGACCTTGAGGCATTTGTTGAAGCACACATTCAAAACGTCATAATAAGTTGTTGATTCGCGCGGCACTCTCTATCCGGCGCAAAAACACCTAAAAGTTGTTATGAGGATCATTTGCGTGTTCACGCACAAAGACAGAATTACCATAGTGCCCCCATGTCAGTACGTGACGGCCTTTCTCGCTCCCCGACTTCCAACGCGAAAGAAGCACCCCGAGTTGTCTGACAAGAGCAGAGACCTGCTCATTGGTCAAGTGTTTCTGGTACAACTTTAACTTTGCTTTTACTTGCTTTCCTTTTTTCTTTCTTAGTAGTCGCATGGAGACCTACTTGGTAGGATGAATCCAGCAAAAAAAAAAAAAAGCGCACATCAGTTATGACGTCGTTATTCGTTTAATTATTAGCAAGCGACGCTTACCAAAGAACAAAAAAATGGAAAAAGCAATTTACAAACAACTTGTAAGATGCTTGACTGCCACCACAGGTCGAACATCGCAACTCGACGCCACATCACTAAAATGCACGCACGCACGCACGCGCTTAAGCCAAGCCACCTGAATCCCACAGACTTCCCGTCCGCACGTCTTTCCCCTGCTTCTCCTTTCGTTCGCTCTCTCACACTCGCTTTGTCGTTTGAGCAGCCCTCAAAAGAAACGGAACTGCTCCAATAGAAGATAGAGACGCAGGCAGGTGGCTGCTTTACACTGCGTGACGCGGCTTGCGGTCACGCTTGCCGGTGCCCTTGGCGGCCCCTTTACGCTTCTCCACCACGGAGTCCAGGGTCACCCGCTCGCCCGAGGCATCCTTGTGCTTTGCCGCCAGATCGTCAATGCGCTGCTGCCGCAGGGTGCGGTAGTACGAGGCGAGTGCGCTGCCTTGCTGCTTCATGTCGTCCTCGAACTGCTTCACGGCGGCCAGGTCGCAGGGTCCGAAGTTGGCTTGATCGCGCTTCGCCTTTGTCTTCTGCGAGGTGGCCTGGATGTGGCGCAGGAGGTTGCTGATGCTGGAGTGCACCTTCGGCACCCGCACCTGCGTCTTGAGTTTGCGTAGAGTGGCCTCCACCGCCCAGAACGACTCGGGGAAGCCGATGGCGTGGCTATGGGTGGAGAGATGCTCCGTCAACAGGTAGAGTGCCTCCTTCCATACGTCGCGATGGTAGACGCTGCTGCGCGCCTGCGATTTCTTTACGCGGATGGTGAAGAGGAGGTCGACGCGGTCGGCGTTCGACGGTCCACCGTTGGGCGTGTGGGACAGCGCCACGCTGGGCGAGGTGAGAATGCGCAGCAGGTATGGCGCCACCGGGATGTACACCCCGTCCGCGCGGCTGGCGATGTGGTTCAAAATCTCAATCACCTGCAGGTGCATCGGGAACATCCGCGGCGACGAGAAGAGGTCCATCAAGCACGTCGCGATTTGTACAACGGGGTGGATGAGCGGGCCGAGCTGGTTCGGCTCTGCGTAGGTGGACACGACGGCCCCCCACGTGCGCAGCGCGTTCAAATACTGCCAATTAACGACGGCCCGCACGTTGCTCTGCGTCTGCTGCTGCAGCGCAGCGCGGAGGTAAATGGCGAGTTGGCGCAGATACACAAAGGTGTGCTGGTAGGCCGCCTCCATGTCCGTGCCGTAGAGGTCAACAACGCAGTTCATGAGGAAGGCCACAGTGGACTGGTTGTGGATGTTGTATTGATGGGCGGTGCGGATCAGCGTGAGGAAGATACCCTTGAAGGCGGTGGATTGGTACATGGAGCGGGTGCCGGTGGCGCGGGTGGCGACGGAGCGGACGACCACGTAGGCGGCCACGCGCACCGACTCCTCTGGCGCAGCGCAAAGATTCAGTGCGGCCTTGAGCACCGCCTTCGTGACGCCACGCACGTAGTGCAGCAGCGGCACAAACGGCACGATGGCCTGCAGCAGGCTGACCGACAGCACCGGGTCGATGCTGCCCTCGCCGATCACGGAAGACAGCGCCATCAGCAGCCGCTTCACAATCATGCGGGTCTTGTGCGACTTGAAGGAACCTTTGCCAGTGATGAGGGTGTTGAGCTGCCGGCCAACGTGCTGGGCAACTGCCACGAGCGCCTCCTTCACAAGCGACGGCTCCTCAAACTTGCGGGTGGACTGCGGACGGGGATGCTCTTTCACTTGGTAGCCCAGCTCACGCACAGCGGAGACAAATATATCGATGCCCGCCTCAGCCGTGCTACCACCGCTCGTGATCTTGTCGAGCTCCTCCCGCGTTACACGACCGCGGTGGCTGCCGGCCTCCGCACCCTCCTCTTCCTCCTCTTTTTCCTCTTCGCCCTCGCCCTCCTCATCGCCGTCGCGGCTTTCGTCCTCGTCCACCTCCGTTTCCGCGTCGCTGCCCTCGTTGTCCTCGACTACATCCATGTCCGCCTTGCCGAACTCAAGTAGAGTCGGGTCCTCCTCCTCCAAGTACGAGTAGAACTCCGGGTCTGTGTCCTTCAGCCGCTCCAGCTGCTCCATGTGCTCCTTCTCTTCCCGGGCGGCATTTTTCGCCTCGCGCGCCTTCTTTTTTTCCAGCCGCTCGAGTTTCTCCTTCTTGGACTTGGCCGTCTTGCGGCGCGTCTCGATAACGCCGGCCAAGTGCTTCTTGGCGAACTTCTTGAACGACTTCTTTTCTTTTGTAACGGGCATGATTCGCAGCGCTGTTTTGTGTGATCGAGTTCTAATTGGGAAAATTAAAAAAAAAGCACCAACTGCGGGCTTTTGTGTGAAAAAGAGAAGCACTTCTCAAATGAATGGACAGGCAGCTGCACAACTGAGTTTGTGTCCGAATAGAGAAAAAAAAAAAGGAGGTCAGTTGAAGTGTGACGGAGAATGAAGACAGCTGAATTGAAAATCGACAATGTGTTGTTGAGATCCACAGTAGTGCGCTGCAAGCACAGTTGGCAGCACTACCCTTCACACGTTAGGAAGGAAAGCGGCGCTACGCCCTCTCTCCTTTAACAAAAAAAAAAAAGAGACGGACTTAGCCGCCTTTCAGCTGCAAGCTTGACATCTGTGTACATAAAGATCTCATGAATTGTATGCATAAGTGTAAAAGGGAGGCAGCAAAGCAACCTACGTTTACAGCGGTATCTAGGGAAGCGATGAAACTCAGGGAGCGTTTGCACAAAGAAGCAAAAAAAAAAAAAAAAGCAGCTCTGCGGGCTTATTACATCACTCGACACCCGTGACAGCCGTTTTTGCCGGCCGTCTTGTCACCCTCGCCCTTTCTTCGCTGCTGCTTTCTAACGAAGACGGGCGGCACCGGTGCTGCTGGTGCGGACGATGACGGCGACATCGGCGAAGGCGGCGGCAGCGGCCGCACCGACGTCGTCGTCGGCCCCGCGCTTGCCTGAGCGAGAGGCGGCGTGGACGGGAACAGCGACGGTGGTGGTGACAGACGCCTTCGCGCAGCGGGGGTGGGTGGCGTGTGCGCCGTCGGCTCCCCTGCCGCCTGCGGCACCTGCACCGCTGGGGACGGAGCCGATGGCTGCAGTGATGGCGAGGGAGCCGCGGTGGTCTCGGCAGTGGCGCATTTGTCTGCCGGCCCAAAGTCCGCGAGGAGGCCCCGCCGGACATCCGCGGCGGCGGCAGGATGCTCTAACGATGACGCGGCGGACGAGGAGGGCGAGCGGCTACTGCCACCTGCGCTGCTTGACTCCTTGAAAGGCGTGACGAGGTGCGATGTGTCGGCGGCCTGCCGTCGCAGCTCCTGCGCCAGAAGTGAACTGTTCGCAATGTCGCCGCCGCCGCCGCCGTCGTCGTTATCGTCTTCGCCCGCCTCTGCTTCCTTAACCAGCGATGCATCCAGCAGATCAGCAGCTGGGGGGAGGACGGGTGCGGCGTCCGACTTAGCCCTCCGCGACGAGGGCTGCGCGTCGGAAGAGAAGGACGAGCACGCGGACGACTCGCCCGCCTGCCGCTCCACTGCCTCCTGCTGCTCGCACTGCAGGTCAATGAGACGCTGCAGTACTTCTTCCTTCACGCGGCGCGATGCAGAGGCCGGCACGCACAGCACCGTCGCAATGGGCAGCAGCGACGATGACGTCAGAAAGCCGCCGCAGCACGGCAGCGCCTCCGCGTCGGGTGGTGCCATAGCAGTCGCGTGGTACTCGAAGAAGGCCAACACGTAGACGACGCTGCGCTCCCCGCTCCACTCGTGGCCCTCCCACACCGACGGGTCTGCACAGCCGGCCTTGTGCAGCCGCACAAAAGGCGGGATGCCAGCGTCCAGCATCGACAGGCCCATCGCCAGGTCGCCAACGTCCAAGAAGGCGAGCGGGTCGGCATCCGTCGTACGGGGCACAAGGCCGGCCATCGTCGACACGTACCCAATCACCTGAATAGACGGCGGGAAGAAACAATCGAAGTAGTCGTCGTAGCCGATGTTCAGCTCCGGTAGCTCGCCCAACACGCGGCTGAGCAGCCACCCGGCCACGCGGCGCGTATCCCGCGCACGGTCCAGCACGCTGGAGCTTGTGCGAGGAGCAGAGCCTACAGCGGCACCAGGAGAACTTGCGGATAATCCGAGCTGCTGTTGCTGCTGCTGCTCATGCTGTTGTGTGGCAAGCGTGTGCTCCAACTCGGCGATACGTCGCTGCTGTGCCGCCTCCACCAGCTTCGACGTGCTCTCCTTCACTCGTGCTTCCTCCCGCAGCCGCATCAGCTCGTCTAGCAGTTCCTGGTGCGGCACCGGTTTCAGCCCGCTCCACTCCGCCGTGTGCGCCGCCGTCGTCCCGCGTGTGCGAATTCTCGTCAGTCGTTGGGTGTACCGCAGCGTACTCAGCGTCTCCTGGTAGTTGCGCACGCTCGGGTGCACGCAAGCAAGGAAAGTAGTGAGCGAGGCGCCCGTTAAGTACCGCTGCAACAGCACTGTCAGCGTCGTGTCGCGAAAGTTGACGTACGTGCGCCTGCCGTCCTCGGTCACCCGTTGAGTACTCAGCGCCTCCAGCACGGTACTTAGCCGCGACAGCGACTTGTTGATGCTAATGCTCTCCCGATTCAGCTGCGGCGAGAAAACAGTCTGCCGCTCGCTGCCGGCGAGGTCGACCAGGCACAGTCGCACACTGCGGCTCTTGATGGTGAAGATGGCATGACTGCGGCTGCTGCGGGCATTGCGCTCCGTTGGTGCGGTGCGGCGCGAGCGCATGCCGTACGCTGACACCGCCTGCCACTGCTCCGGCGACGTCAGTGTGCAGGTGGTAAGGCCCTCCACGACGATAACGGGTCCTTGCGGTCCTTGACGACGCCGGATCTGCCGCGGCAGCCCCTCCGCCAGCAGGTCGTTCACGCTGTCCATGTACACCTCCAGCATCGCCACCTCCACTACCCCTTCGCGCCGCAGCAGCTCCTCGACGCATAGGCGCAGAATCCCCGGCTCGTCGTCGGCGCCAGCGATCGAGTACGTCTTGCCGCTGCTGGTGTGGCCATACGCCAGGAAGCAAAGCGTGTCAGGGTGCGCAGGCGAGATCGATTGCATCTTTTTCAGCACCAGCTCATCAAAGATCTCACGATTGCTCACGTGCTCGTCAAAGAGGAAGTCTTCGCGATAGCTACGACGACCAGTGCCAGTGCTCAGGTCACATTCATCGGCTACGTATACGCGTCGCGTCGCCGGATCGAGCGTGACGCATGTGGTGTCCCCTGGATTGTCGGAGCTGCGCACGCGCACAGCAATCTCGACACGACGAAGACTCATTTCAAGTGCAAGGTCACCGAGATGTCAGAGCGAATAACAGCGAAGAAAAGAAACTGGATACTGTGCTTGCGTTGTGCTCACGCAGATTGAAGTCCCTATGTATGCCCTCGTCTTCGCAAGGACATCGCGGCGGTCGATTGTAAAAAAAAAAGCCTGCAGTGACTGGAAGTCGGTAAGAGAAAAAAAAAAAAGAAGACAACTGCAGAGTTGATGACGAAATGTGAAACGAAAAAAAAAAGAAAAGAAAACACCGCAAAAGCTCAAGAATCTAACAAATAAGACCTGAGCTGTCCAGCTCCTTGTGAAGGTGGCACTGCTTTTTATGCCCGTATTATCAAAAGCAAGTGTTGCGAAAGACAAGAGTGGGATAAAGCGACTAGTGAAAAACAAAAAAGAGTAATGAGAGAAAAGAAAAGCGGTTCATTTAGTGCACTAAGAAGGTCCTGTTTGGAGAAATAGAAGATGGGATACTGCAATCAACATAGATTCATCGCAAAGCAATGCTGCATGGAACACCCATCATAGCAAAGAACAAAATACATGTATGTATATGTACAGCTGACCAAGGAAAAACGGTTGATTCTAGGTGACAAAAAAGGCATGAAAAGGCGCCTCTCTTTGTTTCGAGCATAGCGCTCAGCTCGATAGCAGCGGAGCCGTGATGGCAAGCATCATGCGCATCTGAGAGCAATGTAACTATTGCGCTGCTGTGCTTCATCGGTACTCTTTTTTTTTTTTCGCCTTGTGCGTTTCCAGCCTGTCAGTGCCGTTACTATTATTGCTGTTTTTGTTTTTCCTACGGAAGAGGAGCGCAAGAAAGAGAGATGGGGTACAGTCACACGGTCAGCAATCTTCCAAAAAAAAAAAAACGCCTTTAATAGTAGACTGCAGATATAAAAACAAGTCAAAAAGGGGTGGAACGCAGGTAAAACAAGCAATCGGTTCCTTCATTAGGTATACGTGATGTACAAAAAAAAAAAGATATGAGGATCACAGAGAGGAAAGAAAAAAAACACGTACAATTTGGCCCTTTTTGCTTCGACAAGTCACTGTTGTTGCTTCGCATCTATGCACAAGCAAGAATAAAAAAAAAACTCCACCATTGTCAGACACATAAAGCAAGCACACACAATGAAACAGAAAAAAAAAATGAGAGAAGCTAAAACTAGACATAATGAAAAAAAAAAAAACTGGCAACAGGAAAGAAAAAAAGACGGTTTCAAAAGAACAACGAACATCAGAAAGGGGGAAAAATATGTCAAATAAACTCGGATTGGCCACATGTGCAACTCAGTGTGTGAGACAAAAAAATGGAATGCCGCATTTGTTTTCTTTGTTAGAAGTTTCATCTTGCTGGTCGCTATAGCCACCGTCTACCTTTCACATCCCCAACAGAGAGTCAGAGTACATTAAGATTGCGTCTCTAGACGGTACGCAGTTACTCTTCACAGCTAAGCCGAGACAGGACATCGCTCACCGATTTCCACGTCACACCATGGGACTTGGCAACGACGACACCCACCGCTATCGCCGCCACGACCGCTGCCACAAGCGCTAGCGTTCCCGCCTGCAAGCCCGCATGACCCGTCTCTCCATCGCCGCGTCGTTTGTTCTTCTCCACCGCAGCCGTGCTCGCATCGTAGAAGGTGCAGTTCACCTCGTAGTGCTTCGTGTCGCCCTTCGTGAAAAAAGGGCGGCAAAACTCCTTCTCCACCTCGCCACGCTCTATTAGCCCGTTCGCCACCGACTCGCCAATGGCGACGTACTCCACACGGATCGTTGACAACTTGCCCATCGTCATTACCGCCGGCTGTGCGTAGAGGGTAACGATGTCCTTGACAGACGGGCGTGGGTGGCCGGCGCGGTCGTGGCCTAGCAGCCCGTACGTCTTCGAGAACAGAATGGACGACTCCTTCACGCGCAGGCGGTAAAGCACGTACAGGTCTTCGTCGGACTTTTCATCGGTGAGCGCGACACCAAAAGAGCAGGTGAGTTTAGTGGGGTACCGCGCGATCTCCAATTCGCCTTCCTTGCTGCCTTTTACCGAGATGAGCGAGGCCCTCTCGTGCGACGCCTTTTTTTCCGTCTGCATCTGCCGCTAGCTGCAAGAGTGTTCCTCTAAGAAAGAGAAGAGTGAGATTCTGCTGTAAATAAACAGATAAACAAACAAAAAAAAAAAAAGACGTAAGTTCAAGAAATAGAAAACGATAAAGCCTGCGTTGTGGGCGTTTTTCTTTTTTTGTGATGATGATGTTAGTAAATGTGCTGGAAAGAACGAGGTGAAAAAGCAAAAGCTGTTTCTTTTCTTATTGTCGCAAAGAGAGCCGCAACGTCACAGTGTGTTGTATATTTCAATTGTGTTGTTGTTGTTGTTGTTGTTGTTGTTTTTGGCAGTGGGCGTAACGCGACGATGTTCATAGTCTCTCATAAAATGTGGTGGTTTAGATCGAGTAGATAGTTGTCATCAAAAGCCATCCATAGGTTTTTGGTTGTCGTTGTGCCGAGGCTCCGGATGCGCACGACCAAAGACAGTAGTGGTTACTCCCGTTTTCTTATTGTCCTGTTTGGCGCCTTCAGGTGACAGCAAAGCGTATTCCACCCTGATGCCCCGCAAACGAAGTAAAAAAAAAAACGCTTCTTTTCAGAGTCTTTGAGTCAAAAGACCCAAAAGTCTACCTCATGGAAAAAAGGCGGAAGAAAGGAATTTGAATAGGTTGGTTACTTTGGGCCGACTCGGTACATGGGACGCTCATTTCACACACAAAAAAAAAAAACGCCAAACTCCTTACTCACTGCGCCAACATTTGTGCAAGTCCGTCATGGCAGACTAAAGCGTCCATCCATTCAAAAAAAAAAAAAAAACGTTTTGAGTGTTAGATTGCTGCCGGATGGCATTGGTCTACACTTGGCCATAAAAAGCTATCATCCGTGCGCTCGCATATGCGACGCTCACTGCGGGTCGCCGATGCGCTTCAGCGCGTCCACCACTAGTTCCCAAAACTTGTCGAAGTCCAGCTTCACCGCCACCTGCGTGTGGCAGTGCTCCGGCCGCGGGTTGCGGAAGTCAGCCACCGTCATACCCAGTGTCAGCTCGCCACTAAGCTCAATGTTCACTGGCACGCGCTCCGTCGTCATCACTGTCGGGTCAATCACGTACGCCACCGCGCACGGGTCGTGCACCGGCGGAAACTCAAAGCCCTGCTCCCGCTTGTACTGCGTCGCAAAGAATCGCAGGAGTTCTTCCACGAACTTCGCAGGCTTCGTCCCCACCGCCGCGATCTGCCGCACTACCTCCGGCGTCGCCAGCGCCTGATGCGTCAGGTCCAATCCCACCATCGTCACCGGCCAGCTCTCATTGAACACGATGTGCGCGGCCTCCGGGTCAATCTTGATGTTGAACTCGGCCACCGCGCTCCAGTTGCCCATGTGATAGCCGCCACCCATCAGCACCACCTCCTGCACACGCTCCACAATGCGCGGCTCCAGACGCGCGGCCATCGCGATGTTCGTCAGCCCGCCCGTCGGCACCAGCGTGATCGTCTTCGCCTCGTGGCTCATCACTAGGTCGATGATCAACTTCACCGCGTGACGGGGGTCCGCGTGCGAATGCGCTGGCGGCAGTAGCGGCCCGTCCATCCCAGACTCGCCGTGGATCGACGGCGCGTTCTCAATCTTCCGCACCAGCGGACGGTCACAGCCTGCTGCGATCGGTATGCCCGTGATTCCCGCAACGTCCGCCACCAACAGCGCGTTGCGCGTCACCTTCTCCAGCGTCTGGTTGCCCACCACTGTCGTGATGGCCAGCAGCTCGATCTCCGGGTTGCCGTGCGCCAGCAGAATCGCCACGGCGTCGTCGTGGCCCGGGTCACAATCGAGGATGATCTTGCGCGGCATCGTGAGTGGTCCTGTCGATGCGGAGGAGGACGAAGTAAAGCGGAGAAGAGGGAGGAGGGAAAAAGAGAAACAAAGCAGCAGAGAGAAAAAAAAAAAAGCAGGAAACGAACTCGACAAAAAATGAAAAACGCAAATCTTCGGCGGTTAGCGAGGCAACCAACTGCAGAAGAGAGAAAAAAGGAGCCAGCGAGAAGAGGTAGAGACCCTGAACAGGCGCGATAACGTTTTTTTTTTTTTTGAATGAGCGAATGTAAGCTTGTAGTGTGTGTCTAGATTTTTGTGTTAGCTGATTAAAGACCAAAGTAAGTCGCTCGAGAAGAACGAAAAGAGAGAGGATTGAGAAGGCCACGTATCGCGTTAAGCAGTGAAAACGAAAAAGGGCAGAACAAAGAACTATAAAAAAGCTACAAAGCTCACAAGGTCTGTCTGCGGCATTAGGAGAAAGAAAGCACCGAGGAGGAAGAAAAAGGTAAAACAAGGAAATGGCAACGCTATCGAACAGTTAGCGAATTACAGCTTAGAGCTGGTTTTGATTGAAAGGTGTTATCGTCGTTATAAAGCCGATAGACAGCTCCGCAAGGTGAGAGAGAGGAGACGGACAAACACGTGTGTACGTGTGTATGTATGTGACTTTTATTTTTGATTGTCGTAGTGATCGCGAGAGAGTGACGCGTACATGTGCACTCTATCTGCAACAAGGAAAGAGAGAGACAGATGGGGGTGCTACAGCTTTGGATGCAAGACAAAGAGATGAAGGCGCTTGGCATTTATCGAGCCAAAATAGCGAGCCAACTTGGTTTTTTTTTTGTTTTTTGTTGTTTTGCTTGTTCTCTCTTGCTACTTAAGGAAAGCTCTGACCCGGACTCACTAATCTCCTAGTATGACCTCTTTTCGTTTCGGTGTCCATTGTATGTGGGAAGAACGATCGTGTTGAAAACAAAAATCTAAGGTGGTCGTAGCGCTTGTTGTATGTGCGTTTTTTTTTTCCCCTTCTTTCTTGCTTTGCCGAACGCACCAAGGGGCTCTCTTACTTATCATGTACTTTTTTTTTTTTTTGCTGTCCAGAAATGTAAAGAACCTCTCATTGATCGACGTCGCTTAAAGCTGGGCTTGCCAAGTGAGAAGGAACCCAAAAGAGGATCATTAGCGGAGTCATAGTGCATTCTTATGTAAGAAACACTGGCGGCAGACCCCTTACGTCTATTTGAGCCCTTAGTCTGCAGACGATCCACGGCTTTTCCAGAAGTGCGCTGGTCGCAGCACTTTCATATTCGTATAAAAAGCACTCTAAAGAAAACTAGACGATAGACACTCAATGAATGAAACGCGGATTTTTGTGTTGTGCAGTTTAACATGAGGACGTTACACCAGACCTTTTTTGCTCAATTCCATCTGCGTCTCTTTTAATTTATTTCTCAACACGGAGCAACCACGCTGGCGCGGGGTGCATGGGTAGTCCTCCAGTTGCGTTCCAACTTGGTCGTTCGCACATGCAGGAGCTATAACTTCTTAAAGTTGAAAGAAGAGAATCAACTTACAAAATTAAAAAGGAAGGGCGGAACAAATATATATATACGGATTGAACAAAAACTAGACCAAATATTGCAGCCTTTCATCAGCAGATGGAACAGTGGTAGCACGATACCAACATTCCTTTAAACCGGCGCTCACTGCGGGTCGCCGATGCGCTTCAGCGCGTCCACCACTAGTTCCCAAAACTTGTCGAAGTCCAGCTTCACCGCCACCTGCGTGTGGCAGTGCTCCGGCCGCGGGTTGCGGAAGTCAGCCACCGTCATACCCAGTGTCAGCTCGCCACTAAGCTCAATGTTCACTGGCACGCGCTCCGTCGTCATCACTGTCGGGTCAATCACGTACGCCACCGCGCACGGGTCGTGCACCGGTGCCGCCTCCATCAGCCGGTTCCGCTTGTAAACCTTTGAGTAGTAATCCATAATCTCCAGCATAAAAGCCGACGGCTTTGTCCCCACTTCTTTCACTCGCTGGAGAACCTCCGGCGTCGCCAGCGCCTGATGCGTCAGGTCCAATCCCACCATCGTCACCGGCCAGCTCTCATTGAACACGATGTGCGCGGCCTCCGGGTCAATCTTGATGTTGAACTCGGCCACCGCGCTGCAGTTGCCCATGTGATAGCCGCCACCCATCAGCACCACCTCCTGCACACGCTCCACAATGCGCGGCTCCAGACGCGCGGCCATCGCGATGTTCGTCAGCCCGCCCGTCGGCACCAGCGTGATCGTCTTCGCCTCGTGGCTCATCACCAGGTCGATGATCAACTTCACCGCGTGACGATCATCGACCTTGTTCTTAAACTCAGGTGGGTAGGCAGCTGTGCCCATCCCAGACTCGCCGTGCACATGGCCGGCAGTTGTAATCTTCCGCACCAGCGGACGGTCACAGCCTGCTGCGATCGGTATGCCCGTGATTCCCGCAACGTCCGCCACCAACAGCGCGTTGCGCGTCACCTTCTCCAGCGTCTGGTTGCCCACCACTGTCGTGATGGCCAGCAGCTCGATCTCCGGGTTGCCGTGCGCCAGCAGAATCGCCACGGCGTCGTCCAAACCGGGGTCGCAGTCAAGGATGATTTTCTTTGGCATTTTTTTTTAGTTTTGTCCTTTTGACTGTTGCTTCTAAAGAGTGACACCGTGAAGCCGCACGTTGCGTTTTGGTCCTTGGAAACGCACTCGTATCAGAACTGTTAACGATGCAGAATAATACAGAACAACGTTATTTCAGTGGAACGAATCTTGTCTCTGCATTGAGTGCAGAAAAGACAGCCCGATGGTGTTGTTGGGCAAGGAAGACACAAAGAAAACCGTGGAGAGAGTGCAAAATTATTGAGATTGTTCCTCATTTCATGTGGTCTTGTCTGAGGCACAGGGAAGGAGTGAAATCGGGACCTGTCTGCTTACGGAAGAGATGACGCACTTCCTTCTGGAGCCACGTGACCACTAAAAGCTCTGTATGCTACGGAGTTTTTTTCACGTGTGGAGGAAAAAAAAAGAACATTTGTGTCTACAAATATCGCTACGCCTCTAGTAAAGTAGTGATGTGAATGATCTCCCATTTTCTCTGTTGAGACAGCGATTTCTCCTCTGATGGAACCAACACTGCGGTTGAGCAATTTTAGTGAGATTGCGATACCACATGGCCCTCAGCAACTCTATTTTTGCTTTTTGCTGTTGTTATTGTTTTCTGTTATTACTCACTTTCAGAGGTTTCGGTTGGCATTGTTGTGCGCCTCCATGAGAGACCGGCATTTTGCAAGCACCTAGAAAGCCACCCTCACAACACGCAGTGTTTGTATGTGTGTCTACTACACTACGACTGCCATCCCCCACGCAGACGTGATTTCCACGCTTCGTGCAGATTGTTGATCCACTTCACACAACGATGAAAACGGCAACAAGACGTTTGAAACAAAAAAAAAAAAGAAGACGGTGGCCCTCTATGCCATATCAAAAAACGTGAGACAAAAAATGAAAGCAACGTAAAAAAAAAAAAAGAGCAAATTCAGAATAAAAGTAGGACATAGAATTGACAGAGCAGCCTGGATAACAAGTCCACAACAGAAGCAAAGAGATCTTAAAAAAAAAAAAGGTAATACAGTGAACTTGACACTTAGCACAAAGACAACCAATGTGAAAATGGAGAACTGAAAAACTAAACAACAGCAGAAAGTAACGTCTTCTCTCTGCACAATCACTCGGTAAAAAAAAAAAAAGAAGAAGAGAACAACTCCAAACAACGAAGGAACTAAAAACAACAGAAAAACTCGTTCCTTGTGCGTCATCATAGAAGAAGAAGAAAAAAAAAAACTCAGGTTATATCAGCATCGGTCTCTTTCTTTTTTTTTTTTGGAGCTTTTTTTTCTGTAGTTTTTTTTCCATTCCTTCTGCATAACGAAACACCGTCTTTAGTTGAGAACAGCAAAAAGCACAAAAAAAAAAAAAAGAAAGAAGAAGTTGTCTTTTGTTTTTTTTTTTTTGAATCCATCTACTGTTGATAGATAAATTGCATCGCCTCGATATCTTCGCGACAGGTGGGGCATTTCTTACCAGTGAACTGCACCGCACACTTCCAGCACGCGCAGAAGTGTCGGCAGGGATAAAAAACGGTGTCCTTGCAGTTCTCTAAGCAGATGTTGCACTGCTCCGCGTCAAACTTGGCAGGTGTGGGTTCGTAGCCGGGCGGCGGTGGCTTCGTGCGCACCTGCCCTTGCCCCATCGTTTTGTATGCAATGGATGCCACCAAGCCTACCACCCCCACGGCGGCAGCAGTTTGCGTCCAGGTGAACGTTGTTCGGCTGTTGGGATCTAGAATCGACTCTAGCATCTCTTTTTGACTATTAATGGTGGTTTCGTGCTGTTCGATGAGCGATTGTTGATCGCCTAACTTCTGGAACAGCTTCCAGACTGCCACGCCGAAAGGCACCAAGGCAACAACCTCTAATCCACTCATGGTGAGCACCTCCACCTGTCGTCGACAAAAAAAAGTGCTCTTTTTTTTTTTAATTATTGTTGTCGCAAGGAGGTTCGCAACACAAACAGAAAAAAAAAGCTCGCAGGAAGGAGAAAGCACCCAAGTGAACTCGTAATTCAATTCTATTTTAATTCACTTAGTTTCTGGTTCTTACTCTCTTCATGTGAGTAGTACTCACACTTTTTTCGGTGTTCGATAGCCGCTGCAACGGTGCGTTGTGCAGAGAGCCGCACTTACACTGCAGTAAGCCTAGGCTTGTGCGCGAGCGTTCAGCCGAAAGCCGAAATTGAGCGGCTCGATTTTAGGCTGATGGCTTTCTGAAACCCAAAAATACTGACATGAACAATAACAAAAAAAAAAGGTACGAGAAGTGAGAAAAGTTGATGCACAAATCTTCGCAAAGAGCAGTGACCACATTTCTTTTCTCTTTACTTGTTGTTCCTTCCTCGTTTGTCGAGCAGAAACAAAGAAAAAAGAAAAAGGACTTCTCACATTCCGGTTTGACCGCGCAGACCGCTGAAGACTTAAATCCTCACTTGTCTTTCAGACGCGACATGTGGCAAGCAGAAAAAAAAAAAAACGCTGATTCATGAGCTGGATTTCACCACTATCACTGTTGTTTGTTGTCTTTAATCAAAAGCTGTTAAATCCGCACGCCTCGTTTTTTTTAAATTTTGCGCAAGAACGAAACCACAACAGTTAGCAAGCCTCCACATCCAAAAAAAAAAAAGGAGCAGAGCATTGCCTTTTTTCCTTCGTGCACTTCACCGTTGGTGCATCTGGCAAAGAACTCTAATTAGTAAAAGAGAGAGAAAGCGGAGCACACATCGGTATCTCGCCCCCTTCTTTGTTTTCCTTTCTTCCTGTTTCGGCGACCTGATCTTCGGGAAAAAAAAAAAAAAACAGGATTTGCAAAATCGTTTCGTTTTTTTTTTTTTAAATGCAACACAAAGGAAAGAACAAAAAAACAAAAAAGTGCAACAGCAACAACAACAGCAACAACACTACAAGGATGAGCGCCAAAACCAAAAACCTGCAGCATCAACGCCGTCGCAGCTGGCGACGCCCGTCGTCTGCAAGGCCGAAGCCCTGCCATATTGCCACCGTGAAAGTCGGGTCATCCTCCACGCCTGCGGAGATCATGTACCAGAAGTAGGCAAACAACTCGTAACTCAGCGTCGGCTCACCCAACTCGTCAACGTAGGCCGTCAACGCCGTTTTCCACGACTCGACAAGCCGCCGCACCGAGGCCCCCTCAACTCGCCCTGGCTGGAAGCGCTGCTGGTACGCAGCACACTGCACGTAACCCTCCCCTGCCGTATCCAGCCGCTCAAACAGCTTCAGAATCACGGCAGTTCGACTCGGGGGGACGGGGCTGCACAGCATCAGCAGAACGTCGACGCGTGTCGGTGCCTTGAGTCGCAGCCATTCTAATTCAATGTCCAGCAGACCTGTCGTGCCTTCAGGGACGCCGGCATCGCGGAAGGCCTTGACGAAGGCAGCGATGGGAACACGAGCGGTGCCCCACTCCTTCAGCGCAGCATAGAGGCGCACAAAGGCAAGACCGTCGCTGGCGCTGCACCGCACAAATCTCGTAGCAGCCGCCTGCACAAGCTGCAGGACAGACATGCGGACTGGTGGGAAGTACTGTCGAAAGGCGGCCACCAAATCCGCCACCAGAACTCCTTCGCTGGAATGGTGCTCCTCCTTCAGGTAGTAAAAGAGCTGGTCCGACTCGCGCTGCTCGAAGCCGACCTGCATTGCTTTGCAGAGATAAAAGAACTGCCGCGGCGATATGGCGGCACGTATGAACGAGCCGAAATCCAAGTCTAGCGGGGTTGCCTGCACAGTGGCGGGGTAATTCAACTCCATTGCGGCAAGGCTGCTGTGGAGGGCTAAGGAGCCGGTCGGGCGTGAAGGATCTCCATCAGCGATGTCGCGACACGACTCCGCGAAGCGGCCCATCAGCAGCGGGTACTCAGCCACGGCGGGCACCTCCTCGCTGAAGAGCAGCTGATGCAGCAGCCGTACATCCAACGGCGGTTCTGCGCTGCCATCTGCGCTATCCTGCTCTTTCTCCTCCTCAAGATCCTCCGCGTCGTTCTGCTCACGCGCGACATACCGCAGCAGCAGGTGCGACTGTGAGCTGCTCAGCCCGCACACACGGTCAAGGAAAAAGAGAGCTTCGCGTTGCGTCAGCGGCGGTGGGGGCGCCTCGCTGGTCTGGCGCCGCCTGCTGCCTTCGTAATCTAAGAGGTCACTCACATGTTCCTCGAAAGGGCTCATGACGGTGCTGGCGGACACCGTCGTGCGCACCGCTTGTACGATACCCGACACCTGCCACGCCTGGAAGGGTATCATATCCCGCAGTGCCAGCAACACATCGCCCAGCCGCACCCCGCCCTCCCACGCGCTGTCAGCGGTGCGCACGTGGTGCTCTTCCAGCGGCAAGACGCGCAGGAGCAGCGCCACGTCCTGGCGGGCCAGCACCGCGGACGGAAAAATTGGCAACACGGCCGCCATCACCGCCGGCGGCTCCTCCGGCACGTCTCGCGAAGCAACGCAGCGGCGGTCAATGGACAGAAAGGCGTGAAGGCAGAAGCGCGGGCCATTCGGCTCCAGTCGCGGCACAAGTCCGTAGGCGACTCGCTTGTAAAGCCTTAGCATGTACACCGGGTCGGACAGCGCCGCCTCCTGCCGTGCGTCGACAGGAAACATGTCGTGCGTGTGTGTGCCGGGTCTAGCGGAAGAGAATTATACAGATATGAAGAAAGCAAATTCAAATAAAGTAATAACAAGAGAAGAATAGAGAAATGCGGAGGTGAACAAGACACGTGCTTTGACTGCTTGCCGCTGCGTGACATGCCTCACAGAAACAAAAAAAAAAAAAACTAGACTCACTTGTTATTGTTCAATGGGTATACATGAAAGAACCGACCAGAAAACAAGTGTTTTTTTTTTTTTCCTCGTATACCACTGAATATTCTAACAGGGCTACCTCGTCTTCTTTTCAAAAAAAAAAAACGCACACAATGATTGTTCAACAATGCAAGTCCCGCGCACGTGTCCAAAATGCAGATGTTGCGTGGCAGCGTCTCCCTGGGTGCAAGATGATGATGAGACTAATGGAAATACGGTTTCCTCTCCATCCTCAGACGTCCACACGCCGGCATAAACAACGATTATTGAACCCCATGAGGGTCTCCATCGGGGTCATCGCCTTCTTCACCATCGGCCTGTTGTGAAGAGCCCAATGGATGTTAAATACGTAACGTCCGAAGGACAGTGTGAATACATGCCAGCATATCCAAGTTGCTACACTCCCCCCCCCCCCTCCGTGATGGACGCTGACCTTATCGGCATCAAAGCAGTGGCGACGATGGTGTCAATTCACTACTTGCTTGCTCAGCTGCGTCTCTATCGTTGGACATCCCATCTCGATCATGCTATCCGCATGTGCCGCGAACTGTGTAATTTGACCAGCTCGTTTGACCAGTGCCGCCCATGCCGTCTCTGCTGGTCTAAGTGGCGTCTGACTGGAATTGGGAAATAAGAGGGGGAGGCCGTAGAGGGCGCTCTGCACGATGCCAAGCACCGGGGAGCGTGCGGCACGCGGGTGGAGGCGTTTCAACAGTGTGAGCAGCCGAGCGTGGAACCGATCGAGGGCGGCTCGTCTCTCTGTGATGGCGGCGTACGACAGCGTGGAATTCACCGCTATTCCCAAAAATCGATGCGTGATGGCCTTTTGTGTGTGAAATTCGACAAGGTTTTCAGATGAGTTTGCAGTCTATCGTTTACGAGGCGGAGTACTGGTCTCTCCATGGTGTCACGCCTCACTGTGATGGGAGGAAGGGTGCCGTCGTAACGATTGACTGCGGTGATAATGCTGCTCCATGCTGCGTAGATCCACTGAATCGCAGACTTTGAGGACAGCTCCATGTCGTTCAGCTGACACCAGGAAAAGATGTACTGCATAAGCTCTGTGGCGAGAGTGTATATACGGTCTGAGTCAAGTCCCCCAACCAGAATAGTTACGTCGTCTACGTGCACAACGATCATCGCATACGTGGCGGATGGCTGTGCTAGCTTGCGCATGATTCGTTCTTGCGTGGTCTGAATGACTGAGTCCATGAAATAAAAAGAACAGTATGGGTCCCAGTACAGATCCCTGTGGGACCCCAGCGAAATGTGTGGCTTAGAGTGGGATGGGGGGTAGTGAATCGCTACGAATGTCTTGGCCATCCTACCCCATAACCAGAGAAGATCAAAGCAGATGAGGTACTCGGGGACTCCCAGCGCTGCTAGTCGATCGAAGTGAGCCCTGTGAGGAAGTCGGCAGAAGGCGCGGGTAAGGTCGAGGTAGCCCACCAGGGATTTTCCATGCACCTGAGTGGGCAGATTGTGTTTGCCTTTCTTTCTGTTCCTGTAGATCTTCGAGATGGTGGTAGCCGTGCAGCGGATCGCACACGCTGCGTCCATCGGCGAGCATTCAGATGTGTGGCCGCACTGTTTGCTGGACAACTTACCTCGAAGGAAGACCACTAGGCGGCTTGCCAGTATGCGTTCCAGTGTCCGACTTAAAAGGGACGTGATACACAACGGGCGGAAGCTCGGCACGAGGCTGGGGTCCTCGCTTGGTATGAGAAGCGGAACCATCATGACCGCTCGCCAGGTGTCCGGCATAATCCGTGGATCTTTCAGAATGTCCGTGGAGAGCTTCGGCAGCTGTCTTTCCAGACGGTGGCTGGTGCGCTGGAAGAGTTCCGCAGTGCAACCTTGATTATCAGCTGCCCTGTGTCTCTGTAGCTGCCTGACGGCGGTGAAGACCACCTGCGCCAATAAAGGAGGAACTTCCGCGCGCGGGAACTGTGTCGCGTCGTGTCGTACTGTTCGAGCGTTGGTGTGGGCGGTGAGTGGCTGCGTGCGCTGTGTTTACTGGCGAAGAACGAGTGGAGCGCCGCGGCTTTGGCTCTGGGACCAATTAGGAGAGCTGCTCCAGCGTCTGGGCTCATGTGCAGTGGGACAACGGGGAGCGCCGATGTGTACAGCTTCCCAAGGAGACGCCATACGACGTTGTTGTCATGCACATCGTTGTCCCCCTACCACTGGTGCAGGCCTACGGGTTGCTCACCCCGTGCGTGGAAGCCTGCCGATGCTGCGTCGCAGCGCTGTTTCCAGGTGAGTTATGTCTTTTGCTGCTGCGACTGCTTGGAGCAGGCTGCTCATCGCTTGTGGCTCTACTTGATTTCATCGGATGAGTCTCTGTCCGCGTTTGGAGGTGGCGTACCTGCGTGACAGCGCGTTCAATATTACTGGGAAGTGGTGGTCGCCGGCCGAGCAGGTGGGTGACGGTGTCACGGCTGATTGTACCCAGTGCGTGGTGCGGCACATGCGGCGTCGAAGTAGAAAAAAGTCTAGCGCCGTTTCGGAGGCGCCCTCTCTCGTGACTGTCGTTGTTCTGAACGGCAGTCCGTCATTGGAGCGGAAATAGCCACGCTTCGCAATCCAAGAGTAGAGAGCGTTACCGCGGGCGTAGGCATCCATAGTCTTTGGTTGCTGCGCTAGGTGGGCACCATGTGACGTGTTGTGCGTTGAAGTTCCCAGCGATTATGTCAGGATCAAATTCGCTGTGTAACTTCCCCAACGCTGCTGCGATGTTCATGGTTCCTCCGCGTGCTGTGTACCACATTCACTATCCTTTACCTTTCCAGGTTACGACTCTCTGCGACGTCCACCATGTTTCATTCAAAGAGTCTACCGTATTGGGTAGAGGAACCCTCTTTGGTGAACAGGAGGTCGTACGCCTGGTGGTTGACGACGATAGCTAGTCCTCCGCTGCAGCGTGTGTGTTGTCCTTCGCGTTTGTGGTGGTCGTCCGAGGTGTTGTGGATGACGGTTGGCGGGGAGAGTGGTGTGTGTATGCGTGTACCCAAGTTGGGAAAGGCTGTTCAGGCGAGCCATGTCATCCGCAGGAAGGTTCACCTCCTGTAGACGCCAGATGTCTGGCGCCATTGTTCGCTGACACTCTGCAAAGGGTATTCAATGCGCTCTCCCATGAGCGCCGTTAGGCCCCAATGTTCCCACCCTTGGGGGGTACGAGCTGTGCGGTGGAGGTGCTGGAACTGCGAGGCGGGATGGGGTGGGCAGGATGCACCCTCGCCTTCCCCTCCGCTCCAACTGAAGGCGGCCGGCACGGGCGTGACGGCGGGCTGCGGTGCATGTTGCGGCGGAGGTGCTGTGTGGGCGTTGTAGAGAGACTCCGCATTGTCAGACCACAAAGAGGTTCCGCTTTGTATTGACGCACTACGGGACGTACCAGGGCTGTTGGTTACAGACCGCTTTCGCGTCCTCCTGCTCGCAGTAGTCACCATGTTGGTGTTGGGGTGGCAGCTGTTGCCGCTGCTGGTATACATCCTCGAATTGTCGACGTAGTCTGTAGAGGATGCTCTCTTTTTCATATTTCCGCTTATAATCCTCCAGTTGGTAAAGTTCTAAGAGTGTTGTCCTCAGCAAGGTCCGTTGAGCTGCGGCTTGGGCTTCCACCCCTTGGATTTCCGGATCGCTCGCCGGCATTTGGCGTACCTCTTCCTTGATAGACTTTATATGAACAGCCTGTATGCGTAAGATGTACGTTCCGGACATACTTGCGATGAACTGGCGTAGTCCGCATAGACAGAGTTTACAGTAGTCGCACCTGCGTCGAACGCTCATGCTACGCTCAAATGAAGACTCTGTAAGCTGTGAGTACTGCCGGAACATCTGACCCGCAGCAATCTTCCTATCCAATGTGCTCCTGTATAAGTACGGTAGCTCGCTCTTGGTTGGCACGGGTGTCCTCCCGCACCCTCGCCCTCTCTATTGGCGGCCTGGCAGTATTAGTGTTGTGACGAGTATTGACCTGACGGGAACGGTTGTGAGACTGCAGCGACGTTGGATGCTGCTGTACTCGTGGGTGGCGGCGTGGCGACGACTGGAATCGAGTGTGTGTGGTGTCTGGACGGGGGCTGCGACGCTGCCTCCTCTGCTGCCTGGATGGAGACTCCTGAACTGAGCTAGACGAGTGAAGAATGCCAGTGAGAAGACGCAGTACATCTTTTAGGCGAGTGTCCTGTGAGCGTTACTTCGGCAGCATTGCTGATTAGTGTTAGGCGGTTGCGATAGTAGATTCGCGAAGAGGAAGACAACTGGAGGGCGGAAGCAAGCAGGAGGTTTCCGTGGGTGTGAAAGGCCGCACGGAACTGAGATGGTAGTACAGGGGACAATTACTTAAATACGTCCTTAGGTCACAGCGAGCTTCCTGGTAACGAGGTACGGCAGCCAAATTAGGCAACTCAGTCGCACCAGGCTCCCACAGTGAAGGAGCAGGCAGCGTGTGGGACAACCCACGAAAAAAGAGGAATGGGGCAAGGAGGCCACAACCACCACACCCCACATCGTAAGAGAGCTAGACAAACGAGAGGATCGACGTACAGTGGCACAACTCAACGCACAGCTCGCCAGCAGCGACAATCACATCCACTACAGAAGCACGGGACCAAGCCGAAACACGGAACTAGAAACACCCACCACTGGAGAAGACAACAGTGTTGACCCTCACACCCACAGAACCATCCGCGCCCACCCTTCCGGCACAGCCCACTGGACATTAGAGCCACTGCAAAGCACAGCACTCTGGCCGCTATACAGAATTCAGAAATTCGACAAGAAAAGACAGACGCGTACAGGAAATAACAATAAAAACACGAACATATACGAAAAAAAAAAAAACACGAGACCGTCTATATTGCACGCATAACGAGCTCCACAGTACAGTTGCGCGGTGTACACCAAGAAACCACCGCAAAAGGTACGCTAGGTGCTCAAGCTAGCTGCAACATCGACTACGCAGAGACACCTTAGTACTCCTCCACGTCCTCCTCACCCGCGTCGTCGGCGGACTCCGCACCCACCTCCTCGTAGTCCTTCTCCAGCGCGGCAAGGTCCTCGCGGGCCTCGGAGAACTCGCCCTCCTCCATACCCTCGCCGACGTACCAGTGTACGAATGCACGTTTGCTGTACATCAGGTCGAACTTGTGGTCGATGCGGGCGAACACCTCGGCGATGGCAGTCGAGTTCGCAATCATGCACACCGCGCGCTGCACCTTCGCGAGGTCACCGCCGGGCACCACGGTCGGCGGCTGGTAGTTGATGCCGCACTTGAAGCCCGTCGGGCACCAGTCCACGAACTGAATGGTACGCTTCGTCTTGATCGTCGCAATCGCGGCGTTCACATCCTTCGGCACAACGTCGCCGCGGTACATCAGGCAGCACGACATGTACTTGCCGTGGCGAGGATCGCACTTCGTCAGCATGCCCGCCGGCTCAAACACCGAGTTCGTGATGTCGGCCACGGACAGCTGCTCGTGGTACGCCTTCTCGGCAGACACGACGGGCGCGTAGCTCGTCAGCACAAAGTGGATGCGCGGGTACGGCACCAGGTTCGTCTGGAACTCCGTCAGGTCCACGTTCAGCGCACCGTCGAAGCGCAGCGACGCCGTCAGCGAGGACACCACCTGGCCGATCAGACGGTTCACGTTCGTGTACGACGGGCGCTCAATGTCGAGGCTGCGGCGCGTCAGATCGTAGATCGCCTCGTTGTCCAGCATCGTCGCCACATCGGTGTGCTCGAGCAGCGAGTGCGTCGACAGCACACAGTTGTACGGCTCGACCACCGCCGTGGACACCTGCGGGGACGGGTACACCGTGTAGCCCAGCTTGGACTTCTTGCCGTAGTCCACGGACAGGCGCTCCAGCAGCAGCGCACCGAGACCAGAGCCCGTGCCACCGCCAACAGCGTGGAACACCATGAAGCCCTGCAGACCAGTGCAGTTGTCCGCCAGCTTGCGGATGCGGTCCAGCGCGAGGTCCACGATCTCCTTGCCAATGGTGTAGTGGCCACGGGCGTAGTTGTTCGCGGCATCCTCCTTGCCGGACACCAGCTGCTCGGGGTTGAACAGCTGGCGGTACGTGCCCGTGCGCACCTCATCCACGACCGTCGGCTCGAGGTCGAGGTAGAGAGCACGCGGCACGTGCTTGCCGGCGCCCGTCTCGGAGAAGAACGTGTTGAACGCGTCGTCCTCCACGCCAATGCTCTTGTCGGAGGGCATCGAGCCATCGGGCTGAATGCCGTGCTCCAGGCAGAAAAGCTCCCAGCAGGCGTTACCGACCTGGCAGCCGGCCTGGCCGATGTGAATGCAGATAGCCTCACGCATGTTTAGGAAAGGGTGTCGAGAAGGTTAAAAGAGAGTGTTAAAAGTTTGAAGAAGGCGTTAAGCTGCGGTGTCGCGTTGTCGCGGTGTTTGTGGCGCGCAGTGCGTCGTTTTCCGATGTGCGTTCGCGCGTGAAACGGATTTCACAAGACGAAGGCGTTGTTTCACGTTTGGCGGAAGAAATCATGAAAGCGCGTTTGGGAATACGCGGCGTGTGTGGTGTGTGCGTGTACAGAGGTGGGCGGGGAGAGTGCAGAGAGATTAAGGGGGCGAGCTGCGATGAGGAGGAAAAAACCAGGCAGCGGGTGGAAGAGCCACCTCGCGAACCACAGGCGCTGCAGACCGCAGTCCATCACACGCAAAGCGGACCTCTACCACAACGTAAAGGTGGAAAAGCCAGGCTTGCTGGAACAGCTCCAAGCAGGCAAGGGAGGACAACCTCAAGTCAGGGTCAGATAGAAAAAGACAGCATTTCAGCCTGCGCAGTGCAACGCGGACTGCGCGGGAGAGAAATGACTGGGCACGTTGGCCTGTCCGCCGGACGCCACCGCTTGCAGGCAGCACAGGTGGCAAACGCACGCAGTACGCGTGTGTTTCATCCCATGCTAATTCCACAGTCTGCATGGACTGCAGCTGTGCTGCGACGGGAAGGAGAAGCGATGAGAAGGCACTTTTCACTAAACATACAAAGACACACATAAGTCGCTCTGTTTTCATACAAATAGACACTCAAGACGAGCGCGAAGAGAATAAAAAAAAAGGGGCGGTGGTAGGCAGGGGTGGTGCAGACAGGAACGTACATCGTAGTGTTGGGAGCCAGTGCGGTGGTGTGCAACGCGCCTGGAAAGGTCTCAACCGCGACAAGCAGGCGGCAACGCCCCGCGGGGAGCCGCTACCCGTCTCAGGCAGGAGTCCTTCAGTCGCGAGCAGCAGCACCACCAGACATGCGCGCGCCCATCACCGTCTGCGGCACACCTTAGTACTCCTCCACGTCCTCCTCACCCGCGTCGTCGGCGGACTCCGCACCCACCTCCTCGTAGTCCTTCTCCAGCGCGGCAAGGTCCTCGCGGGCCTCGGAGAACTCGCCCTCCTCCATACCCTCGCCGACGTACCAGTGTACGAATGCACGTTTGCTGTACATCAGGTCGAACTTGTGGTCGATGCGGGCGAACACCTCGGCGATGGCAGTCGAGTTCGCAATCATGCACACCGCGCGCTGCACCTTCGCGAGGTCACCGCCGGGCACCACGGTCGGCGGCTGGTAGTTGATGCCGCACTTGAAGCCCGTCGGGCACCAGTCCACGAACTGAATGGTACGCTTCGTCTTGATCGTCGCAATCGCGGCGTTCACATCCTTCGGCACAACGTCGCCGCGGTACATCAGGCAGCACGACATGTACTTGCCGTGGCGAGGATCGCACTTCGTCAGCATGCCCGCCGGCTCAAACACCGAGTTCGTGATGTCGGCCACGGACAGCTGCTCGTGGTACGCCTTCTCGGCAGACACGACGGGCGCGTAGCTCGTCAGCACAAAGTGGATGCGCGGGTACGGCACCAGGTTCGTCTGGAACTCCGTCAGGTCCACGTTCAGCGCACCGTCGAAGCGCAGCGACGCCGTCAGCGAGGACACCACCTGGCCGATCAGACGGTTCACGTTCGTGTACGACGGGCGCTCAATGTCGAGGCTGCGGCGCGTCAGATCGTAGATCGCCTCGTTGTCCAGCATCGTCGCCACATCGGTGTGCTCGAGCAGCGAGTGCGTCGACAGCACACAGTTGTACGGCTCGACCACCGCCGTGGACACCTGCGGGGACGGGTACACCGTGTAGCCCAGCTTGGACTTCTTGCCGTAGTCCACGGACAGGCGCTCCAGCAGCAGCGCACCGAGACCAGAGCCCGTGCCACCGCCAACAGCGTGGAACACCATGAAGCCCTGCAGACCAGTGCAGTTGTCCGCCAGCTTGCGGATGCGGTCCAGCGCGAGGTCCACGATCTCCTTGCCAATGGTGTAGTGGCCACGGGCGTAGTTGTTCGCGGCATCCTCCTTGCCGGACACCAGCTGCTCGGGGTTGAACAGCTGGCGGTACGTGCCCGTGCGCACCTCATCCACGACCGTCGGCTCGAGGTCGAGGTAGAGAGCACGCGGCACGTGCTTGCCGGCGCCCGTCTCGGAGAAGAACGTGTTGAACGCGTCGTCCTCCACGCCAATGCTCTTGTCGGAGGGCATCGAGCCATCGGGCTGAATGCCGTGCTCCAGGCAGAAAAGCTCCCAGCAGGCGTTACCGACCTGGCAGCCGGCCTGGCCGATGTGAATGCAGATAGCCTCACGCATGTTTAGGAAAGGGTGTCGAGAAGGTTAAAAGAGAGTGTTAAAAGTTTGAAGAAGGCGTTAAGCTGCGGTGTCGCGTTGTCGCGGTGTTTGTGGCGCGCAGTGCGTCGTTTTCCGATGTGCGTTCGCGCGTGAAACGGATTTCACAAGACGAAGGCGTTGTTTCACGTTTGGCGGAAGAAATCATGAAAGCGCGTTTGGGAATACGCGGCGTGTGTGGTGTGTGCGTGTACAGAGGTGGGCGGGGAGAGTGCAGAGAGATTAAGGGGGCGAGCTGCGATGAGGAGGAAAAAACCAGGCAGCGGGTGGAAGAGCCACCTCGCGAACCACAGGCGCTGCAGACCGCAGTCCATCACACGCAAAGCGGACCTCTACCACAACGTAAAGGTGGAAAAGCCAGGCTTGCTGGAACAGCTCCAAGCAGGCAAGGGAGGACAACCTCAAGTCAGGGTCAGATAGAAAAAGACAGCATTTCAGCCTGCGCAGTGCAACGCGGACTGCGCGGGAGAGAAATGACTGGGCACGTTGGCCTGTCCGCCGGACGCCACCGCTTGCAGGCAGCACAGGTGGCAAACGCACGCAGTACGCGTGTGTTTCATCCCATGCTAATTCCACAGTCTGCATGGACTGCAGCTGTGCTGCGACGGGAAGGAGAAGCGATGAGAAGGCACTTTTCACTAAACATACAAAGACACACATAAGTCGCTCTGTTTTCATACAAATAGACACTCAAGACGAGCGCGAAGAGAATAAAAAAAAAAGGGCGGTGGTAGGCAGGGGTGGTGCAGACAGGAACGTACATCGTAGTGTTGGGAGCCAGTGCGGTGGTGTGCAACGCGCCTGGAAAGGTCTCAACCGCGACAAGCAGGCGGCAACGCCCCGCGGGGAGCCGCTACCCGTCTCAGGCAGGAGTCCTTCAGTCGCGAGCAGCAGCACCACCAGACATGCGCGCGCCCATCACCGTCTGCGGCACACCTTAGTACTCCTCCACGTCCTCCTCACCCGCGTCGTCGGCGGACTCCGCACCCACCTCCTCGTAGTCCTTCTCCAGCGCGGCAAGGTCCTCGCGGGCCTCGGAGAACTCGCCCTCCTCCATACCCTCGCCGACGTACCAGTGTACGAATGCACGTTTGCTGTACATCAGGTCGAACTTGTGGTCGATGCGGGCGAACACCTCGGCGATGGCAGTCGAGTTCGCAATCATGCACACCGCGCGCTGCACCTTCGCGAGGTCACCGCCGGGCACCACGGTCGGCGGCTGGTAGTTGATGCCGCACTTGAAGCCCGTCGGGCACCAGTCCACGAACTGAATGGTACGCTTCGTCTTGATCGTCGCAATCGCGGCGTTCACATCCTTCGGCACAACGTCGCCGCGGTACATCAGGCAGCACGACATGTACTTGCCGTGGCGAGGATCGCACTTCGTCAGCATGCCCGCCGGCTCAAACACCGAGTTCGTGATGTCGGCCACGGACAGCTGCTCGTGGTACGCCTTCTCGGCAGACACGACGGGCGCGTAGCTCGTCAGCACAAAGTGGATGCGCGGGTACGGCACCAGGTTCGTCTGGAACTCCGTCAGGTCCACGTTCAGCGCACCGTCGAAGCGCAGCGACGCCGTCAGCGAGGACACCACCTGGCCGATCAGACGGTTCACGTTCGTGTACGACGGGCGCTCAATGTCGAGGCTGCGGCGCGTCAGATCGTAGATCGCCTCGTTGTCCAGCATCGTCGCCACATCGGTGTGCTCGAGCAGCGAGTGCGTCGACAGCACACAGTTGTACGGCTCGACCACCGCCGTGGACACCTGCGGGGACGGGTACACCGTGTAGCCCAGCTTGGACTTCTTGCCGTAGTCCACGGACAGGCGCTCCAGCAGCAGCGCACCGAGACCAGAGCCCGTGCCACCGCCAACAGCGTGGAACACCATGAAGCCCTGCAGACCAGTGCAGTTGTCCGCCAGCTTGCGGATGCGGTCCAGCGCGAGGTCCACGATCTCCTTGCCAATGGTGTAGTGGCCACGGGCGTAGTTGTTCGCGGCATCCTCCTTGCCGGACACCAGCTGCTCGGGGTTGAACAGCTGGCGGTACGTGCCCGTGCGCACCTCATCCACGACCGTCGGCTCGAGGTCGAGGTAGAGAGCACGCGGCACGTGCTTGCCGGCGCCCGTCTCGGAGAAGAACGTGTTGAACGCGTCGTCCTCCACGCCAATGCTCTTGTCGGAGGGCATCGAGCCATCGGGCTGAATGCCGTGCTCCAGGCAGAAAAGCTCCCAGCAGGCGTTACCGACCTGGCAGCCGGCCTGGCCGATGTGAATGCAGATAGCCTCACGCATGTTTAGGAAAGGGTGTCGAGAAGGTTAAAAGAGAGTGTTAAAAGTTTGAAGAAGGCGTTAAGCTGCGGTGTCGCGTTGTCGCGGTGTTTGTGGCGCGCAGTGCGTCGTTTTCCGATGTGCGTTCGCGCGTGAAACGGATTTCACAAGACGAAGGCGTTGTTTCACGTTTGGCGGAAGAAATCATGAAAGCGCGTTTGGGAATACGCGGCGTGTGTGGTGTGTGCGTGTACAGAGGCGGGCGGGGAGAGTGCAGAGAGATTAAGGGGGCGAGCTGCGATGAGGAGGAAAAAACCAGGCAGCGGGTGGAAGAGCCACCTCGCGAACCACAGGCGCTGCAGACCGCAGTCCATCACACGCAAAGCGGACCTCTACCACAACGTAAAGGTGGAAAAGCCAGGCTTGCTGGAACAGCTCCAAGCAGGCAAGGGAGGACAACCTCAAGTCAGGGTCAGATAGAAAAAGACAGCATTTCAGCCTGCGCAGTGCAACGCGGACTGCGCGGGAGAGAAATGACTGGGCACGTTGGCCTGTCCGCCGGACGCCACCGCTTGCAGGCAGCACAGGTGGCAAACGCACGCAGTACGCGTGTGTTTCATCCCATGCTAATTCCACAGTCTGCATGGACTGCAGCTGTGCTGCGACGGGAAGGAGAAGCGATGAGAAGGCACTTTTCACTAAACATACAAAGACACACATAAGTCGCTCTGTTTTCATACAAATAGACACTCAAGACGAGCGCGAAGAGAATAAAAAAAAAGGGGCGGTGGTAGGCAGGGGTGGTGCAGACAGGAACGTACATCGTAGTGTTGGGAGCCAGTGCGGTGGTGTGCAACGCGCCTGGAAAGGTCTCAACCGCGACAAGCAGGCGGCAACGCCCCGCGGGGAGCCGCTACCCGTCTCAGGCAGGAGTCCTTCAGTCGCGAGCAGCAGCACCACCAGACATGCGCGCGCCCATCACCGTCTGCGGCACACCTTAGTACTCCTCCACGTCCTCCTCACCCGCGTCGTCGGCGGACTCCGCACCCACCTCCTCGTAGTCCTTCTCCAGCGCGGCAAGGTCCTCGCGGGCCTCGGAGAACTCGCCCTCCTCCATACCCTCGCCGACGTACCAGTGTACGAATGCACGTTTGCTGTACATCAGGTCGAACTTGTGGTCGATGCGGGCGAACACCTCGGCGATGGCAGTCGAGTTCGCAATCATGCACACCGCGCGCTGCACCTTCGCGAGGTCACCGCCGGGCACCACGGTCGGCGGCTGGTAGTTGATGCCGCACTTGAAGCCCGTCGGGCACCAGTCCACGAACTGAATGGTACGCTTCGTCTTGATCGTCGCAATCGCGGCGTTCACATCCTTCGGCACAACGTCGCCGCGGTACATCAGGCAGCACGACATGTACTTGCCGTGGCGAGGATCGCACTTCGTCAGCATGCCCGCCGGCTCAAACACCGAGTTCGTGATGTCGGCCACGGACAGCTGCTCGTGGTACGCCTTCTCGGCAGACACGACGGGCGCGTAGCTCGTCAGCACAAAGTGGATGCGCGGGTACGGCACCAGGTTCGTCTGGAACTCCGTCAGGTCCACGTTCAGCGCACCGTCGAAGCGCAGCGACGCCGTCAGCGAGGACACCACCTGGCCGATCAGACGGTTCACGTTCGTGTACGACGGGCGCTCAATGTCGAGGCTGCGGCGCGTCAGATCGTAGATCGCCTCGTTGTCCAGCATCGTCGCCACATCGGTGTGCTCGAGCAGCGAGTGCGTCGACAGCACACAGTTGTACGGCTCGACCACCGCCGTGGACACCTGCGGGGACGGGTACACCGTGTAGCCCAGCTTGGACTTCTTGCCGTAGTCCACGGACAGGCGCTCCAGCAGCAGCGCACCGAGACCAGAGCCCGTGCCACCGCCAACAGCGTGGAACACCATGAAGCCCTGCAGACCAGTGCAGTTGTCCGCCAGCTTGCGGATGCGGTCCAGCGCGAGGTCCACGATCTCCTTGCCAATGGTGTAGTGGCCACGGGCGTAGTTGTTCGCGGCATCCTCCTTGCCGGACACCAGCTGCTCGGGGTTGAACAGCTGGCGGTACGTGCCCGTGCGCACCTCATCCACGACCGTCGGCTCGAGGTCGAGGTAGAGAGCACGCGGCACGTGCTTGCCGGCGCCCGTCTCGGAGAAGAACGTGTTGAACGCGTCGTCCTCCACGCCAATGCTCTTGTCGGAGGGCATCGAGCCATCGGGCTGAATGCCGTGCTCCAGGCAGAAAAGCTCCCAGCAGGCGTTACCGACCTGGCAGCCGGCCTGGCCGATGTGAATGCAGATAGCCTCACGCATGTTTAGGAAAGGGTGTCGAGAAGGTTAAAAGAGAGTGTTAAAAGTTTGAAGAAGGCGTTAAGCTGCGGTGTCGCGTTGTCGCGGTGTTTGTGGCGCGCAGTGCGTCGTTTTCCGATGTGCGTTCGCGCGTGAAACGGATTTCACAAGACGAAGGCGTTGTTTCACGTTTGGCGGAAGAAATCATGAAAGCGCGTTTGGGAATACGCGGCGTGTGTGGTGTGTGCGTGTACAGAGGCGGGCGGGGAGAGTGCAGAGAGATTAAGGGGGCGAGCTGCGATGAGGAGGAAAAAACCAGGCAGCGGGTGGAAGAGCCACCTCGCGAACCACAGGCGCTGCAGACCGCAGTCCATCACACGCAAAGCGGACCTCTACCACAACGTAAAGGTGGAAAAGCCAGGCTTGCTGGAACAGCTCCAAGCAGGCAAGGGAGGACAACCTCAAGTCAGGGTCAGATAGAAAAAGACAGCATTTCAGCCTGCGCAGTGCAACGCGGACTGCGCGGGAGAGAAATGACTGGGCACGTTGGCCTGTCCGCCGGACGCCACCGCTTGCAGGCAGCACAGGTGGCAAACGCACGCAGTACGCGTGTGTTTCATCCCATGCTAATTCCACAGTCTGCATGGACTGCAGCTGTGCTGCGACGGGAAGGAGAAGCGATGAGAAGGCACTTTTCACTAAACATACAAAGACACACATAAGTCGCTCTGTTTTCATACAAATAGACACTCAAGACGAGCGCGAAGAGAATAAAAAAAAAGGGGCGGTGGTAGGCAGGGGTGGTGCAGACAGGAACGTACATCGTAGTGTTGGGAGCCAGTGCGGTGGTGTGCAACGCGCCTGGAAAGGTCTCAACCGCGACAAGCAGGCGGCAACGCCCCGCGGGGAGCCGCTACCCGTCTCAGGCAGGAGTCCTTCAGTCGCGAGCAGCAGCACCACCAGACATGCGCGCGCCCATCACCGTCTGCGGCACACCTTAGTACTCCTCCACGTCCTCCTCACCCGCGTCGTCGGCGGACTCCGCACCCACCTCCTCGTAGTCCTTCTCCAGCGCGGCAAGGTCCTCGCGGGCCTCGGAGAACTCGCCCTCCTCCATACCCTCGCCGACGTACCAGTGTACGAATGCACGTTTGCTGTACATCAGGTCGAACTTGTGGTCGATGCGGGCGAACACCTCGGCGATGGCAGTCGAGTTCGCAATCATGCACACCGCGCGCTGCACCTTCGCGAGGTCACCGCCGGGCACCACGGTCGGCGGCTGGTAGTTGATGCCGCACTTGAAGCCCGTCGGGCACCAGTCCACGAACTGAATGGTACGCTTCGTCTTGATCGTCGCAATCGCGGCGTTCACATCCTTCGGCACAACGTCGCCGCGGTACATCAGGCAGCACGACATGTACTTGCCGTGGCGAGGATCGCACTTCGTCAGCATGCCCGCCGGCTCAAACACCGAGTTCGTGATGTCGGCCACGGACAGCTGCTCGTGGTACGCCTTCTCGGCAGACACGACGGGCGCGTAGCTCGTCAGCACAAAGTGGATGCGCGGGTACGGCACCAGGTTCGTCTGGAACTCCGTCAGGTCCACGTTCAGCGCACCGTCGAAGCGCAGCGACGCCGTCAGCGAGGACACCACCTGGCCGATCAGACGGTTCACGTTCGTGTACGACGGGCGCTCAATGTCGAGGCTGCGGCGCGTCAGATCGTAGATCGCCTCGTTGTCCAGCATCGTCGCCACATCGGTGTGCTCGAGCAGCGAGTGCGTCGACAGCACACAGTTGTACGGCTCGACCACCGCCGTGGACACCTGCGGGGACGGGTACACCGTGTAGCCCAGCTTGGACTTCTTGCCGTAGTCCACGGACAGGCGCTCCAGCAGCAGCGCACCGAGACCAGAGCCCGTGCCACCGCCAACAGCGTGGAACACCATGAAGCCCTGCAGACCAGTGCAGTTGTCCGCCAGCTTGCGGATGCGGTCCAGCGCGAGGTCCACGATCTCCTTGCCAATGGTGTAGTGGCCACGGGCGTAGTTGTTCGCGGCATCCTCCTTGCCGGACACCAGCTGCTCGGGGTTGAACAGCTGGCGGTACGTGCCCGTGCGCACCTCATCCACGACCGTCGGCTCGAGGTCGAGGTAGAGAGCACGCGGCACGTGCTTGCCGGCGCCCGTCTCGGAGAAGAACGTGTTGAACGCGTCGTCCTCCACGCCAATGCTCTTGTCGGAGGGCATCGAGCCATCGGGCTGAATGCCGTGCTCCAGGCAGAAAAGCTCCCAGCAGGCGTTACCGACCTGGCAGCCGGCCTGGCCGATGTGAATGCAGATAGCCTCACGCATGTTTAGGAAAGGGTGTCGAGAAGGTTAAAAGAGAGTGTTAAAAGTTTGAAGAAGGCGTTAAGCTGCGGTGTCGCGTTGTCGCGGTGTTTGTGGCGCGCAGTGCGTCGTTTTCCGATGTGCGTTCGCGCGTGAAACGGATTTCACAAGACGAAGGCGTTGTTTCACGTTTGGCGGAAGAAATCATGAAAGCGCGTTTGGGAATACGCGGCGTGTGTGGTGTGTGCGTGTACAGAGGCGGGCGGGGAGAGTGCAGAGAGATTAAGGGGGCGAGCTGCGATGAGGAGGAAAAAACCAGGCAGCGGGTGGAAGAGCCACCTCGCGAACCACAGGCGCTGCAGACCGCAGTCCATCACACGCAAAGCGGACCTCTACCACAACGTAAAGGTGGAAAAGCCAGGCTTGCTGGAACAGCTCCAAGCAGGCAAGGGAGGACAACCTCAAGTCAGGGTCAGATAGAAAAAGACAGCATTTCAGCCTGCGCAGTGCAACGCGGACTGCGCGGGAGAGAAATGACTGGGCACGTTGGCCTGTCCGCCGGACGCCACCGCTTGCAGGCAGCACAGGTGGCAAACGCACGCAGTACGCGTGTGTTTCATCCCATGCTAATTCCACAGTCTGCATGGACTGCAGCTGTGCTGCGACGGGAAGGAGAAGCGATGAGAAGGCACTTTTCACTAAACATACAAAGACACACATAAGTCGCTCTGTTTTCATACAAATAGACACTCAAGACGAGCGCGAAGAGAATAAAAAAAAAAGGGCGGTGGTAGGCAGGGGTGGTGCAGACAGGAACGTACATCGTAGTGTTGGGAGCCAGTGCGGTGGTGTGCAACGCGCCTGGAAAGGTCTCAACCGCGACAAGCAGGCGGCAACGCCCCGCGGGGAGCCGCTACCCGTCTCAGGCAGGAGTCCTTCAGTCGCGAGCAGCAGCACCACCAGACATGCGCGCGCCCATCACCGTCTGCGGCACACCTTAGTACTCCTCCACGTCCTCCTCGCCCGCGTCGTCGGCGGACTCCGCACCCACCTCCTCGTAGTCCTTCTCCAGCGCGGCAAGGTCCTCGCGGGCCTCGGAGAACTCGCCCTCCTCCATACCCTCGCCGACGTACCAGTGTACGAATGCACGTTTGCTGTACATCAGGTCGAACTTGTGGTCGATGCGGGCGAACACCTCGGCGATGGCAGTCGAGTTCGCAATCATGCACACCGCGCGCTGCACCTTCGCGAGGTCACCGCCGGGCACCACGGTCGGCGGCTGGTAGTTGATGCCGCACTTGAAGCCCGTCGGGCACCAGTCCACGAACTGAATGGTACGCTTCGTCTTGATCGTCGCAATCGCGGCGTTCACATCCTTCGGCACAACGTCGCCGCGGTACATCAGGCAGCACGACATGTACTTGCCGTGGCGAGGATCGCACTTCGTCAGCATGCCCGCCGGCTCAAACACCGAGTTCGTGATGTCGGCCACGGACAGCTGCTCGTGGTACGCCTTCTCGGCAGACACGACGGGCGCGTAGCTCGTCAGCACAAAGTGGATGCGCGGGTACGGCACCAGGTTCGTCTGGAACTCCGTCAGGTCCACGTTCAGCGCACCGTCGAAGCGCAGCGACGCCGTCAGCGAGGACACCACCTGGCCGATCAGACGGTTCACGTTCGTGTACGACGGGCGCTCAATGTCGAGGCTGCGGCGCGTCAGATCGTAGATCGCCTCGTTGTCCAGCATCGTCGCCACATCGGTGTGCTCGAGCAGCGAGTGCGTCGACAGCACACAGTTGTACGGCTCGACCACCGCCGTGGACACCTGCGGGGACGGGTACACCGTGTAGCCCAGCTTGGACTTCTTGCCGTAGTCCACGGACAGGCGCTCCAGCAGCAGCGCACCGAGACCAGAGCCCGTGCCACCGCCAACAGCGTGGAACACCATGAAGCCCTGCAGACCAGTGCAGTTGTCCGCCAGCTTGCGGATGCGGTCCAGCGCGAGGTCCACGATCTCCTTGCCAATGGTGTAGTGGCCACGGGCGTAGTTGTTCGCGGCATCCTCCTTGCCGGACACCAGCTGCTCGGGGTTGAACAGCTGGCGGTACGTGCCCGTGCGCACCTCATCCACGACCGTCGGCTCGAGGTCGAGGTAGAGAGCACGCGGCACGTGCTTGCCGGCGCCCGTCTCGGAGAAGAACGTGTTGAACGCGTCGTCCTCCACGCCAATGCTCTTGTCGGAGGGCATCGAGCCATCGGGCTGAATGCCGTGCTCCAGGCAGAAAAGCTCCCAGCAGGCGTTACCGACCTGGCAGCCGGCCTGGCCGATGTGAATGCAGATAGCCTCACGCATGTTTAGGAAAGGGTGTCGAGAAGGTTAAAAGAGAGTGTTAAAAGTTTGAAGAAGGCGTTAAGCTGCGGTGTCGCGTTGTCGCGGTGTTTGTGGCGCGCAGTGCGTCGTTTTCCGATGTGCGTTCGCGCGTGAAACGGATTTCACAAGACGAAGGCGTTGTTTCACGTTTGGCGGAAGAAATCATGAAAGCGCGTTTGGGAATACGCGGCGTGTGTGGTGTGTGCGTGTACAGAGGCGGGCGGGGAGAGTGCAGAGAGATTAAGGGGGCGAGCTGCGATGAGGAGGAAAAAACCAGGCAGCGGGTGGAAGAGCCACCTCGCGAACCACAGGCGCTGCAGACCGCAGTCCATCACACGCAAAGCGGACCTCTACCACAACGTAAAGGTGGAAAAGCCAGGCTTGCTGGAACAGCTCCAAGCAGGCAAGGGAGGACAACCTCAAGTCAGGGTCAGATAGAAAAAGACAGCATTTCAGCCTGCGCAGTGCAACGCGGACTGCGCGGGAGAGAAATGACTGGGCACGTTGGCCTGTCCGCCGGACGCCACCGCTTGCAGGCAGCACAGGTGGCAAACGCACGCAGTACGCGTGTGTTTCATCCCATGCTAATTCCACAGTCTGCATGGACTGCAGCTGTGCTGCGACGGGAAGGAGAAGCGATGAGAAGGCACTTTTCACTAAACATACAAAGACACACATAAGTCGCTCTGTTTTCATACAAATAGACACTCAAGACGAGCGCGAAGAGAATAAAAAAAAAGGGGCGGTGGTAGGCAGGGGTGGTGCAGACAGGAACGTACATCGTAGTGTTGGGAGCCAGTGCGGTGGTGTGCAACGCGCCTGGAAAGGTCTCAACCGCGACAAGCAGGCGGCAACGCCCCGCGGGGAGCCGCTACCCGTCTCAGGCAGGAGTCCTTCAGTCGCGAGCAGCAGCACCACCAGACATGCGCGCGCCCATCACCGTCTGCGGCACACCTTAGTACTCCTCCACGTCCTCCTCGCCCGCGTCGTCGGCGGACTCCGCACCCACCTCCTCGTAGTCCTTCTCCAGCGCGGCAAGGTCCTCGCGGGCCTCGGAGAACTCGCCCTCCTCCATACCCTCGCCGACGTACCAGTGTACGAATGCACGTTTGCTGTACATCAGGTCGAACTTGTGGTCGATGCGGGCGAACACCTCGGCGATGGCAGTCGAGTTCGCAATCATGCACACCGCGCGCTGCACCTTCGCGAGGTCACCGCCGGGCACCACGGTCGGCGGCTGGTAGTTGATGCCGCACTTGAAGCCCGTCGGGCACCAGTCCACGAACTGAATGGTACGCTTCGTCTTGATCGTCGCAATCGCGGCGTTCACATCCTTCGGCACAACGTCGCCGCGGTACATCAGGCAGCACGACATGTACTTGCCGTGGCGAGGATCGCACTTCGTCAGCATGCCCGCCGGCTCAAACACCGAGTTCGTGATGTCGGCCACGGACAGCTGCTCGTGGTACGCCTTCTCGGCAGACACGACGGGCGCGTAGCTCGTCAGCACAAAGTGGATGCGCGGGTACGGCACCAGGTTCGTCTGGAACTCCGTCAGGTCCACGTTCAGCGCACCGTCGAAGCGCAGCGACGCCGTCAGCGAGGACACCACCTGGCCGATCAGACGGTTCACGTTCGTGTACGACGGGCGCTCAATGTCGAGGCTGCGGCGCGTCAGATCGTAGATCGCCTCGTTGTCCAGCATCGTCGCCACATCGGTGTGCTCGAGCAGCGAGTGCGTCGACAGCACACAGTTGTACGGCTCGACCACCGCCGTGGACACCTGCGGGGACGGGTACACCGTGTAGCCCAGCTTGGACTTCTTGCCGTAGTCCACGGACAGGCGCTCCAGCAGCAGCGCACCGAGACCAGAGCCCGTGCCACCGCCAACAGCGTGGAACACCATGAAGCCCTGCAGACCAGTGCAGTTGTCCGCCAGCTTGCGGATGCGGTCCAGCGCGAGGTCCACGATCTCCTTGCCAATGGTGTAGTGGCCACGGGCGTAGTTGTTCGCGGCATCCTCCTTGCCGGACACCAGCTGCTCGGGGTTGAACAGCTGGCGGTACGTGCCCGTGCGCACCTCATCCACGACCGTCGGCTCGAGGTCGAGGTAGAGAGCACGCGGCACGTGCTTGCCGGCGCCCGTCTCGGAGAAGAACGTGTTGAACGCGTCGTCCTCCACGCCAATGCTCTTGTCGGAGGGCATCGAGCCATCGGGCTGAATGCCGTGCTCCAGGCAGAAAAGCTCCCAGCAGGCGTTACCGACCTGGCAGCCGGCCTGGCCGATGTGAATGCAGATAGCCTCACGCATGTTTAGGAAAGGGTGTCGAGAAGGTTAAAAGAGAGTGTTAAAAGTTTGAAGAAGGCGTTAAGCTGCGGTGTCGCGTTGTCGCGGTGTTTGTGGCGCGCAGTGCGTCGTTTTCCGATGTGCGTTCGCGCGTGAAACGGATTTCACAAGACGAAGGCGTTGTTTCACGTTTGGCGGAAGAAATCATGAAAGCGCGTTTGGGAATACGCGGCGTGTGTGGTGTGTGCGTGTACAGAGGCGGGCGGGGAGAGTGCAGAGAGATTAAGGGGGCGAGCTGCGATGAGGAGGAAAAAACCAGGCAGCGGGTGGAAGAGCCACCTCGCGAACCACAGGCGCTGCAGACCGCAGTCCATCACACGCAAAGCGGACCTCTACCACAACGTAAAGGTGGAAAAGCCAGGCTTGCTGGAACAGCTCCAAGCAGGCAAGGGAGGACAACCTCAAGTCAGGGTCAGATAGAAAAAGACAGCATTTCAGCCTGCGCAGTGCAACGCGGACTGCGCGGGAGAGAAATGACTGGGCACGTTGGCCTGTCCGCCGGACGCCACCGCTTGCAGGCAGCACAGGTGGCAAACGCACGCAGTACGCGTGTGTTTCATCCCATGCTAATTCCACAGTCTGCATGGACTGCAGCTGTGCTGCGACGGGAAGGAGAAGCGATGAGAAGGCACTTTTCACTAAACATACAAAGACACACATAAGTCGCTCTGTTTTCATACAAATAGACACTCAAGACGAGCGCGAAGAGAATAAAAAAAAAGGGGCGGTGGTAGGCAGGGGTGGTGCAGACAGGAACGTACATCGTAGTGTTGGGAGCCAATGCGGTGGTGTGCAACGCGCCTGGAAAGGTCTCAACCGCGACAAGCAGGCGGCAACGCCCCGCGGGGAGCCGCTACCCGTCTCAGGCAGGAGTCCTTCAGTCGCGAGCAGCAGCACCACCAGACATGCGCGCGCCCATCACCGTCTGCGGCACACCTTAGTACTCCTCCACGTCCTCCTCGCCCGCGTCGTCGGCGGACTCCGCACCCACCTCCTCGTAGTCCTTCTCCAGCGCGGCAAGGTCCTCGCGGGCCTCGGAGAACTCGCCCTCCTCCATACCCTCGCCGACGTACCAGTGTACGAATGCACGTTTGCTGTACATCAGGTCGAACTTGTGGTCGATGCGGGCGAACACCTCGGCGATGGCAGTCGAGTTCGCAATCATGCACACCGCGCGCTGCACCTTCGCGAGGTCACCGCCGGGCACCACGGTCGGCGGCTGGTAGTTGATGCCGCACTTGAAGCCCGTCGGGCACCAGTCCACGAACTGAATGGTACGCTTCGTCTTGATCGTCGCAATCGCGGCGTTCACATCCTTCGGCACAACGTCGCCGCGGTACATCAGGCAGCACGACATGTACTTGCCGTGGCGAGGATCGCACTTCGTCAGCATGCCCGCCGGCTCAAACACCGAGTTCGTGATGTCGGCCACGGACAGCTGCTCGTGGTACGCCTTCTCGGCAGACACGACGGGCGCGTAGCTCGTCAGCACAAAGTGGATGCGCGGGTACGGCACCAGGTTCGTCTGGAACTCCGTCAGGTCCACGTTCAGCGCACCGTCGAAGCGCAGCGACGCCGTCAGCGAGGACACCACCTGGCCGATCAGACGGTTCACGTTCGTGTACGACGGGCGCTCAATGTCGAGGCTGCGGCGCGTCAGATCGTAGATCGCCTCGTTGTCCAGCATCGTCGCCACATCGGTGTGCTCGAGCAGCGAGTGCGTCGACAGCACACAGTTGTACGGCTCGACCACCGCCGTGGACACCTGCGGGGACGGGTACACCGTGTAGCCCAGCTTGGACTTCTTGCCGTAGTCCACGGACAGGCGCTCCAGCAGCAGCGCACCGAGACCAGAGCCCGTGCCACCGCCAACAGCGTGGAACACCATGAAGCCCTGCAGACCAGTGCAGTTGTCCGCCAGCTTGCGGATGCGGTCCAGCGCGAGGTCCACGATCTCCTTGCCAATGGTGTAGTGGCCACGGGCGTAGTTGTTCGCGGCATCCTCCTTGCCGGACACCAGCTGCTCGGGGTTGAACAGCTGGCGGTACGTGCCCGTGCGCACCTCATCCACGACCGTCGGCTCGAGGTCGAGGTAGAGAGCACGCGGCACGTGCTTGCCGGCGCCCGTCTCGGAGAAGAACGTGTTGAACGCGTCGTCCTCCACGCCAATGCTCTTGTCGGAGGGCATCGAGCCATCGGGCTGAATGCCGTGCTCCAGGCAGAAAAGCTCCCAGCAGGCGTTACCGACCTGGCAGCCGGCCTGGCCGATGTGAATGCAGATAGCCTCACGCATGTTTAGGAAAGGGTGTCGAGAAGGTTAAAAGAGAGTGTTAAAAGTTTGAAGAAGGCGTTAAGCTGCGGTGTCGCGTTGTCGCGGTGTTTGTGGCGCGCAGTGCGTCGTTTTCCGATGTGCGTTCGCGCGTGAAACGGATTTCACAAGACGAAGGCGTTGTTTCACGTTTGGCGGAAGAAATCATGAAAGCGCGTTTGGGAATACGCGGCGTGTGTGGTGTGTGCGTGTACAGAGGCGGGCGGGGAGAGTGCAGAGAGATTAAGGGGGCGAGCTGCGATGAGGAGGAAAAAACCAGGCAGCGGGTGGAAGAGCCACCTCGCGAACCACAGGCGCTGCAGACCGCAGTCCATCACACGCAAAGCGGACCTCTACCACAACGTAAAGGTGGAAAAGCCAGGCTTGCTGGAACAGCTCCAAGCAGGCAAGGGAGGACAACCTCAAGTCAGGGTCAGATAGAAAAAGACAGCATTTCAGCCTGCGCAGTGCAACGCGGACTGCGCGGGAGAGAAATGACTGGGCACGTTGGCCTGTCCGCCGGACGCCACCGCTTGCAGGCAGCACAGGTGGCAAACGCACGCAGTACGCGTGTGTTTCATCCCATGCTAATTCCACAGTCTGCATGGACTGCAGCTGTGCTGCGACGGGAAGGAGAAGCGATGAGAAGGCACTTTTCACTAAACATACAAAGACACACATAAGTCGCTCTGTTTTCATACAAATAGACACTCAAGACGAGCGCGAAGAGAATAAAAAAAAAGGGGCGGTGGTAGGCAGGGGTGGTGCAGACAGGAACGTACATCGTAGTGTTGGGAGCCAATGCGGTGGTGTGCAACGCGCCTGGAAAGGTCTCAACCGCGACAAGCAGGCGGCAACGCCCCGCGGGGAGCCGCTACCCGTCTCAGGCAGGAGTCCTTCAGTCGCGAGCAGCAGCACCACCAGACATGCGCGCGCCCATCACCGTCTGCGGCACACCTTAGTACTCCTCCACGTCCTCCTCGCCCGCGTCGTCGGCGGACTCCGCACCCACCTCCTCGTAGTCCTTCTCCAGCGCGGCAAGGTCCTCGCGGGCCTCGGAGAACTCGCCCTCCTCCATACCCTCGCCGACGTACCAGTGTACGAATGCACGTTTGCTGTACATCAGGTCGAACTTGTGGTCGATGCGGGCGAACACCTCGGCGATGGCAGTCGAGTTCGCAATCATGCACACCGCGCGCTGCACCTTCGCGAGGTCACCGCCGGGCACCACGGTCGGCGGCTGGTAGTTGATGCCGCACTTGAAGCCCGTCGGGCACCAGTCCACGAACTGAATGGTACGCTTCGTCTTGATCGTCGCAATCGCGGCGTTCACATCCTTCGGCACAACGTCGCCGCGGTACATCAGGCAGCACGACATGTACTTGCCGTGGCGAGGATCGCACTTCGTCAGCATGCCCGCCGGCTCAAACACCGAGTTCGTGATGTCGGCCACGGACAGCTGCTCGTGGTACGCCTTCTCGGCAGACACGACGGGCGCGTAGCTCGTCAGCACAAAGTGGATGCGCGGGTACGGCACCAGGTTCGTCTGGAACTCCGTCAGGTCCACGTTCAGCGCACCGTCGAAGCGCAGCGACGCCGTCAGCGAGGACACCACCTGGCCGATCAGACGGTTCACGTTCGTGTACGACGGGCGCTCAATGTCGAGGCTGCGGCGCGTCAGATCGTAGATCGCCTCGTTGTCCAGCATCGTCGCCACATCGGTGTGCTCGAGCAGCGAGTGCGTCGACAGCACACAGTTGTACGGCTCGACCACCGCCGTGGACACCTGCGGGGACGGGTACACCGTGTAGCCCAGCTTGGACTTCTTGCCGTAGTCCACGGACAGGCGCTCCAGCAGCAGCGCACCGAGACCAGAGCCCGTGCCACCGCCAACAGCGTGGAACACCATGAAGCCCTGCAGACCAGTGCAGTTGTCCGCCAGCTTGCGGATGCGGTCCAGCGCGAGGTCCACGATCTCCTTGCCAATGGTGTAGTGGCCACGGGCGTAGTTGTTCGCGGCATCCTCCTTGCCGGACACCAGCTGCTCGGGGTTGAACAGCTGGCGGTACGTGCCCGTGCGCACCTCATCCACGACCGTCGGCTCGAGGTCGAGGTAGAGAGCACGCGGCACGTGCTTGCCGGCGCCCGTCTCGGAGAAGAACGTGTTGAACGCGTCGTCCTCCACGCCAATGCTCTTGTCGGAGGGCATCGAGCCATCGGGCTGAATGCCGTGCTCCAGGCAGAAAAGCTCCCAGCAGGCGTTACCGACCTGGCAGCCGGCCTGGCCGATGTGAATGCAGATAGCCTCACGCATGTTTAGGAAAGGGTGTCGAGAAGGTTAAAAGAGAGTGTTAAAAGTTTGAAGAAGGCGTTAAGCTGCGGTGTCGCGTTGTCGCGGTGTTTGTGGCGCGCAGTGCGTCGTTTTCCGATGTGCGTTCGCGCGTGAAACGGATTTCACAAGACGAAGGCGTTGTTTCACGTTTGGCGGAAGAAATCATGAAAGCGCGTTTGGGAATACGCGGCGTGTGTGGTGTGTGCGTGTACAGAGGCGGGCGGGGAGAGTGCAGAGAGATTAAGGGGGCGAGCTGCGATGAGGAGGAAAAAACCAGGCAGCGGGTGGAAGAGCCACCTCGCGAACCACAGGCGCTGCAGACCGCAGTCCATCACACGCAAAGCGGACCTCTACCACAACGTAAAGGTGGAAAAGCCAGGCTTGCTGGAACAGCTCCAAGCAGGCAAGGGAGGACAACCTCAAGTCAGGGTCAGATAGAAAAAGACAGCATTTCAGCCTGCGCAGTGCAACGCGGACTGCGCGGGAGAGAAATGACTGGGCACGTTGGCCTGTCCGCCGGACGCCACCGCTTGCAGGCAGCACAGGTGGCAAACGCACGCAGTACGCGTGTGTTTCATCCCATGCTAATTCCACAGTCTGCATGGACTGCAGCTGTGCTGCGACGGGAAGGAGAAGCGATGAGAAGGCACTTTTCACTAAACATACAAAGACACACATAAGTCGCTCTGTTTTCATACAAATAGACACTCAAGACGAGCGCGAAGAGAATAAAAAAAAAGGGGCGGTGGTAGGCAGGGGTGGTGCAGACAGGAACGTACATCGTAGTGTTGGGAGCCAATGCGGTGGTGTGCAACGCGCCTGGAAAGGTCTCAACCGCGACAAGCAGGCGGCAACGCCCCGCGGGGAGCCGCTACCCGTCTCAGGCAGGAGTCCTTCAGTCGCGAGCAGCAGCACCACCAGACATGCGCGCGCCCATCACCGTCTGCGGCACACCTTAGTACTCCTCCACGTCCTCCTCGCCCGCGTCGTCGGCGGACTCCGCACCCACCTCCTCGTAGTCCTTCTCCAGCGCGGCAAGGTCCTCGCGGGCCTCGGAGAACTCGCCCTCCTCCATACCCTCGCCGACGTACCAGTGTACGAATGCACGTTTGCTGTACATCAGGTCGAACTTGTGGTCGATGCGGGCGAACACCTCGGCGATGGCAGTCGAGTTCGCAATCATGCACACCGCGCGCTGCACCTTCGCGAGGTCACCGCCGGGCACCACGGTCGGCGGCTGGTAGTTGATGCCGCACTTGAAGCCCGTCGGGCACCAGTCCACGAACTGAATGGTACGCTTCGTCTTGATCGTCGCAATCGCGGCGTTCACATCCTTCGGCACAACGTCGCCGCGGTACATCAGGCAGCACGACATGTACTTGCCGTGGCGAGGATCGCACTTCGTCAGCATGCCCGCCGGCTCAAACACCGAGTTCGTGATGTCGGCCACGGACAGCTGCTCGTGGTACGCCTTCTCGGCAGACACGACGGGCGCGTAGCTCGTCAGCACAAAGTGGATGCGCGGGTACGGCACCAGGTTCGTCTGGAACTCCGTCAGGTCCACGTTCAGCGCACCGTCGAAGCGCAGCGACGCCGTCAGCGAGGACACCACCTGGCCGATCAGACGGTTCACGTTCGTGTACGACGGGCGCTCAATGTCGAGGCTGCGGCGCGTCAGATCGTAGATCGCCTCGTTGTCCAGCATCGTCGCCACATCGGTGTGCTCGAGCAGCGAGTGCGTCGACAGCACACAGTTGTACGGCTCGACCACCGCCGTGGACACCTGCGGGGACGGGTACACCGTGTAGCCCAGCTTGGACTTCTTGCCGTAGTCCACGGACAGGCGCTCCAGCAGCAGCGCACCGAGACCAGAGCCCGTGCCACCGCCAACAGCGTGGAACACCATGAAGCCCTGCAGACCAGTGCAGTTGTCCGCCAGCTTGCGGATGCGGTCCAGCGCGAGGTCCACGATCTCCTTGCCAATGGTGTAGTGGCCACGGGCGTAGTTGTTCGCGGCATCCTCCTTGCCGGACACCAGCTGCTCGGGGTTGAACAGCTGGCGGTACGTGCCCGTGCGCACCTCATCCACGACCGTCGGCTCGAGGTCGAGGTAGAGAGCACGCGGCACGTGCTTGCCGGCGCCCGTCTCGGAGAAGAACGTGTTGAACGCGTCGTCCTCCACGCCAATGCTCTTGTCGGAGGGCATCGAGCCATCGGGCTGAATGCCGTGCTCCAGGCAGAAAAGCTCCCAGCAGGCGTTACCGACCTGGCAGCCGGCCTGGCCGATGTGAATGCAGATAGCCTCACGCATGTTTAGGAAAGGGTGTCGAGAAGGTTAAAAGAGAGTGTTAAAAGTTTGAAGAAGGCGTTAAGCTGCGGTGTCGCGTTGTCGCGGTGTTTGTGGCGCGCAGTGCGTCGTTTTCCGATGTGCGTTCGCGCGTGAAACGGATTTCACAAGACGAAGGCGTTGTTTCACGTTTGGCGGAAGAAATCATGAAAGCGCGTTTGGGAATACGCGGCGTGTGTGGTGTGTGCGTGTACAGAGGCGGGCGGGGAGAGTGCAGAGAGATTAAGGGGGCGAGCTGCGATGAGGAGGAAAAAACCAGGCAGCGGGTGGAAGAGCCACCTCGCGAACCACAGGCGCTGCAGACCGCAGTCCATCACACGCAAAGCGGACCTCTACCACAACGTAAAGGTGGAAAAGCCAGGCTTGCTGGAACAGCTCCAAGCAGGCAAGGGAGGACAACCTCAAGTCAGGGTCAGATAGAAAAAGACAGCATTTCAGCCTGCGCAGTGCAACGCGGACTGCGCGGGAGAGAAATGACTGGGCACGTTGGCCTGTCCGCCGGACGCCACCGCTTGCAGGCAGCACAGGTGGCAAACGCACGCAGTACGCGTGTGTTTCATCCCATGCTAATTCCACAGTCTGCATGGACTGCAGCTGTGCTGCGACGGGAAGGAGAAGCGATGAGAAGGCACTTTTCACTAAACATACAAAGACACACATAAGTCGCTCTGTTTTCATACAAATAGACACTCAAGACGAGCGCGAAGAGAATAAAAAAAAAGGGGCGGTGGTAGGCAGGGGTGGTGCAGACAGGAACGTACATCGTAGTGTTGGGAGCCAATGCGGTGGTGTGCAACGCGCCTGGAAAGGTCTCAACCGCGACAAGCAGGCGGCAACGCCCCGCGGGGAGCCGCTACCCGTCTCAGGCAGGAGTCCTTCAGTCGCGAGCAGCAGCACCACCAGACATGCGCGCGCCCATCACCGTCTGCGGCACACCTTAGTACTCCTCCACGTCCTCCTCGCCCGCGTCGTCGGCGGACTCCGCACCCACCTCCTCGTAGTCCTTCTCCAGCGCGGCAAGGTCCTCGCGGGCCTCGGAGAACTCGCCCTCCTCCATACCCTCGCCGACGTACCAGTGTACGAATGCACGTTTGCTGTACATCAGGTCGAACTTGTGGTCGATGCGGGCGAACACCTCGGCGATGGCAGTCGAGTTCGCAATCATGCACACCGCGCGCTGCACCTTCGCGAGGTCACCGCCGGGCACCACGGTCGGCGGCTGGTAGTTGATGCCGCACTTGAAGCCCGTCGGGCACCAGTCCACGAACTGAATGGTACGCTTCGTCTTGATCGTCGCAATCGCGGCGTTCACATCCTTCGGCACAACGTCGCCGCGGTACATCAGGCAGCACGACATGTACTTGCCGTGGCGAGGATCGCACTTCGTCAGCATGCCCGCCGGCTCAAACACCGAGTTCGTGATGTCGGCCACGGACAGCTGCTCGTGGTACGCCTTCTCGGCAGACACGACGGGCGCGTAGCTCGTCAGCACAAAGTGGATGCGCGGGTACGGCACCAGGTTCGTCTGGAACTCCGTCAGGTCCACGTTCAGCGCACCGTCGAAGCGCAGCGACGCCGTCAGCGAGGACACCACCTGGCCGATCAGACGGTTCACGTTCGTGTACGACGGGCGCTCAATGTCGAGGCTGCGGCGCGTCAGATCGTAGATCGCCTCGTTGTCCAGCATCGTCGCCACATCGGTGTGCTCGAGCAGCGAGTGCGTCGACAGCACACAGTTGTACGGCTCGACCACCGCCGTGGACACCTGCGGGGACGGGTACACCGTGTAGCCCAGCTTGGACTTCTTGCCGTAGTCCACGGACAGGCGCTCCAGCAGCAGCGCACCGAGACCAGAGCCCGTGCCACCGCCAACAGCGTGGAACACCATGAAGCCCTGCAGACCAGTGCAGTTGTCCGCCAGCTTGCGGATGCGGTCCAGCGCGAGGTCCACGATCTCCTTGCCAATGGTGTAGTGGCCACGGGCGTAGTTGTTCGCGGCATCCTCCTTGCCGGACACCAGCTGCTCGGGGTTGAACAGCTGGCGGTACGTGCCCGTGCGCACCTCATCCACGACCGTCGGCTCGAGGTCGAGGTAGAGAGCACGCGGCACGTGCTTGCCGGCGCCCGTCTCGGAGAAGAACGTGTTGAACGCGTCGTCCTCCACGCCAATGCTCTTGTCGGAGGGCATCGAGCCATCGGGCTGAATGCCGTGCTCCAGGCAGAAAAGCTCCCAGCAGGCGTTACCGACCTGGCAGCCGGCCTGGCCGATGTGAATGCAGATAGCCTCACGCATGTTTAGGAAAGGGTGTCGAGAAGGTTAAAAGAGAGTGTTAAAAGTTTGAAGAAGGCGTTAAGCTGCGGTGTCGCGTTGTCGCGGTGTTTGTGGCGCGCAGTGCGTCGTTTTCCGATGTGCGTTCGCGCGTGAAACGGATTTCACAAGACGAAGGCGTTGTTTCACGTTTGGCGGAAGAAATCATGAAAGCGCGTTTGGGAATACGCGGCGTGTGTGGTGTGTGCGTGTACAGAGGCGGGCGGGGAGAGTGCAGAGAGATTAAGGGGGCGAGCTGCGATGAGGAGGAAAAAACCAGGCAGCGGGTGGAAGAGCCACCTCGCGAACCACAGGCGCTGCAGACCGCAGTCCATCACACGCAAAGCGGACCTCTACCACAACGTAAAGGTGGAAAAGCCAGGCTTGCTGGAACAGCTCCAAGCAGGCAAGGGAGGACAACCTCAAGTCAGGGTCAGATAGAAAAAGACAGCATTTCAGCCTGCGCAGTGCAACGCGGACTGCGCGGGAGAGAAATGACTGGGCACGTTGGCCTGTCCGCCGGACGCCACCGCTTGCAGGCAGCACAGGTGGCAAACGCACGCAGTACGCGTGTGTTTCATCCCATGCTAATTCCACAGTCTGCATGGACTGCAGCTGTGCTGCGACGGGAAGGAGAAGCGATGAGAAGGCACTTTTCACTAAACATACAAAGACACACATAAGTCGCTCTGTTTTCATACAAATAGACACTCAAGACGAGCGCGAAGAGAATAAAAAAAAAGGGGCGGTGGTAGGCAGGGGTGGTGCAGACAGGAACGTACATCGTAGTGTTGGGAGCCAATGCGGTGGTGTGCAACGCGCCTGGAAAGGTCTCAACCGCGACAAGCAGGCGGCAACGCCCCGCGGGGAGCCGCTACCCGTCTCAGGCAGGAGTCCTTCAGTCGCGAGCAGCAGCACCACCAGACATGCGCGCGCCCATCACCGTCTGCGGCACACCTTAGTACTCCTCCACGTCCTCCTCGCCCGCGTCGTCGGCGGACTCCGCACCCACCTCCTCGTAGTCCTTCTCCAGCGCGGCAAGGTCCTCGCGGGCCTCGGAGAACTCGCCCTCCTCCATACCCTCGCCGACGTACCAGTGTACGAATGCACGTTTGCTGTACATCAGGTCGAACTTGTGGTCGATGCGGGCGAACACCTCGGCGATGGCAGTCGAGTTCGCAATCATGCACACCGCGCGCTGCACCTTCGCGAGGTCACCGCCGGGCACCACGGTCGGCGGCTGGTAGTTGATGCCGCACTTGAAGCCCGTCGGGCACCAGTCCACGAACTGAATGGTACGCTTCGTCTTGATCGTCGCAATCGCGGCGTTCACATCCTTCGGCACAACGTCGCCGCGGTACATCAGGCAGCACGACATGTACTTGCCGTGGCGAGGATCGCACTTCGTCAGCATGCCCGCCGGCTCAAACACCGAGTTCGTGATGTCGGCCACGGACAGCTGCTCGTGGTACGCCTTCTCGGCAGACACGACGGGCGCGTAGCTCGTCAGCACAAAGTGGATGCGCGGGTACGGCACCAGGTTCGTCTGGAACTCCGTCAGGTCCACGTTCAGCGCACCGTCGAAGCGCAGCGACGCCGTCAGCGAGGACACCACCTGGCCGATCAGACGGTTCACGTTCGTGTACGACGGGCGCTCAATGTCGAGGCTGCGGCGCGTCAGATCGTAGATCGCCTCGTTGTCCAGCATCGTCGCCACATCGGTGTGCTCGAGCAGCGAGTGCGTCGACAGCACACAGTTGTACGGCTCGACCACCGCCGTGGACACCTGCGGGGACGGGTACACCGTGTAGCCCAGCTTGGACTTCTTGCCGTAGTCCACGGACAGGCGCTCCAGCAGCAGCGCACCGAGACCAGAGCCCGTGCCACCGCCAACAGCGTGGAACACCATGAAGCCCTGCAGACCAGTGCAGTTGTCCGCCAGCTTGCGGATGCGGTCCAGCGCGAGGTCCACGATCTCCTTGCCAATGGTGTAGTGGCCACGGGCGTAGTTGTTCGCGGCATCCTCCTTGCCGGACACCAGCTGCTCGGGGTTGAACAGCTGGCGGTACGTGCCCGTGCGCACCTCATCCACGACCGTCGGCTCGAGGTCGAGGTAGAGAGCACGCGGCACGTGCTTGCCGGCGCCCGTCTCGGAGAAGAACGTGTTGAACGCGTCGTCCTCCACGCCAATGCTCTTGTCGGAGGGCATCGAGCCATCGGGCTGAATGCCGTGCTCCAGGCAGAAAAGCTCCCAGCAGGCGTTACCGACCTGGCAGCCGGCCTGGCCGATGTGAATGCAGATAGCCTCACGCATGTTTAGGAAAGGGTGTCGAGAAGGTTAAAAGAGAGTGTTAAAAGTTTGAAGAAGGCGTTAAGCTGCGGTGTCGCGTTGTCGCGGTGTTTGTGGCGCGCAGTGCGTCGTTTTCCGATGTGCGTTCGCGCGTGAAACGTATTTCACAAGACGAAGGCGTTGTTTCACGTTTGGCGGAAGAAATCATGAAAGCGCGTTTGGGAATACGCGGCGTGTGTGGTGTGTGCGTGTACAGAGGCGGGCGGGGAGAGTGCAGAGAGATTAAGGGGGCGAGCTGCGATGAGGAGGAAAAAACCAGGCAGCGGGTGGAAGAGCCACCTCGCGAACCACAGGCGCTGCAGACCGCAGTCCATCACACGCAAAGCGGACCTCTACCACAACGTAAAGGTGGAAAAGCCAGGCTTGCTGGAACAGCTCCAAGCAGGCAAGGGAGGACAACCTCAAGTCATGGTCAGATAGAAAAAGACAGCATTTCAGCCTGCGCAGTGCAACGCGGACTGCGCGGGAGAGAAATGACTGGGCACGTTGGCCTGTCCGCCGGACGCCACCGCTTGCAGGCAGCACAGGTGGCAAACGCACGCAGTACGCGTGTGTTTCATCCCATGCTAATTCCACAGTCTGCATGGACTGCAGCTGTGCTGCGACGGGAAGGAGAAGCGATGAGAAGGCACTTTTCACTAAACATACAAAGACACACATAAGTCGCTCTGTTTTCATACAAATAGACACTCAAGACGAGCGCGAAGAGAATAAAAAAAAAGGGGCGGTGGTAGGCAGGGGTGGTGCAGACAGGAACGTACATCGTAGTGTTGGGAGCCAATGCGGTGGTGTGCAACGCGCCTGGAAAGGTCTCAACCGCGACAAGCAGGCGGCAACGCCCCGCGGGGAGCCGCTACCCGTCTCAGGCAGGAGTCCTTCAGTCGCGAGCAGCAGCACCACCAGACATGCGCGCGCCCATCACCGTCTGCGGCACACCTTAGTACTCCTCCACGTCCTCCTCACCCGCGTCGTCGGCGGACTCCGCACCCACCTCCTCGTAGTCCTTCTCCAGCGCGGCAAGGTCCTCGCGGGCCTCGGAGAACTCGCCCTCCTCCATACCCTCGCCGACGTACCAGTGTACGAATGCACGTTTGCTGTACATCAGGTCGAACTTGTGGTCGATGCGGGCGAACACCTCGGCGATGGCAGTCGAGTTCGCAATCATGCACACCGCGCGCTGCACCTTCGCGAGGTCACCGCCGGGCACCACGGTCGGCGGCTGGTAGTTGATGCCGCACTTGAAGCCCGTCGGGCACCAGTCCACGAACTGAATGGTACGCTTCGTCTTGATCGTCGCAATCGCGGCGTTCACATCCTTCGGCACAACGTCGCCGCGGTACATCAGGCAGCACGACATGTACTTGCCGTGGCGAGGATCGCACTTCGTCAGCATGCCCGCCGGCTCAAACACCGAGTTCGTGATGTCGGCCACGGACAGCTGCTCGTGGTACGCCTTCTCGGCAGACACGACGGGCGCGTAGCTCGTCAGCACAAAGTGGATGCGCGGGTACGGCACCAGGTTCGTCTGGAACTCCGTCAGGTCCACGTTCAGCGCACCGTCGAAGCGCAGCGACGCCGTCAGCGAGGACACCACCTGGCCGATCAGACGGTTCACGTTCGTGTACGACGGGCGCTCAATGTCGAGGCTGCGGCGCGTCAGATCGTAGATCGCCTCGTTGTCCAGCATCGTCGCCACATCGGTGTGCTCGAGCAGCGAGTGCGTCGACAGCACACAGTTGTACGGCTCGACCACCGCCGTGGACACCTGCGGGGACGGGTACACCGTGTAGCCCAGCTTGGACTTCTTGCCGTAGTCCACGGACAGGCGCTCCAGCAGCAGCGCACCGAGACCAGAGCCCGTGCCACCGCCAACAGCGTGGAACACCATGAAGCCCTGCAGACCAGTGCAGTTGTCCGCCAGCTTGCGGATGCGGTCCAGCGCGAGGTCCACGATCTCCTTGCCAATGGTGTAGTGGCCACGGGCGTAGTTGTTCGCGGCATCCTCCTTGCCGGACACCAGCTGCTCGGGGTTGAACAGCTGGCGGTACGTGCCCGTGCGCACCTCATCCACGACCGTCGGCTCGAGGTCGAGGTAGAGAGCACGCGGCACGTGCTTGCCGGCGCCCGTCTCGGAGAAGAACGTGTTGAACGCGTCGTCCTCCACGCCAATGCTCTTGTCGGAGGGCATCGAGCCATCGGGCTGAATGCCGTGCTCCAGGCAGAAAAGCTCCCAGCAGGCGTTACCGACCTGGCAGCCGGCCTGGCCGATGTGAATGCAGATAGCCTCACGCATGTTTAGGAAAGGGTGTCGAGAAGGTTAAAAGAGAGTGTTAAAAGTTTGAAGAAGGCGTTAAGCTGCGGTGTCGCGTTGTCGCGGTGTTTGTGGCGCGCAGTGCGTCGTTTTCCGATGTGCGTTCGCGCGTGAAACGTATTTCACAAGACGAAGGCGTTGTTTCACGTTTGGCGGAAGAAATCATGAAAGCGCGTTTGGGAATACGCGGCGTGTGTGGTGTGTGCGTGTACAGAGGCGGGCGGGGAGAGTGCAGAGAGATTAAGGGGGCGAGCTGCGATGAGGAGGAAAAAACCAGGCAGCGGGTGGAAGAGCCACCTCGCGAACCACAGGCGCTGCAGACCGCAGTCCATCACACGCAAAGCGGACCTCTACCACAACGTAAAGGTGGAAAAGCCAGGCTTGCTGGAACAGCTCCAAGCAGGCAAGGGAGGACAACCTCAAGTCATGGTCAGATAGAAAAAGACAGCATTTCAGCCTGCGCAGTGCAACGCGGACTGCGCGGGAGAGAAATGACTGGGCACGTTGGCCTGTCCGCCGGACGCCACCGCTTGCAGGCAGCACAGGTGGCAAACGCACGCAGTACGCGTGTGTTTCATCCCATGCTAATTCCACAGTCTGCATGAACTGCAGCTGTGCTGCGACGGGAAGGAGAAGCGATGAGAAGGCACTTTTCACTAAACATACAAAGACACACATAAGTCGCTCTGTTTTCATACAAATAGACACTCAAGACGAGCGCGAAGAGAATAAAAAAAAAGGGGCGGTGGTAGGCAGGGGTGGTGCAGACAGGAACGTACATCGTAGTGTTGGGAGCCAATGCGGTGGTGTGCAACGCGCCTGGAAAGGTCTCAACCGCGACAAGCAGGCGGCAACGCCCCGCGGGGAGCCGCTACCCGTCTCAGGCAGGAGTCCTTCAGTCGCGAGCAGCAGCACCACCAGACATGCGCGCGCCCATCACCGTCTGCGGCACACCTTAGTACTCCTCCACGTCCTCCTCACCCGCGTCGTCGGCGGACTCCGCACCCACCTCCTCGTAGTCCTTCTCCAGCGCGGCAAGGTCCTCGCGGGCCTCGGAGAACTCGCCCTCCTCCATACCCTCGCCGACGTACCAGTGTACGAATGCACGTTTGCTGTACATCAGGTCGAACTTGTGGTCGATGCGGGCGAACACCTCGGCGATGGCAGTCGAGTTCGCAATCATGCACACCGCGCGCTGCACCTTCGCGAGGTCACCGCCGGGCACCACGGTCGGCGGCTGGTAGTTGATGCCGCACTTGAAGCCCGTCGGGCACCAGTCCACGAACTGAATGGTACGCTTCGTCTTGATCGTCGCAATCGCGGCGTTCACATCCTTCGGCACAACGTCGCCGCGGTACATCAGGCAGCACGACATGTACTTGCCGTGGCGAGGATCGCACTTCGTCAGCATGCCCGCCGGCTCAAACACCGAGTTCGTGATGTCGGCCACGGACAGCTGCTCGTGGTACGCCTTCTCGGCAGACACGACGGGCGCGTAGCTCGTCAGCACAAAGTGGATGCGCGGGTACGGCACCAGGTTCGTCTGGAACTCCGTCAGGTCCACGTTCAGCGCACCGTCGAAGCGCAGCGACGCCGTCAGCGAGGACACCACCTGGCCGATCAGACGGTTCACGTTCGTGTACGACGGGCGCTCAATGTCGAGGCTGCGGCGCGTCAGATCGTAGATCGCCTCGTTGTCCAGCATCGTCGCCACATCGGTGTGCTCGAGCAGCGAGTGCGTCGACAGCACACAGTTGTACGGCTCGACCACCGCCGTGGACACCTGCGGGGACGGGTACACCGTGTAGCCCAGCTTGGACTTCTTGCCGTAGTCCACGGACAGGCGCTCCAGCAGCAGCGCACCGAGACCAGAGCCCGTGCCACCGCCAACAGCGTGGAACACCATGAAGCCCTGCAGACCAGTGCAGTTGTCCGCCAGCTTGCGGATGCGGTCCAGCGCGAGGTCCACGATCTCCTTGCCAATGGTGTAGTGGCCACGGGCGTAGTTGTTCGCGGCATCCTCCTTGCCGGACACCAGCTGCTCGGGGTTGAACAGCTGGCGGTACGTGCCCGTGCGCACCTCATCCACGACCGTCGGCTCGAGGTCGAGGTAGAGAGCACGCGGCACGTGCTTGCCGGCGCCCGTCTCGGAGAAGAACGTGTTGAACGCGTCGTCCTCCACGCCAATGCTCTTGTCGGAGGGCATCGAGCCATCGGGCTGAATGCCGTGCTCCAGGCAGAAAAGCTCCCAGCAGGCGTTACCGACCTGGCAGCCGGCCTGGCCGATGTGAATGCAGATAGCCTCACGCATGTTTAGGAAAGGGTGTCGAGAAGGTTAAAAGAGAGTGTTAAAAGTTTGAAGAAGGCGTTAAGCTGCGGTGTCGCGTTGTCGCGGTGTTTGTGGCGCGCAGTGCGTCGTTTTCCGATGTGCGTTCGCGCGTGAAACGGATTTCACAAGGCGAAGGCGTTGTTTCACGTTTGGCGGAAGAAATCATGGAAGCGCGTTTGGGAATACGCGGCGTGTGTGATGTTTGTGTATGTCGAAGGTGTGGAAAATGAGTGTGGGTGTTCGGAAAGGGCAAGAAAGGGTTGGGAAGGTGTTGCGTGTCGTCTGACTTTCGCACAGCGTGTGTTGGGGGTCAACGTGTATCTTTATCTCAAGTTACGAGATTCGGAGGCTACGCTCCTATTTTTTTTTTTTTTTTTACCTGCTTCCTCTTCAATGTTGTGGCCTTGTATTAAAAGGACGTGTTGATGCTGGCTTGCACCTTTATGTTCTTTTTTTTTTTTTTGCTTTGGTGATGTTCTGTGTTTGTAGTTGTTGAATTTTCGGGTCTTTGTTCCTTTCCTCAGTGTCTGTCGATGCAGATGCGCGTTGTGTACCAAACAGTCAAAAGGAGAGCCTCCTATCCTCCGGATATTGCATGTGTTACTAAGAACGACACATGATCTCTCTGACCGCCAGCAGCCATAATCCCGTTGGTGGTTCCACCTCGCTGATACGTCCTGTTTTCTCTCTGGGCAGAGCTTTTTTCGCTTTCCCGCTCGACCCACACGCTGTCGCTCGCCTGTACGAGAGTGTGCAAATGGAGCACACGATTTAGTAAGTCGTTACTATAGAGTGTGTCGGAGTCGCGTGTGCTCTGTGTGCGCGTTGTCCTTCGCCCTTTCCTACTCGCTAACGCACGTTCTTCACACTCAGTAATCAGTGAGATCAGGGCTCATAACAGAGAGAAAGCAGAAAGGCAAATCAGACGCCAGCACGAGATGCACACGCTCACACCGTTCATGACCGCCGCAGCGTCTGCCACGCGCTTCAGCTACGAAGGCATGTACAAAGCTGCACACACACGTCGGCATGCGTGCAGCAACCTGCGCTTGCGTATGTGGACGGGTGTGTGAAAGCAGGCAAAGCAGAAGCGTGAGAAGTGACGCACAACGCACAGCTACGGAGCAGATTTCCCGTTTAGCACACATCGCCGCGCAGCTTCGCAAGCTCGTCGTCGAGGTGGCGCAACGCCTCCTCCTCCACCGCGAGAAGATCATCGACAGTGCCTCGCTTTTCCGCCGCCAGCTCCGCCGCACGCTCCAAGTCGTGCCTCAGCGCATGCAGCGCCATCGTCGATGACGACGACGCATCATTACCGACCGGCACAAGCGCAGTACACAGTGCACGCATGTCGCCTTCGGCCGCACGCAGGGCCTGCACGTACACGCGTGCATCCCCGAGGTACCGCGTTGACGCAGCAGTTGCAGCCTCGTCCTCGAGCACACGTGCACGCAGTGCAGCACCGCTCGCACGCAGCGCCACCACGTCCGCCTCCACTGCACGCCGCCTCCGCTGTGCAGCTAGCGCAAGCTCTTCAGTGTGCTGCAGGTGGTGCGTAAACACCTCCGCCAACGGCGTATCCACGCTGGCCACGGCGACTGTCGCGGCAGCCGTGGGAGGCGCGGTGGTATTAGCCGCGTCAAGATGTCCGCTGCGAGGTGACGCATCGTCGTCACGCTGCGGGGACAGGAGGATAGGCGGGACAGCACATTTTCCATTGTCGTTGCCCGCCGCCGCAGAAGTCAGCATTGCAGGCAGCTCGGGATACTGCGCACACAGGCGCCGCCACCGCCGCTCGTCGCCTTTGTGTACCCACGACGCCGGAATGCAGCGGCGACACGCCGCCAGCACCGTCCGCAGCCCAATCGCAGCCCGCACCTCCATCGGCAACGCAGATATGTAACGCGCGCATGTTCGCAGCACGTCTAGCACCGTTGCCGCCGTCACCGCGGCCGCCACTGCGTCACCCACCGCGTGTGCGTGTCGGTGCAGCTCGAACTTCACGCACGCCTCGTACAGCGAGAGCGCCTCGCGCAGCGCAGCTCGCCTGGGCTCCACCGGTGACGCCCCCGCACCCTTGCACGCCTCCAGCAGTCCCCAGAAGGCGCTGTCGTCGCTGTGGCGCCGGCTGTGGCACAGTCGCAGCGCCGCCTCCGCGGCCGCAGCCCTCACGTGCTTCAGCACCACCGTGCCGCTGTTCACTTGGCTGTTCGGGGCAGCGGTGGCATCGGTGCTCTCCAGGGACGTGGTAGTTGCATGCACCGTGAAGTACACCCTGAAAAACGGCGAGTGCCGCATCAGGCGCCGCTTCGAGAAGCAAAGCGTGTGTGTTCCGTCCTGCACCACAAAGCTGACCACGTCGTCCGTGCACCCACTGTCCGCGTCGCAGCTCGTCTGCAACGCCGTTGTCACCTCCATCCAACGCGAAAGAAGGTGTGAAGAGGAAAAGCAATATGCTGTTTTTTTTCTTTTTTTGCTGTAAATGATTGAACATTTAAAAAAAAAAAAAAAACAAAGAGAACTTGGTGGTTACTATCGACGCCCGTGATTCAACGGAGAAAGCAGCTGCGGCACCATACAGACTAAACAGCGCAGGCGGCATACAATGAGTCATGTAAAGCGCAAGATGTGTGTATGCGTGTGTGTGTGTGTGTGTGTACGCGAACAAGCCAGAAACACACAGGCTAACAGAAAGGGAAAAACTCAGTAGGTAGCGAGGACGGCAGAGGCATCAAAAGACACTGACGCCCTTTCATGATCAAGCGCAGCCTTATGGCCGTAGCGTTTTGCTATTGTAGAAGGTGCGTACGTGTTTTGCCATCTTGGCTCACCCACGTTGGTTTATTGTTATTACTGAACTCTCTGTCCGAAGTCAAGAAACGCGTAGAGTACTTCAACTTACTAATGTTAGTTTCTTTTTTTTCCTCCTCTTCTTTGTTCTTTTAGCCGTTGTATTCGGTAAGGATGGAACTGAGGATGTCAAGTAAAGAGAGAGAGAGAGACAAGGTAAAGAGCACATCTGACGCTCCTAGTCTCGCTTCATTGAGAAAGCTCTGGAGCGACGGGTGGCAGAGGAGCTGCGGGACACGCGGTGCACGTTGGTGGGCAGTGTGCTGGAATTGGTTGCCGGCGGCTTTGGTAGAAAGGGGTAAGCGGTGCCGGCGGACAGTGCGCCCACCATCGCGATCCACTCCAGCAGCGTCAACGTGCGGTAGTGTCCAAAGTAGAAAATAGACAGTGTGATTGACGCCAGCTTGCGCAGCGTCAACGTCAGCGTCAGCGTAAAGGCGGAGGTGCGCTGGTTCATGACGTATACCCCCCCAATACACACCAGCTGTGTCAAGCAGTTCAGCACGACGTGTGGCTGACTTCTTGGCTGGATGCTAGCGAATTCGTGAAAGAGGAGCGCGGGATGCAGGAAAAAAAGAGGAATGGCATAAAGGTGCGAGGTGCAGAGCGCCTCTGCCCACAAGGGTGGCGCGTCGTCGTGACCCTCACGTACGGCGTTGGTGGTGCGCTGTGACGCCCGCAGCTCCTCACGCCTGCGGGCATCGCGGTACATGTACTCCTGATACACACCCAAGCCAGCAGTGCAGAAGGTAGTGGTGACCAGAATGCCAATACCGACCGCGCCGCGCCAGGTGGGTAGTGATGGCGTTGAAAAAGGCTCGCCAACGTGCACGGACGCGCCTGCGCGTGTCTTACGCATCTTCTCTAGCGTCATGGTAATCAGCCCTGCACATATGGCAACGGCGCACAGCACCTGCGGTAGGGTGTACCGCTTATGGAGAAAGAGGTAGCCAATCAGCATGTTCACCATCAGCGAGGAGGAGCGGAAGGTGGCATGCACAGGCACGGAGACGTCAAAGCTAAAGACGATGTTGTTGGCGACGGACATGGCCCACGCCACCACGGCAAGAATGATCTTATTACGCAGCACGATTCGCCTGCGACGCCAGCGGAAGGGCCACATACTCGCAGCACCCTCCACATCTTCGCTCGGCTCCTTTAGGCGCAGCAGCAGCGGCAGCGAAAGCAAACCAACGCAGATGTACTGCGCACACGTCAACGCGTAAAACGTGTCAGGGGAGCCTTTGATGATCATTTCCAGCAAAAAGACGTTTGCCTGGCAGCCGCAGAAGACACTTCCTAGACCCAACACCACGTCCGCCATGTTTTTTTTTCTTCTTCTTTTTTCCTCTCTTTTCTCGCCCTCTCCCCTGCTTTTCTAAACACCCTGGATGATAACAGGTGGATTCCGTAGCTTGTGTGTGTGTTTTTTTTTTTTCTCTCTCTCTCCGTTAGTGAATAGGCTGTATGTCGAATAAGAAAAGGGTAAGAAAGCACTCGATCAATTCGAGTAGGGTTTCTATAGAGCAGTGTAGCTTTTTTTTTTTTTTTAAGGAAATGGACGCACGCACATAGAGGAAAAAAAAAAAAAAGAGGGACGTCTTTACTCCATAGAGGGACAACATTACGATTTCGATCAAAAAAGGCATAAGGCACGATCAGGCGTCGATGTTCTTTTTTTTTTTTTTTTGTGTGTGTGTGTGTTGTTGTTGTGTTTACTTTTCCTCAATCCATATCTGTCTTTTGAACAGACTTCCATGTTCAAAATAGAGCAGTCTCCGCACAGGGTGGTCAAGCCGTTAAAAGCAGCCAGCTCTTCCCCCTCGCTTTTTTTTTCCTTACATTTTTAATCTGAAGTAACGCAGCGCACTCGTTGAAAACCGGCTCGCTTGTTCTCATGCCTGTCAGACGTTGTGTCGGTAGCTGATAAATCTGAGTGTACCTCCAATTTTTTTTTTTCTTCTTCAAGGGTTTTCAGATGCGTGCCCTCCCCCCCCCCCCCACACACACACGCACACGCACACAAACACTGTACGAGAATGCAAGAGAGCTGGAAAAAAAAAATGATAGTAAGTTGATATACGCAAAAACAAACCAAAAAAAAAAAAAGAAAACGCAGGGGAAAAAAAGGGGGGAGAAGCGTGTTGCATTGGGAGTCCACACAGAACGACGCAAGAGCATCGTATTTGCGTATAAGAATGTGAAAAGAGGTACTTGGATCTGACTCGACTGGGTCCATGAGAAAGAGAGACAGTCAATGGTAGCACGCGCACATGCGGAGCAACAAGGTTGGAAAAAAAAAAAAGAAGAAAGCACAGAGGTGTGTGTGTGTGTGTGTGCGCGTGTTTTCTTCTAGCCTAAGTGCAAGAGGGTGAACACACTTGTAGAGCTACGGCATCTGTTCTTGCGCAACTGTTTTTCTCCCGGCAGACAACATAGCATACATACATCTACATATGTACATACAAATACGCACACGCAGGCTTCACATAACGTCGTTCGCACCTTGTCATAGTCACGTCGGGTCCGCCAAGTTGCGCGGTGCTTTGGTCGAAGGCTGCATCGAGTTCAGAATGGCTGAAGTCCGGCCTTCTCCCTTTTCGTTGAAGGCGTGCGTGCGTGAAGACGCGGGTGAGGCTGGTGAGGCACCGGTGCCGCTGCGCCGCCCACGTCCACCACTTATCGCCTTTCCTTTAGTTTTCTTTGCATGGCCCTTCTTGCCATTGCTCTCCCTCTGCTTACCTCCCTTCTTCACAGCAGTCACAGTGTGGGACGGTGCTGCCGCAGAACGGCTCTGCGCCCTCGCTGCGAAGGCCCTGCGTGACTGTGGCGGCGTCATGAAACTCGTGCGCTGCTCTTCGGCGGCACTGCGCGAGCTTGACGGACCAGCACTGCCACGCGCGGTGGCCCCCTCCGCCGTCCAGTCGCGACTCCCCGGCAGCTGCCCGTGTGAAGTGCGGCAACGCGTAGACGTCTGGCGGAAGCCGCAATCGTCGTCGTTGTTGTTGTCGCGCGACTCCTGTGCCTCCTCCTTGTCGCTCATCGCAGCCCAACGCATCGCGGACGGTGCGTGCGTTGCTGCGTACGATCGCTGCTGTTGCTGTTGCTCTTGCGCCTCTTCGAAGAGTCGACGCTGCTCTGCCAACTCCGCCTCGTGGAAACGCCGCAGCTCCAGCAGCTGCTCCTGAAAGTGGACGTGGATTTGATCAAGGTACATCTGATGCCGCTCACTTTGCTGGCGCAAGTCGAAGTTCTCCGCCGTCAGCTGCGCCACCCGCCGCCCCTCCTCCTGTTGCTGAAAGAAGGCCTGCCGCTGCTCCTGCCGACTGCGCCGCGCCTCCTCGCGTGACTCGATGAGCTCGCAGCTGGTCAGCTGGTGCTGTTGGCGCTCCTGCAGCAGCAACGCCTGCAGCTCCGCCACACGCGACTGCAGCAGGCTCAAGCAGTCGGCCACGTTCTCGTCCGCGGCACTTGACGGGTCAGACACGGTGGTCGTCGACGCGGTTGAGCCCGCAGTAGCGGCGGCGGCGACGAAATGCCGTGCAGCACCACCGCCACCATCGTTGTCGTTGCGGGTGTTCGACATGGTTTGAAAGAGAGCTCGTTGAGCAGGGGTGATGATGGTCTCGAGCGCGGCGAGCGAGACATCCTTTTGCGATCCCGCACGCGTCAGCTGCTCCACCGTGTTCACCAGCTCCGTAATTTTGTCCTGCAGGGCGCGCTGGTGTGCCTCGAACTTCTCCACCTCCTCGCGGTGCTCAGCCAGTTGCGTGCCAAACAGCGTGACAGCCGGCTCTAATGCCGGCTGCTCGCCCAAGTAAAGCCGCGTCACCTCCTCGCTGATCGGTTGCTCGGCGTAGGCGCGGAAGAGCTGAAGACGCAGCTCCTCCACCACAACCTCCGCCGCTGCCGCCCGCGCCCGCTCCTGGTCCAGCAAAGCCCTTTGCCGCGCCAGCCGCGTGTCCTGCGACAGCGCGTCACGGCGGGCCTGCAATACGGCATCGTGCAACTGTCGGCACTGCGCGCGTAGCCCGGCCAGCGAGGTCGTCACCACCAGCAGTCGCTCCCGCACGTCGTCGCTCTCCTCCTTAGCACGCAGCGCCATGTCGAGCAGACGATCCAGCGCAGCATGCGCGTCTGCGTCGTGGTCGTTGCTGCTGCGCAGTCGTGTGCAGAATTCTCGCACACCGTGCAGCAGCTGCGTCTGCACGTCCTCGCTGCCGTCAACTGGAGACACAGCTGCGGTGGTGGTGGTGTTAATGGTGTTGGTGGACAGCCCTGCGGCCTCCCTCTCCTCCGCAGCTGCGGTCGCGGCCACGGCGTCTCCGCTCAGCATTGACGCAGAGAGCGATGAGGGGGAGGACAGGAGCAGCTGCGGTGGCTGCGGTGACGTTATGGCGGGGTCGCTCACAGCACCGTTGTCGCGCAGCGACGAATGACACCGATGGTTTGGATTGTGGTGCTGTAGGTGGTTGCTGAAACTGCTGCTGCTGTAGCTCGTGTTGTTCGCGTTGCCGCCGCAAGATCCGATGAGGCCAGGGGAGAGGAGGGAGCCGGTCAGCTCAGCCGAGGCCGCCTCCCCTTCCGGGGCCTGCGCCTGCACGCTGCGCAGCTCCTCCTCGCGCACGTGCAGAAGTTGGCGGTACTGCCGGCACTCTTGACAGAGTTGATGGATCCGCAGCTCCGACTGCCGCAGCCGCTCCTCTCTCGTCGTCTCCCTCTCCGCATCACGACTGCATTCGAGCGAGAGGTCGTCATCCGGCGGCGGGGAGGTCACAGGGGTGCACAGCCGGGCCAGCGCGGTGCGTTGCAGCTGCGCCGCCTTCAGCGCCTCCTCCAGCGCGTTGATGCGGTACTGCAGTGCTTCAATGACCCCCCGCAGCTCTACGACATCGCCGCCGACGCCATTGCTGCCGCTGGCAAAGCTGCGCCACGAGGAGCAGGTGAGACGGTCGGCGGTGCGGCTCTTCACCTTCTTGATTCGGCGGCGACGTGCGTTTGTGGCAAAGTCCAGCGACGACTTCGTCTCCTCGTAGTTGTTCACCTCCAGAGACGCAGTCACGAGGAGGAAAAGGTGCCAGCTGCGCATGCGGGGTGCCAAGTAGGTCGTCAGCAGCGAGTCACGGAAGTGCCGCACCTCCGCCTCTGTGTTGTTCGCCTCGACCAGCTCGCGTAGGGCCATGAGGGACTTGTTGATGAAGATGGCCTGACTCTGTCCTTCCCCAGTGGCCCCACTCTTCTTGAGCCGCTCCGTGCCGGCGAGGTCGGCCAGCGTGACACGGGTGGTGGTGAGCGGGGCCCCGTCAAGGAAACGCGTGACGTGCAGCGTCAGCAGTGTAAATGAGCGTGAGCTGTGTGGGTTGAGCGCGTGCGCGTGGGTGACGCGAAGACGAGCCGCCGTCTTCATCCTCGCCAGCACCTCCGCGGCGTTTCGCACCAGTGTCTTGGGCTCGTACGCGCCGTTCGCCAATCCACTGCTCGCGGACGTGGGGTTGCCGCCGCCGCAGTTGTTAATGTCGGTGTTTGTCAGCTGCAGGGGTTTCGAGAGCTTTGCGCCGAGCTTGCCTGCACGGGGGCCGTCCAGCAAGTTGTACGCCTTATTGTTGTAAATCTGGATGTAGCTCATCTCCACCACGTCGTTGTTGACGTCGAGCGTGCGGAAGACCTCGTAGGTGATGGCCGGCGCCAGCGCGTTCATCGTGTACGTCTTCCCACTCCCCGTCTGCCCGTAGCACAGCACACACGTGTTGTAGTTCGCCAGGAACTGCTCCATGATGGAGGGGAGGAGTCGCTCGCACAGGTCTGCATTCGTCACCTCCGGATCAAAAACCTCGCCAAACTCGTACTGCCGAACATCGTCCGAGGCAGGGGCCTTCAGGCTCAGCACACGACCGCGGCACCCGATGCTGCCACTGCTGCCACTGTATGGGTGCTGCGAGGGGCTGCCAGGGGTGGCGGCACCGGGAACCCGCTGCGCAGCGGGCGTCGTAAGCGCGGACGTCGCCGTAGTCGTCGTGGCAGCAGCAGCAGCAGCAGCGGCGGCGGCTGTGGTGATGGCTTTTGGCAGTGCCACGGCAGCAGCCGTCGTAAGCGTGAGCGGCGATGACGTCAGAGGGGACCGTGCGGACGCCCCCGTGGCTGCCACAGGCACCGACGTGTCGAGAGATGGGCGGGGGGTGAGCAGGCCGCCGTTGCGCGGTGCCGCGCGGCGGCCTGTGCGTGGGGTACGCAGTGTGCCGTCCTCGATGGTGTACTCTAGCAGCGGTGGCGGCGGCGCGCGTGGTGAAGCGGTGAGGCTGTTCGGCGCAGACAGCACCCGCTCACCTGCACTGACCGCCCCACCACCAACTGCCTGAAGCGGCCCCAGCGACGACGGTGCACCCTTCAGCCGCACCAGTACACTCACACTCTCTTGTGGTAGCAGCCTCTGCAGCTCGCGCGGCGATGCGACGGGGCTCAGCAGCGCGGTGGCGGACGTGTTGGGCGTTGCGATCCCCTCTGTGGCACCGCGCAGACTTGTACTCGACGGCGGACTCGTCATGAACACGGCGGGTGGCGACTTTAACTTGGGCACTGCACTGGTGAAGTTGCTGCCACGACTGTGGTGGCTGTTCGCGAGGTCAGAGTTTTCGTAGAGGGCGTCGTCGTCTGCGCAGAAGTCTCGGTCTTCGTTCGAGGTAGTGACAGGAAAGGCTCCACTCCTAGTGTCTCTTACAGCGTCGATCGGCATTGTAGAAATGGTGGATTTTCGAACGTTGTTGGGTGTACGTTTATACATGTATATATATAAACAAAAATAAGTGTATTTATGTATGAAGTGTGTGAGGGACTTTTTGCTTGTTTTTCAGTATTGCCTTATTTGATTATTTCTGCTGTTGTTGTTTGCTTTCACAAGCTAGAAAATTAAAGGCATCTGTTTTTCTTTCCCTCCTCCTCCTTTTTTTTTTTTTAAGTGAAGAAGAGGAAAAGTGGGCACAGTGTTGAGACGGAATCGCTCGTGGAGGCAACAACGCTACTGTTGTTTGTTTTCTTTTTATTACGCACACACACGCACACGCACGCACACTCTACAGAGTTCCGTGCAGCTTCTCCCTGTGCTTCCGTAATCCGCTCAAGTCGCACAAGTACAAACAAAAAAAAGAAAGACAGAAAAAAAAAAAGCTCCAAAACGCATACAGCTCAATCAACTATACACTACTCTTATATGACAGAAAACACAAAAAAAAAAAAGGAATAGTAATAAAAAAGGGAGGGAGAGAGAAAACAGGCGACGTTGCGGTCAGACCAGAGAAAAAAAAAAACAAAAATGCAAGTGCGGAGAAAGGGAGAGACTGACAGTCCGTGCGCGTTGTTAAATGGTAATCTCACCAGGGCACTTAAGTAGATGCATGCTCAGGTCGAAGACCATTGAAGCCACACTCCATTCTTGCAGGTATGCCATTAGGACTTAAAAGAAAAGCCCCTCAACATCAAGTTTAAAAGACAAAAACAAGCGTTTTTTGTCTTGGCGCCAAAGCTCCACCTCTGCTTTTTTTTGCCAATGTGCTACTGCGCATTAAAAGCACTGCCTACATCCTGCCGTCTCTTCCTTACCCACATTTTAACCTCACTGTATGTGCTTGGTAAATTCTGGGAGTTTTATTGCACTGCCTCATCACCCTTTTTCAAAGAGAAGTCGTTAAGCTACTACGTATTACGAAAAAAAAAAAAAACAACTACGTGAATTGTTGTTTTACTGTGTATGCTTCTTTTTTTTTTTTTGCATGATTAATTGGATTTCAAGGAAAAAGAAAATCTGTATGTGTGTGTGTGTACTTGCTTGTCCGCTTCTATAGAAAAGGCCCGGAAACCCTAAAAAAAAAAAAAGGGAATTGGACGATAAAAATGTCACTTCGAAATCTAAAGCGAAAATAAAACTCCCTTTTTTGCTGTTTTTTTTTTTTTCCATAGGCGGAGGATCACTGTTTGAGGCCTTTCATTTATGATGAAGAAGACAAAAAGGGGGGCTCTGTTTAGCTTTCCTATCTTTACAACGACACACACACACACACACACATTGACACCTTTCTGCCTGTTTAGGTAACATGAATTTTATGTTGTTTGTTTGCTTCCTCTCTCAACGAATCTCAACAGCGCATCCCGCACATTCTTACAGGTCCATCAGCACAATGTTATCCATTTTAGCTCACCTCGGCAGCGCGATGTGCAAGCAGAAGGCAAAAAAAAAAAAGGGTCTCTTTTCCCATGTTGACAGAGAAGAAGTTAGGAGGCACTTCGTTTTACTCTTCTCTATTTTTTTTTTTTTTTACGTGCGCGGAAGAAGAAAACGGGAGGATCAGTAAAACCTCGTAAAATGTGTCCCAGCGTTACCCTTCCTCCTTGCATACGAGATGTTCCGCAACCACGAGCGTAGTCGAGGATAAAGGCCAAAGACGAAACACCTCTTTTTTTTTTCCAAGTGAGCCCGCAAAAAAAAAAAAAGCGTGACGGAGACGCTCTGAAAGACGTTGAGAGGGATCCCTACTTGGAAAAAACTCTGTTAGATTAAAACAGTGCTTCTTATGAAGCTATTTGATTAAAACCAAACGTGTGTGAGTGCCTTTCAACGGTTAGGGGCGGCGATGAAGGCCAGTGCTGATGAAGTACATATATTTATATATATATATATATATATATAAACCCACACGCAAAGCAACTGACCTCAATTCTGTCTTTTTTTTTTTTAAGTCAGAAGGTTGTTTTACTATCACTAAAAGAAAAAACAAAGAGAGAGAGAGATCCAGAAAAAAAAAAACAACGGGCCGTGACAATTGTTATGAAGTCAAAATCCCGGAACAAGCTGCGCAGAAGACAAAAACAGTAGTTGCGTAACAAAGAAAAAGGACTACAGCCCCCATCACTGCGTGCAACCAACCTTTCAATCTTTCCTCCTCGTCTCTCACACACCCCACTCTGCCACGTTCCACCTCACTTAACTGTCTTACTGCTTCTTCTCATCTGGCGAGTAAACATTGACGGGGCTCTCGTTCGGTACAGAATCCTCGCCTTCGTGGGCATTTAGGTCCTCCAGAGCGTTCTTCGGGGAGCTGCCCGCGCTACCAGCCTTCGGGGACACATCTTTCTTCTCCGGAGCAACCTTCTCCGTCCCGGACTTCGAGACCAACTGCGCCGCGCCCGTCTTCTCCGCATGTTTCTTCACCTCCTCCTCGTTCACGCCGTCCGAGTACGGCTTGATCGGGCCAGAGCCCGCCGTGTCCGACACGCAGCCGAAGAGGTCGATCCAGTCCATGAAGTGGTGCGCAATCACCTTCACGATGTCCTGCACCAGCCACCACACAACGCAGTAGATCCACACCCACAGCGGCAGCAGCTTCTCCGCGTTGCTGTCGCCCCACGCGAGACCCTCCGTCAGCACGCTATCCGGGCGCGTCTTGTGCCAGAAGGCAGCAGCCATCGTCGACACCAGCAGCGAGATGATCGCACCGCAGAACAGCACCGGGCTCGGCGCCATGTAGAAGAAGAAGTTACCGCCCGTGCGCGACGAGAACAGCGTCAGGAAGTCGGAAATCGAGATCTTCAGGTACATCAGCGTCACCAGCTTGCCCTGCGGCAGCTGCGCCAGGCCCATGTGGTGGAACCACGAGTCGTAGTAGTGCACCGGTCCGTAGCCCTCCAGGCCCACCCACAGAAGCATCAGCGACGAGCCGCACGCCACCGCCGACAGAATTGACGCGCTCACAAACACCACCGGCAGGTTCCACTTCTGCGGACGCTCCGACGGCACCACGTGGTCGTAGCCGATCGTCATCAGGCAGCCGTCGTTCAGCAGCGTGATCAGCATGAACATCAGCACCGGCAGGTGGAAGAACTGGAACTCGGGGTCCGTGCTGCCGTAGTCCTTCGGCGTCAGGCTGAAGCACGCAATGAAGAAGAAGCACACCAGCTGCAGCGTGGCAGAGATACGGTAGGTCAGGAAGGAGAGCATGCGCTGGAACACCTCGCGTGATACCAGCATGGCCTCCACCACGACGCTCAGACCAGGCTCCGTCAGCACCATGTCCGCCGCAGCGCGCGCAGCATCCGTCGCACCGTGCACCGCGATACCCACATCCGCACGCTTCAGCGCCGGCGCGTCGTTCACGCCGTCGCCCGTCATCGCGCACGTGAAGCCGCGCTGGCGCAGCGCCTCCACGATCATGAACTTGTGCTCCGGGAACACCTGCGCGAACCCGCCAACGGACAGCATCATGTCGCCGTACTTCTCACCAAGGTCGTCCGGCAGGTCGTTCGCATCCTTCACCTTGGGCAGCTTGTCCGCCGTCAGAATATTCGGGTCCAGGTCCAGCATGCGGCACATCTCCTTCGCGATCAGCACGTGGTCGCCGGTGATCATCTTCACGTCCACGCCGTACTCCTTGCTGCGGCGAATCGTCTCCTTCGTATCCGGGCGCGGGGGGTCCAGGAAGGTCAGGATGCCGGCCATGTGCCAGCGGCCCTGCTGGTCGGTCTTCGCCACAGACAGGCAGCGGATGCCGCGCGACGCAAGGGTGTCGATGATGTCCACCACCTGGTCGTTGATCTCATCCTGGTTGTACACCATCTGCAGAATCACGTGCGGCGCTCCCTTCGTCACGTTGAACTTCTCATGTGTGCGCTTGTCCACCAGCGTCGCGGCCGTGCGCTTCGTCGTCGGGTCGAACGGCACGAACTCCAGCTGCTCGTAGTTGTCGCACTCGTCCAGGTCGGCCGCGCCCAGCACCATCGTGTCCAGCGCATCGCGCGGCGGCTCGCGCCACTTCGCGGCAAGCGCCGCAAGCACCAGCGTGGAGTGCAGGTCGTTGCCCTCCTCGAACGTGAAGCACTTGTCCTGAATCTCCATCTTGTTCAGCGTCAGCGTGCCGGTCTTGTCGGAGCACAGCATGTTCACGCCGGACATCATCTCAATCGCCGACAGCTTCGTCACGATGATCTTGTGCTTCGACAGGTGCGTCGAGCCGACAGCCAGCGTCGTCGTCACCACGATCTCCAGCGCGATCGGGATCGACACCACCAGCACCACCACCGCGAACTGCAGCGAGCGGCGGAACGTCTCGTAGAACTTCGCCAGCAGGTAGATGAAGCACGACATGCACAGCACGAACGAGATCGCGCACAGCGAGATCATCACGCGGCCGAGAATCACGTGGATGTTACCGAGATCCGACTCCACGGACTGCAGCAGCGCGGCGGTCTTGCCGAAGAACGTCATTGCGCCGGTTAGCTGCACCGTGCCCTCCACCTCGCCACGCACCACGTTCGAGCCCATCTTCGGCATGTGCTCCGGACCCATCGTCACGGGCAGCGACTCGCCCGTCAGCGCGGCCTCGTCCACGTCGATGATGCCCTCGTTGATACTGCAGTCGGCAGGCACGGCCGAGCCGGCGGCCAGCTTCACCAGGTCGCCAGGCACCAGCAGCGCTGCGTCGATCTGCTGCCACTTCCCGTCACGGAACGCTGTCGCAACAGGCTTCAGCGAGTTCTTCAGCGCAGCAACCGCATCGCCAGCCTTGATCGTCTCGAACCAGCCGATGGTCGCGTTGGCGATCTGAATGGCGAACAGAATAGCACCATCGGGCCAGTTCTCCAGCGAGAACTCGATGATGATGGCGACCCACAGCGCAGCAGGCATCGGACCCCACAGACCGCGCACGTAGATCACCCAGCTCGGTGTCTTCTTCTCCGGCAGCTCGTTGCGACCGTACTTCTCCAGCAGCTCCTCCGCCTCCTCCGACGTCAGACCCTTCGAGGGCGGCAGCAAGTCGCCAACCGGGCCCGTCGCCTCCTCGTCATGCTCGCTGATCGCCTTGGACAGCACCGACTGGCGGCGCTGCGGCTTTTGCGGGGCGTTCTCCTCCGCGTCGGACTGGCTCTTGGGCTTGTCCTCGAACGCGTTGGGCTCCTTCTCCTGCGAGTTTTTGGCGCTCATTTTTTTTTTTTTTCCTTTTCCTGCTGTTGCTGTTTGCGTCTGTGTTACTGTCGTAAAGGCGTTTCTGTGTGCGTGTGTGTGTGTGTGTTTATGTTTGTGTAGGTTTGCTTATTTTGATTTTCTTCCTCCGTTGGTACAATGGGTTGAGACCCTAGGAAAAAGGAAAAGAACCAGCGGTTTTTTTTGTTTTTTTTTTTTCTTCTTCTTTCTTGGCTTTAGTTACTTACAACTTTGGGGAACGATGGCAGTTCAACCAGGAAGCGAGTCCAAGCGCTAATGTGATAGCAGATGGATCTGCGCTGCCAGCTTCGCTGTGTACGTTTCCTTTCTAACAAAAAAAAAAAAAAAACTGTATAGCTGATCAGATAGGACTAAAGCACTTGAATAGAAAAAAAAAACTGAAAGAAAGAAGAGGTAGATGAAACTCTGTTTTACGCTCGTTGTGTTTTTCTTTGTTTTCTACGAGGCACAAAAAAAAAAAGGACAAAAAACGAAGTGAATGTTCCTTTGTTTTTTTCTCTCAGGTAGATAATAAATAGAAAAAGAAAAAGAGCCAAGTAAAACCGTCGTTAATCGGAGCTTTTTTTTTTTTCTCCCTTCCTTCTCTCCGTCTCTCTTAAACTCTATTTAATTTAGCTTTTTTTTTTTTTTTGTGTGTGTGTGTATGTGCGTGTGTGTTTGCGTTTTATTGTGAGAGAGACAGTAATTATCAAGCAAAACAGATAAACATGCAGAAAAAAGATATATACATATATAAAAAGAGAGAGAGAGAATCGTTTTTTAAGAGTGTTTTGTTTTGCAGAAGCAGTAACAGGAAAGGGAAATGGCGACAAACGAATGATGAGAAATAGAAAGAGCGCATCGGAAGCACGTAGCGATTCGACAAACAGATTTAAAAAAAAAAACAGCTTTTTTTTTTCTCTTACAATGCACTGTTTGGTTGAGTGGATCAGCTGGCACTAAACGTTCTTTTAGATCAGCTTGAGCGACCGCCGAAAGACACGAACACCAAAGAGCACAAGCACTGCTTAACTGCTGCGCATTGACACATTCCTTCACAACCGCACACCCATATTCCACGTAAGAGTGATGCTGAACAAGAACAAGAAAACAACAAGCAACCAGTGGCCGAAGAAACGCGTCTCCGGTGGATGCAACTTTCGCCTGTAGTCCTCAATTGCGTATTGATATCCTAGCTGCGGCGCAATGTGATACAGCCAACTTTATTCTACTTGACTAGACAGTGCTTGTTTCCCCTCCCCCCTTTAATCACTTTTTTGTTGTTGGCAAGTGAGTCTGTCATTTGGTTTCGTATTACGTTAACGCACAAGGCGCTCTGTTAAGGCTTTGACAAAAAGGAGAAAACAGATATGTAAAAAAAAAAAAGCGTCGTGAAACCAGTCCATGAGAGATGCAATGGTAGTGTGGGGCTGTGCGCGATGTTGTCGTTTATCGTTTCGTATGAAAGTAAGGAAGTGCAACGAAATCATCTTCGACGTGCAGAAGAAAAAGTAAGGAAAAAAAGGACCGGAGAACCTTGGTTTTCCTTGCAGTTCATCCGCACACTCACTTCTCTCCCTCTTCTACCAGGTAAGCAAGTGACAGGTAAGAAGGATGAATAAAAAAAAGCACGATTGACCAGCAATAAAAAAAAAACTCTTGGGGTCGACTTCAAGCGCCCTCATTGTTCTCCTTCTTGTCTTTTTAGTTTCAAAAGAGCCGCTTGCAGCACCGATCGTTCAGCAGAAGCGAGTCAAAAACGCAGATAACGCAAACGAAAAAAAAAAAAACGTAGGCACAGAGTAGGTTAAGCGGGCACTCATCGATAATGCACGCTTTCCCTCTCGCAACTCACGAGAGGTGCGTACATGCACGCATACGCCAGCACCAGAGCAAGAAATGAAATTAAAACCGAACAGAAGGTAGCATGACGAAAAAAAAAAGTGCACCGGGCAATAGCACCCCTGCGACATCGTACATGTTTGCACTGCTTTGCTTCGCCGTCTCGGTTCGCTCTCACCCACTGCCGCCCCCTTTCACCATTCCTCTCTTCTCATCCCCCTAACAGGAAAAAAAAAAAACCATAAAAGCATAAATTGGCACGGCACTCATTCATCTGCTAATAGTCAGACCGCGTACGTGCTATAACACATACACAGTGAAGGAGAGCTAAGGAGTGGGAATACTGGAAAATAGAAAACTGGAAAAAAAAAAATAGAGAAAGGGAACATACAAGAGGAGAAGCAACAGATGAGAAAAAGAAAATGCACAAACAAAACAAAATAGCAAAAAAAAAAAAGAAAACGGGTTGTATTTGCTTGTTTTGCAAAGCCGTGGGAATGGCGTTTCATTCGTTGTCTGTTCTTTCGTTCGTGTATTTCCTTTTTGCCTCGGATCCATGCTTGATTTAAAAAAAAAAGGAGAGAGAAATAAAAAAGGTACATCAAACAGTCACGCGGCATTGGAAGAGCTGAAGAGAAAACAAAGAAGTGCTGTTGAAAATAAAGCCCCCCAAAAAAAAGACGTTATAATTCGCTCTTTGACAATCATGTCGTCATCCTTTCCCTTCACACCGACCCGCACACGCCTCATCTAACTTCCTGCAACCCCTGCTCAGAATCAGCATTGCCTCACTGTTTAGAAACAGAATTAACTACCCGAGCAGAAACCGCCTTCTGCACTGCATGTCATTTACACACAACACTGCTGCGCCAATAAAGTAGGTTTCACCTAACATCAAAAAAAAAGGAGCTTAAGATTAGTTTACGAGGTAAGAAACATCCACTAATACTAAAAAAAAAAAAGCCGAAGAAGCCCTGAAGACACAACGAGGAAAACGGTGAGAACAAAAAAAGACAAGACATGCATGGATGCCGCAAAGCAAATGAAAAAAAAAAAAGAAAGAAGCACAGTAAAAAAAAAAACTGCTGCATTTTCCCTCTTTCAATCATTCGCCGCTTTGAACTCACAACTCTTCAACAGGCAACTCGGAAAAAAAAAAAAAAAGCAGACCACCTCAAATAACCTCTCTACTGCTTGACATCATTTTTTTTCTCCTTCGGCGAGTAAACCTTAGGGGAACTCTCATTATTCTCCGGGGCAGCCTTCTCCGTCCCGGACTTCGAGGCCGACTGCGCCGCGCCCGTCTTCTCCGCATGTTTCTTCGCCTCCTCCTCGTCCACGCCGTCCGAGTACGGCTTGATCGGGCCAGAGCCCGCCGTGTCCGACACGCAGCCGAAGAGGTCGATCCAGTCCATGAAGTGGTGCGCAATCACCTTCACGATGTCCTGCACCAGCCACCACACAACGCAGTAGATCCACACCCACAGCGGCAGCAGCTTCTCCGCGTTGCTGTCGCCCCACGCGAGACCCTCCGTCAGCACGCTATCCGGGCGCGTCTTGTGCCAGAAGGCAGCAGCCATCGTCGACACCAGCAGCGAGATGATCGCACCGCAGAACAGCACCGGGCTCGGCGCCATGTAGAAGAAGAAGTTACCGCCCGTGCGCGACGAGAACAGCGTCAGGAAGTCGGAAATCGAGATCTTCAGGTACATCAGCGTCACCAGCTTGCCCTGCGGCAGCTGCGCCAGGCCCATGTGGTGGAACCACGAGTCGTAGTAGTGCACCGGTCCGTAGCCCTCCAGGCCCACCCACAGAAGCATCAGCGACGAGCCGCACGCCACCGCCGACAGAATTGACGCGCTCACAAACACCACCGGCAGGTTCCACTTCTGCGGACGCTCCGACGGCACCACGTGGTCGTAGCCGATCGTCATCAGGCAGCCGTCGTTCAGCAGCGTGATCAGCATGAACATCAGCACCGGCAGGTGGAAGAACTGGAACTCGGGGTCCGTGCTGCCGTAGTCCTTCGGCGTCAGGCTGAAGCACGCAATGAAGAAGAAGCACACCAGCTGCAGCGTGGCAGAGATACGGTAGGTCAGGAAGGAGAGCATGCGCTGGAACACCTCGCGCGATACCAGCATGGCCTCCACCACGACGCTCAGACCAGGCTCCGTCAGCACCATGTCCGCCGCAGCGCGCGCAGCATCCGTCGCACCGTGCACCGCGATACCCACATCCGCACGCTTCAGCGCCGGCGCGTCGTTCACGCCGTCGCCCGTCATCGCGCACGTGAAGCCGCGCTGGCGCAGCGCCTCCACGATCATGAACTTGTGCTCCGGGAACACCTGCGCGAACCCGCCAACGGACAGCATCATGTCGCCGTACTTCTCACCAAGGTCGTCCGGCAGGTCGTTCGCATCCTTCACCTTGGGCAGCTTGTCCGCCGTCAGAATATTCGGGTCCAGGTCCAGCATGCGGCACATCTCCTTCGCGATCAGCACGTGGTCGCCGGTGATCATCTTCACGTCCACGCCGTACTCCTTGCTGCGGCGAATCGTCTCCTTCGTATCCGGGCGCGGGGGGTCCAGGAAGGTCAGGATGCCGGCCATGTGCCAGCGGCCCTGCTGGTCGGTCTTCGCCACAGACAGGCAGCGGATGCCGCGCGACGCAAGGGTGTCGATGATGTCCACCACCTGGTCGTTGATCTCATCCTGGTTGTACACCATCTGCAGAATCACGTGCGGCGCTCCCTTCGTCACGTTGAACTTCTCATGTGTGCGCTTGTCCACCAGCGTCGCGGCCGTGCGCTTCGTCGTCGGGTCGAACGGCACGAACTCCAGCTGCTCGTAGTTGTCGCACTCGTCCAGGTCGGCCGCGCCCAGCACCATCGTGTCCAGCGCATCGCGCGGCGGCTCGCGCCACTTCGCGGCAAGCGCCGCAAGCACCAGCGTGGAGTGCAGGTCGTTGCCCTCCTCGAACGTGAAGCACTTGTCCTGAATCTCCATCTTGTTCAGCGTCAGCGTGCCGGTCTTGTCGGAGCACAGCATGTTCACGCCGGACATCATCTCAATCGCCGACAGCTTCGTCACGATGATCTTGTGCTTCGACAGGTGCGTCGAGCCGACAGCCAGCGTCGTCGTCACCACGATCTCCAGCGCGATCGGGATCGACACCACCAGCACCACCACCGCGAACTGCAGCGAGCGGCGGAACGTCTCGTAGAACTTCGCCAGCAGGTAGATGAAGCACGACATGCACAGCACGAACGAGATCGCGCACAGCGAGATCATCACGCGGCCGAGAATCACGTGGATGTTACCGAGATCCGACTCCACGGACTGCAGCAGCGCGGCGGTCTTGCCGAAGAACGTCATTGCGCCGGTTAGCTGCACCGTGCCCTCCACCTCGCCACGCACCACGTTCGAGCCCATCTTCGGCATGTGCTCCGGACCCATCGTCACGGGCAGCGACTCGCCCGTCAGCGCGGCCTCGTCCACGTCGATGATGCCCTCGTTGATACTGCAGTCGGCAGGCACGGCCGAGCCGGCGGCCAGCTTCACCAGGTCGCCAGGCACCAGCAGCGCTGCGTCGATCTGCTGCCACTTCCCGTCACGGAACGCTGTCGCAACAGGCTTCAGCGAGTTCTTCAGCGCAGCAACCGCATCGCCAGCCTTGATCGTCTCGAACCAGCCGATGGTCGCGTTGGCGATCTGAATGGCGAACAGAATAGCACCATCGGGCCAGTTCTCCAGCGAGAACTCGATGATGATGGCGACCCACAGCGCAGCAGGCATCGGACCCCACAGACCGCGCACGTAGATCACCCAGCTCGGTGTCTTCTTCTCCGGCAGCTCGTTGCGACCGTACTTCTCCAGCAGCTCCTCCGCCTCCTCCGACGTCAGACCCTTCGAGGGCGGCAGCAAGTCGCCAACCGGGCCCGTCGCCTCCTCGTCATGCTCGCTGATCGCCTTGGACAGCACCGACTGGCGGCGCTGCGGCTTTTGCGGGGCGTTCTCCTCCGCGTCGGACTGGCTCTTGGGCTTGTCCTCGAACGCGTTGGGCTCCTTCTCCTGCGAGTTCTTGGCGCTCATTTTTTTTTCTTTTCCTGCTGTTGCTACTTGAATTAGTGATAAGGGTCGAAAATGGTAGGCTTCCCAGTGTACAGACGAAACTTGCTGAGTCCTGCGGATGTTCGGCGCTCTTATTCCTCTGTGTTCACTTGAGTTTGGGCTGTTTTCGCGTTGTGACGCTGCAGCTGAAAACAAAATGTGAAGAGAGGTAGGAGGGAAAAAGCCGATTCCAAAGCAGGTTACTTTAAATGAAACAGAGAAGAAAAAAAAAAAGAGACTTGTCTTTTTCCCCCTCTTTTCTCAGTTTTAATAATCGCTAGGTGGTTAGCTATCGTTAAAAATGTACAAAGAAAGGAGAACAGCAATGCGTGGTTCGTGTTACCGCCGTCTTCTGCACACCGTTTCTCGTTTCGGTATCACTTAAGCACTCAAGTCCCAGGACGAAGCGCAACGACTTCAAAGCGATTACTGAAGCGACAGAGGGGCAAGCAGCATAAGAGGAGGAACAGCGTGACACCAGAAAAGAAAAATGAAGAAGGAAGGAAAGCAGCAGCAGCAGAAGTAGAGTTGGAGACACACGTTATTTGTAGAAATGAGGAGCAGCGCACACGGAGTCGTTTCGCAGCAACGTCTATTCACTTGTGCTTTTTCTTGTCGTTGATTTTGAGTGACGTTTAATCCAGATGCGAATCGAGTGATGCGTTGCCGTACGTTCTTACCAGTTGCTGCTGTTGTTGTTGTTTTCGTTTCCTGTAACTCTGTCAGTTCCGGGGCAACGTGAAGAATGGTAAAAGGCGTGCGCACCACCAGAGTTTATACAGTTCGATTGAGAAGCAAAGGAAAAAAGACGTCTGTTTCGAGCCGAGCGCATTTAACATTATCGTCGAGGTCCTTGTATTTCAATGAGTAGATAATTATATATATATATATATATATATATATAGTGTACACTCTGAACTCTCGCCGCTATCTTCTTTCTTTTTTATTTTTGCTATTCAAGTGCTTTGAAAACAAAAGCTGATCGCCTCGTTTTACCTGTGAAGAATCTCGCTACTCCCTCTCGGGCGGCACTGCTGACTTTGCGTGCGAGGAACCGCACCACATACAAGCGACTCCTTTTTTTTTTTTAATCTCCATTGTACGCCCACTCCTGCAGCTTTGGCACTCGCCTGAGGCGCTGATGCGACTTATGCCCTCGTATGCGTAAAGGAAACAAAGGCTGCTCGCCGCCGTATAAGCAACTCCGATGCTGCTTCACCGTTGCCCTCCGCAGTCGACGGCTTCACATCGATCCACTGCACATGACGCTTTAAGAACGGCTGCAACTCCTGCATTGGTGTGCGATGCAGCATGCCGATTAAGCCCACGTCGTACGGGGAGCCGGTCGACGACTTGGTCGCCTGCGAGAAGAGCGGCTGCACGTGAGCTGCAGCCCTGGCCAAGACCACCGGCACTGGCTCCCACGACTGCGCCGAGCTGAAACCGTGCAGCAAGGACAGGCTCAAGTGAAACACATCATCCATCTCATGCGCTGCAGCGTAGCGCCGAACTTTCGTGCCCTCCTCGTTGACCCAGCAGCACCGCCCACAGTCCCGCAGGAGACACAGCAGCGCCGCCTCAGGCGTGCACGTGACGCCGGGCATGCGACGCCGCGCCAGCGAAAGCGTCGCCTCACGCGACGACGCCGTCAGTTTTGCCATAACGCGTGACACCGGCATCCAGACCGGCCGCAGCTGCCGCGCGAGATCGGCCGGCATGACCGACGCGTCGAGCTCCGCAGTACAGCCTGGTGAGAGCCAAAAAGGGCGCAGTCGCACCAGCCGTGGTCCTTCCGGTGGTGGTCGAAGCAGCGTAAACGGAAAAGGGTGGCCGTCCCGCTTACTGCCCGCTGAGCTGTCGGTGCGGAGAGACTCGGAGGCTTTCCATACCGAAGCCACCTCGTCCGGTGTCAGTCCGGGAACATAGCACGTGCCAATCTCCTTTAAAGGAACGTACGCGTCGCAGGGCAACAGGCAGAGCAGGCGCGCCCACCACGGCCACACCTCCACAGGCTGCGTCGCCAACGCCAAGAACGGGTAGCCGATGTCAGTGACAGGAATTGACGAGAGGGACACGCCTCCCGCTTGGCTGCGTCGTGGAAGCACCACCACCGCTAGCGGGCGTGTTGTTGTCGATGCAGTCTTCCCATCCCCTGCAGCACTGGGAACTTGTGCCGCTGCGTCGGTGGTCGACGATGATGCGGCAGCAACCGCAGCCGCGGTTGGTGTTCCAACTGCTTCAGCAGAAACAGAAGCTTGTTTTAGCGCGAGGGGCGACGAGGCGCATGGGAGTTCACCAGGTCTCCGTTTGCGCGGCGGCTTGCCGGGCAGCGCGCTCTTAATGGGGCGGCGCACGTGCATGACCGGAAACATCTTCGTTGTCTCACTCGTCTGCAGCTTCGACGAGGACAGGCGTGCGCAGGCGGAGAGCGACTCACCACCACCACCACCATTACCATTACCACTATCGTCGCCGTCGTCGATGGCAGACGAGCCGCCGTGCCAGTCTCCGCCGGCGGTGGCGGGCACGCAAGATTCTATCGCAGCCGGATTCCACGCGGGGTAGTGGCGATCCGCCATCGTCCGCTGCGGGTGCGTGACGTGTGCCGCCAGGCGCACCCGCTCGCCGTCCTCGGACCTATCCACGTAGTACACGTAAATGCGGGTCAGCAGGGTCCGCATACTCGTCCGCGGCCCCACGAGCTTCAGTAGAGCGTCGGAGATGCGAACCTCGTTGAGCGGGACGAAAAAGGTAGGCACACACTCCACTAGGTAGTCCAGCATCTCCGGCGGCGTCAACCAGCCGTGAGCGTTGGCCAGGGCGGTGTGCAGTGCGATCCACTCGTCGGGCGTGGACGGTCGCGGCACCCGCGCTTTCTTCGTCGTTCTCTTCACTGCCCCGTCCACTGCTGTCAGGGCCGACGACGCGGCGGAAGAAGACGAAGCAGCGGCCAAAGAGTCCGGCAGCTTCAGCGTCTGCGCGGCTGCAGCGCATGGTGCGGCGGGTGCGTGGCGGAGGAGGGCGATGTCGAGGCCGGCGAGCAGCGATGCGTCGCCGAAGGTGGCCCCGCTGCCCTCCCGCCCGCGTGAGCAGTCCGGCCCATCGTAGGGCACCTCCTGCAGACCGGTGGCGGCGTCCAGCACGTTGGCATCGTCCACAGCAGCGGTGTGCGGGAGCGCGCCGGCGGTGTCGTCGTCGCGTGGGTCGCCAGTCGCCTGCCCCTCTCGCAAAGCTCCGCCCACCTTTCCCGCTGCTGCTGCCGCTCCTGCGTCGCCTTCTCCCTCCTCCTCATCCAGCGGCACATCGACCCACCACGCCTCGGCCTCCTCCTCAGGGTGTGCACTTGTGTAATCTACCGGGGCGGGAACGTACACACCGTCGTCCAGCGTTGCCGCTGCCGCCGTGCCCGTCTGCGCTGAACGAAGATGGTGAGTGACGGTTTCACCAGTGGCCTGCGGCGTCCAGAGTGGCACACGCGTGGGGGCAGTAGAGGAACGCAACATGGTCGAGGACGACGACGACGACGACGACGGTGAGTCTACGCGAGGGTCCACCACCACCACCGCCGTCGCCGCCACTCGCATAAAAGCCGTGGCATCCGCGGTGAGGGCAACGAACGCCCGCGCCGTGTCGTAGTCCTGTTTGAAGCATCGCGCCAAACCTGCACGGTTTGCGCGCAGCGCCTGCGCTATCTCGGGCGGCAATTGGGAGCGAAGGAGGGCAATCGGTACACAGCTGCCATCCTCCGGCAAGAGATCAGCGATGGCGGGCCATGGAATAGGCACGGCTGCTTGCGCAGATGACAAGCTCAACAGCCGGTGGGATGCAGCTGGACGTGCGGGCTTCTCCTTACCTGTATGCGCGGAAATCTCGTCTTGGGTGGTGATGGTGGTAGTGGTGGTATTTGCGATGCGTGCAGAGGACGAAGAGGAAGAGGACGCGTTAGCACCGCGCAGCACCTCCGCGAGCTCCTCCTTCAACGTCATCTCCGCCATGTCAAGCGCCGCGTGTTTGACGGCGTCGCTTGCGCTTTCCTGCAGAGAGTGTGAAGAGGAAGGCGCCGCAGCCCCACCAGCCGCCGCTGCGGACAAAGCGGATACGTGCACGGCCCGGGATACACGCCACCGCTTGGTGTGCGCATCCAGCACGCACGTAAAGCGGTGCGGGTAAAGTTGCAGGAAGCCGCGGACAGACCCGAAGTGCTCGCTGATCGCCTCTGCATCCAGCAGTGGCGTCAGATCGGTCAGCGCCATCGCTGTACCGTCTGCGGGGAGAAGGGCCGCCGCCTCCGCCACCAACGCCTCCGCAGTGGAGGTGGCAGACGAAGAAGGCGGAGGAAAGGTTGTCGCGCTGCTCGTGTCCGCAAAAGACACGTGCGAGGCCTTCGCTAGCGCGTCTTCGTTCGGCGTGTCCACCACACGATCGCTGGCGGACGGCTCCCTTTGCGAGGAAGCGTTCAACAGCATATCTTCGTACGCCTGCATGAAGTCGTCCTCCTCGTCTTCCTCCTCCTCTTCCGTGGCGCCTTGCGATGTGCCGTACGCACGGACCTGAATGACGGACAGGAGAGGTGTCGCTGCCACACTTCGACAGCATGTTGGCGAGAAATGACGAGTGAGGGCCGGAGGCGCGCGCCGGTGAGGTACCGTGGCGCAGCAAAGACTACGGCCACGCAGCCGCAGCACCGACCAGCAAGGCGATGATGCTCGCCGCACTAACATGCACATACAAACACTTCTTTTTTGAGCGCCAACTTGTGGCTTCAATGTTGTATGGCAGAATAAACTCAAAGAGCACATGTTGTTTCTTTTCTTTTTACGAGTAGAAAGCAAGATGGAGGAGAGTTGGTGATCCACTGCGAAGAAGTCAACACGGTTTTTTTTCCCCCCCTTTTTTTTAGACACCGGCATCGAAGCAGAACTATTTCCCCCCCCCCTTTGCTTTAGAGCACAAGCATACTTGCTTGCCTGCGGAGGAAAAGAAACGCAAAGCCACCGTGTTCTTTACAAAAAAAAAAAAGAAATCAGACTTATAGAACGGCACGGTATCGGTACGTTTAACACTGCTTCCTCCCCACTCTCTAGCCTTTAAGCGTGCAATAGCAGTGAAAGCCTTAGTTAAACGCTGCATACAAAGCGTGTATAGCGCCGCGTCTTACATACTGAGAAAAAAAAAAAAGTGACGCATCACTAACACCACATTGCCCTAATCCACAACCACTTCGACAACGAGAGAACAGGAGTCACACTCGCACCGCAGCGGGCGATGCTCACTAGACGGCGACGCCACTACATCGGGAAACACCACCACCTCATACACGCCGCCGCAGCGGCACTCCCGCTGGTACACGCACGCCGCCGCCTCCCTCTCTCCTTCATTTTCCACCTCTCCATTCATCGAAGTAGCGACCAAGTCAAAGTCATCGCGGAGGGAGAAGGTGTCGCTGATGGCGCCAACCTCACGCACGAGGGCGTGGGAGCGGGCCGCGTCGTAGGCCGCGCGCAAAAACGGGTCCAATAAAATCTCCGACGCCGCCTTCACCACGTGGAAAGTGACGGGTGTCGCCGCACCGAACGCTGCTGTGGTGGCCATGGAAGACGAAGGTGAGGGCGACGACGACGACGCACCTGTCGCGGCAGTGCCGCTCTGGCTGTTGTGTGGTTCGCTGCCGTGCGGCTTTTTGTCTGGGTGAGTGCAGAGGGCCATCGTTTTGAAAGCAGCACGAATATCGCTGATGGAGGCGTTGCATGGTACGCGCAGCACCTCGTACGGCGTCCACTCCGTGTAGCTCCACACGCACGTGGTCATGGTACGTGAGGGACGCTGCAGCTGTATTTGAGATGAAATCCGCTCACTTCTTGGCAGATGTTGGGAACGCCTTCTCGTGTCGGCACTAGACCACGTTACACCGCAGAGTTGTTATTTGTTTGTTTGTAGATGTGCACCTTTATAATAACGCGTCGTGAAGCGCGGAGGATGGTCCAGTAATAAAGTCAAGGGGAGTTTTTTAACAAGAAAAGTTGCATCGGCAAGACAAAAATTGGCTGTAATTTGACACTCTTTGCTGTTTTCCCTGCTAAAAAAAAAAAAAAGAAAGACGCTGAATAACGGCGTTGACACTTGCGTCTATTTGTTACCCTCAATCCACAACGCAGAAGACACGCGCAGACACACGAAGCACAATAAGGAGGAAAAAAAAAAGCAGTACCAAGAATGTCGTGTGCTGGGTGTTTGCAACGCAGGTACACGAAAGAGAAAGATTGCGTGACGTCCAGCTTTTTTTTTTGTTGTTGTTGTTGTTGATAGAACGTGAACACAGAGCATCTCGTCCGGTGCTTGAAGACTGCTACGTAAACCCCCCCCCTCCTTCCCAAGCACACACACACACATAGTTTAGACGAGCACGAATTGCTCGTTTTGATTTGCTTCACATAACCTACGTTTTTCTTCGTAAAAAGAACGTGTCGTAATGCGCAACGCACACGCACGTACACGTAGACTTAATTGCACGATGAAAACAAAATTGAAGAAAAAAAAAAAAGAGAGACCAACTTCGACTACACATTTTTTTTTCCTTTGCATGTTTTTTTTTTTTTTTTTGCGGTGTCGAGCTCACCACTTCACCGCTAAACATCCCCCTACACATACACACACACACACACACATACGTAACATACATGCGCGGGTTGTAAAAACGCGTTGTGACACATATGAGTGTGAGGAGAAAAAAAAAATAAACGAAGTTCCCTTTTCCTTTTCCTTTTTACCTCCACCGTGCTTTAGAGGAAGAGAGAGAGAGAGAGAGAGAACAAATCCCCTCGATAGAAAAAAAAAAAAGAAAAACTAAGCTAAGTGCTAAACCTCGCTAAAGACTTGGTTAAAAGGACACAAAAAAAAAACAGTGATTCAGCCATTCGACAGCTGAACTCCTGGTTTCGAACATCCGTCCATCCCGTGCGTGTATTCTACGTATTCTCTTGCGTCTTTACGCAGTCGCCTCAGCAGTCGCCTCAGCAGTCGCCTCAGCAGCCTCCAACTCCCGCAGAATCTCGTTGTTTTCCTCCGCATCACCCATGTACAACTTCCCGACCGGGCACAACTGCGAGACGGGCATGTTGTTGTCAGTCTTCACCTCCAACTCGTCTAGAAAGGTGCTAATCTCACTCAGCCCACCGCGGCCGATGTTGCCCAGGTTGAAGTCCTGAGCATGCTCGTTCAAAAAGCGCACACAGCGGGTGCAGTGAATGCAGCGGTTCAGCACCACACGCGTCTGCGGGTCAAAGTAGAAGTCCTCCACCGCATGCTTGTCTTCACGGTACCGGGGGATGTCAGAGCCGTAGTTCATGCTCACGTTCTGCAGATCACAGTTTGTGGCCTGCTCGCAAATCGGGCAGTCGTTTGGGTGGTTGATAAGAATCAGCTCCACGTTGCCCTCCCGCGCATCCCGCACGAGGCGACTGTCCGTGATGACGGACATACCCGGCAGGGCCACAGTGGAGCAAGCCACGACGATGTTCTGCGTACCATCCATCTGCACCATGCACATACGGCAGTTACCCGCAACCGAAAGGATAGGGTGGTAACAGAACTTCGGCACGCGGATGCCCTCGCGCTCCAGCACCTCCAACACGTTTTCCTCCTGCGGAATGATCTCGACTGGACGCTTATTGACGAACATGATGGCACGCGGCTTGTTCTCAGCGTACTGGCCCGCCGCCACCTGTTCCGCCGCCGTGGCAGCCGCGCCCTCGCGCAGGTAGGTGCTGCCGTGCACCACGTCCGTCATCTCGGAGTTGTACGGCGTGCCGTCGCTCTTGAAGCACCTACGCGCGTTCCACAGCGCAGATGACGTCAACGACGATGACGCAGTGGTTGGCAACGGTGAGGAGGAAGGGGAAGCTGCGACGCTGGCGGCGGAGGCGACGGCCCCTCGCATCGACAGCGGTAGACGCCCAAGCAAGGTACACGTAAAACGTTTCATGTTGATCTAGAAAAAAAAACGATTTAGCCTTCACGACGTAAAGAAGACTATCGCGATAAGTGCGTCCTAGACACACAGCAACTTGGAAAAAAAAAAAAAGCACCCGCTTCTTTTGAACAACAAACTACTACTAAGCTAAAATGTAAAATAACAAAAACCTACAATAATAATCTTGTAATATATATATATATATATATATATATAGGGACGGAAATGGTGCAACTGCTTCCCGGAAGATGATGTGCGCGTGTCTGTGTGCTCGGTTTCTACCGGAGCCGTGTAACTTTGTTTCTTTTTTTTTTTTTAATATGTACGCGCAATGGTGGTGAGTATGCGTACGAGTGCGAGTGCGTTAACAAATATAAAAAAAAAAAAGAGGAGAAAAACACAAGACTAGAAATGGTCACAAATCGTTGAAAATTGGGGAAATCGAAAAAAAAAAAAAGAGGATGAGGACATCGAGCAGCGAATTCGTCACCAGTAAAGAAAAAGAGTACAGGAGAACGGGAGAACGCAAAGAAGCAGGGAGCGCGAGCGAAGCATCGCAGCCAGGTCGGGGGAAGCTACAGGCGGACGAAACGGCGCAAATCACAAATAAAAACAATAATAATAATAACGTACGGGGGCAGTGCGTGCCGGCGAAACCAGCTGAAGATAAGAACGGTGCTTGAAACACGCAAAGAGCGAACTAAACCGGAAAAAGGTCAAATGCAGACACCGTCACTCGCCACGCACAAGCCACCGCAATTTCTTTTTTTCTTTTTCTGTTTTTGGTCTGGCGGATTATTCTATTAACGGCACGGGCTCTCGCAAAGCTCACGTCCAGAGATCACCGCACAGACAAAGCGCAAGCACAACTGGGCGAATGCTGGTGGTGTGTTAAGGAGGGAAGAGAACGGAGAAATGCGTCTACGCAGATACCACACAACTGCACGAGAAGCATAGAAGGAGAAAAAGGCAGCTTTGCTAGTCTTCGTTCGTGGTCATGAAGTAACGAGATGAAGCGTAAACGGTGAAAGCCAAAGGCAAGAAAAAAAAAAACTCATATATTTAAACAAAAAAAAAAACAACAACGTTAGTAAGCAAAAAAAAAAAAGAGATTGAGAGAGCAACACACAACGATGCAACTACAGCTATTTGACACAATAACGAATACCAAAACAAATCACTCGAGTGCCACTCAAATAGGGTTATTAGAGAGGAGAGAAAAAAAAAAAGAGGGAGAGAAATGTGAGGAGCAGCAGGCTGCCACATCTTCACATAAATACGCTCTTTGTAACAAGAAAAAAGAAAATAAAAACGAGCGAAGTCACGAAGGGAATTGAAAAAGAAAAAAAAAACAAAGAAAAAAGCAGAGTCGGGATGCTGTCAAACACAAAACGAAAGAAAGAAACATGTGTAGCCAAAAAAGCGGTAGTGCATCGTCACGAGAGATGTATTTTGTACGTACGAGCCAGAAAAAAAGAGGAGAAAGGAAAACGAACACAAAAAAAAAAGAAGAAGAATCACGTTTACAACGTCAAAAGCAAAGCACAGAAAAAGGGCTACCTCCAAAGCTCACAAAGCGCCGCTGAGACAACAAGAAACAAAATAGTGAAAGACCTTAAGACGATTAAAACGGTGTTTTGATAGAAGTGAGAAAAAAAAAAGAAACAGTGGTTCAAAAGCGCTAACGATTTCAGTTAGCAAGTGGTGTTGACGTTGTGTGTTTTTTTTTTTTTGCGAATGATCGTTTTTTTTTTTTTGTTGTTGTTGTGTTACTGTTTTGTGGCCGCAAGTTAAATAGAGGTGCTGTTTAAACTTGGCTTGAATTCAAGAAGGTCCTTCTCCTCGACAGAATACACCGACGTCTTTTTTTTTTTTTTAAGCGCTCTCCGCTCACTTTCAGCTTCATAGTTCTGTACACACACACACAGCCCATCTTCTTCAGGTGTGTTGACAGAAAAAAAAAAAGTTGTAACGAGAACAGGACTCTGCTGTGGTTTCGCTGTTTGGATCTGCTATTCTTTAACTATAAAAACAAAAATAAGAAAAAAAAAAGAAAAACGCGAAAGCGTCATCGATTCGAACATATTTTTAAAAGGGGTCAAAAAAAAAAAAAGTGGAAGGAAAAGAGACTCGGATTATTCGGCGTCTGACCAAAAAAAAAAAAAAGACCAGAAGGCGAATAACAAAAAGAAAAAAAAAACAGATAAACAGTACTGGTAAACTAATGGGAATCGCGATCACTGAAAGGAAAGAAAGAAGAAAAAAAGAAGCGAGAGGAAACGCACACCGTACAGCGAGCTGTACAAGCGGTCCTGAAGATAAAATAAAAAAGACACAGTAAGCAAAAAAAAAAAAAACACGCACACACAAAAGTACTTGAAAAAAGAAAAACTCGGGTCTGCCTCCTTAAGTAGGGGTTCAACCCTACTCGTTTGTTTGCACAGTGACAGATAAGTCACCAAATATAGAAGAGATTTAAAAAAAAAAAAAGCTCCCAACAGGGAATTTAAAAAAAAACGTGCAATTTCACGAAAGATCGATAACGGCATTACGAAAACCAATAAACTGTTTGTTTGTTTGTTTGTTTTTACTCTTCCTTTTATTATTAAATACATAAGTCCTTCTTTACTAGCGTGTACTCATAATACGGCAACTACATCTTCGGAATAGAGTATTGTTCCCTCAAATAACAATAAGGAAAAAAAAAAGACAAAAAAGTCCTATTCAGAACAACAAAAGTGCGCACCAAAATGCCTTATGTGTGTTTAAGTAAAAAAAACGAATACAAGCACTCCATATCCTCTCCTTCTCCACTCACGGTGATGTGGCAGAGCATTCATAACAGTCGTATTTGCGACCAACACTAAAAATAAAAAAAAGAAAAGGGGAGAGGGAAGCGCGGCATCGTTGGACGGCACAGACGAGAGAGAGAGAGAGAGAACAGAATACGTTAATCACGGAAAGCAGGAATAGTCTTCTTGCTTTTACAGATATAAATCTACATATGTGTGTTCCTTTCCTTTTTTTTTTTTTGGAACATGAAAAGATAAAAAAAAAGGTCCGACAGGGGTTATACATCACCAAAATAAATAAATAAAAAGTGAAAGAAACTCACGTAAAGGACGACAGACAAAAAAAAAAAGCAGCTGTCGTTTCAATTCACTGAAAGGAAAGTGGCAAGACACAAGTCGTAGTGTCAAATGATCAAGTCTCCAGAAAGAAAGAGGAAAAAAAGAAGGAGAAAGGCATAAAAACGATACTTGTGTCATTCACCCTACATCTCATTTTTCCTTGGTTGACGTTTACGGTGGTCCCCGAAAAAAAAGAAGAAGCATGAGTACCCCCTCCCAAAAAAAAAAAAGAGAGAGAAAACATAAAGCCACAAACTTTTAAAAAAAAAAAGGGAGAGAAAACCAAAAGAGGCGTTTTGCAAGCAAAAAAAAAAAAATGTGACCACACAAGAAGGTGAGTTGCAAGCTTAAGCTGAGCTTTCTCTCTCCTTTCAGAGTTTTATGCCTATCATAGGAAAAAAGAAGGAAAAGAAAATAATGGACTCTTAAGTTCTCTGGTTGATAACCTTCTTTTGTTTTTGTAGCCTTCAGTTCGTCTCCTGCTTCTTCTTTGGCACTGCAGCTGCCTTTTCACAAAAACTTCTCTCCACAATGTGAAAATAGAGAGAAGAAAAAAGGGGGAAAAAGAAAGGGAAAGCGTCGAGAACAAACAAAAAAAAAAACCAAGCGAAGGAAGGGGTGGGTGAAAAAAAAAAAACAAGTCAACAAGCGGCCCTACACTCAATGAGGAAAAAAAAAAAAAGAAAAGCTCGATTCCCAGGGCCGAGGAAAAAAAAAAAAGTCGAAAGAAAAAAAAAAGTTACATTATATACACTCATTCTTTTTTCCTCTTCTTTTTTCAATCGCGGAGACGGACTTGAAAACAAAAGAAAAGCCACTGAAAGAAAAAAAAGAAGTCAAAGTAACATCCAAAAAAAAAAAAGGAAAGGGAGAAAAAAAGGACGAATTCAACAGAAACAAAAAAAATGTGTGTGTGTGGACTATATCGAAGGTTAAAAGATGTCTTTCCATTATATGCATGTTTGTTTCTGTAGTTTTGCTTAACTTCGTCAATGTTACATTCCTTCAGACGTATATCAGACACGATATGGGTTCAAAAGCAAAAAAAAAAAGTGTCGAAGAAAAGAAAAGAAATAGGAAAAAGGCCAACACAAAAAAAAAAAAAGGAGAAGCATAAATGATCAAAAAAAAAAAAAGAATATATCACATATAGAGCGAGTACAAATACCAGTAAATACAGAGAAAAGGGAAATAAAAAAAAAGAAACAGAAGCGTTCTGCAGAAGACAAAGCGCAAGCAACACGAGAAAAGAAGAACCAGCACTACAGACGAGGAAAAAACGTCGGCATCGCCCTGTATTGCATTTAGAAAGCAAAATGAGCTACCTTTCTCCGTCCTCTCGTTTCTTCTCCCATGTTCAAGCTGCTCCCTTGCACCTTTACTTTAGCACGACATGTTCGTTAGAATAACTCCAATTCAATACATACACTCCTTATTGAAATCAATGTTTCGTTCCGTTTTGCGTCTCACCTCTTCGGGGGGATGTTGCCTAAGAGAAGACAAGTATTGGTTATTTAAAAAAAAAAAAGGAGAGCTGTTGTTGTTGTTTTCTCTAGTTAGCACTGGCTTTCACGTTAGCTTTTATAGCCTTCTCCGTTTGCGGGTGTAATGTCTATGCATGCACGTTCGAAAGCACACAAAGTACACACAAAAAGAAAAGTGGCACAGTAAACTGCACAGGTGACGTAATGAGAAGAAAGCAACCAAAAGGTGTCAGAGAAATGAACAATGAAAAAAAAAAACAGCTTCACAGGCTCCTCAGGCGCGCCTAGAGAGTTTCTCAAATTGGAAATACAAGAGCTACATGGGAAAAAAAAAGAGCCTAGGTTGGTAATAACAGATACGTAGTAACAGCACGCGAAATAAAGTAGAAAGTGATTCAAAATAGATAAATAAATAAATGCAAAGCAATTCGATTTTTCGCCGCGCAACACATAATTGCGCGAAGCGTGGAATACTATATGGTCATCACAAAAACGATCGAACGTTCACGGCGGCATGTGAAGTAAAAAAAAAAACGTGAAAAGAAAAAAAAAAGAGATCACAGTAAATTAAAAAAAAAAAAGTAGAAATAAAAATGTGGGAAAATTGCCGTCCACTCCATTATTCATGTCGCTGCATTCTTACCTCGTGTGCTTTTGCAGTGCACTCTTAGCTTTCCTAGAAACGAACGCTTCGCTAACGTTCCGAATTGAACTAGTGGAAGATAGCCGGTCAAGCCACACAGACAACGGTGAAATGGGAAGAAAAAAAAAGAGAAAAGAAAAAAAAAATCCACAAAAAAGAAAGGCACACTAACCATAGTACTCCCACTCATCCATATTTGCCAACCTTATAGCACCTTCTTCTTTTTTTTTTTTTCTCTCTTCTCTTCTGTCTTTCCTTGGCTTCAGATACAAACAGCGATTATTAAAGGAAAAAAAGAAAAAGAGGGTTTTTTTTATTGTGAATCCGTACATGAAGAAATAAAACGCATGAATGCGATGAACGTTAGGAGAAATGACGCACACAGAAAAAGAAAATAAAAATAAAAAGAGGCAGACAGAAGAAGTAAAAAAAAAAAAATGGTGCTTCACGAATTCCCTTTCCTTTTTTTTTAAATAACTTCTCTCTCTTTGCAGCCAACAAGCCAGCAAGATAAATAAACAAGAAAGGTGACTACTAAAGAGAGCGAAGGGAAAGAGTGAAATCACTCGAAAAGAAAACAAAAAAAAATGAAGAGGAGAAATCCTCAAAAAAAAAAAAAAGAGAGTGGATTTGAAAAAAAAAAAGATGACAGCATTCATGTATTCTTAGGTTGTTTGTTTGTTTTTTTTTTTCTTTCCTCTCTTTAAGATCCATCGCTCCCATTCACATTTGCTTAACACTGGTTTGCGTACCTGATTGACAAGTTCACCCCCCGCTCCTTATCTTTTCAGCGCGCAACCCTCTCTTTCTCTGTGAATGTGCGTATGGTTCTTAGCTTTCTCCTTTTCTTTTTTTTTTTTTTGGCAGATTTGACTCCACGTCGAAGACACCACAATCGCTTCTGTGTATGCCTATCTGCTGTGCATGTTTGCTCATGTGTGGTTGCCTTTATTTCTTTTCTTTTCTTTAATAACTACTTGTGCTGCTTGAAACATCTGGCAGACAGCGTTGCTGGTTTCAATTTGTTTGTTTGTTTTTCTCTCCAGCTTTGGACAGTTGAGAAGAGACGGTATAGGAGGTCTTTGTGTATTTAGCTTGCTGTTGTTTTTTTTTTTTTTCTTTCTTTGCCGGCGCTCATTTCTTGTGCGTGCTGGTGCGTGTTCCAGCTTCTTGCTGCAGATCATCAAGAAAGTACAGGTTGCCGCCACGCAGGCGCTGACGCTGCAGGCGGATGAGCAACTTGTGCTGCCGGTAGCAGCGCTGCTCCCGCATACTGCAGTTCTCGTCATAGATGCGGACGTCGGTGTCGGGGTTGAAGAGACACATGCAGGACAACTTTCGCTGCACCACCCCAAGGCCCTCGCGGTATAGGTCACACTCCGCCTGCTCCGCCGTCATGTGCCACTGGTGGTTAATCAGGCGGCGCTGGCGCGGTCCCCAGCGACCGGCGCAACTCGGCGCCCGCGCCCCCGACACGCAGTCGCTGTCCGCCGCCGATCGCTCCTCAGCCGCGGCGGCGGTATCGCGGCGCATGCACTGCTGATACTGCCAGCGGTGGGCCGCGTTGAGGAGGCACTTGAAGGCGGCAGCTTGCTGTTGTCCGGAAAATTGGTGCTGGAAGGACTGCACGACTTGCTGGTTCAGGTGATCCTGTGCTCGCTCGTGCTCACGCAGATTACGCTGGTAGTGCATGTCGAGAAAGGGGTGCTGATCTTCCGGCGAGCTGCGCAGCGCGGCAACGATGTCAGCCATCGTGAAGGACGGCGAGGGACTCGAGGATGCGGAAGAGGACAAGGCGCAGGATGGCATGGACGACGGCGCCGCGGCGCTCGTCTTCGCCGTTACTGTGGCGGTGTCTTCCTGCAGCGTGTGCCGCAACGCCTCAGACGTGTTCTCAGTCGCCGCCGCCGCCACCGCCTGCACCGCGATGTCGTCGCCCAGCGGAGGCGAGTTGGGCGAATTGGAGGAACTCTGCTTTGACTCTTCCGACGTGGAGAGCGCGGGGGAGGAGTGACCGCTGCTGCTGCCACTGCTGCTATTGCCCTCGTACTCTTCGGCACGTAGCTGTGACTGTGCCGTCTTCACTGTCGTCCGCACCTCGCAGTCGCAGTTGTCGCTACAGGGATTCGTAGTGTTCAGCTCCCACTCTGCAATGCGCTGGTAAAACGACGCCTCGCGTTGCGTCGCAGAGGCTGCGGCGGTCGTGGCGGCGGTTGGCGTGTTGGGAGACGTGATGTGATCCTCCGTCGACGTCTTCTTCGATGTCTTCGGATGCTGCGCGGCGGGCGTGTGGCTCGTCGACGCGGGCGCCTTCACGCCATTCCACAGCACGTTGTTGAAGGAAGCACTGGCCTGCGTGTCCGCCTGCTCCGACCAGCGACGCGATATGCGGGTCTTCGTGCCGCTGACGCTGTTCAATTCATTGTTGATCGAGTTCTGCGGCTCGTCCTGCATCACCGCCTGGCTGTGGTGGTTGCTGGTCTTGCTGCTGCGGCGGCTGCTGCCCGACGTCCGAGGGCGGCGTTCGCAGGTAGACGACTTCACCGAGGTGAAGTTCGTCTGCTGGTTCGACCACGTCGTGCTCTGATCCTCGCACGCGGTGTTGGCGGTGTAGAATCCGGCAACCATTTTGGTAAAGAGCATGGCGAGGATTTCAAAGAACCTATGACTGCTTGCTCGTTTGTGCCAAGATACGAGCACAGCTGAGCTCCTTTCACAAGGGTCTTTTCGGGGGAGCAAAAAAAAAAAAAGTTAGAACGCACACCCAATGAAGTAAAACACACAAAAGTGAAAAAAAAAAAAAAGAAACTACGGGAGGGAAGTCGGTGAAACGTAAAAAAAAAAAAAGACGAAAAAAGCAGGATGGATAAAAAAAAAAAAAGTGGCCTATAGGAACAAAAAAAAAAGACAGTGAAAAAGAGAAGGGAGAAGAGAGAAAAGAAAAAAAAACAAAGGAGAGCACTGAAACCTAGTGTTCTTTGCTTTTTTCTTTAGTTATGAAGAACGAAGGAAGCGTCAAGAAACTCCAAAAAAAAAAAAACAGAAAAAAAAAGAGAAAGAGTAGTAGTGAAAGGAAGCGCTGGTTTCGAAATACAAAAGACAACGCTTTAGAAAAAGAAAAAGAGCTTTTTTTTAAGGGGAAAACGTCTGTTTACTTCTGTGCTGAGCTTCTTCGTGCTATAGTTTTGGCGCGGGGTTAGACGGCCAGAAAATAAAAAAAAAGAGCTTTTGATAAAACAACACGAAGTGAAGCGGCGTTTGACAAAAAAGAAAAGCCCTTAGCGTTGGCAAAGAAAGAGAAATACCGATGCACGCTCAGTGCTAACACTTGGCGGTAGGGAAAACACCCGAAAAAAAAAAAGAAATAAAGAAGTAAGTGAAAGGAAATCTTCAAGCTAATAGTAGAAAGAAAAAGAAAAAAAAAAGAAAAACCAATTCAAGAGAAAAAAGAAGTCAAGAGACAGGTTCAGTTCTCTTTTCTCCTTTTATCCTAATTGGCGTTTCCTGTTCCGCGTTTTTTTTTTTTTTCCTCTTCTTCTTCTTCTGACTATTGCTCGTTCGAGCTCCCTTTCTCGAATAAGTCTTTGATCTACACAGCTGCGGAAATGGCCGTTGTTTTTGTCGACAAAGATCTTCCCTCCCTCACTTTACAGCTTTTCTTTTTTAGAACTCCTTGACTTTCCAGAGAATGTATGTAACTGGCCGGAAAGACACGGTAGTAACTTTAAAAAAAAAAGATGGACAGCGCTGTATGCGTGACTACAGCGGCTGCGAAGAAAAGAGTTTGGTAATCCCTTTTTCTCTTTCCCTAAAAAAAAAAAAAGAAACAAAGCACAAAAGATCGAAAAGAGCAACGGAGAAACAAAGCGACTTTTCCTTTGTGTATACGAGTCTCATGTGGGGAAGATTGCAAAACAGAAACAGCGAGGAGAGAGAAGCTAAAAGCAATGACTAGGCTAGATTCATCAAAACTCGTTTCTCTATGCGTTCAGGAAATGCAGTTTTGGTGAGAGATCTGGCGTAGAAAAAGAAAAAAGTAGTGTCAGGAGACTTCTTTTAGCTGCTTTACCGCACACGCAACTGATACAGAAAAGCAAAACGAGAAAAAAAGGGTGAGAAGAAACAAAAAAAAAAAAAACGATGCTGATCGACCAGATGGCGAAAGCAATAATAAAAACGAACAAATTGGGTTTGTTTTTTTTTTTCTCTTTCCTTACGTGTAGTCGAATCAAAAGGGAAAAAAAAAAAACAAATAACCGCAACACGACAGACTCGTTCTCAACAAAAAAAGAAAATACGGAAGCACTGTGTTTCTTATTTGCTGATTTAAGTCACTGAGAGTGAGTTAAAGTACGTGTCTTCTGAATGTCGGCACACACGGGAAAAAAAAAAAAGAAAAAGACAACGAAGGATAGAGTTGCGTCAACAAGCTGCTCTGTGCTATAGGTCTTTTTGTTTTGTTTTGAATTTCCTTGGACTTCTAGCGTAGTGTTGAGAAGAGGTGAAAGCTAAAACGTAGAAAAGTGCGTACGTGTGTACGTTCCTGTGTGCACGTCGATGAATCAGAAGAGAAAAGACACTTGTTTGTTTGTTTGTTTGTTTGCTTTTTTTTTTTTACGGTGCTCCACAGAAATATCACTCTTGCTCTCCTTTTTCCTTCTTCTTTGCTGATCTTTGTAATGCTGTATAGCGCACGCGCAAAACAAAGAATGAAACAAAAAAAAAAAAGCGGGAGACAAAGAGCAACGTGAGGAACAGCAAAAAAAAAAAAACACGAAAATAACTCAAGGGATGATATTGAGTTGTATGCTGAGCACACGCATGTGAAGCGAAAAATAACTTGTCAAATCCAATCTCTTCTTTTCTTTTCTCCCTCTGTCCTTTTTCCTCCCCGAAATCAGTTCTTTCTTTCTTTTTCTTCTTTTAATCGTTTCTGAACCATGGAAAAAAAAAGGGGGAAAACAAAAGACTTGGGGAGGTATCGAAGAAAAAAAAAAAAAGAGAAACACTTTCTAACAAAGAAAGAGTCTTCTTCTTCTTCTTCTTCTTCTTTCTTTTTTTTTTTTTTCCGACTACGATGCACGGTCGAATAAAGGAAGGGAAAAAGACGCTTGCCAGCAAATGAAGACCGAAACTGGAAACACGAAACAACAAAGTTGAGAAAGAAACAAAACAAAAAACAAAACAAAAAAAAAAAGACTAGCAAGGGGAAACGGAAGAGAAATGCACGCTTTGATTAAAAGCACGATTGGGCAAAAAAAAAGGTAAAAAAAAAAAAAAGGGAGAAGAAAAAAAAAAGGAAAGAGACTTCAGAACACAAAAAGCGAAGAAGTCTCTAAAAGAAAAAAAACAAAAGACGAAAGGTGATGAAAACCACTCCACTTTCTTTTCTTCTTTTTTGTTTTTTTTTTTTCCTCTTCTTTTGTGTGTGTGTGGAAATCCTTCGCTTTTCCCTGGTGTAACTGTCTTGCTGACTGGTCTTGTCCTGCTGACGCCCGCGTTGAAGTGGTAGACAACCACAAAACGGCTTGGTTCTCAGCTTGATGAACTTAGCAATTCGTAGCCCACGCAGCCGCTTGCCTCTCTTACTTGGCAACGCGTATAGGGGTAGGTGTGTATGCGAAAGCCTATCAAGACAAGAACGTGAACGTGCAGATTTATAAACAGCCTGCAAATTATAAAAAGAAAACAAAGAGAACACAAAAAAAAAAGGTAGTGGATAATTGCGAAAAAAAAAAAAGAAAAAAAAGTAGACTGGTGCTTTTTCTCCTTCTTTATATATATATATATATATATAGCAATACTACAAATACAAACATATATATATTATTAGTTTTTTTTTTTTTGGTTACGATTTGGTTGTATAGTGTAGTAGGGTGATGGGTAGTGTAGAAGAAGAGGATAAAGGCAGTGAGAGTCAGAGTGAAGTGTGAACGAATGTGTGCGTGCGTAAAAACAAATCAGTGCAAAACGAGAGCGAAAAAAAAAAAGCCAACAACAAAGGACACGCAACATGAAGTTCTGCGTCCGAAGCACTGCATCGTACGACGGTTGAAAAAAAAAAAAAGTAGCCTAACTCCCCTTCGTTTTGCCATTCTATCAACCACTGCATTCCTTTACGTAAGTACGCCATTGCGTAGAATCGTCGCAGAGTCTCATCCGCATTTTTCTGCTCTTGTGCTGTCCGTTTACTCCATGAAGACGTCCTAGATGTATATCTAAAAAAAAAAAAAAAGCTTCAAACGGCAACTTTGTCGTTAACGGCTTTCCTCTTTTTTTTTTTTTTTGTTTTGTTGTTGTTTGTGTGTGTGTTTTTGTCTGTTCTTCTTTTTTTTTTTTGTGTGTGTGAAGACAAGAACGCTGAACAACAGAGTTAATTGGCGTGTCTGTGTGTGTCTGCCAGCCCGACACCGGCACCCAACGCTCATCACCTGCCACAGAGAGGCACCCATCGTCTTAGCTCACCCGAGTATTCACGCTCTCTCTCTCTCTCTCGTTTTTCACTTTTTTTTTTCTCTTCCATTTTTTTTTTTTGGTGCTACTCTACTCGCGGCCCTTGTCTGTAGTCCACGGAGACGTAGGAATACAAGAAACTGAAGAACGCCACGAATCCCACGGCATACACATAGTAGATGCGTCGTGCCCGCCTCCGCTGCCACCGCTGCATCTTGCTGAACTCGCCCTCGCTGATGATGCCGTCGACCTTGTTCAGCACCACCAGCGAACACATCCCCACGTTCTCAAACCCGTTGTCCAGGAGCATTTCGTGAAACACGGGCATGTGTGCCGCCCCCCACGGAATCGCAAAGGTCTTGTACATGTTCGCGTTCAGGGGGTAGATCATGTTCAGGCAGTGTTGCTCCCGCCCGAGACTGCCTAGCACCGGTGCATTAAAGCGCACGGAGCACCACCACGGCAGCCGCTCGTAGTCGTACTTGTCCGCGGCGTGCACGACGGTGTGGTAGGGCGAGTCCGCGACCCCCCACGAGAAGGGCTGGAAGAACCTCTCTACCTCACGCGGCTCCCACCCCTCGTCGTCCTCGTGCTCAGGCGGCCGCACATCCGACACCCGCGCGCGTGGCGGCACCATCGTCGAGTACGGCGCCCCCGTCAGCGGCATCCGCCCCTCCATCAGCACGGACTCGTGCTGTGCGCAGAGGTCATCGACCTGCCGAAAAAACTCCGGATGCGCGAAGTGGCGCAGCGGGATGAGGGTGACGGTGATGTTGTGCGCGGCGTGGTGGTATGTGTGGGCGATGGAGATCGCCGTGCGGTCGTGGCACACGAGAAAGTCCGTCAGTGTCTTGCTGCGCCACGGTGCGGTGTAGCGAAGGCGGGGGGCGTATATGAAACGCCGTGGCGAGGCAGCAGCAGCAGCAGCGGTGTCCCTTGCACCGTCAGTTGCAGCACCCGCAGCTGACGAAGACGACACGGTGGAAGACGCGTGAACGGCGCTAGAGGAGGAAGAGAAGGCCTTCGCCTCGGTTTCGGTGGTGGTTGTAATGGTGCTGGACGATGCGCAGCGGCGCGGACACTGACACGCGGCAGCATAACGAGCGGAGGTGGGAAGCGACGACACCAACACGCGATGTCTGCGAGCAGCAGAGAAGACAGCAGCTGCGGTAGCTGCTGGTGCTAACGCAAGCCGCTGCATCGCCTCCTTCGTGTTATTTCCTTATGAAAAAAAAAAAAAAACGTGACTTGCTTTTTTTGTGTGCTAAAAGCAAAATAACAGCAAATCAAGAAAAGCAGGTAGTTTCTATTATGCACATGTGTGTGTGTGTGTGTAATTAAAAGGAATAGCGGAGCCAAGGAGAAAAAGGAGAGGGAAAAAAAAAAAGGTAGGATGAACGCTTTGTGGTATCGTGCGATACGCCCACCATCCACACACCCGGACGTCAGCGCAAGCACAAAGTAGCATCCACTACTTCGCTCTTCATGTATAATGCCTTGTAGCGGAATAACAGGAAAAAAAAAAAAGCAGAAGACAAAGCGGTGCATTCTAAGAGCGGAGCTCAGTTACGTGCTACTCTGTTCACGTGTCGCTCGAGAGCACAACGACAAGAAAAAAAAAAAAAGTAAACATGTGCACATCACTCAGCTATTTAATCCGGGTGGTAACGGGACTAAGACAAGTCATACGCCACATTCTCTTCGCTCACACATGCAAGAGTAACACAGCCAGGTTTTTCTTTTCATCCCTTTTTTTTTTTGGCCTTTTTGAAAAGGTTGCTGCGCATTTCCGTCGCAGAAAAGCGCACAGGATCCCACTACCGCTGTTGCATTGCACAAAACGCGGTACGACCAGGAATCAGCGCGACGAAGCTTGAGTGTACATAAGAAAGAAAGCAAAAAAAAAAAAAAACATAAAAAAAAGCCAGCAACGATGTTGTCACGACGAACAGCTCAACAAATAAATAAAAAAAATAAAAGAAAAGAACAGCAGTACAGCGCTGCGGCATTACATCAATTTCGGCGCATGCACACACACACACACACACACACACACACGCAAGCATCGCTTGCACAACACCGGAAAATAAAAATAAAAGCCATTAAATCCACTTCTCATCTCGTTCCGCGTTGGCAATGCGCAGCTTCTCGGCATCCAGCGTATGCAGCTGCACCATCCCTTTCTCGAAGCCCGCCACAAGCATTCGCTGATCCGCCTTCTCGTCCTTCGCGGAGACGTCCATGCACGTGCACACGCCCGTATCCGGCTGCGTCAAAGGGTGCGAGAGCCGCGGCATCTGACGGTTGTGATGCGCAAAATCGATCATGTGCACCTCGCCGCTTTCATCCAGCGCCCACACCACCCATGGCGTCGTGCCACTGCAGCGCACCGCCACGATGGGATGGTAGCCCACCTCCACCGTCAGCTGAGGCGTCGCTTCCTTCGAGAGAAAAAGGCGGAGGGTGCCATCCTCGTAGCCGACGACGAACCAGCGCGGGTCTATAGCATTGTACTGCACACAACACGGCACCGCCACCACCAACGCCGTCGCAGCTGCGGCAGCATCTGCACTGCTGTTGCTGTTGTTACTGTTCTTCGCATCGGAGAGGGTGAAGTACGCTGCCTGCGAGGCGCTATAGAGAGAGGGGACGGCGATGCCGCCAAAGCGAGATCGGCGCACCACGCCGTGTGGCGCCGTCAACACGTACTGCGCCGCATCCAGCGGGGAGAAGTCGAAGGACGATGTCACGCCGGCAGCGTAGGCCACCGCGCCCGCGTCCGTCGCCGTCGCATCTGCGTAGTCGAAGGTCGACGCTGTTGCTGCTCCTGCTGCTGCTGGCGCGGCAGACAGCGTGCCCTTCGCGAGACGCAGGCTAACGCTGGTGAAAGGGTGCTGGCCGTAGTCGTTGTCGATCACTTGAATCGCCTTGCCCGCGCTCTCCTTTTCCGTCACGACCCAGAAGCACACCATCCCTTGTTCGTCCATTGAAGCAAGCTGCTCGTGCTCCTCCTTGTGCGACGGTGTCTGCGAGTTGTAGCCGGACACGCGCACCTGCCGCACCGGCGCCGCGTGCCCGTCCGCCTGCCAACTCGTGCTGTACGACGGCAGGTGGAAGACAGCTCGCTCGTACCGACCGGCCGCGAGGTGCAGCCGGTCCGGCTCCCGCAGACTCCACACGCACACGTTGCCATCCTCGGTGCCGCCGTAGACAAGATAGGGGCGGCTCATACTCACGCAGATGCTCGTCACAGTAGAAAACGACACAAGTACCCGCTCCGGCGTTGTCGTGTCGTACACGTTCCACAGCAGCAGCACGGACATGTACGTGTCCAGCACCGGAGAGGGGCCGCTTTCATCATTTGGGCCGTGCAGAGCGAGCAGCTGCCGCGTGTTGGCAGGGTTCAGCAGCACCCGCACCAGCGGCCGGTTCCGCGTGCCGCGCCAGCAGAAGGTCCTGTAGGAGGACGAGAAGGCCGTGCTGCCCTTCGACTTGCCGCCGCCGCCGTCGGTGCTGGTGGCGGCCGCCGCTGCCGCAGCCCCGGAGGCAGTCGCGTTGTTTTCATCCAACACCGCACTCATCAGTGGGAGGGTGCTGGTCAGAAAGCGCTCGAGCAGGGCAGCATCGACGGAGCGGGTGGCCTTATTTGACCCTGACTTCACTCCCCCGACCTCCCCGCCTCCGTTGCTGTTTGTGTTGGTGTTATTGTCGTCGGCGTTGTCCTCGTCGCCGGCCCCGCCGTCCCCTGCGCCATCGTCTGCGCGGCCACCGCGCTGCATGGCACTGCGGCGCAGCTGAAAGAACTGCCGCTCCGCCTCCTCCTCAGGGCAGAGGCCCAAGTCGTCCGGTGCCTGAGTGCCACGAGTGCGCAGCTTCCTCCGCTCCGCCTGCGTTGCGACGTCCAGCCGCTCCTCCTCCGGTGGTGCCTGCACGCCAGCCTGCTCGCGCCCACTCTGGCCAAAGTCACGGATGTACAAATCGTAGGCCGTCTGCGGCGCCAAGTCAAGCACGACGCCACCGCTGCTGTCGAAGTCAACGAGGCGGCGCAGCGCTGTGGCGCGGGCCACGTCCCTCTGGAACTGTGCTCGGTAGGCCTGCCGCTGTAACTCGCCTGGGGCCAAGTCCGTCGTCGGGCTCAACCCTGGTGCCGGCGTCGGTGTCCCACTCACCCGCTTCCTGTCAGCGGAAACGGCGTCCGCTCTCGTTTCGTTAGCGCCACCACCCGCCGCCGCCGCAGCAGCAGCAGCTGCCTTCGCGGCGTGTCGCTGCCGGCGGCGTTCCTCCCGCTCCGCCTGTTTTCGTGCCGCCCGCTCCTCCTCCGTCTCCGCGCGCGACGCTGCGCCACCGCCACCTGCGCTGCTGCGATTGCTGTCCACCGCGGCGATGGCGGAGTTGCGTGCGGAGCTGCGTGCGGCCGCCACGGCGTTGTTCTCCGCCTCGATGGCGCTCAGCAGCTCGGCGTTTTGGTCAACGGGCGTCGTCTTATTGGCAGTGGACGCGCTCGTTGCCTCAGCTGTTGCACCAGGACTAGCAGCAGCAGCAGCAGCACCAGGAGCATTAACGTCATTGTCGTGCTTTCCCTCCTCGCTGCTGTGGTGGTGGTGGTGGTGGTGGTGGTGATGGTGGACCGGAGAGATGCCCTGCTGCTCCTCCTGCACTCCGACAGCAGCGGCAGCAACAGCGGCGGCATTCTTTGCTTTTCGCCGCGCCCGCTCTTCGTCCTTCGTTTTGCCTGAAGCGGCAGCAGGAGGAGCAGCAACAGCAGCTTCTTGCTCTGCCTGCCTCTTCGCTGCCGCCTCCCGCTGCGCTCGCTTTCTCTCCTTGCGAATGCGTCGCTCCTCCTCCGTCTCCTTGACGGCCCCAGTGTCGGTGGACTTCGCGTCAGCGGCCTCGCCTCCTGCTGCTGCTGCTGCTTTTTGTTCTGCCACCTTCTCCGCGGCTCTACGCGCCGCCTCTCGCTTCTTCTCCTTGCGTAGACGGCGCTCCTCCTCTGATTCCGACATGCGTAGGTTGCAGCGTCGTGTGGCGGAGTCCAGTGACAACTATTTCCTAAGTATATATGTATGTATGTGTGTCTATGTTTGTGTGTGTGTTTATATATATATATACATATAACGGAGGCCCACACACCTTCCACACATCCACAAAAAAAAAAAAAAAAAGCGCTAGAATGTAAGAAAAAAAAAAAAAGAGGGCTTCTCCCCGTGTAACAAACAAACAAAAAAAGAAGTGAGTAAATAAACAAGAAAGAGAAGAAAGGGAGCCCGTGACTTTTGGAGAAACACAATTGTCGTTACACACGCACACACACACACACACATTTGGTAAACTGCTAACACGTACAACAACACAGGAAGAGACACCGTTGAATGTGCTTCGTGTGTTGCTGTTCTCGTCATCGTTGTTGTTGTTGTTTTCTGAAGCTAAAAGAGCTGTTGTTGATCAGAGAAGTGTTCTGGATAGGAAAACTGAAAGCAAAAAAAAAAAAAAGCAAAGCGAGAGAATTCAGAGAGAGGACACCGCTCCCGTACGTACGCTTGTGCTTCGGCACACCTGCTGCTCACGGTAAGCAAATCGGACTTTGCAAGAGACACTCCAGCCAGAACGGTAATTTCGCCTCCCCAGGTAGCGAAGTTCGCCTTCGTCGTTGCCGTGGATTCGACGGCCTTCGCTGTGAGCCAGCAGCCGCGCTGACAGTAGTAACAGCGGCAGCACGTGGACAAGTGGCCTCCAGCACCGCAGACACGTCGCGGTGCAACGCAGAGAAGTGCCGCTCACTTCTACCCCAGACTGCGCACAACGCCTTGTACGTGTCGGGAAGGACGTCCATGCTGACAAGAAAAAAGAGGAGTTGCAGCAAGTACACCGGCAAACACCTGATGGCGCACTCCGGCGGAGGCGTAAACAGCGGAGAGGTGAGACACATCGGCAGCTCTTGTCCTTCCTGCTTTCGACGCTGAGGTGCGGTACGCAAGTCGTTGGCGAAGCTTGCCTGGTGAGAGGCGACTTCGGCGCAAAGCCACTCCACGAGCAACAGGCTAGCGCTGTTGGCTGTGCCCCTCTCCAGCACCTCCATCCCATCCACACAGCAGTCCTGCAGAGAAGCACCGTCTTGGTACACGTCTGACAACGCCTGAGACGCCACACTGGGGTACGGAAAGAGAAGGACAGTGACAGCAGCAGCAGCAGCAGCGTCAACGCCAATAGTGCCACTTTCCTCCTCCTTCTTCTTGTGGGGCCGCCCTCCCGCACACGGCACCGCCCAGGTGAGCGGTGCCACCTCAAGCGCCGACTTAAGTCGGCAAGCAGAGGCGCTCCTGTACGGGATGTGTGCACCTCTTGCACACAAGTCCTGCACGCACCTCCGCAGTGAGGGACGCTGACGCACTATTCTTCGCACGAAGCCGCGCCACTGCGCTGCATCGCCACGCAGCGACTGCACCCACAACGCCTGCTGCGCTGCCAACGCCTGCAGTAGCAGTGGCAGCGCACACTTCTCCAGGATCACGTAAAGAAGCGGGGCAATGCGTGTCGTGTAGAACTCGCCGAACAGAATCGCGCGAGGACGGCCTCTCTTCGTGTACTTCGTGGGTGCCAAGGAAAAGGCCGAGGAAGAAACAGTAAACGGGCTTTCGCTGCTTCTGCGCACGACGTCGCAAAGCCGATCCCACAGGCCCACGCCCTTCACCACACGGTGCTCCACGCGCACGTAGGGCACCGCGCTACCACGGCACATGAGCGAGAATAGCGCGTCGACGCCGGCCTGCTCCACAGACGATGGCGGCGCTGCTTGTTGCGGTTGGGGCGCCGCATCACTGCACGGCTTTGGATGGTGCGACGCCTTTTGGCGGTCACACGCGTCCCCTCCCCGCTCACTGGTGGTCGCTGTGGTGCATAAAAAGTGAGCGGCGTAGTCGGCAGCTGCCATGCCGAAGATTTCTTCAAACGGGAATGCCGCAATGGCGGCCTCGCGCGACATGACCGGTGCTCGTTGTGTCTCTGGACGAGCAATGAAAAGAGTCCCCTGTGTGAAGCCGTTTCCTAAAAGCACAGCTCCTTTCTGCCCTTCCTCCTCCTCCTCCTTTTTTTTGCCCGCTCCGGCTACCGCGTTGTGCGCGGCAGCCGGCCTCCAGTAGCCGCCGTAGCATGCCTCGACGTACCGCACGTAGCGCAGCCACTGTGCCCGAGTCAGCTCGAAAAAGTGCTCACTGTGTCGCCGTCGTGGAGCGTCTTCCCAGGGTCGGTAAATGCTGTTTTGCTCCGTGCAGCACCGTGTGCACCCCGTCGCGTTCCCCTTCGACATCAACTGCTGCTGCTGCTGCTGCTGCTGCGGGGGCTGCGCATGACGCGGCATCCGTCCGTTCTCGTCGCGATTCGGCGTGGTGAGCAGCACCACACGAGCCCCACGCGCCGCGCCAAGATGGGCAAAAACGGTGTAGGTGTAAGCAGCGACCAGGTGAGGGGGGATGTGCTCGATTACCTCAATGCTGAGCACCGCATCTACCGCCGCTGCAGTCTTGCAGCCCGTTGCATCCCTCGTCGACATACCGGAAGCTGTACACGAGTACGGCAGCCACTCCGCCGGAATCGTGGCAGACGACGTGAGATCGCCGTGAATGCATTGCACTGCGCAGTCCTCCGTGAAGGAGGCCACAGAAAAGGCGGAGTGGGGCAGCGTGCGGTCCGTCTTGCGCAGTGCCTCCTCGTCAAGGTCAATCGCCGTTACCTCCGTCAGCTGGGTGTGGTGCAGCGAGCAGGCGTGCATCACAAAAAGCAGCAAGTCGCCACAGGCGCAGCCGGCATCGACCACGCGGCGACACGCGTATCGCTTCAGCACGTTGAGCGCCACCTGAGCACGTTGGGAGTACAGCGGAGGATTGAAAGAAAGGCCTTCTTCTTCCTGCTGGTGCTCTGCCTTAGCCTGCACCGTATCTGTGATGGCGGTAGAATCTGTTCTGGCACACTGCGTCATCACCTCCTCTTTTTTACTACTCCTCTTTTTACACTGTTTGTGTGTCGTCGGTTGTCTGGCTGTCTGCGTGCTTATGGACCATTTCTTTTTCAAAGTACCTTGCGAAACGCGCGCGCGTGTGTAGCTGTGTGTAACTGCTTGTGTTCAAGGAAAGAAAAAGGGGGGAGGGAAAAAAGGAGGGTGGAGGTGGGACAAGGGAAAGGCAAAAAAAAAAAAAAGAGGAGATGATGGCGGGCATACGCACGTTTGACCACGGCCACCACCGTCGTGCCTCACCGATGGCGCATAAGAGAACACGCAGACAAGTACACAAAACTGCATTTTTAAAATAGTTTGATATGGTATGACGTGAAGATCGACACCTGCGTTTTTCCTTTTTTTTTTTTGTGTGTGTGTGTTGTTGTTGACGTTGGGATTAGGTGGCATCGTCCCTTCTTTCGGTTCTGCTTTGCAACAAACTACAGGCGAGCATCCATCTCGTGTGAGTACATGTGTGTGTGTGCGTGTGTGCGTGTTTTCTTTTTTCGCTTTGTTATTGTTGTGGCTTTGTGTTTGCGTGTGTTAGTAAGAGCATGAGATTCACCTGTTACCTGAGCTTACCGTCTCGTTTTAACTCATTCTCTCCCTTGCTGCACAATTGAAGCACATTCTACGAGCGCTATGCGAGGGTAGCTGTGTCCCTCCCGTCTTCGTCTGTATCCTTCATCGGCGCTTTCATGTGCGCGCCACTGCTCGACGGACCACGCGCGGCAACCTGTGAGCGGCCGCTCTCCATGCAGGGGTCACGCTGCAGCTGCTGTTGTTCCGTAGAATGCGCATACGTGTGTGGCATCGGCTGCTGACGCAAGGGCGGGTTCGCTGTCCAGCCGCCGTATCCACCACCACCACCACTACCACCACCCATGACGTTGCTGTTATTGCCGTTGTTTCCCCGGTTCATTGGCACGAATGAGCTCGTGACGCGTACACTGCCGCTGCTTCCGCTGTTGTTGTAGGTACGGCCCATTAGACCCGTGTTATTGTTGTTGTTGTACAAGTTGGTGGCGGCGGCGTTGTCGCTTTGATAGCCGCCCAGGCCAGGGGCGCTGCGTAGATTTCCAATGCGCACGTACGGCTGCGGCGAAGATCTGCCGCCGCCACCGCCGTTGGTACCACGGCCCCCACCCCCACTCATGATGTGTGTGCCTACACTGTGCTGCAGTGGCAACATCGAACCCGCGTTGCCATCGTGCTGGCCACCAGCTGCCATCATCATCATCACCGGGCTAGTCATGTATCCGCTGCTGCTAGTGTGGTGGTGGGGTGAGTGTGCGTGGTGACGTGGATAGTGTTGTTGTTGCTGTTGTTGCTGTGGTGACGGCAAGGTCGTCCTGTTGTGCATGCCCGCTACACCAGTCTGCATGGCGTAGTAGTCGTCTTCTCCGGAGGCCATCATCATCGGCATGCCACCCATGTTAACGGGCCCGTACGCTCCTGTCGCTGCCGGTCCGGGGGAATAAAGTCTATGCGGAGGCATCAAGGACGGTGCCATCCCACCACCGCCACCACCGCTCATCACATTGATGCTGTTGTTGTTGGTCAACTGATGCACCGTCGACGCCTGTCCGAGGTCTGTAGGTGTGCCGTACAGCGCACCACCTCCACCTCCACCACCACCGTGGTGCATGCTGGATACCGTTCTTTGCGTGCCGGAGTAGAGCAGATTGCTGCCAAGGCTGTTCGCCTGCGAGACGGCCGTCGGCATGCGGAGCGGCGGCACCATCGCCTCGCCCAGCGGGCCGTTCTTGCGTGCCACGTCGCTCGTGTCTTCGCCGGCGATCGCCTCCTCCAACTCCGCCACCGCCTGTTCCGCCGCATGCAGACGACGACTCGCCCCGTTTGCATTTGACTGCTGTTGCTGCTGCTGCTGCTGGGGATACGCTGTTCGACTCGCAGGCAGTGGTGTGCTGATACTGGGCGATGACGACGACGACAGCGGTGGTTGTTGTTGTGTCACACGTACCGTTGCGTTGATCAGCGCTGTCAGGCCTGTCGACGACACCACCGGCGAAACGGCCGACATCAACGCTTTCGCGTCGCTGTTGTCGTCATCTTTGCTCGTGGCTGGACCGCTGGCATACGCACCCGCGCCGGTCGTTGCATGAAAGATCAGCTGTGGCTCACACATGCGGTGGATGTCAGGTGTGCAGAGCAGCGAAGGCGTGTCGCACGTCGGACACTGGGGCACGCTTTCCAGCCCCACCTCTGCCGTCCCCTCGGGGGTCCACGGGCAATTGGACGCACTGTTCTTGCGAATCGCCTCGATGGTGCGGGGAAACAGCAGCTGAAGCACGCCCACCTCACGTCGGGTGCACTGCGAATGGGGACTGGGGTAGCCCGCGTAGAGCAACGCCCCTCCGCCGGTGGCGGTACTGCTCGCGTTGACCACGCCAGCAGTCACGTCCCCTTCGCTGGTGGGGGTGCCGAGAACGGGTGGGCCCCCAACGCCACTGCCCGTGCTGATGTGGCCCTGCTCTGTCCAGCTGCTCGCCCCGCTCAGCGCCGATTGCTGCGAGGCGGGCGAGGCCATCTCGACAGGACCCCCCGCGACAGCTGCAACTGCAGCTGCTGTCGCGCCTGCCACGGTGGTGCTGGTGGCACTCCTGGCTGTGGTGTTGGCCGGAGCGGCGTTGTCGCCCAGCTGCCGTGACGCGACGTCGAAAAGGCGGATGCCCTCCAGAAAGGCTCGCCGAATGCGCTGGAGGTGGTTGCGGCAGACGCCCCGCACCATGTTGCTGCTCCAGCGCAGCGGGTCGAGCACATTCATGTCCCGCACCGGGAAGACGGCCGTATTGCACGACGGGCACATCAGCCCCGCATCTTCGCGGGCGTTGCCGGCGCGATCGAGTTGCACCGCTGCACGCAGAAGGCCGCACTCTGCCGTCTTTTCAGCATTGGCGGCGTGTCGTGCGTCGTGTCGTGCCTGCCTCTCCGCCCGCCTTGACTGATTCATCTCGTCCAGCAGGTGCTTCACCCCGCTCACCGTCAAAAGCGGCTTCTGGCGACGGCGGAGCAAGTGGCCGACCGTCGCCTCTCCCTCCGTGGTCAGCCCCAAAAAGTTCACGTCGGTTGCCGACCGGTTCGCCGCGGCGTCGCCGTCCAGCGGCAGGCTGTGCGCCGCGTCCACCTCCAGGTAGCTCAAGTCGAGCGGTGCGGAGCTGATCTTCTGCAGTGGCAGCGGGCCGAAAGCGGTCACGCAATAGTGATCGAAGTCGAAGTAGGCGTAGAACTTCAGAAAGCGTACGAGCAGCGTTAATGGGGAGAGCTGGTGAAGCGAGGCAACGGAGGCACGGACAGGGCTGGCGAAGGCACGCTTGGGTGTCGCCTGCCCTTTATGGTTGTCCTTCTGTTCCTCCTCCTCCTTCAACTCTTCCTCCGCGGCGCTCTGGCCACGGCCCAGCTGCAGCTGCTGCTCGTTGGCGGCCACACTGCCGTTGTCGTCATCGCAGCTGCTGGCGTGTCTGTTCTCTCTTTTCTGCGTGGTGGTAATGGACGACGAGGAGGCGCTGCACGCCAAAGTGAGTTGCTCCTGCTGCTGTTGTTGGTCTCCACTCACCATTGTCGCACAGATGGAGCCGCTCTTCCCGTCTTTCCGCGCAGCCGTCGCAGAGCCCTCCCTGACAACAGAGCTGTGTCGCGACCTACCCACGCTGCTGCGGTCATGGCCGCTGTCATCCCTGCTGTCCTCCACATCCTCCAAGAACTCGACGGTGTTGAGAAGCGAGATGAGCATGACGGTCGCGGCGTACGAGCCGATGTATCCCGCCTGTCCACCCAGTACATGCGCCTCGTAGCAGCTCCACGCCTTCAGCAGCAGCAGCGTGCGCTTCAACAGATGCTGGCCCCCAATCGCTGCGTCCATTTCGTGCAGAAACCGCACACAGTTCACGCCCCCGAACTGTCCAATCGTGAGATCGTAGTTGCAGCCCTCCATCACCAGCTTCAACACCCGCACCTCCGCCATGACGAGAGAATCGACGAACAGGGGCGTCTTGGCGGTGCGCAGGTAGTCGCGTACGCGGCCCAGTACCTCGCCTGAAGCGATGCTCAGCACGGCGGGCGCCGCCAGGCGCGGCCGGCCATCGGCGGTCGTGGTCAGCTGCATCGTGCCCTCCACATCGCCGGCGCTGCTGTCCGTCGTGACAGGAGGCAGGGCAGACTTCAGCGCCGCTGCAGCCCGCGGTGCGGCCGCGTCCGCTGGTGTCGGCGGGGGTGGTGGGCTGCGGCTCGCCTCATCCGCCAGCAGCCCGTCCACCTCCACCGTGACGTCGTTGTCGCCGTCCGGCAGCACCGTCCGCATATTTACGCTGCCGAAGATATAAAACGAAATATCACCATAGTCGTGGCCGGTCTGCCGGCCAGCGTGGCGGAGGGCAGCGGTGATGTACTCGGCCAGCGTGCGCAGCTGCGCACGACGCCGCCGCAAGCACGGCAGAGATGGCGTGAGGTAAGTCAGCACCTCCTGTTCGATCAGGCGGCACAGCCGGGGACTGACCTCGGGCGTGAAGGGAAAGGCCCGCGACGGCGCGGCATCGACAGTGTGCGTTGTCCCTGCGCCAGAGGCAGTTGCGGCAGCAGCACGAGGCGACACGACCTCGCCAAGAAGACCACCACTTCCAGTGTTGTTGACGTTGTCGTTGAAGTTCTGTTCACTGCCCTGGAAGTCAGCGCTGTAGAGCCGGTGATGCTGACCGGCGTGGCTGTTGCCGGTGTTGTTGCTGTGAAACGAGTTCATGCGTTGCACGCCGGTCGTCGTGCTCGCGTTGCTGCTGCCACCCACACCAATACCCAGCTGCACGCCTCTCGCGCTTGTAGGGGAGTAATACACCTGCGCAGAGGAAGCCGAGGAGGGTGGATGGCTGTCGCGCATTCTCCTTTGCTGCTGCGGTTGGAAAGCACCTAGCTGCTGCTGCTGCTGCTGCTGCTGCTGTTGCTGTTGCTGTTGCTGTTGTACTTGCTGCTGTTGTTGTACCTGCTGCTGCTGCACAGCGGACGCATAGACAGAGCCGTTGTTGCTGCCGGCGTTGGCGTCCATTCGCCCCCCGTAGTACCCAGACGGGGTGCCGAAACCGCCACCGCCGCTGTTTGCGTTGTTGCTGCTGTTGTTGTAGTAGTGGTGATTGTGGTGGCTCTGCGGAGAAGACCCGCCGCCCACCTGCACTGACATCATCGCATTGCCGCTGTTGTTCTGCATGGGGTACATGTTGTTGCCGCTGACACCGTTGTTCAGGTTCGCGTAGTACCCCTGCGTGGACATGGTGCGAGGGTGCTGCTGTTGGCGTTGCGGCGGCGACGCCGACTGGGGTTGCGGCGGAGGGTAGCCCCCGGTCAGGCGTCGCTGTGCCGAAGCGTGCCGCATTGCCCCGCCTGAAGCGTACGCGTTGCTGTACGAGCCGCCATTGCCCTGCTGCATCGGCATCGCCATCTGTGGTGAATATGCCCCCATCTGCTGTTGTTGTTGCTGCTGCTGCTGCTGCTGTGGAATCTGAATAGCTCGTTGCTGTCCCGAGTTTGGCAGCGTCAGGTTACCGCCAAAGTATCCGTAAGGCCCTGCACTACCACCTATACTGTTGTTTGTGTTGTTACCAGCACCACCGCCTGCACCCACCGATGTGGCGTTGTTGTTGTTGTTGTTCGGCGTCATCATCATCATCGCCATCATGTTCGAGGGACCGTAGGCACCGCCATTGCCATTGTTGATGTTGCTGTTGCCAGGATTATGTTGTTGTTGTTGAGGGAACGGACAGGGCGTCTGGTGCTGCATGAAATCTGCTCCGGCGGGGTAGCCGCTGCCGTGCATCGGTGGCATTGTCATCCGTATGGCCGAGCACCCGCCGCCGCTGCCGCCGCCCTCCTCATATGGCGAGTTGCCGCCTGCGTAGACACCGTAACCATGACTGCCGTGGGCGCCACTGCGACTACGCGGCGCGGTGCTACTGCTGCTGCTGTTGTTGTAATTGTTCGCCGCAGCGTTTGCCTGACGCGCCGCGGCATCACCCCGAGACAGTCCTTCACTGCCAGACGCAACTCCTGCAGCGGGTGACGGTGCAGCGATGGCGGTGACACTTGTCACTGCCCCTGCTAATCCCTTACCTGCGCCAGATTCACTCGCACCGCCGCCTGCAACTGCAGGAGCGGCATCATTCTCCCCTACGGAGTTGCCCGATGCAGCGGTGGCAGCCGCAGCTGCCGCAGCAGCAGCAACCTTCTTCTTTTTCGGCTTCTTTTTCTTCCGCTTCTTCAACGCAGAGGCCGTCGTCGCGGTGGGACTAGTGACGTCATCGGTGAGCGTCACGCTCTCCATCGCGGTGGGGGAGTCGGAGGTAAGCGACGAGCAGGCGACGAGCTGAGCCGGTCGCCCCACGGTCTTGTTCTCGCTCCCCTCCGCTTCCCCTCCTCTTCCCTCTCCTGCAGACGTTGCTGTTGATGCTGCTGCTGCTGCAACAGGTGGTGTGACGCCCTCCGTAATGGCAGGAGTGGTAGACGCTGAGGATGCAGTGCGTGTTGTCGTCATGCCGGTATTCGCGGCTGGTGTTGACTTCGTTGATGCGGACACTGCGGAGGTCGAGGCTGCAGTGGTAGTGGTGGCGATGGTGGTCGCATCCACTATCGTAGCCGCCTCCTCCAGCTTGCCCTGCGCTCGGGGCGCGGTACTATTGTGAGTGCCATGCCGACTACAATCTAATACATCGCTGCTGCCGCCACCACCGGTGGACGGCAACTCACTCATCGAGCCGCCACTGACACGCAGCGAGGAGGGCGACGCTGCGTGTTCGTCCCCTGCAATTGCACCACTGCTGTTCCTCGCAGCGACGTAGCGGGGAACCGCGAGACTACCATCACTGCCAGCTGGTGGCAGCGATGCACTGCGGGTGTGCAGGCGCTGCAGCGGCGTGCTGGTGGCCGACGCCCAGCCCGCCCGCAGCTGCGGCGTGGAGGCTGTAGATGTTTCGCTGGCGAATGTGGGCGAGGCCGCGGGGCTGCCCTCCTCCGACGTGCCTGTTGCGTCTTGCATGGCGTCCATTAATGTCAAAAGGCGACTTCCACGGCCCGCTCTAGTGGATATCGACTTCGTCGTAGTTAGTGCTGCTTTTGGTGAGGCCGTGGAGGCCGAGGCGTCGGGGACATCGGTGAAGGTGGACGCCCTGCTCGCAACGTCAAGCGGAGCCTCGTTTGCCTCTACAGTTATGTGGGCGGCTTTGCTGGCGCTGCCGTGGCTAAGTGAAACTCTCGGTGTTTTATGCTGCGGTAGTCGCGGCGGATGCTGCAGCTTTACTGGCGTATGTGCATCCGTGTCTCGAAGAAGGGAATCGGACTGTGAGAGCGTCTGGCCCTCGTGGGGGATGGAAGCCGTGCTGCTGCCCAGTATAGTTGACTTCGGCTGTAGACTGGACGCTGCCGCCACAGCGGACGAGGCAGAGGTCGCCGCCGTCGTCACGCGCAGCTTCGGCAATGCTTTAACAGGGCTGTTGGCGCTTTCTTCAGATGAAGTAGCGACACCGCCCGCCTTTGCTTTGTGATGCACTTCTTTCATTGTCACAAAGATCTCTCTCTCTCTTTTTTTTTTTTTTTTTGCTGGACGCGTTACGGCCTGGTCACTGTTTGTGTGTTTCCACAATGATGTATGCCGACTGTTCAAGAAGAAAAAAAAAAAAAGAAGAAGAAGTCAGGATAAATCGAAAGAAAAAAAAAAAACAACAACAAAGAAAAAGTGAAACAGTGAAAGTACCCCCTTCGCTTTCTCATGAACACACATATAAAGGTAGAGAAGAAAGGGGGGAAAACAAAAAAAGAAAGTCTGAAAGCCGCTTCTGCCTTTTTTTTCGAGTATGTGTTACTTCCTTTTTTTTTTTCTTCTTCCTCCCGCTGACAAGTAAGGCGAGCTAACAGGGAGAGAAAAAAAAAACAGGCTGCTTTGAAAGGGGGAAAAAAAGAAGCAAAACAACAACAAAACAAAAAAAAAAAAAAGAAAACCACTCACGATCTTGTTGCTGCTTTCGATGACGGTTTCCTTTTTTTCCCCTCTTATGAACTGTTCTTTTCCTTTTTCTCTCTGCTTTTGACTTTCTTTTATATATTTGCTAAGCTATCAATGTGTGTTACAAGCGTCTTTTTTTTTTTTTTCGCTGCTGCTTGTTTTTGCTTTGTTTTTTTGTTTCTTTGTTACTCGATTTTGTGACTCAATGTGTTTATATATATCGTTGTTGTGGCGTCTGATTCTTGCTTCGTCTGTTTTTATTTGAAGCGGGAACCGGCACACACGTAGCCCAAGATTCAATTAGTTTTGTATTTTCCCTCTCCCTTTGCCTTTCCGTAGCTTTGCAAAAAAAAAAAAAAGACAACGAAGAAAAGCAGATATAGGATGGTTTGCAAAGGCGCAAACAAAACATGAAGAGCTTCGATAGTAAGGTAATTACGCTGTTACAAACAGTTACGTGATTTAAGCGAATCGTTAAGATTAAACTACCTTTCTTTTTACTGTGAGAATGTTAAAAAAAAAAAAAGTGTGAAGTGACTGAGGCGAAGAGAGAGAGGCTCTCAACTCTCAGATCACGAAAAGACAGCAGCTGGGCTTGCAAGAAAAAAAAAAAAAGACAAAGAAAAAAAAAGCCTACGTCACGCGGGATAAGTGCTTAATCGTATACCAGAGCTTGTTTTTTCTTTTTTAATGTGCTCTAAACTCAACAAAAAAAAAAAAGATCTTTTTTGATAGCGCTTTTGGTAGGCGCCCTTTCAACAGTAAAAAAAAAAAAAAAGCAGTGCCAAATGGGAAAAAAAAAAAAAGGTCAGCGCAGCAGCTCAGAATTAAAAAAAAAAAAAAAAGAAAGGGCACAATGAAGAAACAAGAAAAGCACACGCACTTTCAAAGCAGGGGAAAAAAAAAAGTGAGAAGCAAAGTGAGAAAAATCAAAACACTTGTCGCAAGAAAGAAAAAAAAAAGGAGGAAAATGAAATGGAGATTGGGAAAGGGAGGGGTCAACTACAGCGTCTTTCAATCAAAACGAAGACAGGCTGCGCAATCCGAGAAAACCAAGCCACGGTGTTCCGTGCCACAAGCGAAAACGGAAAAAAAAAAGCAAAACGTAAAGAAACACTCTTCTCCCTCAAAAAAAAAGCAGGAATGATAAATAAATAAAAAAACAGAAAAAAGAGTGGGAGAAACACAAGAGAAGAAGCAATACTTGTGTCACGCCTCTTCCACCTTTAACCAAATGGTTGCCTCTTCACAGTAAAACAGAGTCGAAGAGAAAAAGAACCTCCGATAAATTGAGCCGAGAGTGAAACACAAAAAAAAAAAAGAAAATAATAATCATATACTGCACATAAGAGTGAAAAGTGCGTAGAAGCGAAAGTATAAATAACGGTGCTTCTCTTCACCTCTCACGTATTTCGATTTGACAGATGACACAAAAAGAAAGCGGTTTTCCCGTCACGTATGATAACGGCACTACGGCTACGTTTCACTATGCTGGTGCTGTGAAGGGGGAGATGCATGTGAGTGGGACACGCCAGAGAGAGAAAAGGAGAAAGACCAAGGAGGTTATGTGGGTATTAGTGAAGCCGCAGCGCTTTCCTTTCTCCTCTTCTTTCCTTTTTTTTTTCTGTTTTTCTTTTTCCTCCTTACTAAGGTGAACATCATTTGAAAGCTGGAGAGCATGAAAAAAGAAGGCAGCAAGTCGTTAAAAAAAAAAAAAGCGGCCTTACAGCCTTCCACCATTCCTTGTATACGCGCTCTAAAGACAAGGGTCCATGAAAGAGCCTCGTAGCACGATGAGAGCACGAAACTGTCTCATCATCTAGAAGAATCCGCTGCGAAAAAAAAAAAAGCGTTTCATGGATCCAAGTTGAGCTGTAGCATTCACAGTGCCTTCATCCACAGATAGGACTTTCTCTGTCATTGTCGTTTTCTTGTACATGCACAGGGAAAAAAAAAAAAAGCAAAGCCTAAAGCAAAAAGAGAAAGATGACTATGAAGATGACGTGAACGCGAAGAATAATAAAAAAAAAAACACACACAAGGCCAAAACTAAAAAAAAAAAAGAGAATCTAATCTTGAAACAGACAACATGAGAGAGAAAAAGGAGAGCATGAGAGACGGCCGCGGAGTTGATGTGGCACATCGGCCTCCACCAAAACGCAAAAGGAAAACAACGACTGACCTTCGCGAAAAACAGTTCATCGTCACTCCCATTCCTCATCTCAAAAATTGCGCCTCTACAGAACTTTGTTTAACAAGCAGTGAAAGGCGGTAGGGGCCAAAAACACACAACCGGTGAAGCCTGCCTGCAGCAACTCAAAACCCTACTACCTTTTATCTACTCTTGCGGCTCTCGATATACCGCCTACATCAAGTACTTCATCTTCTCCAATACCTGGGGGTATTTCTGCGTGATGAGGCGCATGTCCTCCATCTGCACGTAGCCCTGCTTGCGGATATCCAAAAAGCCCATAAGCCGCCGCGCCTCCTCGTCAATCACGCGGCGCACCTCGCGGTCGTAAATATCGTAATCGCCGACGTAACGCGTGGCTGCCGTGATGACGGACTTGATATCGCCCAGTGACAGACACCCGTCGCCGTCCTCGTCGTACGTGTTAAAGATTACGTAGAAAAGGTCCTCGGTGCTGTACACGATGGCGACGTGGTAGATCAGAAACTTCTTGAAGGTGATGACGCCATCGTTGTCGAGGTCGTAGCCGCGGAAGAGGTGGCGGTAGTAGTCGCTACCGTCCTCGACCTCCGTTGCCTTCTCCCTGCTTTTTTCTTTCTTAGCGTTGCTGCTACTTTTGCCGTTGTTGTTTTTGCTGCTGCTGCTCCCCTTGTCGAATATGTTGGCTTGGTGGCGCCTACGTTCCTCCTCTCGGATCTTACGATCCTTGTATACATCGACACTCTCGATGTACTGCTTGAAGAGGACTGGGGTCATGACACCGCTTGGGGCAGCCTTCATGAAGCGCGTGTGTAGAAAAGCGATGGCTTCTTCGGAGAGGCGGTCCTTCACCACCTCGCGGTAGTCATTCATCTGCTCCTGAGAAATGTTGCCGCCCATTGTGTGTGTTTGTGTTTTTTTTTTTTTTTGTGTGTGTGTGTGAAACAGGAAGATGAGCTTCTTTTTTTAGGCCTAGTCTAAACAAGGATGAAGAAAAAAAAAAGGAATCTTGCCTGATTCCTTTGGTAAATCCTGTTCTACTGAAAAAGCGAGACAGGTGTGTGGGTGAGTCTCGCTCGCCTTCTATTCCAAACAGCGAAGAATAAAGCTGAGACTATGCATATAGAGACACTCTCTGACTTTCTCAAAGTACCGTTTAATCGTAAAACAGTATTCAAAAAAAAGCGGAAAACGAGAAGAAACACAGAAAGATCGTCAGTTATTTTACCCGAGCAACTGGGGAAAATGATAATAATAATAACGTTCAGAAATGCCTGTTCCCTTCTCTTCCCCCCCCCCCCCTGTCTTCCATTCGAACTAAGTTCCTTTGTCCGAATACGTTCCTCCGGTGTACTAAAAAAAAAAAAGGAAGCATCAGAGGAGCAGCTGAGGGGACAATAAAATAGAAGCTGGTGTTGAAGTCCTGGCACGTTGCTGCAAGGCCTGCCAATTGGAGACGTTTGTGCAGACGAGACCATCACACCAGGCTACTTTGTGTATCTGTGCTTGTGTATGTGCATGTGTGTGCGCTTGTTCTTTTTTTTTTTTTAAGGGAAAAAAAAAAACAAGTACAAAAGCTGTTGATAAAGTGGTGCTTTTTTCTCTTTTTTTTTTTTTCCTCCCCCCCCCTTTTCCCGTTTTGAGCAAGTGCGAGTCAACACGCGTGGCTGAAAGAGCACCATCGGAGCACATCAATCAATAAACACACAACTTGACAGAAACGACGAAGGTGAAAAGACAGGAAGTGAATGGTCGTCAGTGAGAGTTTTGTATATCGCTCAAGTAAGAAGTCAGAAAAAAAAAAAGGGATACTCCGCAGCCTTCAGAAAAGAAAAAAAAAACGTTTCTCCTTTTAAGTCACTATGTTTGCAGCGTCAATGCACTTCCATCCACACAGACACGCTGCAAAGGGAGGGCGGGGGCAGCGCTGCTCCTGGTAGCAAACATGTTTGCTTTCCGCCACGTGTACGCATCACAAAAAAAAAAAAAACCAGTGGTGTCATGCTCCTTCATTCACACGCCTACGGTGTCCTCTACATCGGAGTCCGACAGCGTCTTCCACCCCGCCATGGACACGACGTGGCACCGCGGCGGCACCGCCGTCACCGTCGCAATGCCTACCACATCCTTCCCCGCTGCCCCAGCGGGGGCTGAGAGTGATGGGGTTCGGGTGGCACCCTCAGCAGCAACAGCAGTGGTAGAAATAGCCGCAGTCGTAGTCGGTGGCGCCGACACAACGACCACTCCCAGCTTCGCTGGCGTTACATCGGTCGAGGCACCCGCCTTCTGCTGCCGTGGCAGAGTTGTGGGCGATGACGGCCCTGTTGCCAGCGGTGGAGTGACAGAGGAGGCGAGGCTGCCATTCTGCGGCGGCATCGACCTCGTCGAGGGCCCCCGCTGCTGCTGCTGCTGCTGCTGCTGCTGGAGGAGGCGCAGCTCCGCCTGCACCGCCCGCAGCTCCGCCTGTGCAGCTTTTTGCGCCTGACGCACCGCCTCTTCTTTTTCTTTAGCAAACGCGCGATGCAGCGCGGTAGCGCGGCGGCGACGGAGGGCGACTTCCTCGCAGTGTTGTTGACTCACAATGAGGCTGCGCAGGCGCGTCTCTTCCGCAAAAAACAGTTGCAGCCGTCGCTCCGCAGCCGGAAGGGTCGCCGGAGCCCCGATAGTCATACTATTCACAGCAGCAGCAGCAGCAGCAGGTTGTCTTTGTTCCCCGCCTGCACTGTTCGCTTCCGCTGCTCTGGCTGCAGACGGCGTCAATGCCTTACCTGTGAGAGGGGCCACCGTCACAACTTTTACACGCAGCGCCTCGGGGTTGCTGCTGCTGTTGTTACAGTTGCTGGTGCCACTGCGAGCATCGCTGTTCATCGCAGGCGGCTGAAGAAAAGGCCAGGCGGCAGGCGACACGTGCCAGTCCCCGTCCTCTTGTTGTTGCTGCTGGTGCTCTCGCGACTGCCGTGCTGCCTCTTCGATCGCCTGCTCCCGCTTCGCTTGCCTGCTTGTCTCAGCCATGAAGGAGGTGAGCAGAAGGTACCGCGTGGTATGCTCATCCTGTAGCACCGACGCACGTGCCAACGCCTCGCCCTCCGTCACGTACTGCATAATAATCGTCCCCAGTGCAACCGCGGCTAGCAGGCGTCGCTGCGCCGCCTCCTCCGCGAGCAGCGCGGTGCGCCGCTGGAAGAGCCGTTGTGCGTGGTAGCTGTCCGCGGCCTCCCGGCCTTTCAGCTGCCGTCGATCACGCCCCTCGCGCCACTCCACCGCGCACCGCTCGCACCACTCCTGAAACGTGCAGTGAAGACAAAGCCCGTTTTGCCGAGCGGTACTGCTGATCCAGTTGCGCCGCACCGACTCCTCCATCGTCAGCGCCGCAAACCTCTTCTTGAAAACGACCTCTGCGAGAACGCTGATGTGCTGACGGTGCAGGCGACGCCAGGCGAGCTGCTCCTCTCGCTCAATAAACTGCTGTCGCTCGCTCGTCTCGTCGGTCTGGATGTAGGTGAGCAGCTCCACCCATGAGAGCTGCACCGCCTCGGCCACAGCGGCGCCGTCGGCAGCCTTCTGCTGCTTCACTGCCCGTGCTGCCCGCTTGAACTGTCGCTCCTCCTCCGCCAGCCGCGCCGCCCGCTGTCTCTCTTTCTCCTTCGCCAGCCGCTCACGACGTTGCTTCTCCAGCAGCTCCTTGTCCGACTCGGCCAGACCGGGTGTCACCCGCATGCGGTGCAGGAAGGGGGGGTTGGCTGGGGCAGCGGCAGCGGAGGCGGTAGTTTTGCTGCTGGGCAGTGGACTGTTCGCCCGCGCCGCAGTCGTAGCGGCAGCAGCGGCCCGTGCGGAGGAGGAGAAGGGCCTGGCTGAGGCGCCTCTCGTCGCGCGAGGCGTGCTGGTGGAGGGGGACGTGCCGCGACCGTGGCTGGCTCTTGTGGTAGTAGTGGTGGTGGATGACTGCTGTCCGTGTGGTGTCGTGCCGCGCCGAGGAGTAGCTGTTCTCGTGACGCCGCTGCTCTTCGCAGCTGCTGCAGTGGTGGTCTTGGTGGACATCCTTGGTGAGTAGGTGCGAGCTGCTGCACCGCTGCCTAACGTGCCGGAAGAAGAGTTAGAGGGGCGGCGGTGTGACGAGTAGTTGGTGAGTGACGCTTTCCGCAGGTTCGCTCCTTCCTCGTCTTTGCCCAGTCCGGCACTGTGGCGGTGGTGGTGGACGGCGTCAGTGCTATGGTGCCCCTCCGCCACAGAGGAGGATGTGGTGCTCGCTGTGGTCGCCCCAGCCGCTGCGGCTGCCGTTGTTGTTGTTGTTGGGTGGTGTGGTGAACACTGCAGCGGCGATGACGACTCCGCCGTCGCAGAAGGCGTCACCGTGCGGTCGCCGTTGGTAAAGCCCATAAAGGGATTCGGCTCCGGGATGCTGGAGGACGTAACCGCCGCCTCAACGTCCCTGTCATCATCATCGCTGTGGTTGCTGCGGCGACTGTCATTGCTGAGAGTTCTGTTGTGGGGAGCGTGCTCGCTGTCCTCGATCGGACTCGTCAGCGGGGAGTACCAGCCCTCCCCCGCATCACGATCGCCATTACCAGTGTCTGCATCTGCAGTATTCCGACGCTGAGGCGGCACACCCACACCCACGCCCATCACCTCCTCGTCGTCGTCGTCCTTGGAGAAGGACATGGGGGTTGGCGTGGCGGGTGGAGTGGCGTTTAACCGGTCCGTGCTGCGGCGACCCGGCGACGGAGTGAAGGCGCCGGCACGGCGCACGCGTGGCGTGCCGTTCCGCGCTGGCGTGCTGACCCGCACCGTGTTGGGTGTGGTGGTGACCGGCGTGCGACGACCACTCAGCCCATCCTCTGCACATGTGGTTGCGGCGGTGGTGGCGCGTGGCGTGATGGTGCGACTGTTCCCCTCTGTCCCGCGCGCGCTACCGCTGTTGGTTGCCGTGTAACGTGCGCTGCCAGCCCCACTGCTGCCCGTGCGCTTCGTGCCAGCGGCGCGCGTTGCCATGCGTGGTGCGAAACTGCGCTGCTGTTGTTGCTGCTGTTGCCATCGGTGCTGTAGCAACTCCTCCTGTCGCTCCTGTTCTCTGCGCAGCGCCGCCCGCTCGCGCTCGCGTTGCTCGCGCTTCTCCTTCTCGAGCTGTTTGCGTAGCTCCTGCTGTCGCTCTCGCTCGCGTTTGCGGAAGAGTTCCTGCTGCGCTTTGGTGTACTGCGAAGTTGACTTATTGGGTTCCTTTGGGGGCTGAGAAACGGTGCGCGAACGCGTCGCCGCCCGTTCTGCCTGCCGCCTGCATAAGTCAGCGTAGACGTCCGACATGGAGACAGGGTTCACGCTGTACGGGTTCGACCCAAGGTGACCCGTCCCGCCATTGCGGCCGCCATAGCTTGCCAACGCAATCCGCAGCGCTACATCGTACCTTTTCTTGTGCTCCGGGTTTACGAGTACCTCGTAGGCGCGGCTGATCTCGCGAAAGCGGTCCGCCGCGGACGGATCGCCGATGTTCTTGTCAGGATGGTTCTTGAGAGCGAGCGATTTGTACGCCACACGCACCTCCTCGCACGAGCTGAAGTTCTCAATGCACAGCACTTCGTAAAGCCGTCGATCCTGCAGAACAGACTGCGGCAGGGAGGAAGAAGAAGCAGCGCTCATGCCGTTTGAAACGTCTCAGGAGAAAAAATTTAACCGAGAAGAAAAAAAAAAAAACAATAATCACAACGGGAAGACGGTGATCCAAATGCGTTCAACAATTACCAGCACAAAGAACACAAGGAGTAGAAAATTGTAAGTAGCACAGGAAAAGGGGAAAAAAGAAGAAAAAAAAAAAGAAGAAGAGCTGTATGAGCGGGGGGTGGGTGAAATACAAGAGAGGGTGAGTTTGAGTATGTGTGTTTGTGTGTGGTTTGGTGCTCACGCCTAGGGAATGTACAAGATGAAAGACAATCTAAAAAAAAAAAAAGACCCAATTATGCTGTTTTTTTTTCTTTTTCAAGGTAAGGGAGCAAAAAAGTAACGACTGGCGAGTGAATGAGGAAGGAAAAAAAAAAAAGCACTGACGAAATCTGGCATGGAGAAACCCACGCTTGTTTCCTAGTTTTTTTTTTTTTGCTTGCTTGTTCGCTGTATTGAATTAGGTTTGTGTTTGCGTAACGTACGGATTCTACTAAGCTTGGGCTTCTCAACGGATCTGTGTGTTATGTATGATGTGTGCGTGTCTTCGCCCTCTTTTCTTTCTTTTTTTCACTAAAAACGCCTGTCGCGAAGTTTGGCACACTAAAAAGGCGAAGGGGGAGAAAAAAGCTTGCAGAGAAAAAGATTCAGCTGACGCCGCAGAGGCGGATCAACGTTCTTCTACCTCCCTTGCACAACGTTGTTGAAAAGTAGGAGAAAAAGATAGGCTACTCTGTGTGTGTGTGTGTGTGTGTCTGTGTGTTTCTTCTTCACCTTACTCCAAGTGCTTAAGGCTGATAGTCGAAAGTACGACAAGTGATTTTGTGAGCCTCGATTGACGTTAAGAAGAGCAAATAGAAAGCAAAGAGAGTGCGCAGAAGTGTAGGTTTAAAAAAAAAAAACTCTCAACTCATAGAATGAGCACGGTGAGGCGTCCTTGATGTTTGAATCATGGCAAGTGATTCGCTGCGACGGCTTCAGCTTTAGGCTCTTCTCAGTATCCGCATTGAGACGAAATCACAAACGACACACAAAAAAAAAAAAGGCAGAGGAGTTCTTTATCATCCTGCTTGATTCATTTTTCTTTTCTGCCCAATCATTCATTATACTAACGGTGCGCAAACGAGCGGCCAGGCAGCTTCCTCAGACTTTGCTTATTCCGCCCCCCCCCCCCTAACGAGCAGCCTACTTGCTCTGCAGGATGGGGAAGAGGTCACAGGTCATTTTTTACTGATGTTTTGGTTTTTGTTTATTTGTTTGGGTGTGTGTGTATGTGTGTTTTTTTGTTTAGCTCAGCGCTACAACTACGTATTAAAAAAAAAAAATGATAGCAAAACAATACAGTTCTTTTTTTTTGTATCACACCTTGTACAGCGCTTACCCAGTCGTTTTTTTTTTTTTTTGAGGAGTTCAAACTTTTTTTTTCGCCGCTTTGCCTGTGCCGCGCGTAGCATGCACGCAATAGAGCCCTTTTTTTCTACGCAGGACGGGAGTGGCGAACGCACCCACATAAAGCGAGCAAAAAAAAAAAAAGAAGAAGAGAAATAAGCAATTCGGTTTTTTTTTTTAATGCGCACAAACACGCACGCCCACATACATCCCACGCGCACATAAATGTCGTTTGAACACCTTGTTTTCCCTTTTGCAAAAGTGAGCCCCACACGTCCAGCACGTTGTACATTAGCAAACGACACACACACAAAAAAAAAAAAGAAGAGAAAAGTAATTTGAAGCCATCTGGGTACGATTCAAATTGTCAAAAGCCTCTTTTTGCCTCTCCTTTTTTAGTGCGGCAACAATAACAAAGCTGCCTACTATGAATCCGAACAGAAAAAAAGAAAAAAGACGGAAAAAAAAAAAGCAGTTTATTTGTTTCTTTTTTCGGCGACAGATGCCAGCACACATTTGCTTTCTCTTTTTTTTTTTTCTTCTTCTTCTTCTCCCATGCCGTTGAGATTGCTGTTGGCGCTGTTTTTTTTTCCTTTTCTGTACCGAAGTCAATTAGATGACTGGTTCATTCGCTTTTTCCCTCTTTCATTTTTTTTTTTTTGTTGTTGTTGTTGTTCCTCATTTCCTTTTTTTTTTTTAATTACATTTGTAATTGTACCACAGCTGTGGAGAGAGAAAAAAAAAGAATAAAATAAACACAAAAAAATAAGTGGCTGTTTCACAGCCCACCAGGAGAATAACGAAGCGGCACTCGCAAATAGCTTTTGTCTCCCTTCACAACGCCTGCCGTTAAAAAAAGCCCTTGTCTGTCTTTTTTTTTTTTTTTTGCCTGACCGTATTGCTGTTTTTTTTTTCTTTTTGGCGTGATTCCTTCACTTCGTTTTTTTTTTTTTGTTGTTGTTGTTGTTGCTGCTCTCCTACGCTTGGAGGAGGGTGTACTGCAGCCCCAAAAAAAAAAGTGTCTTCATCTGAACTGTGGAACCAAGAAGGCTGATATGGGCAGAAGTCGAGGCGAAGTCTCGTGTAGGATAGAAAGAGAGAGCAACTTGATTCGGCTAATTGCGGAGAGAAAGAAAGAAAAAGGAAAAAAAACAGGATAAGTTCTTTGAACATTCGCTTTTCTTCTTTCCACATCAGTTTTTTATCACGTAGAGGATAAAAAAAAAAACCCTCCCCCTACCAAAAAAAAAAAAAAATAAGCGAGAAAAACGGAAAGGTAAGTAGAACCAAAAAAAAAAAAGTGGCCCTCAGGAGGAATACACGATTGAAACAGTACTTTTTTTTTCTTTTTTTTTTTTGCACACGTGATAGAGGAAGAGAACGAAAAAAAAAAAGGGCACATATTTTCGTCTCTTTTTTTTTTTGGGGGGGTACATGTGGTTTCCATTGCACCGCCTCCTCCCCTCTCCCCCTGTCAACTTTGATTTTTCATTGTCAGGAAAGAGAGAGAGAGAAAGAAAAAAAAAAGAAGTGAGAACATCAGTAGAGTCACCGCATACGGACACAGGAACTTTAAGAACAAAAAAAGGGGCCAGAGAAAAAAAAAAAGGGAAACGAGAAAACGAGGTAACAGGAAGAGGAAGAGGAAGAAGAGAACAGAACTTAGTATTTGTCTTCACAAAATAAAAAAAAAAAATACATCTGAGAAAAAAAAAAAAAAAGAGAACACGCATTACAGCTACAAAAAAAAAAAATGGTACGCCACACAAACATAAAACAACAAAAAAAAAAATGTCAACCGAAGAGTGCGAAAAAAAAAAAAAAGAAATTAGTTTTATCATCCGCCTGCAGTTATTGCCGATGACAGCCTTCTTCTTAAGTATGCATATACTCATATATACACACGCCTATGTATATATGTATATATACGCAGTATTCACCCTTTATTTGACCGGCTAGGCTTTTTTTTTTAAGGCATTGGAAGGTGTGCACCGCATTAACGAGAAAAACGTACGAAAAAGAAAAAAGAAGGAGGGGGGGGGGGCAAACAAGAAAGGGAAGTACCCACACAAACGAGGAACATTACGCAATCTTAGCGTTAGCCAAAATAGAAAGAAGAGGAACGGAGAGCATAAAAAAGAAAAAAAAAGAAGGAGCCTATCCTATCAAACGCTTGAATTTGAAAAAAAAAAAAAAACAGAAGTGTATAAACGATCGGAATAGTAAGCATGAATAATAAAAGGTGGGAAAAAGAGAAACCGCTCTCCTAGGGGAAAAAAAAAAAAAGAAAAGATCAAGGATAAGCAAACAGGAACATAAAAAAAAAAAAACACATAATAAGAGTTCGCCGGGTTCCCTTCCCCTCCCCCCCCCTCCTTCTCCTATTTGGTGACGACACATCGAGAGAGAAAGAGGCAAGAACAGAGAAAAAAAAAAAGGAAAGGGCATGCTCCGCTTCGTTGCTTGTTCCTTTTTTCTGCTCAAACAGAAAAAGAAGCGGGAGGGAACATAACATCTAAAACTACGGAGGTGGCGCCTAACTGTTGACCGACGCAATTTCAATCTTTTCTTTCTCTTTTTTCTTTCTCTTTCTTAATAGCCACCCAGCTGCTGTTGTGTGCGTTGACCGGTGTAGTTCGGACGGCGCAACTGGGTGTGGTTGTTGCTGCCCGACATCCCAGACGCGGCGAACTGCTCACCTGCCATGCGCTTCGCAGACCTGGCCGCATCGCTATCTTTCCCACAACGGCCCTTCATAGTTCCATCCATGAAGCCGTTGCCGTTCATAATGCCTCCTTGAAACATTGGCTGCTGCTTCTGCAGGCCAAAGGGCTGTTGCTGTTGCTGATCGGCATCGCCGTACCCACCGTTCATGAATGCCTGCGTCGTCCACGTGTTGTCCTGGCGGAACGGCTGCTGCTGTGGCTGCGGCATGCTAAAGCTCTGCATCGTGTAGCCCGGCTGTGGCTGTGGGTGCTGTGGCGCCATCACCTGCGGCTGGGTAGAGTACACAGAGAAGTTGTACTGGCCATTGCTGGCTGGTATCTGGGTGGGCAAAAACTGCGAGGACTGAGGGATATGCGTGGGCATGAACGGCTGCGGCGGCGGCATCTGCGATGCGTTACCCATGAACGGCTGTGGCTGCATCGGCTGCATCGACTGCAACTGCTGCTGCTGTTGTTGCTGTTGCAGAGCCTGCTGCTGGTTTGGCTGCGCCACGCTGTACACAGGCCTGTATGAGAACTGCTGTGGAGCGGCGGCAACGGCGGTGGGCGGTGCAGCAGCAGCAGCAGCCATGTACCCGTTCATGGAAGGGGCTTGCTGAAACTGCGGTGGCGCCATCGCAGGTTGCATCATCATCGTGCCCGGGTTGCCGCTGCTGGTGTTGTTGAAGCCACCCTGCATATTCGGCTGCATGCCGTTGCTAGTGTGGCCGAGGACGTTGTTGTTGCTGCTGCTGCTACTCAGCACGTTCGCATTCATCGGAGTCGCGGTGGTGTTAGTGTTACTGCTGCTGCGGCCACCATTTACGCCATTCGCACCACTGTAGCTTTGGTTGTTGTTGCTGTTGTTGCTGCTGTGACGCCCACCGCGATCACCGCGGCCACCGTTTTGGCTCATACTGCCGCCGTACTCCGGACTGCTCACGTCAATGCCGTGATCCAACAGAAAAGCGTTAGTGAGGATGTTGTTCGTCACCATCTTGCGCAGGAGGTGACGCCCGTAAATGGACTGGTTAACGTTGCCCACGAAGGGCTGCACGATTTCGCTAACACGCTCCCGCTGCGACGGCGACACCGCCTCAAAGAAGCGCTGCACCACATAGTTCGCGTACGTGTCCTGCATCATCAGGATCAAGTAGTTTCCACGCTGCGCGTCGCTCAGCGGCTTCTTCAGCTGCTGAATGATCTCGTCCCTCTCTTCCTCGGTGGCCGTCGTCACAATACGCTCTGCCACGTTGCTCGCGAACTTGCTGCACGACAGCGCGTAGAGCTGCGGGGCGAGTTGCAGCACAAAGCGGTGGCGCAGATCACTCGGTGCGTTCACCATGGCGTGCTGCACGACGTAGTTGCCGTACTGGTGGATCGCGAACTCGCTCACGCGGATCAGCACCGCCTCCATGAGCGGCCGCACGTTCACCCCCGGCACGTCGTGGCACTTCTCGAAGGTGCGTTGCAGCACCCGGCAGCCATAGGCATGGCAGGCCAGGTCACCCAAGTCAGGAATGAACTCGTCGATGATGAACTGCGCATCAGCCGGGCACACTTCCACCACCTTCTGCACGACGTGGTTTGCGTTCTGGTCAAAGACGCACTCCACCACCTTGCCATCCAGCTCATGAATGATGCTGGCGCGGTCAGCCGCGCGCATGTTCTCCAGTGCTTTCTGCATTACACGGCAGCCATAAGTTTGGCAGGAGAGTTGTACGAGGTGGCCACGCACCTTGTCCGTCAGCCGTGACAACATCTTTGCCTCGGCGATCGCCGCCGGCGCGCTCGGGTCATTCTCGGCGCGCGGCACCACGTCAAAGAGCTTCTGCAGTACGTAGTTGCCGAAGACATCAGTGGCCAGCTCGTCGAACTTGTCGATGACCTCGTTGAAGATGGGTACGATGTTCTCCTGCTTCTCCAGCAGCCGCTGCACGAGACGGCTGCCGTCCTGATCCTTGCTAAAGCTGCAGACGTAGCCCTTGATCTTCGGGTAATCCCAATCGGAGCGGAAGCCTTCGATGTACGCACTCACCAGCGCCTGTGCAATCGCTTGCTCATCTTGTTTTGCAGGGGCGGTCGCATTGGCCGCCGTCGCCATCGTGGCAGCGCTGTCGTTGCCAGTGGCCTTGGCAGCGCCCGACTGTACCCCGTCACCCACCACGCCGCTCGTCACAGCGAAGCCGGTGTCCTCCGCGGCGGTGTTGCGCGCCTCTCGGGTGAGGTAGTGGCGGCGGCGCGTCAGCGGGGGAAGCATGCGTGGGTCGCGTGGGTTCTTCGAGTAGTAGAGGCGGTGGTACTCCTCGGTGTAGCGGTACTCCTCCTCCGGGTCAATCTTCTCCTCCTCCATCGCGCCCAGGGAAAAGGTGCCGTCAGAGCCCATGATGGTCAGCACCATCGGCGCCGTCTCGGCGCGGCGGACATCGCGTGGGTCTGCGATGAGGAGGTCGTCTGCTTGAGCAGAGAACATGTCCTCACCGTCCGGCGCCGCACCCCAATCAAGGTCCTCCGGGCGTGTGCCCACGCCCAAGTCCCAATTAGCGCCTGACATGTTAATTGAGGTGTGTGTGTGCCGTGCGTGCGTGTGTATTTGTGTGTGGCTGAGGTGGTGAAAATGATCACGTAAAAAAAAAAAAAGAGAGAAAAAAAAAACGTTGCGGGGTCAAATTGGCTGTTTTGCGTTGCTTCCGACGAAAACTGGCGTGAAAAAGGCAACTGGAACCCAGAAAGAAAGAAAAAAAAAAAGAAAAAAGAAAAAAGACAGGCAAGCTTAGCAATAAAAAAGAAGAGTGATTGCAACGTAGAGGCGACACGCCGAATTATCAGAGCGGCGGTCTTCGTTTTTTTTTTTTTTCTGTTTCACAGCCACTGAGAAATAAAACTAAAAATAATACTAAACGGGAAAACAACTCTATTTACAAAGACGAGTTTAAAAAAAAAAAAAGAGCTTACATACAATGTGCGACAACCAAACACAAAGCAAGAATAATAACACCAATAAGCAAAGGAAAAAAAAGAAAAAGGAAGGTTTTTTGTTTTCCTCTGCGATTGTGTGTGTGTGTGTGGGTGTGGGTGTGGGTGATGTGTTGTTTTTGATGCTTTCTTTTCGGCCTCTTCTCAGGAAAAGAAGAAGGAAAGAAAAAAAAAAGGGAGAGAGAAAAGATAAAAAAAAAAAAAGTGAGTTCCTTAACACAATGATCGGTAAACAGCAAAAAAAAAAAAGGGGGATGCAAAAAGGGGGCACGAATCAACGCGTTAAAAACAGCCTGAGCTACGTACCAATGAAGGAAGAAAAAAAAAAAAGAAAGAGAAAGCAAAACCAAGAACAACAAGTTTCTTAACACAATTTAAACAAAAAAACCCCAGAAAGGAAGCAAAGGCAGAAAAGATGGAAGAAGAAAAAAAAAAAAAAGAAGAAGAAGAAGTGACGATTTACAAAAGAAAAAAAAAACACTGCTGTGGATCCGTTTATATTGATCGGGCCTTTCTTTTTTCTCTTTGTGTGTGTGTGTGTGTATTCCTATGTAATTGCGTTACACATACAGACGCACCCAAAAACACCACAGCTCGTAACTTTATTTCTCTATTGCTGACTTTAGTCAATTAGTGAAACAACGACAACTAAACGTGTAGCTGAAAGAAGAAGAAAAAAAAAAAAAGAAAAAAAAAAAGAGCCGCAGAAAACCTCAAACGAGAAAGAGAGTAGCACAAAAAAAAAAAAAAACGAATAATCGGCAACGGCGCCGAAACACAAAACCAAAAAAAAAAAGAGAAAAAGAAAACTCCCAAAAAAAAAAAAGGCCAGCGACACTATTCTCTTTTGGACTGCGAAAAGCGAAAAGCTAAAAAAAAAAGAAAATTATACAAAAAAAAAAAGGTCTCCTTTCTTCCTGTAGTTGCTGTTGACGTGTCACAGGAAGGAAATGCAACGAAAAAGCTCGAGCAAAAATAGGTCGGGAGAAAAAAAAAAAAAACACGTGTATGTGTGAGAAATCAGACCAACATGTGATGGACAACCAAGCCTGTTCGGTATGCGACCGTGTGCGAATGTGTATCTGTGGCTTCGGAGTTGGCGTTTTTTTCTTGTAAAACAACAATGAACAGCGAGCTGAAGTAAGCAAAAACAACAGAAAAAAAGCGCCTTATGAGAAAGCGTGAGAGAAAGACGCGCACACAATTAACGCGAAGTCAGCAAAAAAAAAAAATGCAATCTGTAACTACAAGTCTGTTTTAGTTTTCAATTACGCGCGCACTTGACTTCGAAAAAAAAAAAAAAACTGAGATGAATTTAAGAAAGAAGACGAAGGAGGGAAGGAAAACGTGGAGTACAGGAGTTACAGGGGAAGGAAAGGGAGAGAGGAAGAGGGAGGGGGAGGGACGCCCATACCACGGCAGCCTCTAATGTGCGGAATAGGCCGATGATAACTGTCTCCAGCCATAGCAACACCCAGTTTTCACCACTTCGTTGAATGTGCAAGAAAAAAAAAAAAAGAGAAAAGATCAGCACTTTAAAAGTACGTTCAGATAAAAGCAGCGAAACGCACCCTTTACATAAACGTCTTCTCTCCTCTAGATAAATATGGGGATGAAGCTAACAACAACGGCTGCAGCATTCTTCAGCCATGTGTACTTACTTTTTTTACGCAACATCTCTCTACACTGCTTTTCTTCTCTTTTTTTTTTGTTGTTGTTGTTGAATCATCCCTCGAAGGCAAGTTGCACAGATACATATACACGGTTGCGGAAACAATACACTAGCCAGGTGGCTTTTTTTTTTTTTTCAAGGGGCGGGATAGCGAGAGAATAAAAAAAAAAAGAAAGTCTAGATTAAAAAAAAAAAAGAGAGAGAGAAAACAAAAGAAAGAAGAAACAAAGATGTCTAATAGGCTCGAAAAAAAAAAGTGAAAAAGGAGAAGAATTAACGCGGAGACAGCCACGTTACGGTAACGCGTTATCGCGACAGCGTCACATGGAGCCGCTCTCGCCGACCCAGCAAAAAAAAAAAGAACTACAAATAAAAAGAAAAGAGAAAAAAGCACCTAGGGAAAGAGAAGAAGAACATCAATTGCTCACGTTCAAGTAGCGAGACGTGTTGGAGCGAGTAAAGACGTTCTCCGCAGGGGCCGGAGCGGCCTCCACTTCCTCAGTCGCTTCGACCTCCACACGCCGCGTGGCAGCCACCTTCCCATCAGGGCTCAGCCAACCCTCACGCAGTGCCGGATAGGGATTGCGACGTGCCGCACGCCGGGCCGCCGGCGCGCTCATGTGACGCCGTCGCGCCGAATGCGCGCCACCACCAGCACCGTATCTCGCGACGCGACCCCCACGCGGGGAGGTCAACAGCGTCGCTGTCTGCAGTGCCGCCGCGCTCGAGTACACAGCGTAGTAATTTGAGGTGAGTCGCTCAAATACATCGCATTGCACCGTCGGCACCGGAGCACCACCACCACCGCTGATGTTGCTGCTGTGCGGGGGAACTGGGTGAGGGTGGTAGTTGGACGCGCTGCGGTGGTAGAGGGGGCCACGTGCCGACAACCAGCCGCCGTTGTTGTTGCGGTCGCTGTTGTACGCCGCCGCAGTCTCACCCTCCCGCGGAGTGCGGGCCGTGCGCGGTGAGCGGATGGTAGACGGGCAGTAGATGGACCCACCAAGCTGGATCTCGTCCGCCGCCCTCACGATGGTGTCCTCCCCGCCCTCCGTGGCGCGGCGGATCGCCGGCACCGCTGAGGCGATCCGCCGCAACGTCTCGGTGGAAGCGTAGAGCGCGGCGTGGTACTGCGACGCCTGCCGCTGGAGAGAAATAACCTCGCCGCCCTCGCGGTACACGTCGTGCGGCTGCACTGCCGGGTAGCCGCTGCGCAAACGAGCGTAGTTCGTGTTGGACATCGCACCAGCGGTGGCGGAGGGCGGAGGTGCGTTGTGTGGCCGGGGGGTGGCCACGACAGGCGTCGGTTTGGTCCGCTTTTTCCTGAGAATGCGATCAGTGGTGGAGGTAATGGGGCTCCCGCGAGTGGCGGGCTTCCTTTTCGCCGCGGCCGGGTGAGGTGTCTTGGCGATGTTCTTAGCGCAGCGGCGGCTGCCGTCGTTCCTGCTCACCGCCAGGTGCGACGCAGCAGAACACAAGCGACCGAACACAAGAGGGTTGGAGGGCGGAACCCCGACACCCATGTGCGGACGCGGTGTCGTGACCTCGCCCTCTGCCGCCGCCATCACAGCAGTGGAGGGAGTACGGCCGAAGTACGCGCGCAGCACGTCCGGCGTGTCAAGCGCAGAGGCACCGGCGGCGCGGATGGCAAGAGATGGCATTGCGGCATGGGGCGGCGTGGCAGCGGTGGCGGTGGACTCCGCAGCCGCAGCCGCGGCCGCGAGCTGACGTCGTCGCTGGTTCGGGTGGGTGATGTACATGCCGGTGGTGTCGTCCCACGCCACACCGCGCTTCAGCGGCGAGGCATTGGTCGAGCAGATCTGTGACTTATCCGGCGTCATCAGAGCCGCCGCGTTGTGCGGTGCAGCAACAGCAGAGGAAGAAGAGCCTGGTGTGTCACACTGACCGGACAGCCGCTTCCTACGCGTTTGCCGCTGTCTCGTCCCTACTGCCGACTTTTTTGAAGTAGCAGCAGCAGCAGCAACAGCAGTGTTGTTGTTCTTAGCACCGCCGCCACTCTTGCGCTTCGCTGCCGTCGGACCGTCTCCCTCTTCCTGTGACCCACGCGGGGTGCGGCAAAGCTGCGATGGGGCGGCGGCCGTCGTCGCCGTCGATCCACGCGGCGTGTGCGGCGCACAGACTGCAGGTGCCACAGCTGCTGTGGTGGTGGTGGTGCGACGCCCTTTCCTCGCTGCCGATGGCAACGATGTCGCCCCTGGAGCGAGCAACTGTGGCGCGCGCACAGAAGCCACCAGTGCAGCCCAGTCCATCGCATTCTTCGTCGCACCGCCGCTGGCCACCGACGGTGCGACACAGGAAGGCGATGCGCTGCTGTGGCCGCATGACAGCTCCGTGTACGCCAGCTCCACCTCGTCAAGGTAGCTCGGCGGAACAGCCCTCTGGCGATACGTGTCCAGCACCGCCATGGCTTTTGCATCCGTGAAGGCGACGTGATGCCTCTGCTGCTGTCGTGGTGGTGATTTCTTCGCCACGTCAGCAGCAGTCTCAGTTGCGCCCGTGAGAGCAGTAAGCGGCACCGCCATGGCTGCAGCGGGCTCCGCATCTTTCTCCACAGCGGCAGTAGTCGTAGTAATGGGGGTCGGCTTCGCCGCCACCGTCTTGCGCGGCTCCTCCTCGTCGCCGTCGTCCCCAGCGTTAACCGCCGCAACAGCAGGGGGGCCGTGAGGCATAGGAGGGAGAGCGGCTGCAGCCGGTGACGGCGAGGGCAGGATGGATGTTTCGATTCGCTGCGCACCTGATGGCGGCAAGACGGAAGGCGACGCCTCCCGCGCCAGTCCACCTGCCGCTGTAGGCGTCGCCGCCGTTATCGGTGTTGTCGAGTTGCGACTGGGCCGGTCCACCGGAGCAGAGATCGTTGGCGAAGGCGCATTCAGCCGGTTGGCCGACTCTGCGTTTGGCTTCACGACGCTATCCAGCGCCAGGGCAGGCACTTGCGATGTTGCTGCGACGGCGGCGCGGCTGCTGCGGTGTGACTCCCGCGCACGCAGCGTCACGGTGGGTGGCATCTCCTCTCCCTCCTCGAAGGCGGTGGTGGCGGCTGCCGCGACGGCTGCTTGCTCGTTTTCTATCGTTGCTTCTGCCAAACCGTCATAGTCGTCCAGCTTCACCGAATTTTCGCTCTCGCTGGGAACTCCACGATCCTCTGCGACATCGTCGTCGTCGTCGGACATGGAGGACACCGTCACGAGAGTGCACGTCGACTCCCCTCGCCGGGCAGCGCTAACGCGGCGCGGCCGACTGCCACTGTTCGCGCCCGCGCCGGTTCCACCACCCCCTACGGAGAGCGATGGTGGCCGCAACAGCTGCTGCTTCAGCGGTGTAGGCGCCGGACTCTCCGCCACGTTCATCGCCGCGACCGGTGGGTTGGAGTGGAGGGCGGCAGGGCGGCTGGTCTGCTTCGGCTCTGCTGCCAGCTTGCAAAAGCTCAGGTTCGTGGCGTTGGTGGGGAGCGATGCGAGAGCCTTCTGCGACTTCACAGAGGCGGCAGAGCGGGAAGCGGAATTTGACGCCTTCGAACGGGTCGTCGCGCTGCTGGAGGTGCTCTGCTCCCCGCTGTGCCGCTGCGAGGACGGCGCTGGGGTGTGCCCGCCGTGCCGAAGGACGTACTCCACGGCAGCCGCGGCGTCGTTTGCCTCGAAGAAGAGGCGCAGCGCCTCACAGCGGACGTTTGGTGTGGCCCCGGCGAGGGTGGCGCGCTCCTCGGCGTTGAGGGTGCGCTCCGTGTAGCGGTCCACCAGTGTTTGCATGGAGGCAGGGAGGACGATGGTGTCACCGTCGTCGCCGTGAGTGTTCTCCGCTGACCAGGAAGTGCGCCGGAAGGTAGTCATGGTGTGTATCTTTGTGTAGGATAAAGCAATAGAGAAAAAAAAAAAAGGCAAATGTAAAGGGCGCAGCGCTTCTTCCTTTTTTGTTTGTTTGTTTGTTTGTTTTTTTTTTGTGCGTGTTTGGGTCGCTCTCACGCTTTGTTTTGTTTCTCTTTCTTCCCCAGTGTCTCACTGCTCTTTAAATAAAATAAAATAAAAAACCAAGAAGCTGAAAAGCCTGTGTAGAAGTCGCTGCTTTGTAAACCAAAAAAAAAAATAAAAAAGAAGAAGAAGAGTCTAGAAGGAACACAGGCACGTCCCGATGAAGAGAAATTAGAAGGTAATAAAAATAAAAAGTAAAAAAAGTAAAAACGAGAGAGAATGTAGTAGACAGTACAGTAGTGGAGAAGAGAGATTGCACACACACACACACACACACACACAAAAAAAAAAAAAGATGCAAAGCACGTGCTGATACTCTGTAAAAACAAGTGCTGAGTGCGCTTTGTTTGACTGTTTTATAGGAAAAAAAAAAAAAGAGAAGGAAAGAAAAAAAAAATGGATCTTTGAAGAAAGAGAAAAAAGGGTCTAGGTGTATCTAAAACGAGGAAAAAAAAAAACAGTACACGAAAAGAAATAGGAGACCACAAGCGGAAAAGGTGATGGGGCCCAAGTGAAGAGAACTCGGTAGAGAGGTGACTTATGTACGAAGAGACCGAAAAGAACCCGAAAGCAAAGAAAAAAAAAAGTGCTACTTTAATGCTGGGGGTTGGAGACACACATACACGCTCACACACATTCACAGCAGGTTTGACGTTGCGTGCTTTTTTCGGTGATCTTTGTTGAGATGAAGAGTGAAGCAGCGTTTTAGTTCAAAAAAAAGAAGGCGAGAAGAACAGGAAAAGAGAAAAGTAACGAAAATCTCATGAACCTATTGCTTTTTCTTTTCTTTTCTTTTTAATCCCCTCCCAGCATCTAACCTACATTTGCTGAAGATGGCACCGCTTTACCTCTGCGATGTGACGAGACACACTCAACGGCCTCGCCACACCTTGCCGGAAGAATCACCCAACTATGAAAGAAAGTTACACTACATCACCTACCTCAATAGCGCAGCAAATGAAACTTCGTGCATGAACAGGCATCGAAGTTAACGACTTCTTGTTGTTGTTGTTGCGTGGTTAAAATGAGAAAAAAAAAAGCAAAGAAAAAAGAAAGTGAAGAAACTCAACCGCAACGGCACAACTGCTTTGTGTGCGTGTGTGTGTGCCGCGTTTACTTCTTCGCCAGCTTGGAGCCGATCGGCGCGCGAGCGGTGCCGGCCTTCTTCACCGGCGCCTTCTTCTTGGCCACCGTCTTCGTGGAGATCTTCTTCACGATCGCCTCCTTCTTCGCCCGCTTGCTCTTCTTCTTGTTCGCCGTGCGCTTGTTCGAGCGCTTCAGCTTCGCGTGCTCCTTCAGCGCCTGCTTCACGATGCGCTGCTCCTCGACGAGGAAGGCGCGCACGACGCGGTCGCGCACCTGGGCGTGGCTCAGCACACCACCGTAGGCGCGCGACACGCTCTTCTCGTGGCGGGAGGCGAGGCGGGCGTCGATGTGGCGCAGCGCCTTCGTGCCGCCGAGGCGCTTGTGGCCGAGCACCCACGGGGTGTGCACGCCCTGCGAGCGCTTCGTGCGCTTCTGCATGACGAGCTTGTTGCCCGGGGTGCGCACCATCTTCATGCGGTTGCCACGCGTGGCATAGTGCATGCGACGGCGGTACTGAACGCGAGGGCAAGACATGGAACTAAGAATAAAAAAAAAGAGCTCTCTTTCTTTTTTTTTTGTGTGTTTGTGTATGACGGTGCTCGTAAAAAGCGCCCGTACAACAACAAAAAGAGAAGGCGGAGAAGCCAAGAAGTCCTCTCGTCTAAGTTCCTTTCTTTTTTTTTTTTTTTTTGGTTACCATGAAAAAGAGAAAAAACAAAAAGATGAGTGCAATTCGCATTTGGAGTTGTAGATGTGTGTGTGTGTTTGTGTGTTTGGAGTTGTTTCATCGAGATGCACGTGAAGAAGAGAAAGCAAAAAAAAAAAGTTGTTTACATTTACACGGCCAACGCTGTTTTTTTCCTTCCTCCCTTTTTTTTTTTTCCGCAGAGTGCAGCAGGGCAGAAACGCTAAGCATACCCTATATATATATATTATATATATATATACGTTTTAAAGATGCAATGCGGGTGGCCATCCGTCAAAAGAGGAACTACAACAACACGAGTTCATTCTGAACACGCGCCCAGAGACGTATTCTGTGTCACTTTCCTTCGTTGTTGCTGGAGGGATCATGAAAATACACCGACCTGAACAGGCAATACTCTTTTTTTCTTTATTTTCTTTCTTCTCTTGAAACTCCAAACAATATGTGAAATCTGTAACCTTAGTACACGAATAAGAAGACACAAAAACGCACCCACGCACACACATGCAAAGTAGTCTCCCCCGCTTTGATTAAAACGCAGCCTCGGACGAAAGCAGAAGACGCAACTTTTCTCTCCCTCCTTCTCTTTTTCGAGAATTCTACTTTGCTATTAATTACGAGAAGAAGCCACGCTTTGTCTTGGTGGGCAGCTCGGTCGGCTCCATCTCCACGAAGCGGTTGCGCTCCTGCGGCGACTCCTCGCCGCTGTGCCGCACCTCCTGCACGTCCAACACCCGATCGTTGAAGAGACCGCCGCCGCCGGCGATGGCCCGGCCGACGTCCATAATCATCCAGTAAAAGATATGAAGGTAGTCGCGGTCCTCGAATGCCGAATTCGGGTGCATCTTCCGCAGCTCCACGTCCCAGTCGACGCGGTGCCAGTTCTTCTCGCGGCAGGCGTCAATCACCATGTGGAGTCGCACCTCCGCCGGCAGTGCCTCCAATGGATCGTCGCGGTCTAGCACCACCTTCCCAGTGTTAAAGATGTCCGAGTACCGCATCCCCTGCACCATGTACGCGTAGTCCTGCTGATCCTCCGGCGACAGACGCGCCACCGTGTCCATCTCTTTTGTGTATACCACCAGCACCATGGCGAGATAGCCGACGAGCAGCACGAGCAGCCCAACATGTGAAATTCGCAGCGTCCAGCGGATTTGCCGCTCCGTAATGTGCCGAAATGGTCGATAGAGCGGGCCGTACCACCGCGTCTCGGAGTAGCGGTTCACGATCTCCTGCTTCTCCTCCTCCGACAGCTGCACCGTCATCGGGTCCTGCCGACGGGCGTTGCGGCGGCGCAGCCCGTTCACCGCGTCGATAAGTCGTTGCGCCGCACGCGCATCGGGGTCGTAGGGGGATTTTTTGCGCATGCGATCAATGTACATGAGTGGGTTCATAGGCTGCGAGCGACGGCCTTTGCTGCCACCGGTAAGAAAAGCCCAGAAGCCTTGTGATGGCTTCGTAATGCTGGCCGACGACGGCGATAACTGCACGGTGTCTTCGTCCATCGCGGAGCGAGATGATGAAGAAGCTGCGGTAGAAGCAGCAGCAGCCGATGGCGTGGCGGCATAGCGTGCACGACGACGTGCCGCTCGTGCAGCCTCCTCCTGCAGCTCCCGCTGTCGTTCCTCGAACTTCTGCGTCTTCTCCTCCCACGAGCTTGAACGGACGCGGGTGGAAGTGGAACGCTGATAGCGCCGGCTGAGGCACAAAGACGAGCAACAGCAGTAGTGCAAGGAGGACGATGTGCACGACACAGCCAAGTCACGTCTCGTGCATGTGAGCAGCGTGCTTCTCAACGAGGTCGAAACCGACGGTGAAGAGGGAAAGCACAATTGGAACATTTTTTGTCTGCTATTTGAGAATGGGCCCTTGACTTTTTTTTTTTTTTCATAGAAAGCCGTAGGTCTGCCCCTCCACAAAGAGAAAAAAAAAAAGAAAGAAATTAGAGTCGTGGTTGTACGTGCGTATGTGGGGTTGAAATCCAGCACCAAGGCCAGAGAGAGACAAAGAGGAAAAAGGGGGGAAGAGGCAAAGATATTACGTGAAAAAGTAAAAAAGAAGCAGCGCATATCCACGCACACACACACACACACACATAGAGACTCTTCTGCAAGGGAAACGCTAAACGCAGCTCAATACGCCTGCACGTTGCAGAGAGAAAAAAAACACACACACATATATATATATATATATTTAGTCGAGAGAGAAAAAGGTCCGAACACACGTGTACGTGTGTGTGTGTGTGTGTGTGACGCCTTGCCATGCGGCATGTCGCAGTTCCTGCCGAGTTTGAGCCTCCGTTTTCATGCGATCCCAACGACGTTCGGCTATCATTGTAGTCAGAAACGAGGTCGGTAGCGCGTGTGCGCAACGATCGTTCTCCGTAACGATAAAAAAAAACCTCTGACCCTTGTGAATGCAAATATTCTACTTTGTTCTCTTTTCTTTTCACTTACGAGATGTCAGGCCGAACATAGAATCGGTAACATGGCAACCACAAGTCCATTTTTCCCTTTTCTCTTAGCTCCTCCTACCACCCATCGCTGTCTTCCTCCTACACAGCGCCTCCATTCCGCCGCCCACCCACACACACAAGCTTGAGAAGCAGAGAGGAAAAGTCGAATATATATATATAAATAAAGAAAAAAAAAACAACACAGTTCTCTCCTTAATCGGCACAAACAATAACGTTCGTGTATGCTTAGCTTTCCTTTTGAAGGGTCAACGCCAGAAAAGAGACAGGGAAGGGTGAAGAAAAAAGAGAGAAAAGAAAAAAAAGGCGGGCCCCGTCGTCTTTGGCGAAAGCAGAAGTGGCAGTTCCATTAAAAACAAAAGAAGAAAAGAAAAAGAGCTGCGGTACACGCAGTATTCGTCTTCCTGTTCGCTTTACGAAGCCCGCTCGTTAGTATTAAAGCCGAGGTGCCTTTATTCATGCCTGCCTCTTCTGCGTAGTCTTTCAGGCCTTTTCTACTCCTTCTTTCCCTCTTCGTCCCCCCCCCCCCTCCTCTCCCTTTCTCCATTGTCTCCCACAGTCTCGATCGTGCCATCACATTTCATTGTTCGTGCTGCGGCAAACACTAAAAAATAAAAAAAAGAACTCAAAACACACCTTTTCTCCACAACAGCTTAAAAGACAAACATACATAAATAAACATAAATAAACTAAACTGAACAAAAAACACAAAAGAAAAAAAGAAAAGAAAAGACTAGAACAACTTACTCGCGTGAGTCTTTATTTGCCTTTTCTTTTTCCCCTTTTTTTTTTCCGACTGCTTATCTTCTTGTTCCGTTCTCTTTTTTACTCTGCTTTATGGCATTTTTTTTTTTTTTGTGTGTGTGTGTGTGTCTTCACCCGAGCGTCGGCCTGCTCACCGCCACGCACATCTCTTTCTATGAAAGAGCCCTTTGTCAGTGCGGAATACGTAGAGAAAAAAAAAAAAGAAAAACAGGGGGTGAGGGCTGAAGAACTGCGAGCGGAAAGCTCGTTTGCTTGTTTTTTTCCCCCCTTTATTCTCTTCTTTGATGCTAGATTATACATGCAGAAGAAAAAAAAAAAAGGAGAGCGCAAGTAAAAAAAAAAAAAGAGAAAAAGAACAGAAGAAACAAAAAAGATTAAAAAAAAAAAACATCTATTATTATTTTTCACCTTGTCTCTGTGTGTGTGATTTCTTTTTTTTTTTTTTGGTTGTTCTTGTTTGTTTCACTATATATATATATATTATTTTATCACGATTAAAAACCCTTAGCAATCCACAGCAAAATCATACGGAAGAAAAGAAGAAAAAGACGGGAAAGGTGCCACAAAAAAAAAAAAACAGAACTAGTACGTTCCGTGGCATCAAATGACCCTCTTCTTTAAAGGAAAAAAAAAGAAAGAGAGAGAATGTAAGCAACTCCATCCGTCCCTTCACGAGACACAAATATATCCTTCTTTCAGCTTTCTTCTTTTTCATATTCTTGTGTGTGTGTGTGTGTATCCGTTTCTTTTACGGCTTGTGGTATACGGTACCCTGGCACGTGCGGTGCTCGTACTGCTCACCAACGTAGATATCCGTGAAAAGCTCGCTGAGCGGCGTGACGGCGTGCTTCTGCGCCTTCTGCAGGTCCTGGTCCACCTGCTTCTTCACATCCTTCTCCAGCTTGCTCATCTCCTCCTCCGTCAGTATGCCCTCGGCCGCCATAAACTTGCGCATCTTGCGAATCGCGTCGCGCTCCTGCTTCACGTGCTGGATATCATCCTTGGTGCGGTACTGGCTATCGGGGTCGGACATGCTATGGCCCATGTAGCGGTAGCAGTCGAACTCTAGCACGATCGGGCCCTTGCCGGCGCAGCAGTGATCGCGGGCGTAGCGGGTGGCCTCCTGCACCGCCAACACATCCATGCCGTCGCACTTGATGCCAGGGATGTAGTCGCCACGGCGGTAGAACTCGTGCTGGTAGGACGCACGAGCCTCGCTGGTGCCCATGCCGAAGTGGTTGTTCTCCACTGCGAAGATGACCGGAATGCGCTGCAAGGCTGCGATGTTCATCGACTCGTACACCTGGCCCTGGTTGGCGGCACCATCGCCGTAGAAGGCCACGGCCACGTGCTTCGGCTTCTCACGGTTCTCCATCGCGAAGCGCCAGCCCAGGCCCGCGCCGACGGACACCTGCGCACCGACAATGCCGTTGCCGCCGTAGAAGTTGTGCGAGACGTTGTACATGTGCATTGATCCACCCTTGCCCTTGCTGGAGCCACCGATGCGGCCGAACATCTCCGCAAAAACCTTCTCTGGCGTACCACCGCGGGTGATGTACCAGCCGTGGTCGCGGTAGCCCGTCACGATCGGGTCCTCTGTAGTCAGGATGTTCTCCATGCCAGCAGGGATGGCCTCCTGACCGATGTAGAGGTGGCAGAAGCCGCGGATCTTCTTCAGCTTGTAGGACTGATCGCACAGCGACTCCATGCGGCGGATGCGGAACATGAGCTCGAGGCTCTGCTTCATTTGCTCCGGATCGTACGTTGCCTCCGTCGGCAGGGGAGCCATGTCGGTGCGGTCCGCCGTGTGCAGCTTGAACGGCCGCTGCGGCTTCAGCGACACCGTCTTGGTGGCCAGCAGGCAACGAGTAGCGCAGTTGAACATGTTGGCAAGAAGGGTGAAAAAAAAAAACGGAAGAAACCAAAAAAAAAACGAGTTTTTTTTCTGTTTTTATACTAAACGGAGGAGTTGTGAATTTTTGTTTCCTCTTTTTTCTCTTTTTTTTTTTTTTGAAGTGAGGGGGCAGGGCAAAAGATGCTGACAGACAACTATTGAGCTGTTTGCCACCAATAACATCACAGAGATGAACATTGTAGCGTTTGTATATGTGTGTGTGCGTTGGCAGTCGTCAAGAGTAAAAAAAAAAAAAAGAGAGGGGATAGAGAGAGAAAGAGAGCATGAATGGTGTAGCAAGTGACTTGAAGAAAAAAAAAAGAGCATCTACACCTACATCCAGATGTTAAGGTTTGAAGAGCGTAGATTGCAAAAAAAAAAAAAAAACGATGCCGGCTTCGTTTTTTTTTTTTTTTTGTTAAGCTGCCTGAAGAAGAGCAGACAGAGAAGTGGGGGTAACAGACTGCAACGCTGACCCTTAACGAAAGAGAGAGAGAGAGCAAAGGGATTCGAGACGCACAACACCCGCGAAGGGAAAAGGCTCCGCGGAAACGCAAAAACAAGGGAAGAGCAACAAGAACGGCAATAAGAACAACAGCCCAGTAATTTGTTCCATAAGTCTTGTGTGAACGTTTCTCTACAAGAAACTTGAATTGCGCTTCTTCTTTTTTTTTCTTTTTTTTTTTTTAAATCCCGTCTGAGCATTCCCATCACATAAACACTGACGACTTCAATGATGACAAGCTGTTAGTTGGTTCTTTATTTCCTTTACTTTTTTTTTTTTAACTTGCTTGTATCTAAACGGAGTCATCTTTCTCCTTTCGCCTTTCTTCGCGAATAAAAAAAAAGTCATTCAGATGTCTTCAGAGGCCACTCTGTATGCGCATCCCAAAAACCTCCTCCTCAGAAAAAAAAAAGAGAGGAAAAAAAGGTGGGAAGGCCTGCAGGAGGGTCACGCACTCAGGTTATACATCATCAATTCAAAAGGGAAACAAGAGAAGCCCTCCTCCTCGGCCACTTCCCTCACTCGCTCCTATAAAAAGTGTACTGTTTATTTATATATATATATAAATCGTAGTGAATGCTTGTAGCCCCTCTTCTCGACTCGGTTTTCGGAAAGACATGCTATAAAAAAAAAAAAGAAGAGCAAAAGAGAAATAGACGGAGTGTAGCGAAAACTCACGAAGAAAAAAAAAAAAGAAGGGAGGAACCTCCATCTGCTCTCACATCCGTCAAGCTCGCATGACATAGGGAGCACAAAGACACCACACGCGTGAACTTCGAATATCAAGATATAAACGCATAGGTAGAAAAAAAAAAAAAGATGATAACAAACAAACAGCGAGAAACAAGCCAAGATAATAAAACAGAATAAAAAAAAAAAGAAACTAGGAAAAAAAAGTACGAACGACCAAGGAAGTGCCGAGAAGAGAGGTCACACAGGCCACAACTTCCTCTCAGCTGCCAGCAGTACATCTTCATTGAACCCTAAACAGATTCGAATGAAGTGTGCAATGGCATCATTACATTCATTCTGCGGACAAATATGTTTTACGTTCTCCATTAGTAAAACAAGAAAGAAGACTCTTGGATAGGGAAAAAAAAATGCAGGGTAATGTGACCCAGCGTCAGAAGCCGACGTCGAGAAACTCAAAAAAAAAAAAAGGAGCCAGTATTAGAAAGCTGAAAAACAAGACAGACAGACATATACACCCAGCCCAGCTAACTCACAGTAAAGAGACCGACGAGGAACGAAAAAGGGGGAAAAAAAAAAAGAACCCTTCTGGTATATTATTGCGTGCGTTGTACGATTAATAGGCTAAGAGCGTTTGAGTAGAGACTTTGTACCTGCGAGCTTCCGGAGGGGTAAAAAAAAAAAAAAGAGAGAGAAAAGAAAAACAACATAAGCACTCGCCATGAGTATCAAGAAACTTCTTTTTGTTTTATACGGTGTTCCTTTTTTATTTTTATTTTTTTGGTGTTGTTACTGTTGTTTCTGTCAGTACGTTGTAGTGGCTGCAGTTATCGTTGCCCTTCTCTCTTTTTCTTTTTTTTTTTTCCTCTTTCGATTATTCTCGCACTCGTGCGGGGACTAGTTTCACTACACAGCCTACGCTCTCTCTCGCTCACATCTCAACCTGCGGTAGCCAAGAAGAAAAAAAAAAAGGTACAGAACATGTCGATGTTGTTGTTTTTGTTGTTTTTTGACGAGGTGTGCGGCCTTGCTTGACAGTCCTTTTTTTCTTCTTCTTGTTTGTTTGCTTCCCAAACTGCGTGTTTTCCATGTGTGCGCGTGACGATACGAAAGCGCCACACAACGGCCTGTGTCGCAGCGAATGCACACACAGCCAATTTTTGATCTCGTTGTTGCTTCTGTTTTTCCCCCTCCCCCTCTTCTTCTATTTTCTTAATCCAGGTCCACGTCCGCACGCGGCGCATGACTCTCCTCATTCGCCGAAGCTGCGGCACCGTCCGTAGGCGCAGACTGCGGAGCGACGTCCTCCTCCGCCTTCTTATCTTCCTCCTTCTTCTCCTCCTTCGGCTTCGGCGGTGCGGGCTTCGCGAGTACCTTGTTGATGCCCGCTTCCACCTCCGCCGCCTTCTTGTCGAAGTCCGCGGCCGTGATGGGCGACTCGGACGTCTTCGGCGCCGCCTGCATCGTCGCGAGTTGGCTGTCGGCCCACGCGCAGGCCTGATCGGCCGTCGCCGCGGCCGCCTGCAGTTCCGCCTCTGTAATATACTCCTTCTTGCCCACAAAGTCCATCGCCTTCTTCGCCGCGGCTGCCATGCGCGTCTTGAAGCCCTTCGCGGCGAACTCGGCATCCTCGCGGGAGCGGAGGCGGTTGTAGGCGGCGTCGCCGATGGCACGGAGAGCCTGCACGCGCTTCTCGTAGTCGTCGTAGCTGGCGTACTCGCCATCCTCGTAGAGCCACTGCTCGTCGGCGTCGCATTGCCGCACAAAGTCTGCCGCGGCGTCGGCAGGGGTGTAGTCCGCCAGCGCACCGCCACTGCTGATGCGGGGACGGAAGTCAAGGATGTAGCTTTCCAGCTCGTTCTTCTTTTCACGGGTGCTGATGATGCGGCAGTCGCGCTCGTGCATGTCGGCCTCGGCTTTGCGGAAGCCCGCGATGCAGGCGCTCTTGTGGCCGATGATGTCGATGTTGGGTCTAACGGACACCGGCAGCGCGGCCTCCTTCGTCTTCTTCACCGTCTTTACCGGGGCCTCCTCATTCGCCTGCTCAGCCGGGACCTGCGGCTGATCCTCCTCTGCTGGTGCCGCACCGGACGCAGGGGGCGCCGCAGGAGCAGCAGGAGCAGCAGCGTCTTCCGTCGGCTTCGGTGCGGCCTCCTCGACCTCGTACACGTCGATGGCATCTGCCCGCTCCACCTCGAGCAGGCCATCCGGTTTGATGTGGATGCGCACCTTCATCTCATGCACGCTGCCCTTCGGCTTTGCCGGGGCGCCCATCTCCCACTCTCCAATCACGTATTGCCCTGGCAGCACCATCTCCTTCACCAGCTCGTTTTCGTAGTCGTAGAAGGCGTACAGCTTCCATGGGCCGCTGAAGGGGAAACGCACGTCGAGCTTCTTCGGGTAGCTGTCCGCCGCACCCAGCAAGCGCACCACCTTGTTCACGTTCGGCAGGAAGGGCACCTCGCTCGGCGAGCGCGGGTTGTCGGCGTGGTAGCCGAGCAGGATCGGATACGTGGGCAGCTCCGAGATCTTGAACTCGCGCACCTGGAACTTGGGGGAAAGCATCGCCGCCACGATGGCGCAGCCACGCGCGGTTGTCTCCGAGGCGTTTAGCGTGAAGCTCGGGGTACGGCCCAGCACGTCCTCCACCAGCCGCTTCATCATCGGGATGCGGCAGCCACCGCCGATCATCTCGATTGAGTGAAAGTGCTCGCGTGTGACGCCCGCTTCGACGAAGCCGCGCTCGATGACGGCCCGCACGCGGTCTAGCACGCCTTGGCACAGCTCCTCCATCGTCCCACGGTCGAACGCCGGGATGTTCACGTCGATGTCCATCAAGTTCTCCACATTCAGCGGTGCTGACTGGTTCGCGGAGAGCAGGTACTTGAGTCGCTCGCAGGCCTGCAGCAGGCGCAGACGCGCCCGCTTGTTCTCGGACACGTCCACCTTGTAGCGCGACTTTACCTCATTGACCATGTGCTGGTAGAGGCAGTAGTCGCAGTCGCGGGTGCCGTTGTTGCGGTCGAAGGTGCGTGCGAGGATCTTGCAGTTGCCACGCCAGAACTTGCACACGGAGAAGTCCGTCGCGCCGTAGCCGATGTCGAGGATGCCGACCACCTGGCCGTCCGCTTCCAACTCCTGCAGCGAGGCACCACGAAAAATGCCGTAGTCCACCGCCGAGGCCGTCGTTTCGTTGATGAGGGACATGCAATGCAGCCCAGCCACCTCCGACGCTTGATACATCAGCCGGCGCTGCTCCGCCGTGTAGTAGCTCGGCACGGTGATAACGAAGTCCCGCACATCCGCCTTCACCCGCGGATCCGTCGTGGCCGCCTCGTTCACGTACGTGCGCAGGCGCTGCAGCATCATCGCCAGCACTTGCTCCGGGTAGAAGCACTTCTCCTCATCGCAGTAGGTCACGCTGAACATGAGCCGGCCCTCATCGTCGCCTTTCACGCCGCAGGTGAGGAACTTCCGCTCAATCTCCAGCTGTGGGTCGTCCATGCGCATGCCGATGAAGCGCTTGATGAGGAAGACGGTGTTCTGAGCATTGCGGACGTAGCGGTCGAGACCCTGTTCACCGATGAAACGCTCCTCATCCAGAAAAGAAACGATGGTGGTCGTCTCGCGCTTACTGACCTCGTTCGTGACGATGTCCACACCACCGTAGCGTGTGATGGCGACGGTGGAGTTGAGGTTGCCAAAGTCAACACCGAAAACAGACATGATTTTGCGCTCGTGTACTTCCTCTTTTTTCTCTCTTTTTATGTTAACGAGCCACCTCTGTTTTCTTTTTTTTTTTTTGTTACGTGGGCTCTGCTCTTATCTCCTCGTGGGGTGTTTTAGTGCAAGGTTCTAAGCTTCTCTTCCTTGTTTTCTGTTAAATAAACTCGTATGTGCTTCTCAACTTGTGAACGCAAGTTGAGGGAAAGCAAAGGGAGAAGGAAGAAAAGAAGAAGTGTGAGGTGTAAGGCGTGAAAAGAGGGTAAAACAGAGGAAAAAGAGAGAGTGTGAGAGGGGGCTTTAAAAAAATAATGTCTGCGGAAAGAAAAAACCTCCTCTGGCAGCCCTCGATCCTGAACCAAGAATAGACCTTGGTGAGGAGGAAGCAAACAACACTAATAATAATAATAGTGAAAAAATAAAATGAGAACGACTTCGGATAAATCAGCCCTTCAACCAATCAATACTGAATTCACTTTCGGCCTGTCTGATTTTTTTCTTTCCTTGAACAAAACTAGTGCTCTTTTTTTTTTCCTCCTCAAAGATGAAATGCCGATTATTCTTGTGTGTGTGTGTTTTTTTTTTTTTAAGACAAAGAAAAAATAAAAAAGAAATCTGTGTCTATTTATTGTCTTTTTTTTTTTGCTTTTTGTTTTGTATGTAAGTTAAAAGAGTAGGATGGTATTGACGCGGACGTAAATAAAAGTAGTTGAGTAGTGAAGTAGTGTGTAGAAGCGTGGAAAAAAATCTTTTTCAAGAGCTCTTTTTTTTTTTTTTCGTTGTTGTTGTTTTATGTATACGTGTACAATCGATTGACATCAAAACGATGTCGCAAGCATACGTTTGAGTTTGAGGAAAAAAGCGAGTAGTGAAAAAGAGAGTAAAGAACGAAAGAGTGGATGAGAGAGCGCATATAGACACAAACAAGTCATCGGATAACACGTTAGGACTCTTTTATGCGAAACAAAGAACGTCTTTTTCTTTAACTTGTGTTAAACACTGAAGAGCAGTAGAGGAAAAAAAAAATGTTGATTTGCTGGACAGTCAACAAAATACAAACAAGATTACTTAACGATCATTTTTCTTTTCTTTCCTTTTCAATGTAAACAGCAACACCGAAGACGTGCGAGATAGAGTCCGCTTATCGAGTGCGCTTTCTCCCTCCTTTTTTTTTTTTTGCTCTTCTTCTTTCTTCTTCTTTTTTTTTTTTCACCAGCGTTGCAGAGTGATGGGTTTTTCTACGAAGCAACGAAGCCATCAGTTCTATATCATCCAACAACAACAACAACAACAACAGCACGAGAATCATTTTGTACTTCGCTTTTTTTCTTTCTTTTCTTCTCTCTCTCTTCTTTTTTTTTTTTTAAGCCACGAGGGAATCAACGCCACGGTCGTGACGGGGACGACGCGGAGGAACGTGCGACGGAGACATCCGGTTCAGCGACACGCGGGCTCCGACTCGGGCTGTCGTGAGCATTGTTGTTGCTGCTATTCATGTTGCTTGGGTAGTTCCGCGACTGGACCGGGCTGCGATGCTGAACAGCCGCGGCTCTTGGCAGAGAGGACGAGGGCGGCTGGCTGGCTGCCGCAGCACCGCCCGCGCTAATGCTGATGGCTTGTGGGCTGCCACTACGAAAGCCGGACGCAGCCGCAGCAGCGCCGCCGCTGCCGGTGCTCAGTGCTCGGCCCTTGGGATTAGTGTTGCGAAAAACGTGATAGCGCGTGCTGCTCTCCTTCGCGGAGGACACCATCCCACCCACGCGCTGCGCCGCGGCACTGGCTTCTCGGCAGACTCGCTCGAAGTCGTCACCGCGTCTCGCCTGCACCTTCGCGTCTTCGAGAAACGCATCCAGCTTCTGTGTGAGCTGGTCTTTTTCCCGTCGCAGCAGCTCCGTCTCCTCCTTCGCCGTCAGCGCGTCGCGGCGAGCGGCGTCCGCTGCCTGGCGCAACTCCGGCAACTCCCGCAACCGTCGCTGCAGCTCGTCCATCTGCTGCGACCACTGCGCCACGTCCTCGCCGCGCTGCCGCAGCGTCTTGACCTCCTCGCGCAGCGTCGTGCACTCACGCTGGATCAGCTGGTACTGCTCGTGCAGCCGCAGGTTTTCCCGCATGAGCTGCTCCTTGTCCTGCGATTGGCGGTCGTGGGCGATACTAGCGTTTTCCAGCTCGCCACAGCGGGACCGCAGCGTCTTCACCTCCTCCTGCAGCGACGCCCGCGCCTTCTCTGCCGTGCGCCAGTCGGCTTGGAGGGCGGTGTAGCGCTGCTCCTGCCGCGTCTTCTCCGCACGCAGCGCCGCCGTCAGCTCCGCCTTGTCCTGCTCGAGCAGCTCACTTCGTTTTTGCAGCTCGGCTGCCCGCGTGTTGTCCTCGCCGTGAGAAGCGCGCAGCTGCTCCAGCTCGGCCTGCATCCGCTGCCGCTGCTCCGTGGACTCTTTCAGCTGCCGACGCAGGGTCTCCGCCTCGTCACGCAGGTGCGCCACGTCCTGTTCGAGCGTGCGCTGTGTCGCCGCGGTGGCCCCTTCGCGGGCAGCGAGGTCATCACGCTGCCGCTCTGCTCCTCGAGCCGTGTTCTGCGCCTCCTCCAGCTGCCGCCGTAGCGCCGTCATCTCCTCCTCCGTGACTTCCTGCACCCGCTGCAGCTCTGCGCGGTAGCGTGCCGCCGCCTCCGATTCCTGCTGCTGCGTCTGCTGCTGAAACAAGGTGTACTCGCGACTGCGGGCGTCTAAATTGCGTTCCACGACGTCCAGCTTGGCCGCCGTCTCCTCCAGCGTGTGCTGCAGCGTCGTGGCGGTAGTATCCGCCACCTCACAGTCGTGCTCGAGCTGGCGCACGCGGCTATCGTACTCGTCCTGCATCGTCCGCTGCGTCGCCTTCATCTCCGCCACCATCGTCTCCGTCCGCCGCCGCTCCTCACGGAGTGTGTCCTGCAGCTCCGTGATCTGTGCTGTCGCCTCCTGCAGCGCTGCATCGGCCTCGCTCAGCGCCACCGCCTTGTCATTCGCCTCCTTCCGCTGCTCATCCAGCAGCTGCTCGAGCTCCTCGACGCGGCGCTGCAGGGCGTCGTTCGCTTCCAGCAGCTCCGCCATCTCCTCTTCATGTGCCCGGGCCAGAATTGTCTGCGACTCGACAAGCTGCTGCGCCTTACTGAGCCGCTCCGTCATCACCTCCAGCTGCTGCTGCGCATAAGCGTGCTCTTCTGCGGTGACGGCCCCACCCTGCGTCGCCTTCAGCCGCATCTCCGCCACTACAACGTCGTGCTCGTTGTGCAGCAACGTCAGCTGCTGCCACAGGTCCTTGTTCTCCGCCATCACCGCTAACACAAACTCGTGCGTCGCCTTCTCGTGTGTGTCACGGTAGGACGTCCACTGCTGATCGACGTCCTGCAGTGCCCCTTCGGCCCGCTGCAGCCGCGCCTCCATGTCCGTCGCAGCAGAAAGGACGGCACTACGGGCCACGAAGAGACTCGTCTGCGACTCCTCGTTTGACACGACGAGCGACTCCAGCGACGTCAGCAGCCGGTCGACGAGCGACTGGTGCGTGTTTTGCATCTCCGTCTGCATGCGGTGCACCTCCACTGTCGGGATGTACTGCGTGCGGTCCTCCAGCGTCCGCTGCACCTCCTTCGGATCCAGCCCACGGTTCGTCTCCAGCTGCTGCAGCTGACGCTGCAGGCGCTCGTACTCCCACTGAAGCTCGCGCAGGGCGAGTCGCTGCTCCTCCCGCTCGCTCTGCACGTGGTGCCGCTGGTTCCGCTCCTTCACTAGCTGCTCCTCTAGTTTCTTCATGTCCCCCTCCGCCGTCGTCAGCTTCTCTACCGCCGCACCGTAGCGGTGAGTGAGGGAGGCGTAGGTAGCCTTTTGCTCGTTGAGACTCTGCCGTGTCTCGGACAACCGCACATTGGTGTCTTGCAGCTCCGCCTTCAGCCGGTCCATCTCCCGCTGTGCCTGCTGCAGCTGCTGCTGGAGGAGACTGCGCTGGAAGTCGAGACTGGCCTCGCTCACGTAGGCGGAATTGAGCAGTTGCGGTGTCGACGGCGCCGACACCGCAACTGCTGGGGAGGCACTTACGGAGGCAAGGGCTGTGGTCTTGACAGCCCTTCCCCCACTTGGCCTCCCCTCTTGTGAGGGCGACGCTGCGTTGACCCCCCCTGCAGCGTTGGAGGACGGCCCCAACGACGCTTGCATGGCCGCAGTAGGGCCGCCGCGCAGTTGGGCAGCAGCAGCACCGGTGCTGCTGCTGCCCAAAAGACGGGGATCAGCATCTTCTAGCGGTATGATAAGCGACCCTTGGTTGGACATGGCGCACAGCAGCACCGCAGATCTGTACCTGTATCTGTGTATGTGTGTATGTGCTTTTTTTTCTTTTTCGCAAAGGATGGACGACAAAAACGGAAGAAGGAAAATAAAACTGATTGTGTATTGTGTGCTTCTTGCCGATGCTCTAATTAGAAAAAAGGGAAAGTGGTCTAGTGATGAAAACGGGGGCAGATAGAGACAAGGAGCTGCAGTCCAAGTAAGCACAGTTGTTCAGTTTCGCTGCCCTGGTGTAGGAGTTGTTGCTACCCGATTGCCTTGCCGCCTGAGCTTCTCTTTTCTCCCTTTTCTTTTTAAATGTTATTCTCTTTTGTATTTTGTGTTGTGTTAAGTGCTCTCTAGCTCTATGGTCTACCAGCACTGTTTTTGTTTTTTAATTTTGCTGCTATTGTCCGTTCTCAACGGTGCGCTGCCGCAACAACAGCAACGGTGAAAGAGAAAAAGGAGCGAAAGAAGGGAAAGGAGTTGGGAATAATCAAGAAAATAGAAAGAAAGTGATGAGTCAGAAGAGCAGGTGACTTAGTTGACAATAAAAGAGGCTAGCTTGTGTCTTCGGCTCTGTTTGTTGTTGTTGTTCTTTATTTTTCTTTACGTGCATTATTAATAAAAAAAGCGTTTTCCTCCACTTTCTTGCTCATCAACGTAGATGCGCGATCTCGCAAGGGCATTAAGCTGGAGGTCGCAACGCAGAGCTTACTCTGTCGAGAGTAACGCGGCTGTTTTACCTTTTCTCCCTCACTGGAAGATTCAAACACACAATTTTCATACTCCTGCCTACCCACAGCTCGACCGCCTGAAGGTAATACTTCTGTTTCAGTTTTTTTTTATTTCTTTCTTTTTCTTCTGTCATGCAGAAAAAAAAAAAGACGAGCGTGACTGCTCTTTTCTTGGGCTGTGCGCCCAACTCGTGAGCCAAATCTACATAGGCACATGGAAGCAGAAACACACAGGAATGAAAGGGGGAGAAAAACGTAGTCGGCCCTTCAGCGCGCCTCTCCTTCCTGTGACCATGAGGAAACACTCTTACGGTCTTAACAAACAGAAGTTGATGCAAGAACCAACCAAATAGATAAAAAAAAAAAAGTAAAAACAAAGGCATTTGCTGCAGTAGGGAAAATCTCTTAGTTAATTTTTTTTTGCTCGCTTTTTGTTTGTTTTTATCGCTTCAACAAGCATTCGCCACACCGACTGTGTACAGACACCTAGTACATGTGCACATAGAGAGAAAAAAAAATCTCAGCCCCTCTGTTTCCTCATTTTGGCGTTCAAATAAAAAAGGGTGGGTTAAAAAAAAAAAAAAAGTGCACATTATGTTTGTCGAGATACTGTTTTTTTTTTTTTTTTGAGGGAGGGAGGGGGGTCGTTTGCACAAATACGCGAACTCGTAAAGCAAAGAAAGCTCTACAGACGCAAAAAAAAAAAAAAGAAGGGGCGAGTAGTTTTTCGTGGGCACAGCACCCACAGAAAGACGTTTGCACGAATAAACAGTAATCTGCACATAGGCACGGAACTAAAAACAAAACACCGTTACACACATATATACGTCACGAACGAAAATAACAAACATACAAATATAGTGTACTCCTTCTTGCCATCATCGCTACTTCAAGGCAGCACCTGCTCGCTTGCCTCGCCAGCGTTAGTACAGGGAACAAAAAAGGGGGCGTTAATGACTATTGAAAGAAACGAGTACTGCGATTCTGTGCCTGAGAAACAATAACTTGTGTGTTTATGTGATTATTTACTTGTTTGCAGATATGTGTTCACATTTTGCATTCCTTGAATGAATCAAGAAAAAAAAAAAACAAATAGGGGGTTCGAAAAAAAAAAAAAAACAATAGTAATAACGCTTTCAGAGATTAAAGCAGTAGTTAAAAGCTTGGATTAGACAACGAAACGTACGTGTCGGCCAGAGCTAAATAAAGCAAAAATCCAAAAAAAAAAAAAAGTGCGGTATTCAGGAATTGCAGACTTATGAGGCTAACAATCGGAGAAAGTTCTTTTTGCCTTTTTTATTTTCTTTTCTTTCCGTGTAAGCGGGTTGTGCGCTTTCTCCTCTCATTCGCGAAAAGAGCAACGCATCACAGTAGAGGAAAAGGTCCCAAAATTGGCTTTGAAAAAAAAAAAAGACCTCAACGGAATAGATAGGAAGATCCTGAATAAGAATCAGTGGAGAGAAAAAAAAAAAAAGAACTTGGAAATGAAAAAAAAAGGAAAATGGAAAAAGAAAAAATATGCCAAGAAAAGTAAAAGAGGTGTAAATAGCTTCAATGGTGAAAAGTACAGCGAAAACAAAACCAAAAAAAAAAAAGTCCAAAAAGTCTGTGTTTTGATAATTGAGCTAACAGAAAAAACAGTGGAAAAGGGGAAAAAAAAATCTGAGTGTGAAGAAATACACGGAGGGAGGAAGACTTGCCAATAGAAAGAGAAAACCAAAAAAAAAGTGTCTTTTTACTCAATTCAGAAAGTTCCTCGACTCAGACTTACAATTGACAGTAAAAAAGAGGGTTTTGCGACGTCATCAACGCCTTGCACACTACTCGAGTTGCTCTTTTTTTATTGTCAGTGTGTGTGTGTGTGTGCTTTTTTTTTTTTTTTTGATTGTTTGTCTGTTTATCTTTTGCGGTGTATATGTTCAACGGTTTTTCCCGCTGAATTAAATCGGGTTGTTTTACTTTGTTTTTTTTTTGTGTGTTATTGTTAATAAATAGAGCAAAAAAAAAAAAAGAGTGAACAAAAACCCTCTTTTTCGTTTTTTTTTTTACGACACTTTCTGCCATCGAGTAGAATCGGAGAAAATAAAATTATGGCCAACAAGGAAGGTAAAAACAAAATTGACTTGGGAATGCGCAGGAATAACAGAGACAATAAAAAAAAAAAACTATAAAGAATCAAAAAAAAAAAAGAAAAAGAAACGAACTCTTTTCTGCACACCGTAGCCACCACTCAAGTGAAGCAAGCCACTCTGTGGGGATCCGCATCACAAGTAACGACTGCTTTTGCAAGAGCTTTGATCATACTTCGTTAAAGGCAATCTAGGCCCATTCTTCTTTTATTCTCTATTTCGAACTTTTAAAAAAAAGAAAAAGCGCACACACACTTTTCCACCTACGTCTCCTGAACAAGAAGAAAAAGAGAAAAAGGGGGAAAAAAAAAAAGAGCTTAATGGAAAGCAAAGGACGACAAGGAAAACGGAAAAAGCAATGCCAAGAAAACTCACACTAGAATAAGGAAGAGAAACCAAAAAAAAAAAAGAACGTGCATATTGGAAAGACAGCTCGATGCTAAACGATACAACAGGGGGAGGTAAAGGGAGAAAACAAAAAAAAAAAAGAGGAAAATGGTGAAAAAAAAAAAATAAGTAAATAAATAATAATAAACAAAAAAGAGAAGCAATTGGTGACGAAAACCACAAAAATGGTTGGCACAATCATCACATTTCAAAAAAAAAAAGATAAATGAACTTTTTTGACGCTAAAAAAGAAAAGGAAAAAAGGTTCTTTCTCCCTATTATATACATAAGAGCAACGGGTTCATGAAACGCTGGAACTCTCGTTTAAACCACCAAACGGCATTCTTTTTACTTTTGCTTTCTTGTTTTTTTTTTTTTTTGCTGTTGTTGTCGTGGTTGTTGCTCATTGAAGCGTCAAAAAAGAAAATAGAGAAGAGTGTACTCGCAAACACAAGGCTGGTGCATCTGACTGTAGTCGTCATAAAGCTATGCAAACATGTATACACGTACATACATATATGTACATGCTGTTTTTGATGTGTCCTGACCTCTCGAGCCAAGAAGTACCCGCCAGGAGAACTGCATCGAAAACCGAGAGAAAAAAAAGCAGAAGAGGTACCGACGCAGAAGCCCCCACTGTTACTGTAAACCCTGCCCTGTTCAGCACAGACGGTACGGCATGCCCTGAATGAAAAAGAGCGTAAGCCTCAAGAAAACGTGAGCTCACGTGCTGGGTCAGAGATTTCAGGGGTGCGTCGCTGATAAGGAGAAAGGAGACGGGGCGATCACAAAATACAGAGAATCTTGCACTCTTTGCGGGAAAGCCGCTACTGCCGCTTTCTGCACCTCTTCTGGGTTTCTTTGTTCGTTTGTTTCACTCACAACGCACGTCACAGTGCACTTCAGCTGTTGGTCAGAAAAAAATAACTGCTTTTTTTTTCTTTTTTTTTGTCGAGATGATGTGTCTTGAAGCTTACAAGAACTAAAACCACCAGAAAAAAGTGAAGTATGAAAAAGAAACTCTGAAAGTAGCAAAAAGTAATTTAAAAAAATGGGGTAACAAGAACAAATAACGAAGACAAATGGGGAGAGTGTGAATAGAACACACGACAAGGGAAAAAGAGCGCATACACAAAGTTCAACAATTAAAAGGACGAAAAAAGGACAAAAAACACTGAACATGCTGAGCCGCTTGAAACACTATTTTAAAAAAAAGATAGATAAATAAACAATAACAGTACTCTCATTTGCATTCCTTTTTTGTTTGTTTGTTTGTTTGTGGTTACTCATTTTTTGCCTCTGGAGAAATATTTGCTTGAGAAGAAAAACCCTCAACTACTTTTGGACCTTCACGCTACTCAAACACGAAGCAGAGTAGAAGCTACAGACGTAGAGCAGCATATATATAGAAATAAAAAGGTAACCATGGTGGTAAAACAGCACTTTAAATTATATAAATTTAAAAAAACCACAACCTTCAACGCTCGAGTATTATACACTCCTTTTTTTTTTTAGTGAGCATTGTAAGGTGCTTTAATACACACGAATACAATCGCCATTAGAGAGTAATCGGGAAAAAAAAAGAGAGAGACAAAGAAAAAAAAAAGAAAGCAAGAAGCGAGCACCACTCACGAAGAAGGTCGCAGAGAGAGAGAAAATAAAAAAAAAAATAAAAAACCAAAAACGCGTTCTACGGGAGAAGAAGAAACAAAAAAAAAACAGCTTGACGGAACTTCGCTTTTTGAAGAAAATCTGAAGCTGTTACTCTTCTCCCACAGAAGCTCGTTGATCGCCTACTTTAAACGCATGTGTGTTTCTCTTCTGTGTTTCCCGTTTTGACGAGAGAGTGGAATAACACTAACGGAAAAAGCAAGTATATATACACAGTAAGTGGCATAAAAAGCCTCATGACTTTAATGTGTGTTATTTTTTTTTTTTTAAGTTCAAAGAAAAAAAAAACAATACAGGCATCGAAGCCGACACTCGAACACGAGAGAAAAAAAAAGGTGAAAAGCGCTTCATTGCTTCGCGTCTCCTTTTTCTAGAATAACCGATAAAAACAAAAAAAAAGTCGAATACACAGAAAAAAAATTGGAAAAAGCAACAAAAAACAGTTATATGCGCATGCATATAAACACTGCAAGCATACACACAGCTATGTTATCCTTTCTTCGCTCTTTCCTCTCGCTTGAAGCAAACCAGAAAAAAAAAAACTACAAATTGGAAGAGCACACACTCTCCCCTGACAGTTACGTCCAGAGAGGGAAAGAAAAAAGAAGCATCAAAAAGAAAAAAGTGGGCGCGACTTCTGGCCACTTACATAGATTCGTATACAGGTTAGCTGAAAAGAGCATTTAAGAAGCAACTGAGTAAGGAAACGAGTGAAACAAGAGAAAGAAAAAAAAACTGAGAAGCAAGAGCAAAGGCTTCGTCAGAAGCGCAGTCGACTGCGTCGTCGTGCCAGAAAACAAAAAAAAAAAAAGGAAGAGGAGAATTTCACAAAAGAGGGGGAAAAAGAAAAACAATCAAAAACGATTTTTTTTTTAAACTTCAAAGCGATGAAATGACGCTCTCAGGCAAAACGCTGCAGTGAAAAGAGAAAGTTACAAAGGGTGGTATTTCATTGTTAAAAAGGAAGGAAAGAAGAAGCCAAGCGAGGGCGAAACAGCAGACCAGATCAAACAATTGACCTGTCATCTCTTACACAGCTTGCAAAAGAAAAAAAGAAAAAGAGCATCCTCGTTCTTTGATCGTTGAATCCAAAAGACAAAAAAAAAAAGAGTTGAGAAAAGGAGCAGAAAATGTCTGCTTTATTGGCCGCAAAACCACGTTTAAGTGCTCTGCTTTAATATGAAGGCAGTAAAACAAGGAAAAAGAGTATTTGGATCTATATGCCCTTCCTAAAGACCCAGCAGAAGCCGCTCTTTACTTTTTTTCTTATTATTATTTTCTTCTTTTTTTCTTTCTTTCCTCTCATAGTTAAACAAATAAAGTAAATAAAAAGAAAGAGTTTATTGTGCGTGATTGAAATGTGCATATATACTCTTTTTTTTTTTTTTTGCTTATTGAGGGAAAACAAGTTTTTGTCGGTTATACGTCCGCCTTTGAAGCTGACACACACACACACACACACACACAACCGTAAGAAACAAAAAAAAGGCAACGACAAAAACTCGTTGGAAAAAAAAAAAGAAATAACGTCTAACCAAAATATATGTGTAAAAAAAAAAAAAAGAAAAAAAAGAGGAGGGAAGCGGGTAAGACAAAACAGGAAAAAAAGAGCATATACAAATAAACATATATATATATATATATATACTATTTTATATTTATACTTATATATATATATATATATATGTATAAGTATAAGTATGGTGGATGGAAAGAGAAAGAAAAAAAAGCCTGTCTGAATCATAGTGTTTCCCTGAAACACATAACAGGTTTGCAAAAGGCACAGCTCGAAAATTAAATTGAAAAATAAGCAGCATAGATTATGACGTGAATGAGGCAAAACGAGAGAAAAAAAAAAAGAGTCTACGACGAGCGCGTTTGTTAATATTCTCCCCCTTTTTTTTTGGCACATTGTAGAGATTACTTAAAAAAAAAAAAGGAAAGCCAAAAAAAAAAAAAAAGAAGAATAGGGGACAAAAAAAAAAAAGCGTCATACATTTAATGCGCAAACAATCGAATATTCCGTTTTTGTTGTTTGTTTGTATATATAAGAAAAAGAAGCTTAAAAAAAAACCGAAAAGAGAGAAAAGAGCGATGCGCTGAATGCCAGCATAAACTAAAATCTAAAACTCTGAAGAGAGACCTATGGCTCTGAATCAGCGTTGTGTTCTTTCTCTTTTTTTTCTTTCTTTAGCCACCAGCTGATGAGCTGCGGACCTCTGCAGAACAACAAAAACTGAAAGGAGAAAACCACCTTTAGCACAAAGGGGTTGCTGCACAAAAAAATGCAGACCCACACAACTTGTGGCTGTCAAAACCCCTCCTCACTTCTGCGAACGCGGCGTCGGGGCGTCGCTCTTCGGTGCTTCCGGAAGCCCAACCGGGCCAATCACCACCGCCTCCACCGCGCCGCGGGGCAGGTACAGCAGCGTGCCGGCCGACGCGGTGTTGGTCAGCGTCTGAACCGCAAAAGGAGTCAGAGAAATACCAAAAGAAGGGGCGACCTGCTGTGGACTGGTCGCTGCTGGGGTGTGTAGCTGCATCGACACCGCCTCCTGCAGTCGAGTCAGAGTTGCGCTAGACAGCAACGAGGAGGGCTCTGCCGACGCCCTCGCGTTACGGACTGCGGGCCGGGTCATGTTGCTCGAGGTGCTGGTCTCCGTGTCGGGTGATCCTGTGCTGCGACGCTGCTGGAGGAGCTGCTGCGCCTGCAGCTGCTGGAAGACCTGCGACTGCGCCTGGGAGTGCTCAGCGGATGCGGAGCTGTTGCTGGGCTGCCTCGCCGCTGTGGAAAACCCGTGTCCACTGCTCGCACTCGACAACTCGCGCTTGCGGGGTGCGCGTTTGAAGTCGCCCTGCACGAACGGGTCCACGTGCACGGTATGGATGAAGTTGCAGCGCTGGCCCTGGTAGCACATCCCGTTGTTCTCGTAGCCCTCACAAATGTTGAGCGGGGCTCCGCTGCGGCTTTGCGCGGAGGCGAGCGAGCCCTTCGTGACCAATAGACGCTCCGTCACAATCTCGGCTACCTGGCCATCCGACTGCATCACGCGGCGCTTCCCCCCAGCCGACAGCCGTGGATACGTGCACAGGCTCTCGTGCCGCCAGATGTAGTTCACATGGATCGGGTGGGCCTCCAGCTTCGTGAAGTCGCAGTCCGCATGCACAAACTTACAGTTGCCGCCCATCGCACAGCTCTGCGGGTCGTAGGGACGGTAGTTGCGGCACAGCACGAGGCGCGTGATGTTCAGCCGAGCCGGCGGCAGGTGCACCACCGCGCTCGACGGCACATCGTAGATGAACTTAAAGTCCGGATCGAAGACCTCGATGGTGGTTTTATTCCCCATCAACTCCGCCACACTCAGATTGCGGTTCACGCTCGCCTGCATGTTCAGCGTCGGGGAACCGTTCACCAGCGTGCGGGACCGCTGATCAGGGGAGAGGCACGTGATACCTGTCACGCTACCGTTGACGTGCTTTGCCAGCGTCGAAGCTCCCGCGGCGGCGGTGGTGGTGGTGATCGACGGCAGGTTATTCGCCACAAAGAAAGAAAAGTCCCCGCTGCTGCTCTGCAGCCCATTGCTGTTGCTGTTGTTGTTGGTGTTGAGGGAGGTGGAGAAGAAGCTGCCGGATTGGGCGAGGGCGTTGACATTGCTGCCGGTGTGCTCCATCGTGTACACGGGCGAGCTGCCGCTTTGCTGACGCAGCAAGCCTGCGGCCGGCCCCGCCGCCAGTATCGGCGCCCCGCTCGGTGAAGCAGACAGGAAGTACTTTACCCCGTCGGCAGTCTGGAAGGCTGTCGGCTTGCCGCTCAGAACAGTCGCCTGCTGCGGCTGCGGCTGCGGCTGTTGTAAGTAGAGCTCGAGAGGAATGAAAGATGAACCGTTGAGCGTGTTAAAGGAGATGCCGTTGACCGAAGAGGCGAGGCTGTGCGGCGGCTGCTGCGACTGCTGTTGAGGTTGGGTAATCGCATTGCCAGCGGCATCGACCAAGGAGAAAGAAGGGCGCATCGTCTGTTGCTGTTGCTGTGGCGGCGTCTGCGTGACACTGCCGTTGTTGTTGAAATGCGCGGATGGAAAGTGAAGTTCGCCAGCGGGGCCGCAGCTGCTGCTGCTGACCGGCATTGGACGGCCAAAGAGCCCAGAGACGTCCTCGTACACAGGGGAGAACATCTTACTTACTGTTGTTGTTGTTGTTGTTTTTTTTTTTTTCTTCTCACTGCTGTGGCTCGCCAGTGTGCGTGTGTCTCTGATGATGGCGTCTGTTGCTTGCACCGATTAAGAAGGAAGCACTGAGACAGGGAAAAGAAGGAAAAAAAAAAAGACAGCAGGGAGAGGGGGGGGGGGTACAGAAAAAAAAAAAAAGAGGAAAAGAAGAAGTTCAAAGAAAAAGGGGGAAAAGCGCGCACAGCTGCTTAATGAGTAAATTAAAAAGCAAAAGAACGTCAAAATGCAGAAGAAGAGAGAAAAAAAAAAAAAAGAAGTACAGGAATTTGGTGAATGAGGAAAAGGAAAATAATAATAATAATAATAATAATAAGGAAAAGAACGGAAGTGCGACACCGAAGCACAGAAAAAAAAAAAAAGAAAAAAACAGAGAGAACAAAAAACGGCTTCAGAAGACGCAGAGAAAATTGCGCTTTTATTTCCTTTTTCCCTACAACCAGCTGAGCAGATAAAAATGACAACCAAAAAAAAAAAACAGCTTTTTTTAGCTGGTGATTTGCTATTTATGCGTACTTGTGTGTTTGCGACTGTGTGTCCTCGAAATAAAAAAAAAAAAGAGTTGTCAGTTTTTTTTTCAGTGTACTAAGAAAAGCGAGACTTCCCTTTCCTTTTTTTTTTTTTTTGCGAGGAAGGAACAAAAAAAAAAAGGTGTATTCTCTTTTGTAAGTCGAAAAAAGGGTAGTAATAAGAACAAACTCTTTGGAAGCTCTTGTCGTAGACGCCCCTGCTCTTTCTTTCTTGCCGTGTCTGCGTAAAAGCTTGCCAGTTACACTTGTTTCGCTTCCAAAATCGACATGCGTTCAATGTCGAAGATAAGCTTGGCCGGTGTGCTCGCTGATTCAAGAACCCCCAACAGCCTAGACTAAAGGTATCCGTGAAACGCAAGCACGCCAACAACTATAAGAAAGCAAAAAAAAAAAAATGGAAAGAAAGAAAAAAGAAGAAGGAACACGAGTGCTTTATCGGCTCCTTTGCAGAATGTAAAAAGTACGCTGAAGGTATGACAACAACTTCTTTGTGTGTATCGTTGTCTGCGTTGAATCGGCTGTGAGCGTTTTCACACAATCCAAGTATGAAGTCTCACGTGCGCAATGAACTACTGAGAACACTGTTTCTTTCTTTTTTTTTTTCTTTCTTTCTTTTTTTGTTTTGCGTGGAAAAGAGGATAAAGACGTGTGTGACTTAAGAACAACAAGCCAATGGGTGGTTGTTATGAAGTGAAGAAGCAAGAGAGATAATAAACTCTGTCAGCGTGATGTGAAAACGACGAGCCACAGGGCAGAAAGTTGCCAAGAGGAACCAATATATATATATATATATATATATATGTAATAACATCATTATCAGGAGAGCCGAGAAAAGAGAAGGAAAAAAAAAAAGCAAGAGTTTTTTTTTCTGGATTTTCATAGCAATTAGTGGAAAAAGAAGAAGAGAACACGTGTGTCAATCATCTCGTGCATGAGCATTCACGTGTTCCTATACGCTACGCCGTAACTCTCATCGAGTCACACTCACAGTTCAGCCATCTCTCTCTTTTTGCACGTTTCCCTCTCGCCCAGAAAGGCCTTCCATCGTCTACGCGTAAATGAAGACAATGCGGAATGCTCAGAAAAGAAAAAAAAAAGAGTACAACAGTGCATAGAGCGCTGAACATTGGAAAACAGAGCTGTGAAACAGACCTTAAATAAACAAAAGAAAAAGCATCAGTGAACGATTAAAGACTATTAGTACTCGTGTTTAAAAAAAAAAATTATCAAGTGGTTATCACCAAAAAAGAAAAAGGAAGGCGTGTTACTCTCCTTCTTGCATTAATTTGGCTAAAAAAAAAAACACCTATATATATATATATATATATATATATATATATATATGTAGATGTAGTTTTTTTTTCTTTTTTTTTTTTTACACATGAACGGAAACACAAACATTATTTTAAGGCGTGTGTGTGCTAAATTCGTCGTTGCGTGTCTTTTTTTTCTCTTTCAATTTTGCTGTTGTTATTCCTTTGTTTTTCTTTTCTCTGTACTTTCTTATGGCAGTTTTCCAACGACAAAAAATCAGGGGACGATATTCAAAAAAAAAAAGGTGAAGAAACAAAAACAAAACAAAACTGATGTGTATTCATGTTTCTAGTTTAATACGCACACATAGAAGAAGAAAAAATGCTAAGTGACGAAGGGTGACGCATGAACAACCCTAGCATGTGCCTTTCCCTTCCTCCTTCCAAGAGCATGGAAAGGAAAAAGAAAGGACAAGCATCACGCAACTACAAATACAAGTGGTCATCACACGTTTTAAAAACTGAAATTAAAAAAAAAAAAAAACAAGCTTTGCCAAGACAAAAAGCCACGCAGTTGATGTATGTCTGTTTGTTTACTCGTCGTGACCTGTGTCTGAAGTGAGCTTCTTTGTTTGAGTGTTTCGGTTTTTCTCTCCTTGCACATTTGTGTTTGTGTACATGTGTTCTTTACCACGAACTTCACGTCAACCTGCCGTTGTACAGCTTCTCACAGCCGTTCAACTTCTTCATTCCTATTCCCCATCCTTCTTTCGCCCTCCTTCTTGAATCTGGAAAAATCACCTCTCTCTCTTTCGCGACTAGAACGGCTCGTTGCCCTGAGGATGTGGGTTTTTTTTTTCCTGTTTAGGAGGTGCATTTCGGACTTACGTGTTGTCGGATTTTCGGGTTTTACTGCCGGTGGAACTGTACCGATGCTGCGCGTTGCTTGCTACGTACGGGTCATGGCGGAAGCGGTTCTGCCGAGACTGCGAGGTTGGACTCTCCTGCGGGTTCCTGCCTGCGTCGCTGCTGCTGTCGCCCACGCTCGTGCTGATATTGATGATGTTGTTGTTCTCGTTCGCGTTGCCGTAGGGGTGTTGATGGCGCGAGTTGGACTGCGAGGTGTGAGAGGCGGTGCTCTGTGCCTCCGCCTCGACCTCCACCAAGTCCTCGCTCTCCCCGGTCAATAGTGTCGCGAAGCGCGGCGACGACGACGACGCCGGCGGTGGCGGTGGCACCCCCACAACGGAGGTGGCGCCGCCACCGCCACGCAGGCTCACCGCACCGGTCAAGAGCGTCGGCGTCAACTCCGTTGGCGTTATCGCGTCACCGCCCCTGCCACGGCCTGACAGCACCGGCGAGGCGGCAAGCGAAGCGGCGCTTTCGACGCCATCGCCGCTGGTAGTGTTGGCGTGTGGCGCGCTGGCAGCCGCGGCGGCGCTATTCGGGAAAAGCAGCGTGCTGCTCGGCGAGTTGGATGACGCGGCGTGGCCCTGTGAAGAACGGAGAACAATACTACTGTTACCAGTTGACGCCATCATCGACGGCGACTGCACGGAGGTGGCGGAGGAAGACTTTTCATGGAGCACGGCCGTCGTGAGACCTGAGGCGTTGGGGCGCACTGAGAAGGGCTGCAGTGAAAAAATCGCGGCTTGTGGACCCGCATCGCGGCGTCGCCGGGTGCGCGGGATGACGTTCACCATACTCGCGGAGGCTGCCGCAATGTTGCTGTTGCTGGCACCGCCAAGACCGCTGTTGCTTGTGCGACTGACGTTCATCGCATCGCTGTCGGTGATGCCACCACCGTACCCGTAGTTAGGCAGACTGAGTGAGAGGCGGCGGCCGTGCGGAGAGAAAGCCAGCTGCGCCTGCGGTGGCTGCTGGGCATGTTCCTGAGGGCTACCCTGCGCAGGCGACGCCGTGTCGCGTGTGGCCGGTGCTACGTTGATGCCCGTCTCGGTCGACTGCGCAGGCTCGATCCGCGACGTCGCCGCGCCAGCAGCGGCGGTCACTGGCGGCGGCGGTGGCAGCGGCGAGGTGAGAGATGATGACGCGTTTCCATCGCGGTGGCGGCTGCTGTGGAAGGCGTTGCAGCTGTTCTCTGCGTTGTCGGCGGCGACGTCGTGTACCGCAACCCTCCTGCCGCTCGACGACGTCTCAGCTACGGGCAGCAAGGGCCTGCGGCGGCCGTGGCCACCGCCGCCGACGCCGCCGCGCGCGCCACCGCGGCCGGATGCCTTCCCGCTTTTGCCGTCGCCGCCGCCACCGCCACCGCCAAACAGCGACGGCTGTGGGTGGTGGTGGTGCTGCCCGCGGCCCGGTGCGCGTTTGAAGTCGCCCTGCACGTTCGGGTCCACGTGCACCGCGTGGATGAAGTTGCAGCACTCGCCACGGTTGCACATGCGGTTGAAGTAGTAGTGTGCGCAGTGCGAGAGCGGCGCGGTGTGCTCGCGCTGGGAGGCACCCGCCAGACCAGAGCGCGCGGACCGCAGGCAGCTCATGTAGGCCTGAGACCCCCTAGTGACCAAAACACACTCAGACGGAATGAGAGTGGCAGGCTGCTTATTGTTCGGCGCCCACACCGTCAGCACATCTCCAGCCGGCAGCCGTGGATACATACACAGGCTCTCGTGCCGCCAGATGTAGTTCACATGGATCGGGTGGGCCTCCAGCTTCGTGAAGTCGCAGTCCGCATGCACAAACTTACAGTTGCCGCCCATCGCACAGCTCTGCGGGTCGTAGGGACGGTAGTTGCGACACAGCACGAGGCGCGTGATGTTCAGCCGAGTCGGCGGCAGGTGCACCACCGCGCTCGACGGCACATCGTAGATGAACTTAAAGTCCGGATCGAAGACCTCGATGATGTCGACATCCGTGGAATACAGTTGTTGTTGCTGCATCGGCGGCGGCGGCGGAGGCGCCTGGGGGCCGCCCTGCGGATGGGCGTAAAGCTGCGCAGGATACACCATAGCGGATCGTGTGTAAGAGCCTGGGTACATAAACGCCTCGACGCTGGTTCTGGATACGCAGACAGAAGGCAGGCAATGCCTTCCTGGAGAAGGACAAAAAAAAAAAAGAGCAGAAAGAAAAAAAAAACAGGAGAGTCCACAAACGACCAAAAAAAAAAAGGAGAAAAGAAAACAGGTCAAAATTAAAAGAAGCCACGAGGAGCCTAAAGAAAAATAAAAAGAAAAAACAGTAATGTCTTTAATAACAATAAAAGAAAAGGCAAAAGTAACTAATACAGTACGTAGAGCAGAAAAAAAAAAAACGAACGCGAAAAAAAAAAAAAGAGAGTTGAGTTATCAAAAATAGAAACTAGCAACAGGCGAATAAAGTGCTGTAAACCTAAGCACACACTCACTTTTCTCCCTCTTCCTCACACTCTCAGTTGCGCAGTTTTGTTTTTTTCTTTTCTATAGCCACTGGAAAGGAAAAGAGAGAGTACCAAAAAAAAAAAAAGAAAAGAGCTCACAAATCTTCAAGCGTAAAGCTGAGCTCTATCCACTGCCTCTTGGACTCTGCCTCGTTCCACACAAAAAGAAAAAAGCCCCGCGTCCGCCAGGTAAAGGGCTGACCAGAGTCGCTAATCGACAACTGTTCAAAAGAGAAAAAAAAAAAGATATATATATATATACTACAGAACACAGGAAAAAAGTGCAAATCTGATTTAAAAAAAAAAGATGCCGCCGATCTTTTTGTTTGTTTTGATTCACGTATTTCTACAGAAAATAAGGCTGTACTATAAGAAGAGAAAAGAGCAATCGAAAACCTATGGCGGTCAAAAGATCCAGCAACGAGTCTTTTCTCCGTTGTGTGTTTTTGTGTGTGTTTGTGTTGCTGTTTTGTTTTGCTTTGTTTTTTCCTGTTTCAGCTATTGTGTTTGTTTGTTTGTTTTGTTTTCTTCGCAACCTCCGCTTTGTGCGAATCTAAAAACGGTTGGAAAAGACAAGAAAAAAAAAAGTGCTATTCCGGCAGAGAATTAAAAAAAAAAAAGTAGAACAGCTCTAGTCGGCTTCCCTAGTCGGCTTCTCTTTTCTTTATCTCTTCCTTCTTTACAGAATTAACGAAAGAAGGCTTAGAAAAAAAAAAAAGAGAGAGAGACTCAAAAAAAAAAAAAGATGTCAACGCTCTTTCTTTTTCTTCTCTTTGGAGTTCACAGTCTTTAACGTTGGACTACGGTTAAGAGAAAAAAAAAAAAAAGGAGACACAGCCCAAAAAAAAAAAAAAACAGGAAAAAAGGGGGGGCCGAATCTAGAAGAAAGTCAGAAGCGGCTTGGATGGTAGGGGGCAGGGGAATATAAAAAAAAAAAAAAAAAAAGATCCAGAGGGGTGTGTTAAGAAGGGTAGGCTTGTTTAAAAGTACAAGGAGAGTTACAGAGAGAAAAAAAAAAAGAGAGAAAAAAAAGAGTATTCTTAAAAAGAAGAAAAAGAGAAAGCGAATTACACAAAGCACTGGAGTACGGACGGCGAAAACTCGGAAAAAAAAAAAACAGAGGTGATTAGAAAAAAAAAAAAGAACCTCTTAATACCAAAATATCGCCTGAGAAAAGAAAGATAAAAAAAAGAAAGAAAGCGAAGCAACCTCCAACAAGTGAATGACGGCAGAAGCGAGTGAGAACACGCCCGACAAGAATGTGAATGCAGACTATGACTAGTTCTTGGTCAACGTGTGAAAATTATATTTAAGGACCTCTTGGAGGAAGATGAAAAAACACGTGCAGTGAGTTTCTCTTCGAAGGCGATCACGACGAAAAAAAAAAAAAATAAATAAATAAAAAGACCAGAAAAAGAAAAATAAAAAGACTGAAAGTAATAACGTTCAAAACAAAGTAAAAAAAAAAAAATGCAAACAAACGCGATTGTGCGTGCGTATATGTAATGATGAAAAGAATATGGTCAGTCTGTTTTTCTTTTTTTTTTTAATCAACTATTGTTTTGAATGAGAGTAGTAAGCTAGAAAGCAGGGAAATATATAAAAAGAAAAAAAGAACTAGCAAGTTAAACTTGGTAACAAAGCGTTTTGTCCGTCGTTTTGATTCTCGATAACGGAGAGAAAAAAGGAGGAAACAAAAAAAAAAGAACAGAAAAGAAAGCCAATAAAACTCTCTGTTTGTTTGTTTTCACGTTTTTTTCTCTCCTGTCTTTCGACCTCGTATCAAGGTAAAAAAGTAGCACGGTGACTGAATGATCTTTTTCCTCTTCTTCTTTTAAACTTCGATGCAGCTTCGCTTTCACTAGCGTGGCGCTGTGGGGTGAACCTTGTCGGAGCGCCGGTCCGTGTCTTTTTCGATAGACAACACGAGCCTCTTCAAACAGCGCGCCAATATTCCAAAAAACTCTAGTCGTATCTGTGCTTTCCCTTCTGGTCCTCCTTCGCTGACGGTGATAATGAGAAGATGGAGTGAGGAATTGGTTGTCAGCCGCACACGAGCACAGCACAGCTTCTTTGAGGTTCGAGATGAAAAGGCGAACGATAACACTTCACAGCACTTTCTCCTTCACCGAAAAAGGGGGAAAGAACACAGAGCGATGCGTAGCACGAAGGGTGAACAGGAAAAAAAAACCACTGTTTCGTATAAGCTGCTTTTTTGCTAACGAGTATTAAAACAGAAAAAAAAAGAACAATACAAAGTGGTCTAAAATGCGAAAGAAAAAAGCGGAAAAGAAGAAAAAACTGTTTAATGGAGTAAAACAACAGTAATATGTAAATATATACGTGACCTATATAAAAAGATAGAAACGTGATCAGGAGCGATGAGTGCGTAGAAACTCAGTAAAAAAAAAAACCCCGGTGGGAGCCGGGGTGCTTTTGCGCAGAAAGGCGAAAAAAAAAAAATGCAAAAACGATTTGAAAGCCGTACGAAGTCCAGAGGAAATATATAAAAATAAAAATGAACGAAAAGAAAAAAAGGGGGACTGGGAAAGTAAAAGGACGCGATCAGGGAGACACCAAAAACAAGTCCAGTGGTCAGATAAAAGCCGATGAGTGCAAACAAGATGCTGTAAGCAGCTGCACCAGCCTCTGTGACGTCAAACCTTGGAAAGCACTGTTGATGGAAAAAAAGGAAGAAGAAAAAAAAATATCGGCTAGCCTATCTATTTTTTGTTTTGTACGCTAGCTGCTGTTCCCTAACCGTTTAGATTCCCTTTCCGGTTCCTCAAAAAGAAATCAAAAAAAAAAAAAAGACAGGGAAAATACTGTTATTTGGCTAAAAAGGACACCAAACCTTACAAACAACGTAGAAAAATAAGGAAGATTGATGCTTTTTTTTTTTTTCTTTTTGGCGAGACACGCAAAAGGTGTGAGAGGCGTGGTACTAATCCAGCAACTGTCAATGTGTCAAGAAATCAGAAGAAAAGTCAGACACGTCACAAAAGAGAAACGCCTGTTTTTTTTCTTTTTTCTTTTCTTTCTCTAATGTGCAATGTAATTTTGTTCTCGATTATAGAGGACTGCTTTGCGTTTTTTTTTTGTGTGTGTGTTTTTTTAGTCTTCTTCGCTATAATTCTTGGCAGACAAACGGTGAAAAAAAATACGAACAGGAGACTGTTTGTTCTCCGCGAAGCGTGTCAGAGTATGACGCGCTCCAATGCAATTTCGGTTTTTGCGGAGGAGGAGAAAAAACAAATAAATAAAAATAAAAACCCTGTATGCCGTACTTCTCTTGTAAATGCTAATGTACCGAACAGATTTGAGACGAAGTAAGGGCGTGCTAAAACCGTAGGGTACCAGTCGCTGTTTACCGTGACAGTGAGTTCCCAAGACACCGCTTTCTAATTGCACCACTGTGAGCACAAGGAACAACCCTTTTTTTTTCCCCCTTCCTCTTCTTGAAAGTACCGTGAGAGAGAGAACACAAGAGAGAGAGAGAAAAAAAAAGAAGACAAAGCGGCTTAGAAACTAAAAAAGCAAAAAGCGGAAAACAACAATATACAAAAACACTGAAATGCTGAGGAGCAGAGTCCCGCGACAGCGAAGATGAGCCTCACAGTAAGCGCAATGAAACAAAGTGAAGGGAAAAAAGGAGAAATTAAGTAAGAAAAAAATAAAAATATGTATTAATATTTAGTTTTTTTTTTTAAATGCGTGTGGGAAAAAAAAAAAAAGAAGGTGGGTTTTGTTTAATAAAGCCTTTGTTTTGGAGTGCAGAACAACAAGAGCAGTCTGTTAGCTGATTCGTGCTTTTCCTTACTATTCTCAACTACCTTCCTCGCCTTTTCTGTAAAAGACTGCCGCACACAAACACAAGCCAAACAGGAGTTTGAATCGCAGACAAGGGACGAACAATAAAAAAAAAGGTAAGCCTGAATGCACTCTTGATCAAGCAAAAGCGGATTAATTTTCGTTGTTTGCACAGCAGAAAAGTCAATCCACAGCTGCAAAAAGAAAAAGGACGAAAGAAAGTGCACAAGCTAATTTCTTTTTTTGTTGTTGTTGATGTTTGGAAGTTAATGTGTTGCAGAACAATTTTGCAGATAAGAGAAAGCACACTTTACTTTGGTAATGAAGCCCTAAAAAAAAAGTTCTCCTTTCACTATTGCAGCTCGTATACTCGCTGTGAGTGAAACCAGAAAAGATGATCAAAGAATGAAACAATAAAAAAAAAGTCCGTGTATTTCTCTCGGGTTATTGTTCGGTGAAGAATTGTAGCTTTTTTGTTGTTTCGTTCCTGTGTGTTTCTTCGCTTTTTTTTTTCCTCTTCTTATCTCTCGATGCTCAAGATATCTAACTAAGTCCCCACACTTTTTCCTCGAAAGTGATTTTGACTCGCTTACGGGTTTCCCTTGTTTGTTTTTCCTTTTTTTTTTTTAATCCTTTGACTTCTACTGTGCTGATCGAAATACAGCCACTAAGCAAACAGAAAAGCAGTTGAACGAAATTTGTTTTTTTTTTTTAATCCTATCTTCCTATCAGCGTATTTAGCTTTGATTAAAAGATCCACTTTCTTTATCGTACAAAAAGCAATCACACGCAAAAAGAAAAAGAGGACCGGGGGACGCAGAAAAAAGAAAACCAGCTCACTCAGCGAGTGCAAAGAAAAAAAAAAAAAAAGAGGTAAGACACTCGCCAGTACAAGAAAAGCAAACACTGAAACACCTGTTCTACAGACGTGCTTTTTTCCCCTCTTTCTGTTTTTTTTTTTTTTAAAGGAGGTATTGTATTAAAAAGTGCAGTTCTCCTTCTCTCTTCTTTAAATATAAGCTAAAACGAAAAAAAAAAAAGCAAGAAAGAACTTGTCTTTTCAGGTAAGTGTAGATGTTACTTTTCTTTTGACTAAAAGCAATGGACACTAGTATTATGCAGTCACAGCTGCAGAGGAAAAGACAATAACAAAAAAAAAAAAATGGAGAGGTAAGAAAAAAAAGAAGAAAAGGGGAAAAAAAAAGCACTGACACAGTGTTTAGCAGAAGTTGTGAGTGTATCTGTATGCACGTGGGACACCGAAAAAAGCAGAATCAAAGCAAAAAAAGTGGAAATAAAAAAAAAGCTGACGAAGAAGGAAAAAAAAAAAACAAGAGAATCTTGGCACAGAGAAAAAAAAAAGGACCGCGGCACAGTAAGCGTTGAATAATATGAGCAAGGAACAAAAAAAAAAAAAAGATACAAACAAGGAGAAAAAGGTAAGTTAAAGAGCCTATTGTATATGTATGTGTGCGTGTATGTACCTTTGTTTGTCTCAAAAAAAAAAAAAGTGCACACGCACAGCAAATTGTTTTCAAGGAATAAGCGAGAGAAACAAAGTAAGATAAGACTTGGCAATAAATTGGTGTTTCCCTTCCTCACTAACAAATACCAAGCGTCAAAACAAAAAAAAAAAATATATATATATATATAGATCAAAAATAAATAATAATAAAAACAGAGGAGTACGCCGTCGTAGACAAAGCAATAAGCAAAACCTGAAAAAAAAAAGGGGACAAAAAAATACAAGATTACAAAAGGTCTGCAGTACGGCGTACCCACTGGAGACCTTGATAGGAAAAAAGGCACAAGAGAAGGAGGTCAACGACGATCGACGAAGAAGAGGAAAAAAAAAAAAGAACGAAAACACGAGAAATAACAAGCTGAAAAGCAACTGAAAAGTAAGAAACTAACAAATAAAAAAAAAAAAGCTCGAGCAATTAACTACAATAGATCGAGGCAGCAGAAACGAATACAAAAAGAGAAAAAAGGACCAGCTTGCGATTGCCCAAGTGTAGCTGCTCCCTCTCTTTTCCGGCCACAATAACCTCTGAGAGAAAAAAAAAAAAGAAAAAAAAACACGAAACACGGTTTTTTTGTTGTCTATCACACTTCGATCACACTCCGGTGCACACAGTCCGAAACAAAAAGTAAACACGGGAAGACGCTTATGTACGAATTATCTCGCTATATATATATATATACGTTGAAGCTGACTACTGAGCAACTCAAGATATATACAGGATAGACAACAAAACGTCAACAACGGACTAAAGCGCCAAAGATCCGAGGGGCAATACGACAAGAAAAGAAAAAGGAGGGCAATCAAAACACAAAGAAAAAAGATACTTCTCTTGTATTATATATACGTAAGTCGGGAAAAAGAAGGTGGAGGAAAAAAAGGTAGGAAAAAGCAACTTGTAGAATTAAACACTTTTCAGTAGAATAGCTCGCTCAGGGAGAAATAAATAAAAGAAAAAAAAGCTCTCTTCCTTTTTCCTTTCTTCCTTGTAACTGGCGTGCGTGTGTACTCGCAAAACAATCCTTGTTTTTTCTTTCTTGTTTTCACGTTTTCCTGTTACGCTTCAGATAACAACCTTTGACCAGTTTTTTTTTTCCCTCACCTCCTGTCAAAACTCAACTCTCAGCTCTTCGCGTCTCTCTTAAGCGTGTCGCTTTCTCGCTGGTTCTACTACTAGCGGGTCTGAAGAGAGAATTGAATTTCAAAAAAAGAGCCGTCAGGCTGAAGAATCAAAACGACAGCTACAGTATGAAAACAGGGGGCGACGTGAGAAAAGCAAGAGAGGGGAAAAAAAACTGAGTCAAGAAGTTGCGAAACGACAACCTGGAAAAAAAAGAAAGATCAAGAAAAAAAAAAGATGTACGTGCGAGTTTTGATAGATCACAAAAAAAAAGGCAGGAGTTTTTTCTTTTTTGATGTTCTTCTTCCTCTTGTTTGATGGGACAAGTGATGGATTATGACGAAGAAACTTGATTGAGATGAGCAGAATCAAAGAGATGTCTTTTTTCTTGTTTGGGTGGAGGCTTATAGAATTAAGATGTTTTCTTTTGGTTTCCAAGCGACAAGGATTAGAATGAAACTCGTTTGGCTTTTTTTCTGCGCATTTATGTTTGTGTAAATGTGTGTGTGTGTGTGTGTTATAGAGCGAAGAAAGCAAAGAGGAGTTGACGGGGAGGAGATGGAAAAAACGCAAGACAGCGAGTTCGCCTACAGTAAGTCATTCACATACAAGCTTGAACTGTCACGACACCCCACACACGACGCTTCTAGCAGCGCCCTCAAAAAAGAAAAAAAAAAGTGTCTTTCTTCTTTTTTCTCCGTCGGGAGGTGAATGTGTGTAAACGTGTGTGCGCGCAATCGAGCCAAGCGCCGTGCGCGCACCCAGATCGCCAAGAGAAACGACAGCTGCGCTCGACAGCACACATAAAAAAAAAAAAATACAGTTTCCGTCCAAAGGACAGAGTAGCGTGGCATATTGCCCGCACTTCCTCAGACCACAACGTGCGAAATACGAGGCGGATCGCATTCAACGCAGCCGAGGTAATGGGTGCACGCCAAAGCACAGCAGTAAGCTTCTTTTTCTTTTTCTTTTTTCTTTTTTCTTTTTCCAGCCACGGAGTTACTTCCTATATAAATATATATGTGTAATATATTTGTATGCAAAGAACGAAGGAGAAAAAGCGATTGTTTTGATGGGGTTTTTGATGTTTAAAACCACACAAGAGAAAAAAAAAAAAAGACGGCACACACACAGACACACACACAGAGACAGAGAAAAAGAAATAGAAGTAGAGTGTAAAACGTAACGGAAAAATAAACAAGAAAGAAGAGTTTTTTCTTTCTTCTTTTTTTCTTTCTTTTAAAGACAACCTAACCGCATTAGCCTAGCAGCGGAAAAGAAAAGGAAAAGGAAAAAACAATAATAATAATAATAATAATAATAATAATAATAAAACTAAGAAGAGCAAATAAAAATAAAAAAAAAAAAGCATATAGCTTAGCAAATCTGGCAGAAAGATGCACCACACGAGAGATCAGAAACACAATACAAACGTTTTTCCTTCTTTTTTTTTTATCTGTTAGCAACAGACAAAAATGAAAACCCATAGTCGTATTCGGAGAGTTAAATATAAAAAAAAAAAAAAGAAGAAGAGGAAGCCCTGCATGTTATTCAGAGTGTTTTCCTCTTCTTAGCGCCGCACCTGCACAACGGCCTTCTACACGCCGCACACAAATCACAGCACGTCTCGCGCCCACCTTTCACTTCACACAGGCACACAGAGAAAGAGACACGCAAGCCACCTATACCGCAGCATACACACACACACACACACAAAAAAAAAAGCAGTATTCTTCACAAAAGGAAGACAACAACGAGAAAGGAACCGCAGCAGCAGCAGCAGCAGCAACAACGGAGGAGAAAATAGGAACAGGAACAATAATAATAATAATAATAATAATAAAGAAACAGGTGAACCGCCACACGACCATGTTTCAACTGACTGTGATGTGTGCGTATATACAAATACGCTTTTTTTTTTTTTCCATCTTTTTTCTTTTTTTTTTTAATTATATATATGTGTGTGTGTGCTTGTTTGTTTGTTTGTTTTTTTTTTTGCTCCTTTTTCTCATATCCGCGACGACGGCGATGGCGGCATCCACGCCGACGTCTCGAGGTCACCGTAGAAGGACCAGTCAATTGGGCCATTGCTCAGACTTCCTAGCGACTGCCCCAACGGCGATACTGGGCTAGCGGGCGTCGCGCTGCCGGTTGAGCTCATCCCGGGATGAGCCGGCACGAGTAGGTAGACGCCATTCGAGTTGCCGAGGTGTGACGGCGGTGGCGGCACGAGTGTCGCTGGCACGAAGCCCGTCGGCGCCCCACTGCTGGAGAACATCACGTAGGAGCCACCGCCTGCAGTGGGGGAGGAAGAGATCGAGTAACCCATCGGGCCAGGCGGTAGTGGCGGGGGCGGCGGGGGTTGTGTGGGGACGTAGCCGTTCGGTGCATAGCCGAACGCACTGCACGGCTGCTGCGGTGGCAGCGGGGGCGGTGGCGGGGGCTGCGCAGTGCCGGCGTTCGTCCCGCGTCCTGAAGCCGCGTTGACGCCGCCGTCGCCGGCCTTCCCGCGCAGCCCCGGCGATGTTGATGACTTCGACACAATCGGCGCAACTGCGGTCGGGGCCGGTGCGCGTTTGAAGTCGCCCTGCACGTTCGGGTCCACGTGCACCGCGTGGATGAAGTTGCAGCGCTCGCCACGGTTGCACATGCGGTTGAAGTAGTAGTGTGCGCAGTGCGAGAGCGGCGCGGTGTGCTCGCGCCAGTTTGTGCTGCCGCGCGTCACGAGGATGCGCTCGCTCGGGATCACCTCCGACGGCTGACGCTCGTTCGGCGCCAGCACCGTCAACTCATCCCCCGGTAGCAGGCGGGGATAGGCGCACAGGTCAAGGCTGCGCCACGCGTAGTTCACGTGGATGCTGCAGCGCGAGGCGTTCGTGATGTCCGCATGGACAAACTTGCACAACTCCCCTTTGGTGCAATTGCCCGGGTTCTCATGGGAGTAGTTGCGGCACAGCACAAGCCGCGACACACCGAGGGACGGGTGCGGACGGTGCACCACCTGCGAAACGGGAATTGACAGCAGTGTCTTGAAATCCGAGTCGTAGACGTCCACGACGGGCTCGCGGCTGCACGGGTTGCTGTGGCGGCTACTACTGCTCTGTGCGCTGAGCGGCGTGAGCGGTGCGGCAGACGAGAAGGCCACGTTGTGCTGCTGCTGTTGTTGTTGCTGTTGGGCAGCCGAGAGCTGCCCCGCAGAGGAGCTCGGCGCCATCAACTCCACTCGGGGAGTGGTGTCGGTGGGCGAGAGCGTGCCAGAGTGTGGCGCGGCTGGCGAGGTGGGGGACAGCGCCGCACCACCGCTCCCACCACCGCCGGCGGACAGGGCGACCGTCGCGTACTTATGGGCGCCGCTCAGCACCTCCTTGTCCATATCCGCCTGCGACGCCGTGCTCTTTTTGGACGCCGAGGCAGCCCCGCTGGCTGTCAAATTCATGCTGCTGTTGTTGTTGGTTGTCGTGAGTGGTGCGCCAACGGCAATCGACACAGGCGCGGCATCCAACGATGACTTGCGCGCCTCCGCCGCCGTCGTGGCTCCGCTCCCTTCACTGAAGCTGTTGCCTGCAGCTGCTGTCGCCTCCAGGGTGGTGGTAGTAGTCGTCATCGAAGTCCTGGACTTGGGCGATGTACCCAGCGCCATCGGGGAGGCGAACTTCATACTGGTGGTGACGCTCAGCGTGTGGGGGCTGTTGCCGTGTGATGACGGCGTTGTGCTGCGGTGCCCGTTGATCGGCACGGAGGCCGAGCATGGACCGCCCTCGGATCCCGTGGCGGTGCCGCCGATGGGAGTTGGGGCCCTGCTGTTGTTGTGACTGATTTTTGCGAGGGAGACAGGGGAGGCCGGAAGCGCATGGGGTGACTTCGCGCCGGCGGGCGACCCATACATGCTTGGCGACACCGCACCACCCACCACACCGAAGTGGGACTGGTATGACGAAGAGACGTTGGTAAAAAAGTTCGCAGTGAGGGGTGACGGCGCGATGATGGGCGAGCTTGCGCACTGCGCGGCAGCGGTGACGGCGCTGGGCACCGCGAAGCCGGGCGTCGTCACACCCGACGACGCGAAATGCGACTTGATGTTGGGCACAGCAGACATGGTGGGCCAAAGCGATGGCGTTCGTTCGTTCGTCTTTTTTTTTTTTTGCTTTTGCTTTAAACAATAAAAAAAAAAAAGAACAAAAAAGTGTGATTAAAACTGAAAGAGAACCTTGTCAAAAAAAAAAAAGAAAACACCTGCAACCAGTCTGTTCGATTGTCCTACTGGCACGTTCGCTCGACACCTGGAAACAAAGCACGTGAAACGACAAAAAAAAAAAGAGCTTTTGATAATTGCTTAAGAAAAAAAAAAGTACAAAAGGATAGAGTAGTCTTCTAAACAAAAAAAAAAACTGGGTCACTCTTTTTGATTTTTTTTTCTCTCTCTCTTTTCCTCGGTATAGAGTAAGTTGTCTTCTCCCTCCTTCTCTAAATACTCTACACTCTCGAAACTCGCAAAAGAAGCGGAGAAAAAGGGAATGCACGAGAGAGAGAGAGAGACCTCTTGCACCTGCACCAACGCTCCTACTCGAGTGCTACCCCTTTTGTGACTAATCGACCGCTAGTTTCCTTTTTTTTTTTCTTACCTCCTTGTTTCGTTAGTCGTAGTAGTGATACACCGCAGCCGTCAAATTATATCTATTTCTTTTTTTGTTTTTCCTCTTTAAAATAGAAAAAAAAAAAGAAACTAAAATATGTGACGTCAGTTTTTATTCGTTTTTTTTTTGTTGTTGTTTTAAGTGGTTAAAAGGGAGAAAAACAAAACGAGAGAAACGTCAAAAAAAAAAAAAAGAAAAAAGTGAAAATAAGAAATAAGAGCTTTTTTTTTTTTTTTGATCACGAAGCTGCCCCAGCAAGCGGAAAGGAAAGAAACAAAAATAACAGAGAAAAAAAAAAACAAGTTATGCAATAAAACTCGGTTTATACAGTGACAAATAAAAAAAAAAAGCCCAAAGCGCTCTTGTTCTTATTAGATTTACTTAATATTTTGCTTTTTTTTTTGTTGTTGTTGTTTCAGCCTAGCATGAATTTGAAAAAAATGAAAAAGAAAAAAAAAAGACTGACGAAGTATAGTGGTGGAATAATGTGTAGCGCCTTGTCGCTTGGCATGCGCAAACAACACGGTGCTTACGATACACGATGCAGCAACAAGAGAATCAATTCCACAATTGCAGGAGAGTTATGAAAGAGGAAAAATAAAAACAAGCCGTTTCTTTTTTCTTTTTTTTCAAGGACAGCGGCCCGGTGTGCAACGATACCATAAAACGCCACACAGATACACTAACGTGGGGTCAAAAGTGCTCAATAATTAAAAAAAAAGAAGTACGGTTGGCTTCTACAACGGTGCGAAGTTGAGAAAACAAAAAAACGAATTGTTTCAATTGAAAGTGTAGATGCGTATATGGATAGAAGAGAAAGTGGTGATGACGTCAAAAGATGATGGCTCACTTTTTATTGTTTTCCCTTCAACGCAATAAGCAGAGAAAAGAACGTAGTGGGACGAGAAAAAGGAGATGCTGTGCAAAGCAGATTCATGAAGTTGAGATGTACCAAATAGGAAAGGCATATTTTCTTTTTTACAAATTGCAGAGCGAGCAAAGAAGTCGTCGCAGGAAATACCAGCAGCACTTTCTTTCGCTTTTCTTTCTGTCTTCGCTCTCTTTTATGTTCTTCTTTCTTTTTTTTTTTTAAGGAGCGACCAAGGTTCTATTCTATATCCCACTTAGCATGGTGTTACTTGTGACGAGACGCTTGAATGATCCGAACTGTGGGCGTAAAACAGCGGAGACGCTTTGGTTCCTCCATTAGAAGAAAAAAGAGAGATATTATAGTGTCACGTCGGCAGCAAAGTTGTAGCTGGAAAAAAAAAAGCTTGTTTTTTGGCTAGCAATACGCTATGTTTTTTTTTTTGGTTGTTTGTTTTCTTCCTCTCTCTTCTAGATGTGGTTTTCTTTCCTTCTTTTTTTTTTTTGCCTCGTATGCGTCCTTGACAGAACAGCAATCCAACGCCTATCTACTCAAACACCCAGAGTCCCTGGACTTCTTCCTCCTCCCCCCCCCCCCTCTCACCGTCCTTCCATGAGAGGCAGCTAACTTCACCTGTTATGCCAACAAGCACGTGACAAGGAGTAAACGATTTGCTCCTCTCCTTCACTCGCGGAGCAAGTAGCCCTCCCACATAAACAAAGCAGATGCACACATAAACACACACACACACACACGTACATACATACAAGCACAGATGCTATAAAAGTGACAGTCACAATGAACTACGCGTGTGCGTGTATTTTACAGCGAACACATTAAGAGAAGAAAAAAAAAAGAGAGAATTGGCATCTTTGAATAAAATAAAATTAAATAAAAAAAAAAAGAGAGAGAAAGCAACAGGCAATTGAGCATGTGTACAGTGGAGATGCAGCGTGCGGCTTTCAAGGTCAACGAATGTAACAATAAAAAAAAAAACAGCCAAGATTATAAATGCACAATATGAGGAAAGACAGATAGAGGCAAGATTATGCAAACCACAAGCACACCAAATATATTCTATATGAAGAAACAAAAAAAAAAAAACAGGAGTAGCGCACGAAGAAAAAGAGCGGAGAAATTGCGTTCATTCATCTTCTCGCGCCAAAAGTATAGAGAGAAGCAATGACGAGCAGAGGATTTTTTTTCTTTACTATTAGTTTTTTTTTTTTCCTTTGGTTCTCTACGTCACGAACCTTCCTTCACGGCTGACTTGCCACTTTTCTTGTCCTTCGCCTCCACTGATTCGTCACTGGCCGCACGAATGCGGGCAATCAACACACTTGTCGAGATACCAGGTGTGCGTGGAACCGTGCGCAGAATACCCAGGCGGCGCGGCACCGCGTAGTACGTATCCGTCGGCGTGTTGTACTCCTCCCCGCACACGACGATGTGGATGTTGTAGTATCGTATCATTTCCTCCGTCACCCCGGACACCGGCGAGTTCGGGATCACCTCGGAGACGTACTTGCACAGCCGCACCTCGTCCACGCGCTCCTGCGTTGTCATGATGGGTGGGCGCTTGTAGGAGGCGCACTCCTCATCCCCGCAGACGCCGACGATGAGGCGATTGCCGAACTTGAGCGCGTTGGCCATCAACTTCTTGTGACCCGCGTGGCACAAGTCGAAGACGCCGTCGATGAAGACGTTGCACACAGGCGTAAACAGCGGCACATTCAGCGAGTACGAAAGATCCACCATCATCGCGATGAGGTACATGATCGTCCCCGCGACCGAGAAGACGTCGTTGAAGAGGGAGCCGAGGCAGAGGAAGAAAACGACAGCGTGGATGCGACGCCGGGCGAGGTGGCTGACGTACACCTCAATCGACAAGAGACCGACAATCATCGCGTCACCCACCACACTTAACAGGTTGTACTGGCTGAGCGGAAGAAGGTAGAAAACGGGCAGCACACGCGCCGCCAGGCAGAGCACAATGATGCTCTTGTACCGCTTCTTCATCTTCAGCAGGGCGATGTTGGCAAAAGTCAAGATGACGAGTGTGTTGTAGCCAACCTGCGCGTTCGCCAGAACATAGCCGAGGATGTCGCGGCACACCTCGGGGAAAAACCACCGCGCAATCAGTAGCAGCACCATCGCAAACGACAGCTCCGAGTCGCGGAAGAGGTATGTGGCGACATAGGCGAGATTCTTCACGCGATCCTTCTTCAGATTTGACGCGTTGATGCGCCCCAGCACCGTGTTCAGCTCAATCAGCTGCAGAGTCAACAGGAAGTACCATTTTGTGCCGATGTCGTCAATGTGAAAAATCTCCAGCAGCGTCAGCGCCATTAAGACACGTGCCATGGAGGAGCAGATGCGAGAGAAGATGTCGCCCAGGCTGGTCGCACTGCGGCAGCGCTTCGCGTGCACGCCGTCTACCGAGCCGCAGGTGATTGAAATGACGAGCAGCATCATCGCCAGCACCGTCGCTGTCTGCACGGTGCGGTCCGTGTGAAAGAAGTCCGTGTAAGCTGTTTGCGGAGGCTGCAGAATGCTGCTACCGCTTCCCATGCCATTCGCGCCATCCGACCCGCCTGTCACACCGAACGTCTGGGCCAGCTTCGCCCAGTTTAAATTCTTCTGGTCGATATTCGCCGCCACCAGGGGCACCTGACCGGCGCCGCGTAGACCGTACGCCTGCAGGGTAGACTTCATGTCGTCCAGGACCTCCTTCGAGGCGGAGGTGCCCTCACCAAAGTGGTAGTAGGTGCTGATGAGCTGGTAGGCCTGCATGCTGCTGAGCAACCCGGCGAGCGTGATCGCATTCGGCGCCACCTGTTCGCTCAAACACGTGTAGCTGATCAGAAGCCATAGTGGGTGGAAAAGCCGCGTTACGAAACTGCTAGGTCGCGTGTTGACGTCGCTGTTTGCGCGGTAAATAAGCTCCCGCTCTTCCGTCGTGAAAAGGAAGCTGTGCTCGAGCAGGTGAGACGACATGACGGTGCGATAAACAAAAAAAAAAGAGCTAGGAAATATAAGTGGCCTTCTATTTGATGGTTGTGTTGTTCGCGGGATGAAGGTTGCTGCCCTGCTGATGCCTATGTCAGTGGCGAGAGCCCCTTAGTGATGTAAAGCATACAGTAATTGAACAGATAAAGCCTATAAAAAAAAAAAAAGAAATTGAGGTTACTCCTCCTTTTCTTTCTCTGTCTTGTTTTTTTTTTTTTTTTTGCTGCTGTTGCTTTTGTGTGTGTGCGTATGTAATATACGTTACTTAATACAGTTTTTTTTTTTTTTTTGATGCCAGAATGATGGAGATTGGACCACGCCCCTTCCGCTACCCCAAAGGCTGGTGTTGCGCTCGTTAGGATTCCCTATTGTGAGTATAACAGAAGAGAGGCAAGGAAGAAAAAGAAAAAAAAAAGAAAAACCAGTTTCCCCAACTAAGAAACACGGAAACAATAGCAGCAGTGGTAGCAAAGGAAGCGTAGTACTATTGTTTTCCTTTTTTTTTTTAAATTCCACTTCAATAAAAAACAAAACAACAATAATAAACAGTAAGGCGATATGATCTGGCTAGATATAGATGATAAAGCTGCCAGCGCAGTAGTCCTTTCTTCTTTTGGGGGTATGCGTGTGAGTATGTGATTGTGTGCGCACGTATACGTCTATGCGTATACGCAATAACGGCCCCTTGCACGAGAGATCTGCAAGTGAAATACCGCAATGAGGATGTATAAAGTGTATTCGTGTACTACACTCTCGCTTCTCAGCAGCTTCGCCAAAGACCAAAAATGTCCAACGTAGGTGATGTGTTCTGTACTGTTCTACAAGATAAAACAAAGCAGAAAGAGGAAAAAAAGGAGAGGTTGAGAGAGAGACAAAGAACGTTTTAAGAAGTGAATCGAGTAAAAACAACATAAAACCTAAAAAAAAAAAAAATAAAGCCTTCAAAAGTCTCCGCTTTTTTTTTGTTTGCTCTGTGTGCCCCCTAATTGAGAGTGTTTAGCCCGATGCGTGGGCATGTATCTAAAATGCTCGCCTGTAAAATGAGTCTTGCCTGAGGAAAAAAAAAAACAGCAAGTATATCATTTAGTCTGGCAAACATTTACAAACATCCACACACGCACACACACACAATCGCATTCTCATTCGCCTTCTCTATTTGGATCGCCAAAGGCCATAGAGAAGGGAAGGGAATCAAAAAAAAGCACAAACGCTCGCACCACTGCCTGGAAACCCTAAGTACCACCAAAAAAAAAAAAAAGCACAGCGGGCTGCTCATCCAGTAAACTGTCGTGTGAGTCTGCACACACTGCGCACTCACAAACAAAGCCGTACTCTATGTTGCTTTTCCTTTTCCCTTCTTCGTCTTTATGTGGTTTGAGTTGTTCTTTCTTACAACGGGGATATATACACACATATATATATATACACAAAGCTCGTTTTTCTCTTCTTCCACAGAAACGAAAATAAAAAAAAAAAGTGAAAGTGGGGAACGGAGGCTGACTGCTTTTACATGTTGCGCACAGACAAACGCGTACCAAGCAAAAAAAAAAAAAACAACCAGTGAAACAAAAATGAGGAAAGAGGAGGAGGGGGGGGAATGACAACACATAAAAACTCTTACACGCGAAGATCAATGATAATAAAAGCAAGTAGTTCTTGTATCTGCTAATGTTGAGGGGAAAGGGATACATGCTGGTCCATTGGGTTTTTTTTTTGCATATATATATATACATATATATATATATATATGTGTGTGTGTGTTTGAGTACATGTGCGGGTGCAATGAGACAAATGAACAACACGCACGTGCTTCTTTGCACGCAGTCAGGTTAGTCAAAGAGCACAACCAAAGCAGTCATCGGTTGAGAAAAGACAACAAAAAAAAAAAAAGAAGACGAGGGGCCAACAGAGAAACATCTTAGCACTGTTTAGACAAGAAAAAAAAAAAACAACCACCATCACCATAAATATAATCATCCGGTTTTCGAAGCTGAAATAGAGAACGCTCACGACAAAGAGTGAGGTGAAAGAAAAAAAAAAAAGGAAAAGGAAACGAAGAACAATACATCCAGAAGGAAAGAAGAAAAAAAAAAAAGCCTGAGAAGCAGCTTAAAAAAGAAAAAGACAGGAAAAAGCTCTTTGCCGGCGCTTACTTCTTTTCCTCCTCCTCCTCCTCCTCCACTTCCTCCACGAGGTAAATGCCCACAACTGCACGCATGAGCAACTCGGCCGAGCACTCGAAACTCGCGCCCCAACGGCACGGATCGCCCTCCAGCAGCTGCACCGAGCCAACGCTGTTCTCCGGTGCACCGAGGACGACAATTGGCACCCTGCGCTCGTGTTCGTCGTCGTCGTCGTCGTCGTCGTCCTCGCCGATGATGTGGACGCGGTTCACGACACCGACGGAGGTGCCAGGCACGCCATGCACCACCCCCGTGTCGTAGGCTACAAGCGAAATGGTCAGCAGCCCACTCACGCCGCTGCAGGCACGCAGCAGCGCCAGCGGGTCGGTGCGGGCTGCGCCGTTGTCCTTCAACACGTCCACCGCGTGCAGTGGCAGCTTTAGTGTGGCAAAGGCATTGTTGGCAATGCTCACGACGTCGTGGCTGTCCACCGGCTGCGTGCGCCAGTCGTGCACACTGAAGGACGGCAGGGCGTAAAGGAAGTCCTCACCAGAGAAGATGTTGTTGTAGCGCTTGTACTTGCGCTTCTCATCTTCCTCGAAGCTAAGGGGTGCCCCGCCGAGCAGCGTGGGCGTCTCGATGTTCATCATCATCTCCGTGGCCGCCAGGGCAAGGCAGGAGCAGGCAGCGGAGAAGATGGGCTTGAACGGGTGGTGAACGAGGGCGTGCGCCATGTCGTAGCCCTTCACGTTCTCGTAGGCCGCCTCCTGCGAGGTCTCCGTCGTCAGCAGGATCATGCCGCGGGCCCGCAGGTCAACGTGATCCCAGCTGCACATCGCCGTGAACAGCACCCTCAGAGGGCAGGCAAAGGTGCGGTGGAAGGAGGAGGGGTTCGCGTCCGACAGCACGACTGTTTTCGTCGCCGCCTGGTAGTCCATTACAAAAGCAAAGCTGCTCCCATCACTGCCGTTCCACACCGCCGGGTCAGAGGCGACGATGTCGACGTCGTACTTCACAATCAACTTCCGCTTCTCCGGTCGAGCCAACACGCGCTGAATCGCTTGCAGCAGGTCATTCTCTGTCGACATCTTGTAGTCCGACGGCTGGCTGTTGGAGGAGGCGAGCGCCTTCACCTCCTCCTCGGTGGGGGGCGGGTTGCCTTCATAGAAATCGAAGTGCGTTGTCTTGACGGTGACGGCGTCATCGAGGGCGTAATGCGAGTAGTTCTCGATGACAGAGGCCGCCCCTTCCAGGGGCATGGCATACGAAAGAAAGTACGAGATGTGGAATCCCGAGAAGTTCAAAAAGCGCTCCACATTCGTGCCGGGGAAGCCCAGCCGCTCCACCGCGTCGGCGAGTACCGTCACCGGGTACGGCTTCGCGGGGTACTCGAACCGCTGGTACTGCGTCGGCGCCGGCGGAGGCAGAAAGTACTTGGCGCACTGCAGCACGCTGTCTTGGTAGGTCTTGCCGTTCAGTGCCTTGATCACCTTCTTGTCCTTCGAGGCCACGATGTAGCCGTAGCCCATGACCGCGTTGTACAGTCTTGTGATGGGCACGTGCCACGTTTTACAGAACCGCTTCACATTCACGTCAGCCAGCCGCACCATCCCGCGTGTCTCGTCGAGGCCGATGACGATGGCGAAATGCGCCGGCTCGCTGCGGCTGTCAATGCGCACATTCAGCCCCACGTTGATGTCGAAGCTGATGAGCATAACGCTCTGCGACTTTACGACGAGCTGCAGGTGGCTGAGAAACTCCGTGTCGGTGATGTTCGGCTGACCATCCTCGGCGCCGTCGCGGCGGGCGGGTAGGATTAGGCCGATGCGCACGTCCTGACTAATCTGGAGCTGCTGAAGGAAGAGGTGGTACCAAACGTATGCGGTGGCGATGGAGGACTTGTTGCTCGCGCCGACAATCATCGACAGCGGCAGCCGCAGCTGCTGGCATATCTTCGTCAGTGGAATGCCGCGCAGCTTCACGTCGCAGACGTTCGCCTTGCTGAGCAGGTTGCGGCTACTCTGCTTGCGGCGCGCGTTGTCGCTGAGGAGGAAGGTGACGGAGAGGTGGTGCAGCATAGCGAGGCCGAGCACGTGCGGCGCAATCTTCACGTCCAGCACACTCGTCATCAGCCCACCCGCGCTGCTGCCGTCCAGAACAAAGAGCGGAAAGATGGACGGCACTTTCGGTGCAAAGTCAGCGTTGATGAAGACGCGCACAAAGCCCCGTGAGAGCGAGGTGTACGGGTCGGTCAGGTTCACCGCCTCGTACAGCATCTGCAGCGACACCGTCTGTTGCTCCAGTACTAAATTGGCGAAGGCACTCTCGAAGCGGCGCGCCTTGGTCCGCGCGCCGTCTCCGTTCTCCGCCTCCTCGGGGAAGTTCAGCGGGTATTGCTTGTTGCTCAAATAGGGCGTCAGAATCGTTGCCGTGTGCTTCACCGGGTCGAAGTCGAGCAGTATGGCAAATTGTCCAACCGACTTGGGCATGTAGCGCGCCGTCTGCATCACGGCGGCCGCCTCCTCATCTGTGTCGAACATGTTGCTGCGCAGCCGCATCTGGGCCTGCTCCAACACGTAGGGCTCGAAGTTGAAGATGTACATGGACTTCTCCTCCGCCAGGTGCTGCATCAGCTCCTTGCGGAACTGTACGAGGCTCGTGATGGGGGCATGCTCGCCCATGCCGTTCATGACACTCTCCGACTCGGGGTCGAGCACCTCGGTGTCAAAGGTGGCCATCTCGCAGTGCACGTTCGGCAGCTCCTTCATCTCCTCCTCGCTGAGGTAGATGGCGGCCTCCTCGTCTTCGTCGAACTCTTCCGCGTCGCAGTTGCCGTTGTACGACGTGTTACGATGAAAGCGCGAGTGGATGTAGTCGTTTGTGACATCGTACAGCTCCGCCAGGGTGACAGTGGGGAGGGAGATGTAGTGCAAGCCCATGTGATTCGTCTTGAGCAGCTTTTCCACCGTGGTCGGGATGCCCGAGATGAAGCTGATGGCGAGCGCCGCGCAGCACAGCCACGAGCACGGCGCACCAGGCAGCACAATCCTCTCCACGTCGCGCTTATCGAACACGCCCATCTCGGTGTGGGGCAGCACGTCGCTGAAGCGAGGGATGGGGGCGAAGAATCCATCCCGCACGTGCCGGATCGCGCAGTTCTGCCGGCGCGAGACGTCGTTCAGGCCGTCCACCGCCTTGGCGTTGTCTACGCCCGGGCTCGTGTCGTCGGGGGGAACGACGCCGCTGAGCGACGCCTCCAACGACGCACGGTGACGCTGCCGACCAACGGCGAACACCTGACCCGACGCACCGTCGCCGCCGCCGCCGCCAGGGCATTCCCCGTGGTCCGCCGGTGCGGCCGAGGTTGTCGTAGAGGTTGGGGAGACGATGGAGGTACACCTGTTCTCCTCCACGTTCATCTTAATGCCGCGTCGGCCACCACCGCCGCCGCCGCCAGCGGAAGCGCTACCGGCGCCGCCCGCCGGCTTATTGAAGCCCATGCCTTGCCGCACCGCAGCACCCTCCTTGCGTGCTACGGCGTTGGTCAGGAGAGACAGCCCCGCCTGCTCCATCGCCGGTGGTGGTGGCGGCTTTGTTGGCTTCACAAAACTGCGCTGCGCTGCAGCCGGCAGGTAGCTGCCATTGCTTTCCTTCTGCGGTTTCTCGTCGTCGCTGTTGTCCGAGGCGTCGGAGCTGCTGCTACTGCTGGACTCCGGAGTTTCCAACATGTTGCTCTCGTCCAGCGAGAAACACGGGCGCGACGGGAACCTTTCCTCTCCCAACGCAGGAGACGCACGTGCAGCAGCTGCGGCCGGAACAGCAACGGTGGCCTTTGGTGCCTCCGCTTTAGCTGCGGTCAGTTGCTGCTTGACAGCCACGGCGGCGTCGACGGCCGCAGAGTTCGGCGGCGGCGCCGCCGATGCCAGCGAGGACTCGTGCAGTGTCACCTGCGCCGCGTTGACACTACGTGTCGCCTTCGCCACCGGGGCCGGCGACTCCCTGCCCCCCGCCGTCTTGACCAGCAGTGGCTCGGCGGGCATCTGAATGGGCTGCAGGTGGTGGTTCACACCGGCCAGGTTGCCGGGCTCCGGTGTCGCCGGCGCGGACAGCACCGGCGAAGACCGGCGAAAACCGTTACGGGCTAGGCCACCGCTGCAAGCGCTCATGGCACTCGTGTTCATGTTATGCGACTCGGGCACGCCGAACGGCGTCTGCGACAGCATCGGCGCCGGCGTCGCAACGGTGGAGGCCTGCAGGTGCTGCTTCATCTCCTCGTGCATCTTGATCAGCTGTCCCTCAATGGCCTTCAGGTGCGCCTCCGTCTTTTCATATGCCGTGTTCACCGCATCCACGGCGGCAATGTCGGTGGCAGAGCCAGCGGACACCCCGACCGAGCGAGCGGAGATGGGCGAAGTGGTGACGCCCGCCCCGGGCGGGTGCGTGGCGGAGACCGCGGCTATGCGCGACGTCGGGTTCAGTGTGACGCGTGGCATGTGACGCATGTGTGGATTGGGGGCTGACGTCGACTTGGGAGCTGAAGCCGCCGATACGGCAGTAGCAGCATGCCCGTTGGCGCCTTGGATCATGGATCGCCCCCGGTTCGTTTGCGGGACGCTGTAGGACATATCTGAGCAGCGTCCGATACAAAGAAAGAAAAAAAAAAACCTGCTGCTGCTCTGCTATCGATTCACCTTAAGTCTATTTTCTTTTTTTTTCTTCCCCCGCTCTGTCTGACTTTCCAGCGAAGACGCTTTTTTTCGAAAAGGCTGTGAGAGAGAGAAGCAAGAATGAGAGAGAAAAAAAAAAAACACGTGTATTACACACACGCAAGAACTTTCTGTCACTTGTAGTTGTTTGTTTGCCTGTTCTTTCTTTTCTCTTTCTCTTTATTTGTTTAGCTATACTACATGAAGTCAGAAAAAGGTACAGAGGAACCAAAAGTAAAACTATAACTATAAATCAATAAACAAAGACTCTGTTCCAAAAAAAAAAAAAAGAGGGATGGTGAGGGAGGGACAAAGTTCTTCTGAACAGTATATGAGGTCAGATATACGACTTTTACAGTAAAAAAAAAAAGGAGGAAAGTGTGTGTCTGTATTTCTTTCTTTGCGTGTGTGTGCGTGTGTGTGTGTGAATATGTATGTTTGTGGGTGTTCTGCTGCTCAACGAGAACACGTCGTGTCGTACATAAACACTGGAAGAACAGTATAAAGATAAAAAAAAAAAAAAGGTCGCCTTCAGTTTCGAAGGATGAATGAAAGATGTCACAGAAAAATCAAGCAAAGGAAAAAAAAAAGGGTAAGTTATTCGTTGGTCGACAGTAAAACGACCACTATGATGAATTAACAGGAAGAAACAAAAAAAAAATGGCCATAAAAGAGTTGAGAAAGCGTTGAGGAGTTACTCTATTGCAAAAAAAGAAAAAGAGAGCATAGATCACATTGCAAAGACGTTGAAATTCCCCCCACACACACACACACACACACCTCCCAGTCGTGACGGCATCTTCACACCAGTTTTATTTTTTCTCGCCTTTCCCCATCCAAACTCTGCACCGCTTGCATTTGCTTTCATGCGAAACAGCAGCAACTAGTGGTACCCATTATGTGACGTGTTCACACCTTTTCAACATTAAATAAAGAAACGGAGGCGGAAGCTTGATTACTAGCCAGCAATCAATTTCCACGATGATGGCATTCATTTGTGCGTTGTGCTTTGTTTTTTGTTTCCGTTTTGTGTGAGTACCTCTGTCTATTATACTCCATAGGGCATCGTATCACCGAACTTGGAACCGGCTGCTTGAGGACGCTCCAGCAACCCACTCACAAAGACGCAAGCATGTGTCGTCTAGTGCACTTTGTTCTTACTCCACCCTCCCAGTGAGGCAAACGTTGTAGGCAACCCATGCCACCGCGCACAGCAAGCCCAGCGCATTAATGAGCAACCCCACCTCGCGCGCTGTCTCCCACCACGAGCGCTGGCCCGTCACATCGCCGGAGCCACTGACGCGTCGCTGCCACTCCTCCCGACCCTCCGTCGCAGAGCAAAGGATGACGTCTGCCACCACCGCATACGTGCACGGTGACAGCCAGGACGCGGTGAAGAGCGCGTGGCGAGCGTCGCTGGGCCGAGCAGCGGGTGCCGCGATGAGGCGAGTTGCCTCTGCTTCGTCGCCCGGTGAAGGAAGAGACGCCGTGTCGCTCTCAACACGGCCGCTATTCGAGTCCGCGGCGTCCAACGGAATGCCTGCCGTAGCCTCCGTGGAGGGCAGAGGCGTGTTGACGTGGGCGCTTTCCGTCGCCGCTTCACCTGCCGGGTGGCCCACGTGGCGGCGGCGCAGTCCCTCAGTCGTCGAATTTGCCATTGCTACGCTGCTACCACCGTGCGGTGCCAGCGCTCGTGAGTCGTACTGCTTCACCACCGCGTCCATACCAGTATCCACAGTAGGAAAGAGGGCTGTTGTGTCTGCAGCAACATCACGCCTGCCATCTCGCCCCTCCCCCGCCGCAGCTGCGCCGCCCACGACAGGACAGGAGTAGAGCAGCAGATTGGCGTCGTACCTCTCGCCGCTGACGTCATAGTAGTCCTTCAACAAGCGGTGCAGCCGGAAGCCGCGACGGGCGTACAGCTGCGTCGCTTTCATGTTCCCCGGCAGGCAGTGCAGCCACACCTCTCGCATGCCCGTCTGCACCAAGAAGTGCTGTGCGTTGCGGCGTACCTCGTCCACCTCTTCGTCACTGAGCGTGTCAGACGCGAGGCAGTCACGGAAGCGTTGAGCGTCGACTTCGTCGTCCGTCATGCCACGCGCACGCAGGCGTTGGCGGGCCCTCTTGTCCTCCCACCACGCAAGCACCTCCGGGAAGAGCACGGCGATGATCTGTTCAATGAAGGAGGGAAGCTTCTGCGCTCTTGACGCCTTGGACGGCTTGCCTCCCTGACTCTTGGCGCCGCTGCCGCCGCCGTTGTTGTTGTTGTTCTTCTTCGTGTATCGAGCGCCATCCTCCTCCTTCTCCTCCTCCCTTTGTTCTTTTTTCGTTTCCGTGCTGGTGTTGTTGTTGTAGTTGCTGCTGCTGCTGTTGTTGATCGCCTCGCCCGCCATTGCGGCTTCGATCGGAGCTCTGCGACGCTGCACCTGCGCCTTGACCAGCATCGCGATCAGCTTCCGCTCGTCGTAGTGCAGGTAGTCCTGTGCGTACAAGGGGCGTTGCTTGGTGACGTAGGTGAGGAAGCGCGCCAGCAGCGCACTGCCCAGCCCGCAGCGCTGGAACCGCGGGTCAACCACGAAGGAACCGATGTACGCCGTGGGGTTAGTGAAGAGGTGGCCGGCGTCGTGGCGAGCGTAGGCGCACTGGCCCAGAATAAAGCCAATGACCTGCGTGTACGCAGCAGCGCCGCTATCCTCTGTGTTCCTCGCCTTCTCTGAGTTTGTGTGTTCGGCGGTCTTTGCCTCCTTGTCTCGATTACGCTGGGCGATGTACTCGAGCTCTGTCAAGGTGCTGTCGATCCGTGCTCGTTCGAGAATCACCTCCACCGTCGGGGGTCTCTGCGAGGCTGAGGGCGGCACCGACCGCGGGCCCGCCGCTGCCTCAGCCGGCGAAGGGGTGTAACCTGGGAACCAGGCCAACGGTGCATCTGCCGCCACCGCTTCTGCTCCCGCTGACATCGCTTGCTCCTCCTCCTCCATAGCGGTCGTGTTCGTCCAATGTGTGTAAGCGTCGGCGGTCACGGTGGCCACCAGAGCCATGCACGCATCGTGGTCCAGCAGCCATTCGTAAAAGGACGAGTTGTAACTCAGCGGGAAGGCGTCTTCGTGCATCTCGTAGACGCGCCGCAGATCTGCCGTCTCGAAGCCCCAGCGCAGCCGCACAGTGATACGCGGCACCGCGTCATCATCGTCATCGTCGTCGCCAGCGGCGGCGACGGCGGGTACTTCTGCGGATGCTGCGGCTGCTACCGGTTGTTGTTGTTGCTGTTGCTGCGCGCTTGTCTGTGGCGCCGCAGCGAAGGCGGGAGCAGTCTTGTAATTCCCAGTCTTGTTCTCGTTGTCCTCTGCTTCCACTCCCATGTCCCTCGCCTCCCTCTCCTCCATTTCCTCTGCTCCGCTGCAGGGGCGGGTTGAATCCGTGCCGGCGACATCGCCCTCGTGTGCGTCTGCCAGTGCTTCCGTGGAGCTCGAGGAGGCAACAGGGCTCCGGTTGCGCGGCGCGAAGAGTTCGTCAGGGGTGGTGGAGGTGGAGAACGGTGGTGGCGATGTCAACTTGCGTCGGCGTCGACGCAGGCGCAGTTCCAGCAGTTCGGGTTGTGGGTAGCACCGGTATTCCTCAACGGACTTCGCCTTGGCAGCAGTGCCACTGGGTGCAGTGGTGGCGAACATGTCTTTGCCGTTGGTTTCACTACTACTCGCTTGCTAAGATGTGCTGAGTTTTTTTTTTTTGTGTGTGTGTGTGTGTGGGAAGGAGATAAAATAGTGCTCAGCAGCACGGTGAGTCTAATGAGGGCTTCAAGGACCTGCTGAAACAATTCAAAAGGGGGAAAAAAGGTGGAGGAGGAAAGAGTACAAGGATGCACGTTGAAAGCACACCGAAAAAAAAAAAAAGAGAAAAGAAGCACGACTTGGCAGCGCTCTGCCTACTTCTTGATATGAAGCAGTAGTGCGTTTACACTCCTTTACAATAATAACAGCAACAATATAATTTGGGAATTAAAACAGCATATATATATATATATATAAAGAACTGTCAATCCAGTCTCATCTACTATTGTTTTCCTCTTCATTTCTTTCATCTCGCACATGAGAACGTTGTCGCTTTCTTTTCTGTTGCTGTTGACGTTCTTTTTTTTTTTCCCCTCTCTTTTTTAACCGTTGTTTTCAGCTCTCCCCAGCATGGCAATATTGCTCCTCTTTCAGAAAAAAAAAAAAAGCTCTTTCTTCTGAACGGAAAAAAAAAAAAGAAAGAAAGCAAGACAGAGAAAATACTAAACAATTTTTGATGTCATCCGCGATAACGGGTGAAAGAAAAACGCAAAGGGAAAAAAAAAAGTAACGGTGGGACACTGAAGCGAGCAAAGAGACAAAATAAAAAAAAAAAAGACTCCACACATATACTCAGTGTTTGAAAAGGTAAAATGATATTTGCGCTATGCGCGCGCTTGTGTGTAGCTTTGCCCTGTTTCTTTTTTGCATGCCGTCCACCACTTCATTTTTTTTTTTCCCATCTTCTTCTCAAAGTGCGTATGTCGCTTCGACATGAAGAATAGCTCGAAGAGCACAGAAAAAAAAAAAAAGCGCACATGTCGAACGCAAAGCCTATTGCGCTTGAACTTTTGAATTAGGTGGCGTGTGTGCGTTTTTTTTTTTTCTTCTTCTTCTCTTTTACCCTCCTTCATCGTCTAGATGCAAAGCCAGCCCTTATTAAATCCGTGTTTTTTTCTGTTGTGCAGAAACACAAATACGGTTCGCCGTCACTCAAGCAGCAAGAGCCCCTATGCACCTTCAGACATGAGAATGGAAGAAGTAATGAAAGTGCGAACGATAAAGAAACAAAACGAAAAATGAAGCCGTCGCCTGCATTGACTCACTTATCTAGCTCTGCCACCAAAAACGAAGGAAAAAAAAGTAATTGTTTTTTTTTTTTTTGGTGTCTTAATGTTTAGAATCACGAATTAAAAAAAAAAAGAGCGGCAAAATCTGTTAGTATATAGATACAAACACATATATTTTTGTGTCTACTGTTTTTACGTTGTTGAACGTAAGATATGATTACACAATTTATAGAAGCAATTTAAAAGTCCGCAGTGCTTGACACGCTTATCGCAACCATGCGATGCTCCCAGGAAAACGCTTGACAGAGTGCGTTCAGCAATTCGGCTAGCTACATCAACGTTAGATACATGAAAAGGGGAAGAGAGAGATGAATCCAGCAACCTGATCTCCTTTCTGTTGTTGTTGTGCGCTTCACCCTCTCTTTGTCTTACAACACACCTTTTGTCCACTGCGGCGTATTCGTGTTGTCCGTATCCTGTAAAAAAAAAAAAAGTAAGAGGGAAAGCGCGCGTGAACAACAGGAAACGCCTGGACTCTTGCTGTGACAACCTTCGATATAATACGGCACATGAACTCAGAGTGTACAACACCTACTCACACCCTTGCGTGCCCGGAAAGAAAAGGCAAAAAAAAAAAAAACTCAGAAACGAGCCTACTTCCACTAAAAAGTGGGAGTTTTCTCTTTCCTCTTTTTTTTTTTCAGTGTTTTAAGGCACACATTCCTTGGACGTGCACGCAGATGCGCACATGTGTGTATGTGTGTGTGTGTGTGTGGGGGGGGGGGGGAGATCAACGTGTGCGGCCGTGCCACAATGTGCGGATGCGGATGTTCAAATCAACACCTTACCCTCATTCAGTCGTCTCAACACCCACTGTACGCAGACTTCCTCGCCGCGCTGTTCTGTTTGATCTTACGAGTGGCATACTCAATCGTAAAGAAGCACAGAATCGTGTGCATGGCGCAGCGGCAAAAGTACGGGAAGAAGGCTTCGTACATGGCCAGCACGCCCTCCTCCTTCGCAATGAGGCCAATGCACTGCACCACATTGCGGTACTTCTTCTCCACACCGGCAGGAAGCTTCGCCTCGGCGGACATGCGCACACGAGCCACCTCCACCGGCATCGTCACGGCACTATAGATGAGTGCAGTGATGGCACTCGCAATGTTGACCACGATGTTGTCGTCCAGCGGCGACGGCCTCTTCACGTTCCGCTTGCGCAGCATCGTCAGCACCTGATCATGCACGGCCACCTGCGAAATACCGACGAGCGCGGCACGCGAACCTAGTGCGCCGAAGCCGCTCCACAGGCCATTCACACCACTGTTCTTCAGCACGCTGTTGAAGGCACCGACCATGGACAACTTGCCCGAGCCTTTGCTCGTGGTCTGCAGCACCAGACACACCTCCACCGGAGACGAAAGAAAAGACGCGAAGACGCCAGCAGTAGCGCCGGCCAGGGCGCGATCGAGCACCGTCGCGCTCAGCGGGTCCGCTGACTTCTTCAGCCCCATCACCATTTCACCCTCCAGAATGGCATCGCGGAAGATGGGGTAGCAGCCGAGACGGGCGGTGGTGTAGACGACCTGGCGCACCAGGCCACTCGACAGGCCCGTGTAAAAGCCTTTCTGTGCCGTGGCTTTCAGAGAGATGAGCTGGCTGGTGCCCGGCGGTGCCATCATCACGGTGTTCTTCCACATCTCGAAGGGATGGGTGAAGCACCAGGCGAACATGCCGGCAACGCCGGAGATACCGAGCGTCTGCCACCGCGGGATCGGTGACGCGGGGGCGATCACCCTCTTCGGCGGCGCGAGAACCAAGGACTCCTGGGACATTTGCTTTTCTTTTCTTGTTTTTCTTTTATTTACTTTTCTGTCGTTTAGTGTTCCGTATGTGTTTCGATGTGAAAAAAAAAAAACGCTTTCTGTTTTCCGTTTTTTTTTTTTTGATAGACTTCAAGTTAAAGGGATGCAAAGCTGAGGTAGCTGTGCGTACTTCACTTCTTTTTGTATCCACAAGTCGAAAAAAAAAAAAGATTTAAAACAGGTTATTTATGATATAGATATAGATATATGTTCTTTTTGTATAGATTCACCTTTAATGACGAAAGAAACGAGAGTTGGTGAAGTTTGTTTAATAAGGTCTTTGTGTCAGTCGAAATGGGGGTGTGGGAAGAAGGAGAAACAACCAACCATAGCCGGAGGCAATATAAAAAAAAAAAAAAAGCAACAGTGATGAAAGAAAACAAAAAAAAAGGGGGTGTAGAGGAGGGAAGTAAACAAAGGTAAGTTGATTCGAAGCAGAAAAAAAAACACACTTAATTGCTAGTGGGGTTCGCTTGCACCACACGTAATATACACACTAATTTGCCAAAATGCAAACGCACACACACACAAAAAAAAAAAAGCGGTCAGCTGCCAATCATATTAGAAAAAAGCACTTTTGAAAAAAACGTGTTTTATTGCCAATGGAGCTCGACATGTCCCGCGAGCCAGCATCGCAGCCGCCCCCACACGTAGCGATTTCGTACTCAATCTTTCTTCCACCTCCTTTCCTCTTCCTTTCCATCTCTTTCACTTGTTTTCGCTTTATCTTTCTGAATGCGTGCTCAGTAAATGCCGGTCACAGGAGAGAAAAAAAAGAGAACAATCGATGCCGCACGGTAAAGCAAGAAGCATGGTGGGCCTCACAAGTAAGCCACGTTGATTCCTCTGAACCACAAACTATAAAAGAGAGATTCTTCGGCTATATATATCCATTCAACTTGAAAATACATATAAAAAAACGGCGTAGAAGACTGTTTAAAAGTGGTTCAGCAAGGTAAAATGAAAACAGTGTCTTTTGTTTGTTTGTTTGTTCTTGAAGTAATCTTGCAAGTTCATCGCTAAAAGAGCCTGAAAAAAGGTAAGCCAAACAAAAACAAAAGGTTCGAAAAGGCTTGTGTTGTTTTCGTTTTTGCGTTTCTTTTTTAATAATTGAGGAATCACAGTTAAATGTCTAAAAAAAAAAAAACTTTTAAAAGAAGAAGAAGATACACGTGACGGAAGAAAAAGAAAAAGCGACGACCGTGTGAAGGAAATGGTGTAGTGACTTCAAACACATCAGAGAGTTCCCCACGTACTCAAAGCCTCCTTGTGAGAGCTACTGGCGTTGGCTTCTGTCGCTAGTAGACCACTTTGCAAAGAAACAACAATGACTGAAAGAAAGAAAAAAAAAGACAAATCAAAAAAAGAAAATGAGGGAGACAGTGGCACCTACCAGCGTAAAGAGACCAAAACGGACTCTCTAATGGTTTGCGTATGTTCATTCTGACTCTCTCTTTTCTTTTTTTTTTTTTGCTGTTTAAAAGCTATTTGCTGACACTGAGAGACTTCTGGCGACGCTCGCGTATCTGGCGGGTCAGGTACTCGATGACGAAGAAGCAAATCACGGTGTGAGTCGCGCAGCGGCTGAAATACGGCACGTAGGCTTCGTACATGGCCAGCACGCCCTCCTCCTTCGCAATGAGGCCAATGCACTGCACCACGTTGCGGTACTTCTTCTCCACACCGGCAGGAAGCTTCGCCTCGGCGGACATGCGCACACGAGCCACCTCCACCGGCATCGTGATTATACTGTAAAACAACGCCGTGATCACGCTCGCAATGTTGACCACGATGTTGTCGTTCAGCGGCGACGGCCTCTTCACGTTCCGCTTGCGCAGCATCGTCAGCACCTGATCATGCACGGCCACCTGCGAGACGCCGACGAGCGCGGCACGCGAGGCCAGTGCACCAATACCACTCCAGAAGCCCTTCAAGCCGGAGTTGGACCAGATGCACTTCACGGTCTGTGGCACCGACATCTTCTCTTTGCTCGTGGTCTGCAGCACCAGACACACCTCCACCGGAGACGAAAGAAAAGACGCGAAGGCACCGGCGCTGCCGCCGGCCAGGGCGCGATCGAGCACCGTCGCGCTCAGCGGGTCCGCTGACTTCTTCAGCCCCATCACCATTTCACCCTCCAGAATGGCATCGCGGAAGATGGGGTAGCAGCCGAGACGGGCGGTGGCGTAGACGACCTGGCGCACCAGGCCACTCGACAGGCCCGTGTAAAAGCCTTTCTGTGCGGTCTTCTTGAAACAGGCGAGCTGTGTGGTGCCCGGCGGTGCCATCATCACGGTGTTCTTCCACATCTCGAAGGGATGGGTGAAGCACCAGGCGAACATGCCGGCAAAGCCGGAGATACCGAGCGTCTGCCACCGCGGGATCGGCGCAGGCGAGACTTCCTTCTTTGCAGACATGTTGTTACGTGTCTCTTTCCAGAGACTTAGTTGTTATTTAGTGTCGTTTTTTTTTTTTGTTTGTCTGTTATGCGTGTGAAAGTGGCCGCTCTACTTGGAAATGGAAGTACAAAAGAGGGTGAAGGCGATATGGGTGGTGCACGTGTGTGTGCAGAACTGTGCAAATATCAAGTTTTTTTTTCCTTCACCGTTGAGCAAACGTAAAGGGTATAAAAAGGAAGGAGAGAAAAAAAAAGGGAGAATAAAAAAAAAAAAAGGGCGCCCGTTAACGAAGAGACACCCCCGCGCGGTGGATGAGGTGAGGAACAGCGTTGTTTGGTGAAGCTAAGGTGTAAGAAGGAAGCGCAGTCATTCACCGTTGTGGGTGTTCCATTCGCTGAACAGCGAAAAAAAGAAAATTACAGAAAAAAAAAAAAAGACCGCTGGACAAGTGACTCTACGATAAACGGCCAATCTGGAGCGTGGCAAGCAACAGGGATAACTGGCGTGGCTCGCAAAGAGCACGTCACACTTACCAATACTGAGGAAAGAGTACACGGATACACACACACACATATACATATATATATATATTCATATGCAAACAAAGTCAACGAAGAAACAAAAACAGTTGTTGTTGTTTTCCTTTGTTTAGAGAGTGCTATCAGCGAGATGCAACCTTGCGAGCAACTCTCACGCGCCAAGAGAGAGAGAGAGAGAGAAAAAGAACAGCTTCCACTAACGCCTTCACAACGATGCTGCTATTATAAAAAAAAAAAATGCGCAGCTTTCGGGTGCGTCGCTTCAACCTTCCGCATCCTCCAGAGAAGAGTCCTCAATGTCAGAAGTCGGCCCGCTTTCCTGCTGCTGACCCTCCTCCCTCTCCGCATCTGACATCATTTCACCGTTGACCGCCTCCATGGCACGCCGACGCAGCGCTCCACGCCAGTGGTCGTACAAGTGGGTTGGTGTACGGCCCGCAAGCCAAACGTTGCGGTAGGCATAAAAGATGTACCGGAACGCACCGGAGGCCTGCCCAAACTGTGCGACTCCGTGGAGAATGGCAGCGTCCTCCTTCGCACTGAACTTGTGGCGTCGTCGAACCGACGGTGCGGTGTTGCGCGGTGGCGGAGTGAGCGCCGGCAGATGCGCAGCCTCCGCTTCTCGTGCCGCAACCTCTGTCGTCGTCATCGTGGTGGTCACTGTCGTCGCGCGTGACGACGATGGAGAAGGAGGAGGCATGCAAGGGCTGTGCGGTGGGAAAGCGTCAACGAGACGTGAGGCGTAACGCTGTGCCGACGCAGCTGCCGTTGTGGTTGGTTCAGCTGCGGTGGAGGGTGGCGCTGCACTTCGATGCCGTTGAGCTGGCATGAAGCCGTCATCGTCGTTGCTTTTCTTGTCGTGGTGGCTGTTGCCTCGCGACTCCGTAGGCCGCTGCTCCAGTGCAGCAGCGAAGGCGTCGAAGGCACGGATGGCGTTGGACACACGCGCCTGCTCCGCATCCTGTTGAGGCTGTGGTGTTGAGACGTTTGTCAGCTGATTCCTACTGCTTGCCGACTGCTTTGCCGTCTCCGTCCGCCCTAGCGAAGAGCTTTCCTGATGTTGCTTGCCAGGAGATGATGAAGTGCGCTGTTGTGCGTGTGAAGCGGCGGGAGGCTTCGACCTGGCTGCCACGTCGGTCGCAATCGTGAGTGTTGAAGCCGGCATCGTCCAGCGTGTTGCAGAGAGCGCCGGCAGCTGCTGCAGCATCGCAATAGCATCCACGCTGTCGTCGTCCCGGTCTGCCCCCTCCGTCTCGGCCTGGATGGTGCTGCTTTTCGACGGCGGCATGTCGCTGTCCCTCTCCCGCGCCGCTGCTGCGTCCACCGCCGACCCACGCATCGAAGCAGGCGCTGCGGCGGCGGATCGTGACATGCTCGACTCGTCCGCCGCAGCGACAGTTACGGAGGCGGTGGCGGTAACGGCGTTGGCGGACAATGTCGCCTCAGCAATCGAACGATCACCAGCGCTGCGAGAGCCGGTGAGTGGGTTGACGTACGTAAAGGTGGAGAAGCGCTCCTCCAGCACCGCGACGAGAGCTGCAAGGTCGATGGACAGCGTGTCGTCTCGCGCCTGTTGCTGCTGCGGCGACGGTGACACCTCCGCGCTGTCGTGTGGGCGCTTACGCGTAGCCGTCGCAATAGTAGCTTGAGACGCCTCTATGATCGTGTCCTGCACGTCCGCGGTGCTGCGGAGCATCGCTTTTAACTTGCGCATGACAGTCAGCAAGTACAGCCTCAAGTCTCTCTCCTCCTCCTCCTCCCTGTTACAAAGCTGGATAGGGTGAGAGTGGACGTGCAGCGGTTGCGGTCGGCTCTCCCACGGGCGCAGCAGCAACGACAGTGCCGCCGCGTACTGAGACGACGACGCCGGTGCCTCGCGGCTACCCCGCTGCTCCTCGTCTGGATGCGACAGCTGTTCGGGTGAGGAAAACCCTGACACAAATGAGCTTTTTTCCTGGCTCGAGCGGTCTGGCTCGCCGGGAAAAACACAGCGGTATAGCAGTGCGTGCAGGTCGTGGGCCGTGAGAACGTCCGGTGCAATTGTAGGTGACGGAGACGACGCGGGAGAAGGTGCGGCTTCCACGTCGCCGGACTGCTGACCACCTGCCTTATCGTTTTCTTTTCTCGCTTGTGGAACGTCATCGCTGGCGGCGTTGTCGCCAGGCGCTGGCGCGCATACCGTGGTCTGCCCTGTGTGCTTCATCACGTAGTTGAGCAGCGCCGCCACTAAGCCCTCGCGATAGGTGCACGTCTGTCGAAAAAGCGGGTTGCTTGACACCGCCGGCAGCTCCAGCAGCGCCAGCACGCCGTCGCTGTTGCCACGGCGAATGTGGCTCAACAGAATCGAGTGCAGGACATCGAAGAAACGTTCGTTGGCGATGCCACTGGCATCGATGGCCGTGGACAAGGGAAGGGAGGAAGCGTTACTGGGGTGCGTCGGTAACGACGAGAGAGCCCTAACACTAGTCCGTGAGCTTCCCGGTATGGAGGCCATGCCGAGAGACATGTTTTTCCCTTTCCTTTTTTTTTTGTGTTGTTGTTTTTGCGGTTGTTTCTGAAAAACGCAAGCGAGTTCTAAGTTGGACAGTACGGAAAGCAAGACCAATACCGCAAAGCGAGTCTGGGCAGCCTTTTACAGTGTATAAGTAGATCTTTATGGGGTTCTATCCGTAATACAGTATTTGTAAGTGAAACAAATTACACAATTTGACGACAACAGCTTTCAAAAAGAAAAAAACGTAAGTGGAAGCAGGAAGTTGTCGCTGTCGTCACAAATAGTGTTTCTCTATTTGCTTTTCCTTTTTTTTTTATTCTGGCTTACGTGCTTTGATAGTAAAACGGGTGAGTTTTTTTCGCGTTGATTTACTTTATGCAGGACGCGTAATGAAAAACGTAAACTCTATTCTAGATCACAGCTGCTTAGAGGTTCCTGCATGTTTCGAAGAAAAGAGAGAACACATGGAAAGAAGTATGGAGAAATGGAGTGGAAGAAGAAGTAAAAAAAAAAAAAAGAAAGCAACTCAGAGAAAACAGATAATTAACTCTCGCGATAAAGACATCGTTGTCGACAAAAAAAAAAAAAAGAGCTTGCCAAGACGAAAATGCGTACACACATTTATAACGCGCATTCATTATGGCAGAGCGCTTGGTTGTTTTTTCCATCCTAAACCTCTTGGAGCTGCGCGTTAAAGAGCGCAGTCCAATAACGTGCGCGGCTCCACTAGCACTGTTCACGTTTTTGTAGTTGTGTTATGTGAGTTTTTCGCGAACATTCGAGTCTTTAGCTTTTTTTGTTGTTTCACGGCACTATTAATCCAAGGTATGCAAGAGACGCCCATCTAGTCTACATCGTAAAATAAACAGAGAAAAAAAGGGATCGCAACAACAACCAAAACACGCACACAAACACATCAAGATCACAGCGCAGGACGCGAAAAAAAAAAAACACGCTTCTCGTCAGTCGATGGCGAAGATGTACTTATTGGAAAGCGGCATGGCGTCGCGCTTCGCCTGCGCCAGCTGTTCCACCCGCTCCTGCTCCTTCTCCGCTGCCAACTTGCGTCGTGCCTTCGCCGCCTGTACCTCCGCTGCACGCGCGGCCTCCGCAGCCTCGGCCTCCTCGCGTGCCTTTGCCGCCTGCATCTCGGCCTCCATCATGGTGGCCCAGGCCTGCTGGCGTGCCCGTACGGAGTCCACGTCGTTGTCGTCGGAGGCACGGACGTGGTGCATCGCCTCGCCCGCAGCGAGCGTCTGCGAGGACGTCTTCCGAATCAAGGGTATTGCCTCTTTCTCGATCCGCGGCTCTTCGCTTTTGTGAACCTCTGCTGCGTTGGTGGAGGTCCTCGCCACTGTTGGTGCTGCTTCCTCGCTCTTGTTAACAGCAGGAGGTGCCTCGTCGATGTATTTGCTTTCCTCCCTCGCTGGCGCCGGCGGTGTGTCGAGTACAGCAGCCTGTGCAGGCGCAGCAGAAGACGAGGCGGTCTCGTCCTTCGCTACTCTGTCTGTCTTTTCCGCGGCCGCCGCAGCGACACGCGCCGCCCGTGCCGCCTGCACCTGCGCCATCATCGCAGCCACACGATCCTGGTCGCCGATGTGCGCCAACTCAGGTCTGCCAGTTGGTTGAGTTGAAGTGGGTACCAGAACGGAAGCTGGAAGCTTCACCTGCGCTGCCTGTGCAGTTTTATCTGACGCCGACGGACGAGGTGAAGATGGAGGAGATAGAGGAACTTGAACCGTCGGCGCCGTGGCAGGAGGGGCAGCGCTTGTTGAGTCCCTCTCCCCCACCTCCTCCTTCTCATGTTCAACCATCTTCTCGTTCCCTGCCTCTGCGGATGAAGCGACGAGCGTACCCGCCGCAGCAACAGGAGCGCCGGGCAGCGTCCTGCGCAGCTCCGCCGCCGTCAAGGCACCCGCCGGCAGCGGGGGAGGCACGACTTTTAGTATCAGCGTCAACACCCCACGTGCGCGGTCAAACCGCGCGCGTGTCGGCTCCTCCTCTACCGCAAAGGGTAGCGGCACCTCGCCCGCGTAACGCGACTGGCCCGCCGTGCGATTTACGCGTACGGCGTGGCCGTCGGCGGTGATGGTGATGTCCAGCGCCGCCGCTCGCTGCACCTCGGCAAAGGTGAGCTTCACCACGAGCTCCGCCGGAACTCCGACACGCTTGTCTGACACAGACCACCGCCACGCCTCTGTCAAGTCGACGGAGCCGCGGTGGGCGATGGTGTACGGCGGAAGGGTGGAAGAGGGGGAGGAAGGCGGAGAGGCGGCTGGTGGAGGAGGCGCAGCAGGTGTGGTCGCAGGAGTTGCAGTCGTGTTATTTTCGGTGAGGGTGGAGGTGGGAGACTTCGTGGCCCCTGAGATGTGCCTTGTCGGCCGCTGCAGCACCGGATCGCGCGGATCCACCTCGAAGGGACTCTTGCCCTGTGTTGTTCGTAGCGTTTGGTTCTGCGGCGTGCCGATGGAGAGGACGCTGCTCGGCAGACGGCGGAACTTGAACCCGTTCGACTCGCCGTACCCGCTGTTCAGATGCTCCACCGCGATCTCGGTCAGGAAGCAGAGGAACTTGTTGCTTCGCTCGGCCAGCGCCAGCGTGGCAGGGTGGAAAACGGCGTCGTGCACGATGCACGGCTGCGTGCCAGCTGCCGAGGCTGCGAACTCCGCAGGCACCTTCTGCGAAGGTGAGGCGCTCACTGGGTTGTATGCCTCTACCCGTCGCTGCGACACCGACACCGGCACCTCCCAGTTGCTGCCGTAGCGGTCCCCAGTTGAGTGCTCCGTAAACGTCTTCACCTTGTCGCTTTGGCACACGTTCAGGAAGGAGCGGATAGGAGTTGCGTGTTCCGTCGCCTTGGTCAGACCAAGCTGCTTCAACTCTGTGGAGGTGAGGCGGGTGTTGGACGGCTCCAGCAACTCCACCACATACGCAGGACGGGGAAAGACGAACTCGAAGCTGAAGTCGCCGCCCTCCCGCGCCTCGCGCTCCGCCTGCTCGAGGTACGCTTCCTCTTCACGACGGGTCTCGGGGTCCCCGAGCGACTTCATGTAGTCATGCATAAGCTCCACAAAGACGGGGTCTTTCATCTTTTCCTGAATGACGCGCAACTCCTCTGGCGTTGCTGTGAACTTGTCTGATGACGGCGCACTGGCGGCGGCACCATTTGTGCCACGAGCCAAACTAACGCGCTCTAGAGGCATTTTCTTTTCTTTTTCCCGGTTGTTGTTCTCTTTCTCTTCTCAGATCGATGAACTACAGACCAAAAGGAGAAAAGTGTGATGAGTGTAAAAACAAAAAAGACTAGAAAATAGCACGAAGAAGAAATGCGAGACAGAGCCTTTAAATAAGCAAACGAGATAGGAAAAAGTGCTTGTCTCGATTCTGTTTTTGAGCAGCACCGTTTTACGTCGTTTGAATTCCAAACCCAACTAAAAATGCACTTATCGATAGAAAAAAAAAAAGAGAGAGGGAGCAGGAGCCATGCATGAGAGAAAAAAAAAAAGAAAAGACGTGTCTTCTAGCGAGTGACATTTCGGTTGATCAAAACGCTGTTGCGTGCATACGCACTTCTACATTCGAAAAAAGCAGTACGGGAAGCTTTCCCTCCGATAACGACAACGATGGTGAACTGAGTTTTGCAACTCTACTTCTATCCATCTACGTCGTCGTAATAACCTTCGACAGAAGCTGAAATGATGGTTGGCATTTTTTTCTTTTTCCTTTTTTCTTTTTTTACGTATTCAGGCTTCTATTACTTTTATGAATTACGAGTTAGAAAAGGGAGCTTTTGAGGAGACACCTGACAATCTCAAAAGAAAAGAGCAAAAAGGCAATAAAGCAAATGTGAAGTCTGCAAAGAGCTTGGGAAAGTGGTGAATAACCTCAAGAAAGAAAAAGACGGCACATGACACAGAAAAACAACATTAGAAACTCACGTCAGAAGCAGAGATGGGAATAACTCAGAAAAGCGTCTCTTAAAGACGCCACAAAACTATCCGGCCAGCAATAACAACATTAACAAAAAGAGGGCAGTACGAACCCGCAAAAACACACACGGCAGCAGTATACAGCCATGAAAAAAAAAAAGGCGAGAGGAATCATCAGTCAAAAAGACAAAACGAGCGGAAGACGGATAAGAAGGGGAAAAAACGCACGCACACTCACAAGCACGCGGAGGCGAAAGAAAAAAATATATATGAAAAAGGAGCATTAGGGAAAGCTAAATAAATAAACGGGAATATCTTACTGTTAATCGATTGCAGGGAAAAAAAAGAGAGAGAGAGAACATTGGTACATAAAACAACGAAAAAAAAATATGTCTAATGAATAGGATATAAAAGAGCTGCAGAAGAGAAAAAAAAAAACAAGAGAAAAGGGGTATGATTAATTACTCTGCGTCTTAAGCAACCGCAAATTGGAGTAAGGAAAAGTTAAAAAAAAAAAAAAGAAGAAGAGCTATGGTTGTAGACTCATGTCGCGCAGAAATAAAAGAAAAAATGGAGAAAAAAAAAGAAACGCAACGCACTGTTACTCTCCTTTTCTTATGTGTGTCAAGGCAGTCTTCATGCAGTGACCGCACCGCATAAAGCGTGTATAACTTCTGTGCTCCTGGTCACTTGAACCGTAGTTTTATTTACTTCCTTAACAAGAAAACAGTAGATACACATATAAATGTATATGTATGTATATATAAATAAAGATATAAATAAATAAATAAATATATATATATATATATAGCATGTGGAAGGACAGCACTTTTCCTCTTTTCTTGTTCTGCGTCTCTGACGTCGTTTTTGTGACCTTTTTTTTTTTTTCTTCTCTTCTTTTTACTAAGAAAAAACGGCACGATAAAAACGAGTTGAGAAGCGTTTTCAGATATAATGTTGTATGTATGTGCGTGTGCTTGCATTAGAGAACAGAAGGCTCGTTGCTTCCCTCTGTCACACACATACACACGCACACACGCACAAGGGGGGGAGGAGGAGGGGGGGCCATCATCTCGCCGGCGGGGGACGACGTCGCCGGAAAAGCGTACGCTGCGCACTTGTCGAGGTGCTGTTTGTTGTCGTCTCATCACACGTCATTGTTGTGTTGTTGGACGGCAGTGCGGAGGGTGAGTAGGGCAAGGAGTCGCTGGAGGCATCGAGGCTGCGTTGCAAGCAGGTACGCGCAGTGCCGCTTGGCGCCCGCTGCTGCCGCGACACCGCGCGTCGCTGCCAGCCACCTGTCCTGCCTTGGTTGATTTTCGGGGTGAAGGTGCAGCCGTGCAGGCGGTACAGTTGCTCACGTGTGGGTCGCGCGTGCGCTGCGGCGCGATGCATGCGTTCCCGCATCGGCTCCGTGTAAAGCCGCTGGACCTGGGCGGACTGCCGCGGCGAGGTCAGCCGCTGCTGCTCGCGGACTTGCGCGAAGGACTGCGCGACCATGACGTCCCACGCCGCCCGGGCGTACTCATCACGCAGGTGGTCCTCGTGAAGACGAGCGACGTTCGGCGCGCTTAGGGCAGGCGGCCGCCGCCGCAGCGCTGTGGTGGCCTGCAGCAGAGGCGAGGAGAGCTGGGGGCCACGCTGGCTGCTCCGGCGACGACCGGACAGGTACAGCCCCGGCAGCCCAGCGTAGTCGCCGTAGCCGCTGCTGGAGCTCATCGTACTGGCCAGCGCGTTCATCGGGGGATAGGGTGCTGTCGGCGAGGGCTGGGAGGAGTTGTCAGACTCGACGTACGGCACCGATAGCGTGAGGCAGGAACTGGGCCGGTGTGGCTGGCGCGCGAGTGGCGAGCGCGCGGGTGCCGACGTCGTTGTCGTTGTAGCGGACGAGCCGGGCGGTGCGGCGTGTGCCAGCGGTGGCTGTGACTGCGGCGGCACTCGCTCGCCATCCTTGACTGGCATGTTGGCGAAGAACAGTGCAGGGAAGGAGTAGGGGTGCGGCGGTGGCCGATGTGCGTAGCGGGTGCCTGTTGCCACCGTCGTCCGCCATGGCTCGAAGGCCACCGCTGGGTTGCTGCCGTGCCGCGGGGAGCGCAGCTCGGCACAGTCCACGTAGTGGTAGTAGTCGTCGTTGTTGGCTGCCATGTAGAGGTCGTCTTCGTCGCCGGCGCCCTCCCTGACCCTCATCCCTGGCTCTGTGTAGTCGTGCAGGTGAGTGTGGTACGCAGGGCGATCGCCACTGATGAAGGACGACGTGGAGGCGAAGGGCAGCCGATCACGCCAGCGCTCCACGCCGCCGCCGCCGTAGCTGGTGCGCAGCCGACGCAGCAGCGCCTCCCGCCATCGCTGCTCGTCCTCCTCCTCTGCGTAGGCCTCGCTCCGCTCTTCGCCTGTGTCGCCCTCACCCTCCGCATGAACTTCTTGCTGCTGCTGTTGCTGTGCATTCAGGGATGTGCTGTTGTCCGCGTCATGTGCGCCCACGATGGCGCCTGTGGCGGTGGTGTCGTGTGGGACGACGGACGTTCCGAGAAGGCTGTGCTGCGCAGCGGCGATGAGGAGCTCGATGGTGGTGCTGCTGGAGGGCCGACGCAGCCGTGTCCGCAACGGCGGGCTCTGCTTTGCGTTGTTGAGCGGCGGTGAGAGCGGAGGGGAAGGCGCTAGCATTGGTGGTGGCGGTGGTGGTACTGGTTTCCGAGGCCGCTTCAGCTGAGCAGCGTCTGCATCACTAAGAGGAGGGGGGTGTTGCACCGCAATAACCACCGGAGCTGGGGTCACCGGTGCGCTGGTGTAGGCCTGATTCACCTGGGTGTCGCTTATGTTATTGCCCTCCTCCTCCTCCTCCTCCTCCTCCTCCACGGCTGCGGTAGCTGCCCGCGGCGGTGCCGGGAAAACCCCCTCTTCCTTCTTCAGCTCCGCGGTGGCCTTCTTGCACGACACGCCCTCTGACTTTTGTGGGGAGAGGTGGTAGACGTGCGCCTTCGGCCTCGGCCTGTCATCCGACGCCACCGTCACCCCAGCAGCGGCACCAACTCCCGCTGCGACGGTCTGGGTAGTTCTCTTGTCGAGTGTGTCGCACGACCCGGAGGAGGAGTGCACCTTACTGCTGCTGAAGCTGCTGCGGTAGCTGCTGCTCTGCGGCGGGCAGCTGTCTTTCGAGGAGCCGTCCTGAGTGTGGTCGGGCCTATCAGCGATGGACTTGGTCGTCGTTTGCAGCGCCAGCAACGACGGCTGCGTCTCGGAGTCACACATTTCTAGGTGCGAGCTGGACGACTGCTGGAAGGCGGTGTGCATCTGGGCCACCTGGCTCTGCTGCACCAGTATCAGACGCCGCATCTGCTCCAGCTGCGCCTCCAGCTGCGTCATCCGCGCCAACGCAGCTTCCAGCGCGGCTGGATCAACGCCGCCGCGGCTCGCTGCGTCGACACTCGTCGACGTGACGGTGTCGCTGCGTGGGCGATGCCCCGCGGTGTCAAGGGACGTTTGCCGGCTGGAACTGCTGTGGCGGCTTCGGGGCGGTGTGCGCGGGAAGGCCGGCCAATCCCGCGGCGACGACTCACAAGATGAGGGCTGGGCGTGCGGCATGGCAAACGTATTGCTGTGCTGTCGAGGTTGGCGTGAACCACCACCACGCCGATCCTCTCGATCGGCATCGTCGTCCTCGTCGTCCTCATCGTGTTTGGACGAGTAGGTGGACGGCGGCGTCTCCAGTGTCTCCTTGTCGTGATCCGATGCCGCTTCTTCCGCCCGCTTGCTTTGATTCTTGAAGCTGTTGCACCCCGTTGGAGCGGCGCTGCACGCACTGTCGGTGCTCGGCTCACGCAGCAGCGTCCACTTTGCATGCTTCGCCGGCGGTGGTGCGCCGTGGCCGTGGAGATGGCCACGATCGCCGATGCTGCGCCCACTGCTAGTGCCCCTGGTACTAGAGACCTCGTCGTAGCTGCTGTCGTCATAGTAGCTGCTGTCGTTGCTGCTGCTGTGCGCGGATGAGAAGTCAACGCTCTCCACATCGAGGATGCTGAGCTCTGGTGGCGAGGGCGACGGCATGCCAGCCGCAGCTGCGCCGCTGCAGTCAGCCGTTTGCGTGCGAGGCGCCATAACGGCAGCCGTCGCGGGAGGAGGCCTCGTTACAGCACTCGTGGTCACTGTCTCTTTCCGCTCTTTCCCACTGCTGCTCTCACCACCATCGCGCGCCGCAGCAGCAGCGAGCAGAGGCGGGGCGTCAACGTCGTCCAGCAGCATCTGCCGTTGAATGTCCGCGTTGACGTGAAGCCGGCTGACCTCGCGCTCAACCAGCAGTGCTGTCGGCAAGATGCCATTGGAAGCCGCCGTGTTGGGGCAGCTGCACGCGCTGGTCGCAGCGGTCGTCGCTGTGGTCGTGGTTGTGGTTGCGGTGGCCGTCGTTGTGACAGCAGCGCGGCCCATCTCAGCGAGCGGGTGGCTGCCGGCCGACCCGGGAGCGTCGGCATCCGCAGACCTGCCGCCCAGGCCAGCGGGAACAGTCGTCACATGACCCGTGGCAGAAGATGCACACATAGTGGCGGTAGCCGTGCCTTTGCCCACGTGCAGTGATGGGGTTCGTGTCGCGGCGCCTGACGCCGCGGCCGCTGGCGACCCCTCTGCAGGATGCGCCGGAAACGCGCCCTGCGCAGGTGTCACTAAAAACTCCTGCGCCGCAGGCAGCTCCATCACTTGTGCGAAATTGGCGAAGGACGTGCAGATGTGCTCGGGGTGGGTGACACTGAGCAGCTCCGCCTGATTCGCCATGTTTAGAAAGATGTTGCCAGTGTGGAGCACCTGCGAGTTCAGAGCCTCTGCCGCCCCGCATCGGTTGCTGCCGTCGCTGGTACTATCGTCGCCTTTCTCGCTAGCCTCCGTGCAGTCGGTCGAGTCCAACTTGGTACCCTCCGTCCCCTGCGTTGAGGCACGGCCGGGCGACGTCGAGCCAGCAGCGGTGCGCACGGAAGCGCTCGCGCTGCGCGACAAGGGCGACGTCGACGACCAGCACGGCTGCGCCGCGTTGGACTGCTGCAGCAGCGCTGGCACCTCCAGCGGAGCCCCCCGCCCGATGACGTGCGTGGAGGACTGTGTGACGGTTGAGCTGGCCTCGCGGCTGGTGTCGCCCTGCGCCACGGTCGGAGTCTGCGAGGCGGTCAGCTCCACGCGGCACCAGTGTTCTGCCTGAACCCGCACCGCGGCTTCAAGGGCGTTGGAGTGGGGGGCGGTCAGCGGCGTCACGAGGACGAGGCCCCACGCCGCCGTGTTGAACTCCACCACATCGAAGGAGGAGTTGCCGTCGGAGGACTGCTGCGGCTGACGCAGCTGCTGCGGTGGCTGTGCGTGTGGGTGCTGGGCCGCACTGGTGGACGCCGAGAAGGGCCGCGGAGGGAGCGCCGCGCAGTTCCTCGGTGCCGTCGCCGTGGCGGGAGTATTTCCGATGGCTATCTTTCGCCCGGCGCTGTTGTAGTTGCTGTCACTCACGCCCGCACCGAAGATGGAGCGCACCATGGAGGATTCCTCAGTCTCGTCGTTGCCCCCTTCTTCCTCCTCCTCATCCTCGTCATCACTCTCCTCATCCTCTTCCTTTTCCTCTTCCCCTTTCTCGTACTCGTCTTCGTCTTCTGCGGTGCTGCAAGCGTCGCCTTCACGATTGCTGTTGTCGTTGTTGCTACTGCAGCGGAAACTTGTGGCGTTGGATGTGGCCGTCGTGCTCTTGGACTCCTCGGCGACCTTCTTGCTCGCCCGCTGATGTGCACCGACGCTGCTGCTGCTACTACTGGTCGTAGCAGCTTTCGCGCTTTGCTGCCCGCTGCCCTGTGCCCCGCTGCCGCCCAGATTTGCCATGGACACGCACTCGTACTGAATCACGTTCGAGCGCGTGAAGATAGAGCAAAACTGGCTTCCAGACTTCTGCTGCTGCTGCTGCATCGAAGCCGCCTTCTGCTTTTCGCCTCCATTGACCTCTTCTTCTGGCCCTACGCAGGCTGCTGCTGCTGCAGTGGCGGCGGCTTCTGCTGCGCCAGCGGCGGGAGACGCCGTGTTCGGCTCACGGTAGTCCAGCACGGCTGCCACGAAGGGAGCGGCAGTGGTGCGAATGGTCGAAGAAAAGGCGTCCGCACCACCACCGCCGTAGCAGCAGCTCGCGGCGGAGACCCACGCATTGGGCAGTGTCAACATCAACTGCGGCGGTAGGGCGAGGCTCAGCACGGAGGAAGACAGCACGAGGGAGGCCTGATGAGAGGCAACGATGTGGTAGACACCTCCGTTTGGCGACATCAGCACAGAAAGGCAGCCGAGCTGCTGCAGACTCTCCTGCAGGGACTGCATCGCTGCGGTGGAGAGAGTGCTGAGGCGGCGGCCGGCACCGGCAGTGTTGGGGAAGCGGGCCGCCGTCGACCTCAGCCGCGTCGTAGCGCCACCGCTGTCATCGTCGTCGTCGTCGTCGTTTTGGCTCTCCACCTCCGTCAGCGCCTCGAAGGACAGAAGGAGATCGGTGCATGTCTTGTCCTCGGGAGAGTTTCGTTGTGGGTCGTCCGCAGAGGCCGCGTCAGACTTCGAGTCGCCAATTGGCAAAGCGATGAAGTTCGTGTTGGGCGCAGCGGCAGGGGCAGCACCGCTGGCGATGGCGGCGCTGTGCGCCCGTCGCTTCTCACACAGGAACGTGCCAAAGACCTTGCGTGCCATTACGTAGGAACTGAGGAAGCCAGCTACAAGGCGGCGCACCGACGCCGGCAGCAGCGACGACGGCGACGCCGTGGATGTGAGGACCTGGACGTGCAGCGGCGGTGGGCCGCTCGCCGTCGACGCGGTGAGGGTGCCAGTCACACTGCAGGCGGCGCGCCCTGCCGCCACCGCCGCCGCTGCCCCGAGAAAGGGGTGCGAGGGCTGAGAGGAAGCCTGGTGCGCCAAGACCTCCGACGCTGTCGGCACCACAACGGAGCTGCGGGAGGCGCTGCGCACCAGCCCCGACCGCAGCGGGGACGCCCCGTTGCTCTCCGCGCCGTCAACGCTCTCTGAAAACGTGGTAGTGGAGCGGCGTGCCGGGTGGCTGAGGCTGCGCCGCATGGCCGCCTCCTCCACCACCCCGGGCAGCAGCCGTGCGACAACGGAGCCGGAAGAGAGGAAGCCGTGGCTGTTTATGTTGGCGTTGGGAGCGGTGATGTACGCGTTGTGCCCGCTGCTGCCCAGCCCGGATGCGTTCGTTACGCTCAGGTTCGCTTCGCTGCCTGACAACATCACTGCCATCACTGACGCCGCCGCCGGGGGCAGTCCGGTGAAGGACGGCACGGCGCCTTCACTGCGGTTGGCGCGGCTGCCGTTGGAGGATGGGTTCTCCTCCAGTGTGGTAGTGTCGATAGCGGGGTGGCTGAGGCTCGTGGTGGCCGAGGCCAGCGTCGCGCCGGGCAGCCGCATCGTGCATGTGAACTCGCACTCAGCCACCACGGCAGCGGCGCGGTCGCTAACGACGAGGGACTGCGAGGAGGTCGGGAAGGCGACATCGGCGGCACCGACGTGAAGCAGCCACAACCCCAGCAGGCTCTCCACGTCCGCCTGCATCGTGTGCAGCAGCAGCTGCTCCTCTGAGGCGGACATGATGGAATCCTGCGCCGGTGCCGTGAGCGCTGCCGCCCTGGCCGAGCGGAAGGCACCGAGAGAGTACAGGTGCTCGAGAAACATGAGACCGGCCGCGCGGCGTGGCAACAGGAAGCGGGTTGTGAAGCCGCAGCCAACCATCTGCGCCTCTGCGGACCCGCTCAGCGAAACGCAGACGCCACTGGCGGAGGCCACCACGCCGGTGTTCTGCAGAGAGACGAAGCCGTAGTCCGTCGCGACGACGCCGGCGATCCCGCAGCACTCAATAACCGAAGAGTCGACGGTGGCGCGGCCGCGGTCCGTCACGAGCACGCCGACGCCCATCACCTGCTGGATGTTCGTAAACTGCACCGTTGCCTCAGCCTGATCGCGCACCTCAATCGCGGCCCACGTGATCGACGGACCCTCGAAGGAGCTGTCCGTGACGTTGATGCGACTGCCGTCGCGACACACCAGCGATGCGCCTGCGCAGCCGCCATGGAGGTCGCACTGGTTCAAGATGCAAAAGCCTTCACCATGGATGTCGAGCACACTCGTCGCCACGCTGTCCGCGATCTCAGTCGTGGTGCCGAGGGTCGGCGGTGTTGCTTTCAGCGAAGCCACGGAGCTGCCATCAGGTGGTCGCCGCGAGGCCTCTGCGACGGTGGGCGAGCCCGCCGCGTTGCTGGCCGTGGAACCGCGCCGGCGCATGCCCATCATGCGCATCGCAATGGGCAGCGTGAAGCCAGTTTGGAGGCCCAAGGCGCCGCTGCCGCTGTTCCCGGCAGCCCGCAGCGGGGAGCCCCAGACGCGTGGTTTGTGGCCAGTGTGGTGGTGAGGCATCGTGCTGTTGCTGTCGCTGTGGAGAGTACGGTCCGACAAGGGGAGCGGCGACGCATCCGTGACGGAGGTACGTGCGGTCTGCCCGCTCAGCTGCTGCGACACGGTGTCAGTGATGGTAGCGTCGCCGCTGTTCTTGTTGTCCGCGCCTGGGGCGTTCACGTTCGGTGCCACCTCCTGCATCAGGTTGGCCATCGCGGTTGCCTTCGGGAGGGTGTGCTGCCGTGACTCGTCGCTGTCCCTCTTCCCGCCGGTGGCGTTGGCGTTGGCGGTCGCGAGCGGCGGCGGCGACACGAACTGCTGGTACAGCTGCGACGTCGTGTGGTGGCCGAAGAAGCAGTTTACAAACTGCACCGGGCCTTTACCGCGCACCGAGACGTGCGCCGCGAAGGCGATGTCGACGAAGCTGATGGCGTCGTCGGCAATGATCTCGAGGGGGTCCGCGAGGATGACGCTCTCCGGCAGGGTGGAAGAGGAAGTGTGTGAGCGTCGCGAAGAAGCCTTGCTGGCGCACCGCGGCGTTGATCGGGCGTAGGCGTTTGTCAGCATCTGCAGCTGCTGGGAGGTGGCGGACGGTACCCGGGGCATCCCCATGTGCCGCGCCGCCTCGCCCCAGGCCCCAAACACGGTGGATGAGGTAGAGGAGGCCCCCTGTAACACCGTCGTCGCTGCTGATGTGGCTGTTGCTTGTGAAGATGGGACAGGTGGAGGGCTGGAGGGTTGCGCCAGCTGGCTGCCCGGCCTCGCCGGGGTCTCGTGCGTCGAGTGGAAGGATGTCTGCGTGAGAGAGGAAGCCTGCTCAGCGGCTCGCTGCGGCGGCGGCGGGGGCGAGGCAGGTTTGGAGGCCGTCGCCAGCGGCGGCCCATCTGGGAAAAAGGGTCGAGGGGCGGGGCCGACTTCGGTGGTGCAGCGAATTAAGCACGGAGCAATGTTGTGGATCACGCGCACGCGGCGATAAACCCCGAAAGGCTCGCACGGGCTTGATCCCACGCCGGCGCTGAAGCTCCTCTCTTCCGGGGCGCCGCGGTCCTCGTCCTTCTTCGCTGCTGCTGCTGCTGCTGTTGCTGCTGGATTTGCTGAGCGTGACCTGCCTATCGCCCCGCTTTGCGGTGGGAGTGTCATAGGCGCACCCCCGGCGTTCATCGCAGCCGAGTTGTTCGTGTCGCTCAGGTCCGCAGCGGCGTGCAGGGTCGACGCCAGCGTCGACTGCAGCGTCGGCTGCTGCGCGGTGCCAGCGAAACTGGCAGTGGAATGGAGAACGAAGCAGCGCGGGGCCGTGATGTGACCCAGGTCTCGCTCAGCCGTGTGCGGGGTGACGTGCACCGTGTCCCAACCATCCGAGCCGTTGTCACTGGTCGCCGCAGCCTGATCCATCTCACCGGCCTCTGACTGCATCCCAACTGTGTCAGTATTAAAAAGTGGAGAAAAGAAAAAAAAAAACTACCCTTAATAGGAAAAGACGTAAAAGAAAACAAAAAGGGTGAAAACTAAGCACAGAAAAGGAAAGGGGAAAAAAAAAAAGAAATACTGAGCTAAAACAAAGTGCGCAAAAGTAAAAGATATAAACAACTTATAGTGTATTGACTCTTCTTACGGACAAACTCGAAAAAAAAAAAAGAGAAAAAGCGTTGCGAAAAGAAACGAGGGGCGTTCGCGAAGCCAGCTTGCACAGGTGTGCAACTGCGTAACGATACTTCCCGTTTTGTTCTTTAATAATGCCCTTTGCTGATATTGTCCTCTTCCACTTAATTGCCTCTTTTTTCTATCCGTCAACTGTTACCCACGTGACAAACAACAAAAAAAAAAAAGAAAAACAGCAGCTTTAATCAACACAAGAAGAAAAAAAAAAGAGAGAGAGATAAAGGTCACAAAGAGTTTTTCTTTTTCACCTGCGTACAAGTTGAGTACTCTCTCCTTGTTTTTCTATAACAGGAATTGCCTCCCCCTCCTCTACTCTTTCGTTTTCGTTACCGTTTTTTTCTCTTTGTCCTTTTGTTTTTTTTTCTCTTTCTTCTAATATCGACTTTTTCTTTTATTTTAAGATGACGGAGTAGTTTCGTGTGGTTATTTGGTACGATTCCTCCCTTTTTTTTTCACTCTTAGAGGTCGCAAATATGAGCCGGAAAAAAAAAAAGACACTTTATTCTTCTTTCTTTTTAAGCAAAAATAAAGCATATAGAGAGAGAGAGAGTTTTAAATACGAAATCGCGTTCCTTTCCTTGCTTTGCTTTAGCTGATATTTCCAGAATTAAAAAAAAAAAAAAAACGAAGACTACGGATCAGAGCAGAAACGAAAACAAAAGAGAGATTCCAGAAAAAAAAAAAAGTGAGCAAGATAGACAGAGAGAGAGAAAGGAAAGGAAAAACAGCAGAAGTCGAAAAAAAAAGGGGGGGAATGGAGAAGGAAGGGGGAAAAAAAAAACGAGCAAAATTAAAAACTATGTATAAATAATGATTATCATAATAACGATGCGAGTTTTTTTTTTTTTTCACGCGTGACTGTCACAACGTTGACAGAGAAAGAAAAGAAAAAAAGGAGGGGAAAAAGGAGGGGGCAACGGAAGAGGCAACGGAACAAAAAAAAAAACGTAAATAGGGAAGAAAAGGCGAGAGAGAGGAAAAAAAAAAAAGAAAAATGGGAATAACAAACGAAGGAAAAAAAAAAAGTACAAATCGAGAATATTCGTTAAAAGCTGACGAAACAAAGAAAAAAAACCAACTAGAAATGATGTTGTGGTTTTTTGTTGTTGTTGATTAAGAGAAAGGTAAAAAAAAAAAAAAGAAGAAGAAGCTTGATCTGTGATAAGCAGGGAAAGCTTCGAGCAAATCCCACAAGAAAAAAAAAAAAAACACTGAGGACGGATACGAGAGATGTATACAGAATGCCAACAGAATGGAAGGTAGCCAAACGGAAAAGTAAAATTAGAGAAGAGTTTGTTTATAGAGCTAAATGTCGTTCAAAGACGAGTTTGTATAAAGAAAAGAAAAAAAGTCCAACGCCGTTGTTCAGGGAATAAGAAAAAAACTCTATGCTGTAATTCGGAAAAAAAAAAAGATAACTCTCGAAAGAGAATCTTGAAAGGACGGATGGAACGGAAGACTTCGCTTGATTGCAACTCCGCCTTTTTTTTTACTCTTTCTCTGTATCTGTCTGATGCAGCAAAAACTATGATGAGCTGAATACAAAAGAGAGGCAGGTAGAAAAAAAAAAAAGGAAAGCGAAGACCTGCCAATTATTACTATTATTAGAGTATAAGTCTGTGTGTTGATGTTTTAACTCACAAACAGGTCTCCTCACCCGCTCTTTTTTTTTTTTTTTAAACTAGAGCGTACGGGATGCAAGTGAGGCAACGCGCGGAGATAAAAAAGAAAAAAGGAAAAAGGAAGAAAAAGGGGAAAGGAAAGCAAGCCTGCTAAGGAAAAGACCCGAGGTTGCCCGTTTTGAAACAAAAAAAAAAAAGACCGACCTGCAGTATTGCAGAGACGATTTGGGAATGCTGCTTTGCTGATGATTTGCTTTTGCTGTTCGTCGGCTTTTTTCTTCTTCGGAAAAAAGGAGGCAAGGTGATTTTCAGCCGAACTTGACCTAAGGAGGAAAACAGAGGAGGGAAGAGAAGTGATTGGAGTGTTTTTTTTAGTGTTCTTGAGAAACAGTCGCTTAGTGAAATAGCCAATGGTGGATAAAGAAAAATGCTTTTGCTTTTGTCACTTTTTCAGGCCTGTATATATGGTGTTGAGATGGGGGAGGGATGGAGCAACCAAATAAAAAAAAAAAAAGAAGAGAAAAAACAAAACAAGAGAACAATAACAGTCTGCAGACGTTTTGTTATTGTTGTTTTGTGTTGTGTTCTGCCGTGGCAAAGAAGCAAGAAAAATGAAGAGGAGAAAAGCTGTCAGAGGTTTAAAATAAACACAAACACACACACTAATGTCACTGAAATCACCACCAGCTGACTCTCAGACGCCTATGCAGTATCACGAAAAAAAAAAAAGAAAGGAAAAGAGGCGCTGCTTTTTTCTTCTGTTGTTGAGTTGTATTCCCCCTCAACAACTCTCCTGAAAATGGTCGATTTGAGGACCCGAAAAAAAAAAAAAACACACACACAAAAGAAATGTAAAAAAAAGGAGCAAGAAATTAAAAACAGACAACTTTTATTTGTTGTTATTGACGCCAGCGTTTCGGCAAAACCCCCAAAAAAAAAAGGAGAAAAAGCTATTCTAGACACCAGTAAGACAACTTCACAAGGCAAAAACAAGAAACTCAGTTTCAGTATACCTCTTTTGTCTCTGCCGGCTGCTAGACAACTATAATAATAATAACAAATGGGGAAGAAGGGTGAAGGCAAGACTATACTCGATGCAGCACACTAAGAAAAAAAAAATGGCGAAACAAGAAAAAGTTTGTGTTTACTTATAAGATGCGTTTCTTTTTTTTTTTTTAATTTCTCGCAGACACATCTGCGAGAAGACGAAAGCTGTGTTCCGCGCACGCCTAGATGAAGCGGTGCTGCAATGCTGGGAATACAGAGCAGCAGAGGCGTGTGACGGTGAGAGTTAACCAGTGAAAGAGAGCGAGGGGGGAATGGAGAAGGAACAGCAAGTAGCAGAGTTATATAAGGTCATCTACTGTAACAACGAGGAGACACATTAAACACCGATAGGAAGAGAGAGACGCTAAAGTTCAGCAGAACAGCATAGGAAACGATGAAAAGTGAAAAAAAAAGGGGGAGAAAAGGCCAACTTTCTCTCTCGCTCTCTCCGCGGTGCTGCGTAGACACATTAAAAGAAAAAAAAACGCGACTCTTTCACGCGTTTCAGGAGGAACATCTGATGACGTAGTCTCGTTGCGTGTACTCTCTACTTTCTCTTGTTTATCACTTTTTCTTCCTTCTTCTTTCTTCGCACGTTAGTCTAAACTGCCTATGCAGTTCATCATGCAGGATGTAGACACTTTTGAAATATATGTGATGATGATGATGATGATGATGATGATGATGACAATGCAAAAAAGAAAACGAGACACGCCCGTCTTTTCTCTTTCTTTCATGCTGTGTCTGTTGTGAAGCCCCTCATTCGGTTGAAAGCAGAAAAGCTGTATTCTTCTCTTTTTTTTTTTTATTTGTTTTCTGGGCCTGCAAACTGAGAAGTATCGCATGTGGTGGCACACGTGCACATCTGATCAAACTGGTGCCGCGGTCACTTAGTTTTTGCGCACTCAGGGCCTGTAGTCTGCGCTGAGAGAGACGGCGGAGGGAAAAGTACAGCTCGTGTGTCGACGCGCCGCTCAGCTACCAGCGCAGCCACTTCCGCCAAGTCTCTCGCGCTGTACACCGCGTCACACGGCGGCACAAAGCCCCACTGCAGTCGCCAGCTCGCACTGCCCTCCGCCGTGTGCACCTCCTGCCTCCCCGGGTGCTGCAGCCGCCGCAACCCTGCAGCGCTGTCTTTTCCACCTGCCGCAGCGACAGACGTGGAGGCCGGAAACAACGCCTCCATGAAGCTGCTCAGCTCCTCCTCCGCCTTTGCCTTCGCGGCTGCCACGTTCTGCGTGTTAGGGTGGCGCACGGAAGTCGGGGACGAGGATGGCGCGGGCCCTTGCAGCGACGCCGGTCGCGGTGGCAGGTGGACGCCGGCGGGCTTGTACGACCCTTCCGCCGCGGAGGCATAGCACAGCGTTAGCTCCTCGCCTGCTGCAATGTCGCGTATGGCAAAGAGGTGCACGTAGGGCTGGTAGAGCAACTCCTCCGGCACCCCAGCAAACAGGTTGTCCAGCACATCCAGCCCACACACACTCTCCTCTGTGGCCATGGTGTAGTAGCAGTTTGGTAGCGGGCTGTGGTTGAGCTTGTCGATCATGGGGAGCAGGCTACTGCTGCCGGCGCGGTGCGAGAGGACGAGGCTGACCCACCACGCGTACTCTTCCTTGGACAGGCGGGAGCGCAGGTAGTTGCTGAGCGGCTCGCCACCCATGTCCTCGTGGAAGAAGGAGAGAAGAGAGAAGGCAGGACTGTCGGAAAACGGCTCAGCCTCTTCGCTCTCTGCTGCTTCTTCATGGCTTTTTCTGCTCTGCTCGAGCGGCGCGCGCAGCCCGTGCCGCTCGAACTTGCTTGTTAGACTACTTTCATCGCCTGAGAGCGTGCTTTTCGCTGCAGCCTCTTGCGCAAACACCCTTTGCAACTCTCCAGGCGTCATAAACGGCAGATTACTGCACGGCACAACGCTGTCGCACAGATACGTCGCGTAGCCATGATGGGGAGCCGTCTCCGTCGCCGCTGCCTCCACGAGCTGCGCCACCAACTCCTCCACGTGCATAAAATACGTGAGCAGCGGATCCGAGGTGGGTGGAGGGTGGGCGAAGAGAACGGCTTGGGTTGGGATGCTCATGAGAAACATACCGGCTGGTATCGGTTGCGTTGCGTACCAGCGGCTGCACTCCTCCTGCGAGGCGGGGCGGCGTCGACGGTGCTGCGGGGCCATCGACGCGGCAGCTGGTACGGCTAACCTTGACGGAGATGTCCCTAACACTCCGTAGTCGGCTGCGTCGCTCGTGTATGGAGGTGGAGAGAGGAGCAGCAGGGGGGAGACGAGGAACCTCAGGTCGCGCACGGCAGATCGAACAACAGCGGCGTCCTGCAATCGCGGACGCAGCCACAGCGTGGACGACGACGACGAGGGTGGCGGCGGTGACGGTTGCGTTGTGGTGGTGGTGGTAGACGGAGAGAGGGGTGAAGGGGTCACACGCACTGGTGTCCATGGCAGCTCCACTGAGTCTGATGCGGTCGTCGTTTCAGTGCTGCTGTTGCTATTACGACTATTCCCGTCCGGTATTTGCCATCGCTGCTGCACCCTCTGCTCAAGCTTTTGCCGCCACACCCGCAGAGGCCTCTCGCCGATGCCCAGCTCTTGACAAAAAAAATTCACAACAGCGCTGCCCTCCTCTCTGCTTTGTGGATCAGGCGGAAACACGCGGAGCGGAGACGAAGGGTGGGCGGTGGAAGGCAGGAGAGAGGCGCTAGACGCCGCTGGTAGAGATGGGGAAGCACGCGGCTCGGCCTCACTGCCACGGTGTGACAATGGGGAGTTGTTGGCGTAGAGGCGCTGGAGAAAAGGCAGGGAGCCGTGAATATGTTGCAATAGCAGCGATCCATGGAGGCTGGTAGATTTCCGCATTTGACAGTTTCTTTCTTCTTTTAAACTTAAAGAAAGAACAAAATAAACAAATACAAAGGAAACAAATCACGAGAGTGAAGGGTGTGGGTGGTTGAAATGGGCGAGGGCAGTGCTTTGTTTTATTATGTTGGTTTCTCTCTTTTTTTTCTTCTTTTTGGTGTTCTATCTTTCCCCCCCCCCCCTCCCTCCTCTCTTTTTTTTTTTTTTTAAGGTACGTTTAGGCCAAAGTACTAGAGAAAAAAAAAAAAGATAACCTATGCTTCGGTGTGCGCACCGAGGCAGATACACTTCTTCTTTGTTGCTTTTCTTTTTTTTTTTTTTTTTGAGATGAGCGCTCGTGCGACTTGTCGGGAAGAGGAAGAGGACAGGGAAAGAGGAGTCAAATGGTCTGGTAGTAGTACAATAAAAAAAAAAAAAAGAGAGAAGGAAGCTGTCTTGGTGAAATAGAATTACTCATTTTCACGCTGGCAAATCATGCGCAGCAAAGCGACAAGAGAACAGCGCTTACCTGCGAACCCTAAACCTCTCATTTGCCCCTGCAGCATAAACAAAAAGACTATGGGCTTTTTTTTTTTCTTCTCTTCTTGTGTGAATGTGTGTGTTATCTTCTTCGTTTCGCTCAAAAAAAAAAAAAGACCTTACAACTGGCCATCCCAAAAAAAAAAAAAGTAAAGGGAAAAAAGTCATGTTTTGTTTTTCCTCGCAGCCTTTCTCTACCCGGCCCATGATGAAAAAGACAGCTTTCGTCTGGCAAAGATGCTTCGGAAGTGGAAACCGTTTTTTTTTTTTTTCTTCTTCCACTGGATTGAGTACATACCTTTTTTTTGCTGTTGTTGTTGCTGTTCTGTTTCTTCTCTTCTTTCGGTGCTCGTAATAGTAGAATGCTGCTACAGCCCTTGTTTAAGGAGCAAGGACCTTCTCCAGCACCTCCTCACTGCAAGCTGTTCTTCACTTCCCCTGCTCGGCCAATCAATAAAAAAAAAAAAAACACTCCAACGGGGAAACAAACACAGAGATAAACAAGTAAATAAAGGACACTGTTGATGAATACAATGATCAAAAAAAAAAAAAAGTAAATAAGATAACAGAAATGCACACAGTCCTTCTGCATTCAAAAACACGTAAGACACACCGTACACAGCGTTTACCTGTCGCTTTTTTTTTTTTTTTGTGTGTGTGTGTGTACTTCTTGTTTTGTTTTATTTCTGTTGTGCGTCTACTTGTAAATGCGTGATTGTGTGTGTGTGTTTGTGTGCCTTTGCAGAAGAAATCCAGTTTGTTTAGGCTGTTGTTGAAGGCTCAAAGAAAAAAAAAAGCAAACAAGCGCATCAAAACAGAGACACCCTCACGACAACAAGCCCTACTCTCAAAGGAGGGGAAAAATATGTAGAAACGAAGCCGACAGAACAAAAAGAGAAGGAGAAAGAGAGAACGACGAAGGCGAGGAAGAAGAAGAAAAAAAAAAAGGTGTTTCGGTGGATGTGCGAGTAAATGCACGCACCACTTCCACTCCTTCCATTATCCTCTTTTTATCCTTCCATCATTTTACAACGCCTTGCACTAACAAAAAAAAAAGGGGGTAAAACTACGGTGCACATGTGCTTGAAAAGCACTGTTTCGTTTTTTGAACCTTCTGAGGCACTTGCGAAGCGCACAGAAGCAAAACTGCTTAGATAGGCATTTCAATTAAAAGAAAAGAGAAAAGAAAAAAACGAATTGGATAACACTCTCACTTTAAAAAAAAAAGCATAAGTCGGCAATATGCAACACTGAAACCTATTAGTCAACCAAAACACAAAATAGCCACAGCCTAATCATGTAAAAAAAAAAAAAAGGTGTAAAGAACATATAATATGAACGTAAAGGAGGAGCAAAAAATAAATGGGAAGCAATGGAGAAACCAACACATCACAAGCCTTCCAAAAAAAAAAAATGATACAAAATGGAGACATAAAAGCAAGCGAAGACACTCTCAAAGGAAAAAAGAGAAGAGCTGGCGAAACAAAGGAAGAAGGTGAAAAAAAAAAAAGACAGAACTTACACACACACACACACACACACACAGGGATTAGCAATCATCACACAGAAGTAAAAGTGCACATTACACGCATACACATGCATGCTGAAACGTCTGTGTTTGCCAGTGCATTAGGCTCACTTTTATTATGACTTGAAAGAAAAAAAAAACGCCTATAGAGTTACGATGAGGGTACCAGCGCGCCTACGTCATGAGGTGGTCTGCTGAGAATTCTGGCTTCTTGCGAAACGGGGGAAAAGAAAAAAAAAACACGCATAGCTGATGCATACATGAAGGAGTCACGAATCTTTTACGCGAAATCACTCATGAAGAAAAAGCAAAGAGAACGAAGAAATTACATGGATATACCTCCTGCGCCAACGAAAACCTAATTTAAAACGATTATTTAAAAAAAGCGTACTCGACCACTTGAAGAGCACGCCCGCGCCTTTTAAATGACAATAAAAGCAAAGACAAGAAAATAGCAAGCAAGAACAGCGGATTTAAAAGAAACACAAGCTTTTTAAGAAAAAAAAAATGAAGTCAATGCGCTAGGAGGACATGATGAGTCTTGTAAACGCACTGACACGACTGGCCGCTGCGTGGTCGTCGAGCATGACATTTGTGAACGGCGGCATAGACGGTGCGTTGAGCAGCTGCGTCACCTGCTCCACCAGCGAAGTCATGGCACTCTTCTCTGCTGCCCCATCTGCCACCGGGGCCGCCGTGTCCGTCACGAGTGCAGCCACCTCCTTCGGAAAGGCCGACATGGTGGACGCCGCCAGCACCTGCGCGGCGCTCCGCTGCAGCGGCGTCAGCTGCATCAAGGCCAGCTGCACCTCTCGCCGGCAGCGATCCAAGTTGGCCTCCGTTGTCGTCGTCGCCCTGTTGAGGTCTGCGTCTGCGGCAGTGTCGCCCTTCTCTTTGACGTAGTCGACCAGCGCGACACACATCTCAAGAAAGGCCGGCTTCACGGCCGCCGTCACGACGGCCAGCACTGTGGCATTCCAGAGCACGTTAAGAAGGCACTCGTGCAGAGCAGCCCCCTCCGCAGCACTGGTGCTGGTGCCGCCCTCGTTGCTATCGTTGTTGTTCTTCAGTGTCTGCATCACCTCCAACGCGTAGGCCGCCGTCAGCGTCAGTGTGCGCAAAACAGCGAAGGAACGGAAGGGAACGCGGTAGACGAGGGAGGCATCTGGGTCGCGATGCAACTGCACGCAGGCAACACAGAAGTCCTGGACGGCGGACACCTCCCACACACGCAGCGCCGTCGCCAGCATCTTCACACTCGTCACGGAAGTTGACTTGTGCGGTGCCGCGGCGGTGGCGTCGTCGCTGCTGCCGTTGTTTGCCTGCAGCGCTGACTGGACTAGCTCAACCGTTTCCGCAGAGAAGACCGGCAGCAGCACATTACGCCAGCCCCAGAAGCCGTAACGACGCATTATCGTCCCCTGGTCCCTCGCGTTGCGGGTGGCGGCGTACGCCTGCCGCACGCGTGTATGTGGCGCCGCGGCGAGGTAGCTGCACGCGTGCGCGTTACTGCTGTGCTTGGCGATCTGCGTGCTCTGCAGAAGCTGGTAGGCGCGGAAGCTCGCCTCGCAAAGGGTTAGCGGAATGACGCGCTGGCCACCGTGAAAACGGGCGTTGCGGGGCCAGTGTGGGTGAATGTCCGCATCGCACCGTGCCTCATTGGCAAGGGCAGCAGTCGCCGAGGTGGCCTTGAACTGCCACTCATCGTAGGGCAGCTCCACGAGAACTCCGCGGATGGCGTCGTGGTTGCAGTCGCAGACGTCGTCCCAGTGTGCCGCTGCCGCCACGGCGCCAGTGTTCTTGTCGCTCTTCTCTTCTGCATCTGTCGCTGCCGCGGTGTGCCACGGCACGGCCAGACACGCCGCTTCGTCAGAGCTGAAGACGAGCGACACTGCCTGGTCCGCCGGCACGTCCACGACGACGGCGTAGCACCGCTCCGTAGTCCCCTCCTCCCCCGCACGCAGCACCGACTCGGACACGTTCGTCGAGTTCGTCTCCACCGTCGCCAGCGACCCTTGCGGCACCCCAATGTTGCCCGTGTTGCCGGTGCTGCTCACCACCACGGAGACCTCGCGCAACTCGTGCAAGTTCACGTGCTGCCACTGGCAGCCACGTGACGCCGTCGTCGTCGCCAGGTCGCCTGGTGCATCCACCCTCTTCTCGTCGTCGTCGTCGTCGTGCACGCAGATGAGCAACTCCGTCTCCATCTCGGACAATGACGACGACGACGTCCACACCGTGCCGGGCGGCGCCGCCGTGTCACGCGGGCCCAGTGCTGCGGTGACCCACGACGACTGCGGCAAGAGGCGGCCGCGTGAACGGCGCTGCGGCGTGTTCACTGCAGACGCGTTGTGAGGCTCACGCAGCACGTGCGATGGCACATGCACCAGGCGAATAACCGCCGCCGGTGCCGTCGGCACATGATGCTTCAGTCGGATAAAGAGGGAGCCGTTCGTCTCACGGTGGGCAGGGAGCGGCGGCGGCGACGGCGGCGCAGGTGCGAAGGTGGGTGACAGCGGGGCTGCTTGCCTTGAGTATAGAGTGCACGGCGACTTGACACTCGCCTCCCCGCGAGGACCCGTAGCAGCGCCGTTAACGACAGGGGACCCATGATAGCTACTAATGTTGCTGTTGCTTCCTCCTATGCGAATGGGTGACGACACGGATGTCGAGGCACCGGCGGTGGTGGCCGTCGTGGCAGCGCTGTACAGCACGTGCCCCCAACATCCCCGCCATGGACCGCTGAGCCGGTCGCTCTCCATCTCGTTGTAGAGCAGCTGCTTACGCTGGCGGCGGCGGTGTGCGGAACCGCTGTTGTTGTTGTTGTTGTATCGTGAAGTGGGCGTGGAGCAGGCGGTGCAAGTGCTGGCGTTGTCGTCGCCGCCGTCCATCTCGCCCGTCCGCTCGGCGCTCGGCTCCGCGGAAATGATGACAGACGTCGGCGACGACGGCGCAGCGGTCGGCGCTGCCGATCTCACCAGGAAAGGTCCGTTGCACAGCAGCAGATAGGACGGCGCCTCCTCATTCTCAACGCTGGTCGTCACGTCCGCGCTGTCCGCGCCCGCCGCGTCCTCTTCGTCGTTGCCGCTGCGGCGAAGCGCCGCACCAGTTGCCGTGGTGCCAGCGGTGCCTGCCGAAGCGGCGGCTGCAACCTCCTGCGCGGAATTGTTCTCCTCCTCGAACATGTTTACACGAGCCCGGTGCAGCCCACTACGCATCAGACGATCGTTCTGCAGCTCCTTCGCAGTCTCAGCGAATTCGTCAGCGTTGAAGAGGTCGGCGAGGGCGGTCAGCACGTGGCGCAGCGTCAGACTCGGTCGCCAGTTGCTGTTGATCGGCCCATGCAGGGGTTGCAGCTGCTCCACCTCCTCCGCGTGTACCGGGGCAGGGCAGACGCCGCAGGCGTTTGGCACGGCGGTCTCGTAGGAGAGGGCAATCAGGTGGGGAACTTTGTCCATCGCAACGCCGGTGCAGCGGTGGTGCGGCAGCTCCACCGTCAGGTGCGCACGCGGAGCCACAAATGGGTAGCCAGCCGGCACTCGCACCAAGACGCGGACCCCCTCCCCTGCCATCGGCCCACTCACCGGAATCACCTCCACGTGCAGCTGCACCCGCACCTCATCCGCCTTGAAGTAGCCGCGGTCTCGGCAGTACACCTGAGCATCCGGCCGCACCCGCACGCGGGGCACCGGGTGTCGCACACAAACCTCCTCCAGCTCCGCCAACAAGCGGATCATCAGCGGGTCGGTGAAATGCGGCGCGCGGCTGTTCTCGGCCGCGTGTGCGCTGCTGGCAGACGGCGAGGCGAAGGCGGCGTCGCCCTCGGCCAGGCGCAGCGTCAGCGCCTTCAGCGGACACACGAAAGGCTGGAGTTGGCGCACGGAAAGTTGGCGTCGCACGTAGTGCAACCCGGAGTCCTCGAACTGCCGCGGTGGTGGGGGCAGCACCCGCTCCGCCATCAGCTTCGGCATTGCAATATTCAGCAGTGCCGTGGGCTGGCCAGCCTTGCCCTTCTGCGCCGCCGACGCCGCGGCATCGCTGTGGGGCAGCCGCTGCAGCTCCTCGCACGCGGCGTCGAAATCGGCCTGCGTGAAGTGCAGGTTGTAGTCCTCGAAGCACAGTCGCTTTAACGGATGCGTACGGGTAGTCGTCTTCGCTCCTTCGCCAAGTGGGTTGATGTCCTTCACGGACACCGCAGGCGACGTCAGCTGCGGGAAGGCAAGGGAGGAGAGGGTGGTGTCCGCGGTAGGTGACTCCTCGCTGGAGGCCTCGCAGGACAGCAACGGCGCAGCCGCCTCCACATCGTCGTCTTGATCAACGTGGACGTTGAGGCCAGTATTGCGAGGGGACGGCATCCGCGTGGAGGCGTTCTCGGCGGCTGGGGCATCGTCGTCCTCGCCCACGTCTTCGGCGAGGGCCCGCACTGCGGTGTTGGTCCTTCCGTTCGCCTCCCTCTGCCTGCTCATAATGCTGTGGTCGTCGGAGTTGCCCGTGCCGCTGACGATGTTCTTGTGCAGCTCCACGGGCTCACCGTTGAGGAACTGCGTGTTCGTCTTGATCAGTTCATCCGAGACAGACTTGGCCGCCATTTCGTTTTTCAGCGATTCTTCGAACGACACATGTCCGTTTGACAACGCGCTCGTCTTTGCAGCGGTCGCTGCCATCGACGCTGCTGCGTTACTGGATGTCTGCACGCATGCCTCCGCGTCGTCCTCCGCGTCATCCACAGCGTCGTCCACCGCCTCGGCCCCCGTATGCGGCCGAGGGGTGGTCGAAAAGGAAAGCTGAGCCATCAGACTCTGCACCACAACGGAGACGTCCGCCTCCATCCGCGCCGCGGCGGCGGCTTTCTTGGCATGCCAGTAGCCCCATTTCTCTGCCACAGCGAGGTCACCCACCACGTCGGCGGATCGCCCCATTGCAAGTCGCTCCATCGCTGCGGCAGCGGCCGCTTCCCCTGCACCGGCCTCCGCGACTTCGTGAGACTGTGGGCCGTGAAAGAGTGTTGCGCAGACGTACACACGTGCCAACGCCTCTTGTGCGTCGGCGGACTGAAGCCTTCGTGCGATCTTCAGCAACTCATTCTGTGCGACCGGTACGCCACCGTTCTTCTCGGTTACTTTGGATTGCGGCATTGCGCACTTTTCTCCCCTTCTCTTTTTTTTTTCTTCTTTTCTTTTTATGTTGCTGCTGTTGCTGTTGTGACTGTTCACGCCTTACTGTCTGTGACTACTAGCAAATATTAAAAAAAAAAATAAATAAATAAAGCACCAAGAAAAAAAAAAAAAGAGAGAGAATATACACTTAGGCTTTTGAGAAAAACGAAGCAGGCGAGAGAGAAAAAAAAAAAAAAGCGGGAGTAAAAACAAGAGCAGGAGTGCAGCTGTACTTCTTGACCGGAAACGAAGAAAAAAAAAATAAATAAATAAATAAAGGAGAAGGAAAAAAAAAAAGAAGTTCTACGACTAGAAGAAGGGAGAAATGATGATCACGTTTCAAGACAAGAAAAGGGGGAAAAAAAAGAAGGGGGGAGGATGCTATTGACAAAACAGAAAACAGCAGGTGCATAAATTAATTTAATAAGCTGCTCCCTTCACCAGAAAAAAAAAAGAAATGAAAATAACACTTCTTGTTAGAGAAATCACACAGGAATCGTTTCTCCTGCTATGAATGACGTCCCACGCCACCTAACAATGTTGTCGCCACCGCGCACGCCGAGGGGATATATATATATAATTCTCTTTTACGACTCGGAAGCTCAACGAACTCAATTTACGAAGAAAAACCGGTGGGAAAAAAAATGACGCAGTGGAAAACGTGTGATGTGAAAAGGAAGAAAAAGGGGGGAAATCAAAAAGCACAGTTAGTGCGTAAGAGAGAGCAGATAACATACAACAATAAAAAAAAAAACTCAAAAAAAAAGAGATTCAACAAGATATAAGCTAGAATAAGAAAAAATGAACAAAAAACAAAAAGAAGTACTAAAACAAAAAAAATGTGAGAGAACTTGTCAGTTCGCTCACTCTACCTGATCAGCTGTCACCAAACACTCAATGGATGCGGTGAAAAAAAAAAAAAAAGAAAAGCCGGTGATGGGAAGAAAAAAGAGGCGTATAAAGAGATTTAGAGATACCTGAAAAGGTGAGCCATATAAATGAGGGTGACGCTGAGAAAACCCAAAAGAAAAGAACAGTAAATAATATTACCTGACTTTTTTTGCTGCTATTGTTTGTCTTCGTTTTCGTTTGTTTTTGTTCTTAAGCTTTGCTTCACGCTTAGCTAAAAAAAAAAAAAACGAACAACCCTTACAATAAAAAAAAAAAGAAGAAAGCGAATAAATAGAGAAGAAATCCACAAAAGAAAAGAGGAACCAAAACAAGCACAGCGAACGGTGATTCGATACTTATATTAAAAAAAAAAAATGCTCAAATACAAAGCAAAATGAAGAGCGCAAGTAGTAAAACGAGTACCTGTTTCGACGGCTCAAGACAGAAAAGAAAAAAAAAGCTGCCAGCTTTTTTTTTGGGGGGGGCACTATTCAAAGAGAAGGAATTCTACAGACACACACACACGCGCAGAGAGTCCCAAAGTTCCTTTCTTCAGCAAAAAGTTATCCTGAGATGTGAGTCGGATATTCTGAAAAGAAAAACAGTAGAATCGATTGATTTGCAACGACGCCTTGCTAAAGAAAAAAATAAATATATATAGAAGAATAATAATGATCTTGCTTCTTCGTGTCGAAGCGTCTTCGATGGCGCGTATGGAAGCCCGGCGAAAAAGAAGATATAGAAAAAAAAAGGGCCGTCACACAAAAAAAAGACACTAATTGAATGCACAAGAAAAAAGAAGTGTGACAAAACCACAAGTCAACGAACAGCAAGAAAAAGGAAGAGTAGCGTAAAGTGCAAAGGACTAAGTTGTGCAAGACAAACAGAGAGTAGGTGCCAGAGATGTATAGGAGGGAAAAAAGAAAGCAAGCTTCGAAAAACCCGAAATGAGAATGATCAATATATTCTAAAGAAAACAATAGCAGCTGTAGCCCCTTGATCAGAGTCCCTCCACCTCTTTTTTTTTTTTTTCTGTGTGTGATTTCACCCCTTAGGTTTGTTGTTGTTAAGGTTTTCTTTGAGAATTTGGTAGGTTACTGCTGTCGCTCTGCCACCTTGCCACGTTCCATTCACCTTCTCGAAAGTACTACAACTTTGTAGATGCAACTCCAAATAAAAAAAAAAACAGCGCGAACAGAAGCAATGCAAAAAAAAAAAAGTCTGTGCGTAAGAAAAACTCCCTTCTTTTTTTTTGTGTATGTGTATTTAACCAGTGAAGAAAAAAAAAAAAGAAGGTAGAAAGTTAAGATCTGTACGACGTGGTTTGCACACGCTAGGGAAAACTCCTACTAGAAGCCAAGTGTGAAAAAAAAAAAAAACGTCGGTGAAAACGGAAAAAAAATGCTAAGGCAAAGCGCTTAACACGTATTTGAGTCCTTTTTCTTTTTTTTTTTTAATTTTCCGCTTGGGCTTCGAGCACCTTTTTTAAACTTAATAATAAAGTGAACGCACCAGTTGATCAGCAAAAACGTGCGTTGTGTGCAGCTCCTTTTTCAAAGAGGGTATCAATTTGGAGACGAAAGAGAAATAAACATTATAAGACTCCTTCTTGCTGTGGGGTTGTTCCTTCAACCAATATGGTTTCGGAGTTGTGGTTGTTTTAAAACGCACAGAGTAAGCAGAAAAGGAGAAATAGAAAAAGATGAAAAGTACCTAGAGCGTGAACATAAAAAAAAAAGTGTACTCAAACACAAGCACTCACACACAAGCCTGAAACGGAGACGAAGGTAGGCTCGTCCAGCTGTAGCTTTCCAAACAAAAAAAAAGCAATCAGATTTTCGGCGCTTCCAGAAGACCCTTGAAACAACATAAAAAATAAGCGTTTTTGCGCTAATGAAGCAAACTGAACACAAACTGTGGCCCCTTTATCCCACCATTGGCCATTTCCGTGCACACAGAGGCAGTCTGCACACCCTAACACTTGCAACGCTGAAAGTTACGCGCTTCATCTTTTTTTTTTTTTTTTCATACTGCGTCTGTTCGCGCAGGATCCACGCTTGCCTACTACGTTAACTAACTGTGTCAGTGTGTATACAAAAAGAAGAAAAACCAAAAAAAAAAAATCGATTTCAAGACTTAGCCAGCTTATCCGCTTGCAGCTTGCAGTTATATAGATAGTCCTTTAAGATCTCGAGCCTGACACGCAACCAGCGAGAGTTAGGTCTTAGTAGCTGCGGCCAAACAGCACCCACGTCGTCGCAGGCTTATCGCAGCTCTTGCAGATGCATGTGTGACCTTCCACGGGTCCAGGCTGCGAAAACGGGATGCATAGCGTCTTCGCTCCCATGCTCGGTGCACGGGCGTCCTCGCGCGCGTCCTGAGCCTGCGCTGCCTTCGACTCCTCAGCGCTGTCCTTCTTCACCTGCTCCTCGCACTCCGTCGACCCGCACCATGGCGCCAGAATCACGCACTTCCGGTTCAGCGCCGGCACGAACTCCGACCACTCCGTCAGCTTCACGCGGTGCGCCTCCATCGTCGCCTTCGCGCGGTCGTACATCTGCATCTGGACGTCCTCCAGCAGCGCGCCAATCGTCGTTCGTGTCTGCGGGTTCCACGCGATCGACCGCTTCTCCCCGCTGAACCGCACCGCCACAGCCAGCTTGTTCTCCGCCAGCTCCTTCGGACCCAGCTCCACGCGCAGCGGCACGCCCTTCACCTCCCAGTGGTTGAACCGCCACCCCGGGCTGTAGTTGTCGCGCAGGTCGCACTTCGCGCGCACCCCCGAGTCGCACAGTTCGCCCTCCAGGCGCCGACAGCTCCTCAGCAGCTCCTCGCGCTCCGCGTCCGTCGTGTCCTTCGTGATCCCCACCGGGATGATCACAACCTGCGTCGACGCAACGCGCGGCGGCATCACCATGCCACGGTTGTCGCCGTGCACCATGATCATCACACCAATCACACGCGTCGACAGCCCCCAGCTGTTCTGCCATGGGATCAGCGTCTGCTCGTTGTTCTCTGGGTCCTGGAACTTGATGTCGAACATCTTGCCGAAGTTCTGGCCAAGGTTGTGGCTCGTCGCGCCCTGGCACCCGCGGCCCACCGCCTCGATGTACGTCTCCACCGTCGTCGTATAATACCCACCAGCGAACTTCTCCTTCTCCGTCTTCTTGCCGCGCACCACCGGCACCGCCAGCAGGTGCTCGTACACCGCCGCGTAGCACTCCAGGATGTCCAGCACCTCCTTCGCGCAGTCCTCCGCCTTCGCCCACGCGCAGTGGCCCTCCTGCCACAGGAACTCGCGCGTGCGGATGAACGGCGTCGGGTGCGAGAACTCCCACCGGATCACGTTGTTCCACATGTTCAACCGCACCGGCAGATCGCGGTGCGAGCGGATCCACTTCGCGTAGTACGGGTACATCACCGTCTCGCTCGTCGGACGCACAGCCACCGGCTGCTCCAGATCCGTGTCGCCCGCACGCGTCACCCACGCAACCTCCGGCGCGAAGCCCTCGATGTGCTCCTTCTCACGCTCCAGGCAGTTGCGCGACACAAACATCGGGAAGTAGCAGTCCTCGACGCCCATCCGCTCGATCTTGCCGCCCAGGAAGCGCTGGACACACTTCCACACGTAGAAGGCCCACGGGCGGATGATGTAGCAGCCCGACACGTCGTAGTACTCGATCATCTCCGCCTTGGTGATCACATCGATGTACCACGCAGAGAAGTTGTCCTCACGCTTCACCGCAATCCCGAGCTTCGTCTCGCCAGAGGCGGTGGCAGCAGCAGCAGGGGCAGGGGCAGGGGCAGGAGCAGAGCCGAGTGTCGCATCCGTATGCGTCTTCTTCTCCCTCTTTGACACCTCAGTCGACCTTGCCGCCGAGGACTCCACCGCGGGCGTTGCCGAGCTGAAGTCGACCACGGTGTAGGGGTACCCAATTTTGTCCATGAACTGCGTTAGCTGCTCCCACACCACCAGGCAGCTCTTGTCATTGCGGCACGGGTGAAGAACAAAAGGAATGGGCGAGTCCTTCAGGTTTTTGTCCAGCAGTACTGTGATGTTGCGCTTGTCGAGGTTGTTGACAAGCGCAAAGGGCGTCACGGAGCCCTGCACGACTTTCAGGGTCTCGCTCAGAAGCTCCTCTGGGGCAAAGCGCAAGCTCTTTGTGCCAGTCATCTGCTGGATCTGCTTGATGTCTGTTTTGGTCGTGTGGATCGCCGTCACCATCACCAGCTCGTCTTTTTTGCTCTTCAGAAACATGTTCTTGGTGCCTACGCACGGGGTTCCGAAGCGTTCCAGCTCCTTGTTCGCCTCCACCACGGTGTGCTTCTCCTCGTGTTCGATGGTAGGGAGCTCGATATGCAGCTCCTTGAGCACCGCCAGCAGCTCTGGCTCGCCCTTGCAGTTTTCGACAGACATCCTCTTGTGGGCGTTAAGAAAGGCTGAAGAGGCTAAAGTTGCCGTGCTCTTGTAAACTTGTTGAGCTGTGAGTGCAGCTTCGGCAGATGGAGGCCACGAAAACTGACGCGAGTAGCTTGAGAATTCCGTTACGCGACGTAGTTGACTGTGGTAACACCGGGGAAAAGAGACACGGCCACTAGCGAGCAAGCGTTTCGATAACGACAGCGTTGTTGTTGCTGTTTTTTTTTTTTTTAGGGAGCGTTTTTCTTCGAAATGGTTGTCCACGTGCACGCTGGAACTTGCACGGAATTTGCGCGTTTCTGTATTAGTTTACCAAAAGCTCAATGGACAAAGGGGAAAAAAAAAAAGAAAGAGAAAGAAAAGCAGTCTGAGTACGTAAGCAAGTGAATAGTAGTTGAGGAAACTAGAGTTGCCCGATAACTGTGGAAGTATATATGTGTGCGGGTGTAACAACTGCAATGTTACCGAGAGGTTCTGCTTGATTGTTACTGTTGTGTCCAACGTTGAAATCGCCGTGTATAGCAAAAGAGAAGCTCAAAACGAAGAAGTAGAGAAGTTGTGGATGGGGGAGAGTGAGCTTTGACGAAGTTGTGCTCGCCAGTTGGCACGACGAGGGGGTGGGCGAGCTAGGGGAAAAAAAAAAAACGCGAAAAGCAAAAAAAAAAAAAAAAAGTCCTATCAGCACAGCTCAACACACGCAGTCTGACGCAAGCACAAGCTCTAGTTCTACGACAAAAGGGGAAAAAAAAAAGGGGGGACAAAAAAAAAAAAGATGAGCCTCGTAGCATAACGCTGCCCCACGAAGTCTCTCTTTTAGTTTGTTTGTTTGTTTCCTTCCCTCTTTCTTTCTTTTTGGTATCGCCATCACGTTGAAAACGCATATCGAAACCAGAACGACTTAATCGTCCACCATGTTAAAAGGAATCCTGAGAATGGTACATACTGTATTCCAATCAGCTGTAGAAAGCACGCATTGTCTCCTGTTCTCCTTTTTTCATTTATTCGGTACTTGTGGTGCACGACATCTTCAAAAGCAATGATAATAAACAAATAAAATGCTATTTTTCCCCCTCATCCGATTATCTAAGCCGCCTCAGGCATTCACCAAACTCTTGCATTTCGTTTGCACGTCAATCCTCTGCAAAGCCCTCCGTAAGTAAACCAAAAAAAAGAGACCACCAACAAAGTCAAAGAACAGACAGGACAACAACGGGTAAAAGGTACGAATAAACAAATAAACAAACATTTAGCCTTCCCTTAAGCATAATCACTAACCTTCGTTCGCAAATTAGTAACAAACTACATTTACTTGAAAGCACGGCTGAGCAAACGCAAAGAAAAACTAGCGAGAAGTAGTCCACACTTACTCCCGCTATCCGGAAGAAAAAAAAAAAAAAAATCGACTTCAAGACTTAGCCAGCTTATCCGCTTGCAGCTTGCGGTTATATAGATAGTCCTTTAAGATCTCGAGCCTGACACGCAACCAGCGAGAGTTAGGTCTTAGTAGCTGCGGCCAAACAACACCCACGTCGTCGCAGGCTTATCGCAGCTCTTGCAGATGCATGTGTGACCTTCCACGGGTCCAGGCTGCGAAAACGGGATGCATAGCGTCTTCGCTCCCATGCTCGGTGCACGGGCGTCCTCGCGCGCGTCCTGAGCCTGCGCTGCCTTCGACTCCTCAGCGCTGTCCTTCTTCACCTGCTCCTCGCACTCCGTCGACCCGCACCATGGCGCCAGAATCACGCACTTCCGGTTCAGCGCCGGCACGAACTCCGACCACTCCGTCAGCTTCACGCGGTGCGCCTCCATCGTCGCCTTCGCGCGGTCGTACATCTGCATCTGGACGTCCTCCAGCAGCGCGCCAATCGTCGTTGGCGTCTGCGGGTTCCACGCGATCGATTGCTTCTCCCCGCTGAACCGCACCGCCACAGCCAGCTTGTTCTCCGCCAGCTCCTTCGGACCCAGCTCCACGCGCAGCGGCACGCCCTTCACCTCCCAGTGGTTGAACCGCCACCCCGGGCTGTAGTTGTCGCGCAGGTCGCACTTCGCGCGCACCCCCGAGTCGCACAGTTCGCCCTCCAGGCGCCGACAGCTCCTCAGCAGCTCCTCGCGCTCCGCGTCCGTCGTGTCCTTCGTGATCCCCACCGGGATGATCACAACCTGCGTCGACGCAACGCGCGGCGGCATCACCATGCCACGGTTGTCGCCGTGCACCATGATCATCACACCAATCACACGCGTCGACAGCCCCCAGCTGTTCTGCCATGGGATCAGCGTCTGCTCGTTGTTCTCTGGGTCCTGGAACTTGATGTCGAACATCTTGCCGAAGTTCTGGCCAAGGTTGTGGCTCGTCGCGCCCTGGCACCCGCGGCCCACCGCCTCGATGTACGTCTCCACCGTCGTCGTATAATACCCACCAGCGAACTTCTCCTTCTCCGTCTTCTTGCCGCGCACCACCGGCACCGCCAGCAGGTGCTCGTACACCGCCGCGTAGCACTCCAGGATGTCCAGCACCTCCTTCGCGCAGTCCTCCGCCTTCGCCCACGCGCAGTGGCCCTCCTGCCACAGGAACTCGCGCGTGCGGATGAACGGCGTCGGGTGCGAGAACTCCCACCGGATCACGTTGTTCCACATGTTCAACCGCACCGGCAGATCGCGGTGCGAGCGGATCCACTTCGCGTAGTACGGGTACATCACCGTCTCGCTCGTCGGACGCACAGCCACCGGCTGCTCCAGATCCGTGTCGCCCGCACGCGTCACCCACGCAACCTCCGGCGCGAAGCCCTCGATGTGCTCCTTCTCACGCTCCAGGCAGTTGCGCGACACAAACATCGGGAAGTAGCAGTCCTCGACGCCCATCCGCTCGATCTTGCCGCCCAGGAAGCGCTGGACACACTTCCACACGTAGAAGGCCCACGGGCGGATGATGTAGCAGCCCGACACGTCGTAGTACTCGATCATCTCCGCCTTGGTGATCACATCGATGTACCACGCAGAGAAGTTGTCCTCACGCTTCACCGAAATCCCGAGCTTCGTCTCGCCAGAGGCGGTGGCAGCAGCAGCAGGGGCGGCCTTCTTTACAGCAGGATCAGCGTACTTCTTCTCCACCTTCGTGTTCGACGAGTTGGCGGACGTGGGCGAGGTCATGGGGTTGCTGAAGTCCACCATGCGATACGGGTACCCAATTTTGTCCATGAACATTTTGAGCTGCTCAAAAGTGACCACGATGGTGTAGTCGTTACGGCACACGCAGAAGGCGAGGGGGATTGGCGACGTCGCAATGCTCTGGTCAAAAAGCACTGTGATGTTGCGCTTGTCGAGGTTGTTGATGAGAGGGAGAGGCGTCACACAGCCCTGCACGACTTTCAGGTTTTCGTGCAGGACCTCGCTGTTGGCGAAGCGGAGCTCTTTTGTGTTCGTCATGCCCTGAATCACCTTCAGATCCGTCGTCACCTCACGCAGCGCCGTCACCATCACCAGCTCGCCCTTCTTGCTCTTTAAAAATAGTGTTTTGGTGCCGGCAGCTGTGATGCCGAGTTGCTCCTTAAGCAGGCCGAGGACATCGTCCACGGAGGCCTTCTCGTCGTGGTGAAGAATGGTCGGGTTCTGGCCGAGCTCGGCAAAGGTCGCCTTGACCTCGTCAAAGCCCTTGCACTCCTCGATGGACATTTTTATAGATGGTGTTGTTTTTGTCTTAGCCACACTAGGTGTCGTGCTCGCCGAACGCCGGGCACAGACGTGGGGACAGGTGAAAAAAGAAGCGTCTTTGAACAAGGAAGCCCGTGCTGCGCTGTTCCAATACAGACAAGCCGCACAGCCCACAGTAAAAAGTGGTTTTTGGTGTATAAAAAAGAGAGGAGGACGTTTCTGCACAGCGCAAGAGGAAACACTTGACACAGTTGTAAAAAGAAATGCTGTTAAAAGTGAAGAGGGAGTGTGGCGGCAACAGGAGACCTTTAGCTGGCGCATACCATGCTAGACGACGTTAACGATAGAGCGCAGAGGAAGCAAAAAAAGAAAAAAAAAAGCTGCAGTTTTGTTTTCCTTTTTTTTTAACAGCAGCAGCAGAGTGAGTAGATGCAGGAGAGGAGACATTACCAAAAAAAAAAAAAAACCGCAGGTAGTAAAAGAAAAAAAAAAAAAACAAAGAGTGGAAAGGAAAAGAACTGAACGATATTGGGTGAGGTATGGACGGGATGATGTTGAGCTGTCACTTGCCCAGCCGCTCCTCGACACACAATGCAGCTCTGCAGTCTACGTTGCCAGTGAGTTCGTCTGTTTTCGTTTTTTGTTGCTATTTGTGTATTTATCATTTTATGTGAAAAGTGCACCTGTGAACCAACAGATAAGCAAGCGATAAGAGAACAAAAAAAAAAAAAGAAGATACTCTTATACTCAAATGTAGAAGCTGGCAGTGTTAGTAGGGCGTGTCAGAAGCAAAGCGTGAGGCATTTGTGCACCGCTGTTGCTGTTTGTTTGCTTTTCCCTACTTTTTGCTTTTTAGTAGCAGACGCTGCAGCCCGTACCGGCACATCAGCGCATCATCGTGAACTTCGTGTTCTTTCCCATTGCCTGCAGGTCCTCCAGCTTGCGTTTGCCATAGTTTATCTGCCATTCGATCTTCAAAATGTCCTTGCGTGGCACGTCGCGGTGCTTGTCGTACTCGGAGCGAATGAAGGCGGTGAGATTGCGGCGCGTCTCAGCGTCATCCATCTTTCGCACCTCGCGCAGCATGCTGCGGTACAGGTTAAGAACTTCAATTTGCACACCACTGTGTCGCGGAGCGGCGGCGGCGGCGGCGGCAGAAGAAGAGTGGGTGCCGCGTGTCTTACCAGCTTTTTTCGCCGAAAACAGGTGGGTCCGCAGACGCTCTCGCATCGCCTCGTCGTTCATAGTCGTGGCTGTAACGAGCACGTCACCGCCGCCAATGCTGCCATTGCCACTGCCGCTGCCGTGCACCTCTGGCATGGCGCGTGCATTGCGGACAATACGAGTGTGCTCCGACGACCGCGACGACGAAAGCGCAGAAGACGGACCGCCGTGGCTGTGTTGGTGTTCATCGTGATCTTGATCGTGATTGTGATCACCGTCTTGCTGTTCAGGGTGGTGAGGATGGCGCAGCTCCGCTATCCACTGCGACAGCGGAGTGGCAGCGGCACTCATCACACCAATGTTGCCGACGTGATTCGTGACGTCTGACCGTGGCGATGGAGGCACGGGTGTAGTCGCAGTGTGTTGGCCTCGCTCCGGGTGCATGGGATTGCCTTTGTACCGCGCATGATTCCCATACATGGTGTCTCGGTAGACCTTCGTTAGTGTGTCAAAAGGAAAGTTGTGCGCATTGCCACCCTTGTTACGCCGCTGGTGAAGTGCGCAGCGAGTGATCCGTAAACAGCCTTTCATCGGGCCTGGCGGTGTGTTGTGTTTTCCTTTTTGCCCTCTCTCCTCTTTCTTGTTGTTGTTGTGTTGTGTGTGTGCAGGTATGCAATGTCGTTGCTGTTGTTTTCTATTAGCCCTAAGTGAGGATATGCGCAACGACACCTGTGTTGTTCTGTTATGGAAAGCCTGCTCTGGACAGATTCGAAGTGGAATGAAGAAACTGGCGGCGTGAGCTGCACCCAGAAACACAGAACAGAAGATGGAGGGCGAAGATGAAAAGATGCGTACGTGTTACTATTTAAAAAAAAAAAAGCAGAGAGAGAGAGAAAACCTCTCCTTCTGCCTTATTTGGGGACCAACAGACGCTTCATCTTGCTTTTTTGAGCATCTACGAGAAACCAAAGCACTTGCAGCACGAAAAGGGTAAGAGTGGGGAGGAGAAGGAACCCTCGTTGAAAAAAAACGTCGTGGGTCAGCCTTCGCTGCAAATCAAAAAAAAAAAAGGCGTGTCTAACGAGCCTCTCGTTTACAATGATACCAAAGATAAAACTTGTCTTTAAAAAACGAAAAGGAAGGTGTGTGTATATATATGTGTGTGAAGACTTCCTGTATCGCCGACGAAGTACAGAAACTGGAGTAGCACATCTTTCCCGTGTTGCCAAGAGACTCAGATGATGGCACCGCTCAGTCCAGCCCATCATAGTCGTCCTCGCCGTACCAGCCGTTCTCCGTTCGCAGCATTGCGGTGTCCGCCAGCCGCGCCTGGCGCTGCTCCGACGACCGCAGCTGCCGCCGCACCGCTGGAGCGACCACCGCAACCTCGTTCTGCATCTCCATCGATACCACACGCATGGTAGAGGTCAGCTGCACGACAGGCTGGTGCTGCAACGCGGCAAAGAAGCGCAGCTCCTCGGCGATGCTGACAATGCGGACGACGGGACGTGACAGCTGCGTCGACGCCTGCGACGCGTTGTGGACGCCGCTGCCGCCGGCAAGCCAGACTTGCAAGGTGGCCTCCCACTCTTGCGCGGCACGCTGGCTCTGTCCACTCTCGTCGTAGACGCGAAGAAGCTGATGGCTGTGGGCCGCCGTGGTCCAAGGAAGAAGAAAAAGACGTGAAGAGGAGGCGGCCTCCGCGGCACCCCACAGCGCCTCTGGGCTGCCCAACCACCTCCACGTGGTGCATGTTGCCTCGTCCGCAGCGTTCGCCGCCAGCTCCTGCAGCTCTTCCGCTAGCTCCCACAGCGACGCGCACCCCGACGGCGTGCCTGGTGGAGGACGGTGACAGGCCTCTAAGATGGAGCCGTTGCCTATCACCAACGTCCACTCATCCCGATGCCCATTCGCAGCGTCAAGATAAACAGGAGCGCGAGGCAGCCGCGTAGGTGAGGTGGTAGACTCGGAAAAAAGGAGGCACTGCAGGAGCGACAGGAGTGACGAGGGAAGGGAGGCAGCCGCAGCGTCGCTGTCGGTAAAGCTCGGACTTACTTCCCCCACGTCTCCCACGAACGGCTGCGTGCGCCTCAGCCGCTGGCGTGCAAGCAGGATGTGGACGTGGAGCGCCAGCGTCAGCAGCCCCAGTCGACGGCGCAGCTGCCGCTGCCCCTCCACCTCATGCTCTACGCTTGTACCCAAACTTGCTGCAGCTGATGGCGCAGAAGCGCGCTGCCACATACTGAAAAACGCCGCGCTCGTGTGCTCCATGACCCACCTCGTGTACATCTCCGTGTACTCGCCTGTCTGGTTCGGCGGCAATGAAGGAGACGAGAAGCCGTCACGCAGGTCGTCAAAGAGGAAGCAGCGCAGGGCGGAGAGGCGAATACCCTCCACCAGAGCAGAGATCGACTGCTGCCCAGGACGTGGCAGGACCTGTTGCGCCGTCTGCAGACCCGCGCGGCCGCCGACACTCTCGTAAAGTGACCAGGTAGCCCTCATGACGCAGGCACACGACTGCAGCTCCGCCGGTACATCTCCTGTGCGGACCTCGGCGGCAGCACCTCTTCCCTCGTCATCCACTGCGCTGCAGCTTTCTTCCCTGAGCACCAAAGTAAGGTAGGACAGCCAGTCCTCGAAGGCCAGCACGTGTACTGGAGGAGCCAACTGGTGCTCGGCACACGTGTCGTATAGGGTCCACAGCGCCGGCTCCACCACTCGAAATGCCAACGTGCGAAGCGTTTGGTCAAAGGAGGCGACGCTGCTGGCAGCGGTCGTCGTCGTCTTTTCACGCAGCCCGGTCGCCGCCGCGGCTGCCAGAGACCTGTTGCCATCGCTGCCCAGGCCCGCGGTAGAAAACACGTCAGACGGACGTCGACTGCGCTGCGCCGCGGTGATGGACGACGCCGTCAGCACGGAGCCTTCTGGGCCCTCCTCAGCGAGGCTGCGGCGGCGCTCCTCCATCACCACCCGCACCAACGCCCGTGCAGCTCCGCACAGACGCCGCAGCACCGCCTCCTGTTGGCGCACATCCACCTCCACAAACCATGGCTGCTGCGCAAAGAGCGCTGTAGCATCCTTCTCCTCCATCGACGGTTGGGTAGAGAGGCGTTGCCGTGAGGCGGCAACACTGCGCACGTGGTGCAGCAGGACCTCGCACAGACGCTTTAAGGTGTGCAGTCGCGCCTTCTGCGGAAGCAGCGTATAGGCCGTCGTGGCCTCAGCAGCCGGTGACGTAGCTTTTTCGCTGATGCGGATGCTAGAGCCACCGTTGTTGCGCTGTGCCGAGTTCGCCGCTGCAGCGAGGCGGCAGCTGCTCTGCTGCTTCAGCTCCTCAAAGCGACGAAAGATCGCTGTCAAGACGTTCAGCACCGTGGTAAAGGCAAGACGCACCGGTGCCTCCGTCAAACTAGTGGTACGGCCGCTGTCTGCCGCGGAGCCCCTCGTCGCAGTGGATGCAGAAGCCGCCGGCGTACCTGGCGAGTTGTCCTCCAAGAGCACCACATACTCGTAGAGCGGCTGGATAAACCGGAGAATGACGTCCGGGTCTTCTTCAGGTGAAGCGGCCAAACCAGCTGTCGCGGCACCGCCCTTCGACAGGGAGTCGCTCAACTCAATCGAGAGCAGCACCAACGTCTCGCTTGCGGTGTTCGGTGCTTGGTGACGACGACGCGGCGTGGACTCTGCGAGCAGGGCGTGCTGCAACGCTGTGAGACGGAGAAGGAAGCGTCGGTAGACGTCGTCGTCCGAAAGGCGCACCGTCAGCTGTGGCACGATGGCGGATGCAGTGACTGCCGCTCTTGTCTCAGTTACGAGCATTTGAACACGAGAAACACCGTTGACCGTCGGTGACGCTGAAAGCGACGTAGCAGCTCTTCCTGGTGGTCCATTTCCAATGACGTTGCTGCCCATGCTACCCGTTTTACTAACAGTGTCTCTACCGGAGGAAGAAGAAGGAAGGGGTGGAAGAAGGACATCCACACTGTCAACTTCTTGCAAAACCAGCTGCGACAGAGCGCGGCGCACGCCGGGCAAGTGCACGAGCGGTTCATCGCCGCTCCACCAGAGAAGCTCGCTGAGCGTATTGCAGCAGCTGGGCGCACCTGCGTTCGCGGAGCCGGCGGAGCTCCGCCCGCACACTGAAGTCGAGTTTTCGCACAGACCGAAAAGCGCCGACAGCTGCGTCTCACACAACATAGACAGCGGTGCGTCGTTGCCGGTGGATGCGGGAGACAGCTCCTCGTGTACGCTACTAAGGTGTGGCGCAAGCTTCCGGATAAGCAACGGCAGCAGTTCCTTCAGCAGCGGCAGGCTTCTCGACGATACGCCCGCTTTCTCCCGCGATGGAGAGGCGCTCATCGCATCCCCCTTCCCCTCAGCCATTGTCTTGTCGAGATCATCTTCTCCACCCTGCGTGTCACAACAACTGCGCGCTGATCTGTACTGCATCACCACCCACGGCAGCCAGCTTTGCAGCGGCAGCGCAGCCTCCGACGTAGGCAGCGTGCAGAGCCACTCCACTACAACAGGCACGACAGGTGCAACCTGCGTGTGTGGGGGCCGATGGCACGTGCCATCGCCCAACAACGGCAGTAATGGGCACAGCACCACCGATGCCAGGTCGGCCAACGTCTGCGCTGTCGCACCAGCTGTTGCGCCGCAGGTGGCCAGCGAGGGATAGACGTGCCGCGTGGTCCAACCTTTTACAGGGAACTGCGCAACACCATGGCAACGGATGTCCTGCGTACACACGGCATAGCCAAGGCGCTGCAGCACGCGAACGCACAGCAGCGGGTGGAGTGGGTTGGCCACCACAGCTGTGACGGTGGCACCACCGGGAACCTTGGCTGCCGCTCCCACTGCGGGCCTTCCCCCATCTGAATGGCACGACAGCAGGAGGTACAGCAGCTCGTCTAGCACCCTCTGCTCCTCCCCGGCCTCGCCATCCCGGCTGCCTTCGGTCGCCGCGGCAGCAGTAGCTATGGGCAATGGTGGGTGGGCGGCGAGGTAGTGTCGCACTCGCAACGACAGCGGACTCAGCCTCAAATTGGGGTGGTTTTTTGCCCCTTTACCTTTACGTGGTTTTGGGGGAGATGACGAGAGCTGCGGCACACCGTGTTGGCTTCCGCCGTCATTCTGCGTGGCATGATGGCACAGCTGGCTGAGCAAGACAGATCTGTGAGCGACGGAGACTGCGAGGCGCCGTCTACCTTGCTCACAGCTTGCAATGTGCCGCGCGACCCTCCAAAAGGTTGACATTTGCAGCGACACAGAAGCCCCTCACGGCGCAGAGCTTTTACTATTATTCCTGTTGCTGCTGTCAATGTGAGTCCGTGGTGCCGCCTGAACATACGACTCACGTGTCACGACTCGCCATGAAAGCCCCCCTTGAGAAACCACCAAGCTCTCCTCTTTTTTCTTTTCTCTCTCTCTCTTCGGTGGACTAGAAGTTGTGTAGTGGCTGACATCTTTGATGTCGACAAGAGACAGAAAAAAAAAGCAACCAGGAAACAACGGAAAAAAAAAAAAGAACAAGAACAAAGTAATGCGACAAGAAGGGTAAATGTGTAGAGGAACGTGCCACTTGCGGATTTGCAGAAGTGGAAAAAAAAAAAGACGTGTGTAGGAAGACGGCGTGCACCTGGTGTCTAGAAATCATGCGTACGCGTCGCTTTGTTTGTTCACTTCTATCCGAGAAAAGGGGAAAAATAGTCTTCTTACCGTTTACCATACTTTGTGTGCAGGCGTGAATTAAAAAAAAAAAAAAGGTTAGCATCTATGCACGGACGTGTTTATTACTTTTCCTTTTTCTCAAGCTGCTGCCTATCCAAAGCAACCGCATTGCAGTGGAAGCTGCCACTCACGGAGAGGGCGAGCTGAGCAACGACTGGAGAAGGGACTGCTGCTGCTGCCATACCTCACGGTGCCGGCGCAGCGACGCCTGCGTGTGTCGCGCGGCCACCGCGCTGACGCCCGACGGCGACGGCGACCCACCAAAGCCGGAGGACGGCGTCGATCCCGCCGTTGGAGGAGAAGAAGAGGACACGTGCGGAGTCCGCTCCGAAAGCAGCGAAACGGGCGTTCGCGCAGGTGTGACGCCGTCGTCAGTTGCGCCGGCGAATAGGTCGCCACTGCTCCCCCGCACATTCGTCAGCCACTCCCCTCTCGGCGTGGCACCGACGGCTGTGTGTGCCGAAGTCGCGGCGGCATTAGCACTTCCAGCAACCTCACCGTACACCACATCGCTGAGTGCGGCGGTACCCGCGGAGGAGGCCAGAAATCGGCGCAGCCGCTCCTCAGGCAAAGACGGAGACGACAACGACGATAACGGCGACGACGCGGCGCTCTTCCTCAGATAACCCTGAGTTGTTCCCGTTGCTGCTACCGTTGTGGACCTCTCAGAAAGCTGCGACGGCGGTGTTCGATTCTGCACGGGTGACGGTGACGCTGAGTCAGTGGGAAGGGGCGTTGGCGGGTGGCCGAAGAGGGGGCCTCGCAGCGGCAGCGGCACGTTTTCTGCAGCTGCTGCGTCAATCACGTGTGTGGAGGTGCTGTCTCGGGTGATGGCGGGCTCGGCAGATCGCGGCAGCGCCTCTGCTGTCGACGTCGATGCCACGTCTTGCGACGACGAAGTGAACTCTCTCTTCCACGTCGAAGCCGCGCTTCCCTCGGTGGCCTGCGAAGCCTCCGCCATGACGCGCGACGTCGCGGCTCGTGGCACCGGCATCGCGTCCTCGCTGTGCACTGCCTCTAGTTCATTGCTCTGTGCGTGTCCCAAGGTGTTGCTCTCCGTGCCGCCGCTACCACTCCGCCCGCGCATGAACGATGGCAACGATGTCGAGTGACTGACTGCCCCAGCGGAGGTGGTCAGCCCCCGTGACGACTTCTCTCTTGAAGAGGACGACACGACAGGGTGTGCTGTACCCTGTCCTGCGCAGCCGCCGCCGCCCTCGCTTCCGTCGGTCTCTATGTGAATGGAGGAGGGCAGCGTGCGCAGCGTGCCGTCGTCGACAAACTTCTCGCCGCGGCGCTGCATAGGCCGTGAGGGAAGCAGCGGGGAGGTGGGGAGGCGAGCGAGCTCCCCAGCCTTGCGTTCGCCCATATCGATGGGATGTCGATACGCAGGGGCAGGCGACGGCGACGGCGACTCCGCGGGAGATGAAGAGGTGCGGAGACTGCGCTCATTTCGCTGCTCCTCGTCAAGCTCACCGTCCTCAGCAGTGGTGGTTGTCGTTGCCGCGGCATTATGCGGTCCATCAAGCGCCGTCAACGGTGGTGTGGCGGGCAGTGATCTCGGTGGCTTTTCAGTCAGGTGAGGTGGGGCGCCTGGAGCTGTAAAGTCGTTTGTGGACGGAGTGGACGCTGCCAGTAGCAGCATTGGCGGCGAAGACTCCCGCAGGGCAATGCGCAGCGACACCTCTTTGATACGGAGAGCCTCTTTCGTGTCTGCCAGCTCGCGCGTCAGGGCCTCGATGGTGCCAGAGAGGTGGTCGTACTCGTCCTCGGCTTGCAGGCGGGTACTCCTTAGCTCCGCCTGCGCCTGCTCCAGGCGCTCCATCAACACCCCTCGTTGCGCCTCCTGCGCAGCAGCCGCAGCAGCCTTTGCCTCGTCGAGCTGGGCTTTCAGCTCTTGAATCTCTTCAGCTAGCGCGTGCTGCGTGCATTCGCCTGACTTGCACGACTGCGGTTGCGGAACGATCGGCAGCGCAGTCATGTCATCGTCGTGGACTCGGTGGCCGTCGGCGCTGGCGGACGCGGAAAGCTCTTGCATCGGGGGATCACATGCGCTTACACCCCGCTCACCTTCAGCAGAACCGGTAGCAGTGGTGGTCACTGCGAGGGTCTGTGCGCGGTGCAACTGTTCCATCAGCTGTAGCTGCGCCGTGTCCTTCTCCAACAGCTGCTGTTGGAGCAGCCGCACCTGCTCGCTCTGCTCACCGATCAGCTCGTTGCGGTCTGCACGCACCACCTCCAGCTCGGCATGCAACGCCGCGTACTGCTGAGCGAACTGCATCAGCGATTGGTGAGCCTGAGTCACAAGGGAGGCGAGCTGCGTCGCCGGCTCGACAGTGTCCATCTCCGCGTGTGACGGAGAGGAGAAGGGAGCTTCGCTTGGTGCTTTGCCACCATTTTCCGGTGACGTTCCTCCTCCCTCCACGCCTGCATCTGGCATGCTCGTCTCCTGCACTACCCCTGTGCTCGTCGTGAGATCGCTCTGCACACGCCGTACGCTGTTCAGCAACTCCGTCAGCCGTGCAATCAGCGGCCTCAGCTGTCCCTCATGCACAGCCGATTTGGTGGCAAAGGGCTCCGTCGCATCACCGTCCACCTCGTTTTCGGCGATTGCATCCGCTGTTGCCTGCACCTGCTCCTGCATCTGTGCGTGTTGCATCAGCTGCTCCTCCTTCGCCAGCAGCTGTGTTTCCAACTCGTCGCAGCGGAGGTCCTGCGCGGCACACATCTCACGCAAGTCAGCCGCCTCGCGCTCCGAAACGTCGAGCCGCAGCCGCATCGACTCCACCTCGTCCACCGCCTCCGCGTACTGCTTCGCGAGAATCGCCGAGGGCGTCGGCGGAGCGGCCACAGGAGACGCGCCTTCCACTGTGCTGCCTCTCTCTACTGCCGCACCATCCTCCCCCAGAAAGGAGGCACCGGTTGACGGCACAGCTGCGTCTGTCTGAACGCCCACGGAACTGCGGCGAGACTGATGTGCCGACGCCGTCGCCGCCTCGGTATTTCCACGACGTATGAGCGAGTGCACTGCGGACGAGGTGCCCACGAACTCTTCAGTGATGAGTGGGTGAATGGTGGCGGACGGGTGGCTGCCCTCTCCGTCTTCGCTGTGCGGCTTTGGAACGGCGTAATGCATGGTGGTTTCGGAGACGCCGCCCAGCACCGCCTCGCCTGCCGCCGTGCGAGGAGCGGAAAACGAAGCTTCCGCGACGCGATCTGCCTCGACGACGGACCCCGGCACACACTCCAACCCTTGTCCTTCTGCGTAGGCAGGAGTGAGAGAGTCAGGAGACCGACTGGTGAGGGTGGTTTCTGGCTCAAGTGCCGGCTCCGCCGACCTCCGCTGCTCTGCGCCACGCCACTGCGCCGCCAACAGCTTCGACTGTCGGTCATACGCCTCTTGCAACTGAGTGAGCTGATGCTCCAGCTCGCTACTGCGGTGGTACCAGTGCACAGCCTCGTCCTGCAGCTGTAGCTGTCCGTACTCCTCAAGCGACTGCCGCAGCGACGACGACGACGGACGCGCGTTGCGCCGCATGTAGGGAAAAAGTGGAATCCCGCGCAGCATCTTGGGTGGGGACGGGCCGTCTTTGCCAGACAGCGCAGCGATTTGCCCAAAATCTGCACGCGAGGTGAAAGCCTCTTGGTTTGCCGAGCTCTCCAATGAAAAAGACTTGCCGACGGGTCGGAACAGCTGCGGAGCTTTGTGTGACGTGGTGGGCAAAAACGCCGCCGACCCACCGCCTCCCACAGCAGCATCAGCAGCAGCAACGCCACTCTTGTCGTTAACACAGTGAGTGAGCTCAGGGGTTGACTTCAGCATTCCATGCCATCCTGCAACGCCGTTGCTTGCCTGGGTGTGCGGCAAAGCTAACGGAGAGCCTTGCAATTCCATGGCAGCCGCACGCAGATACGGATTGCTGCTGCCTTCATATGCGCGAGTGAAGTCACGCAACGGGTCGCGCGACCCGTCTGCGGAGCCGCAGGCGGCAACATGGTTCTTCTCGCCGAAAGCTGCGTAAGGGGCGCCGATTGTGTGTGCGCCAGGTCCTTCGGTGCGCTGCGCTCCATCGTCACAATTTGTTTCCGCAGAAGGCGCACCAACGCGGTGCGGCTGCTGCGAATCGTGAACTTCAAGTCCGGTGAACCGGGAAGATGCGCCAAAAAGCGCTGAACCCGCCCAGGTCGGTTGCCGGTCTGCTTCATCGTCATCGTCGAAGAAAGCCTGATGAATGTTGCTCACCGACCGGCGATGCAGTGCTCGCAGCTGCGGGATGGAGGGCTGGACCGGCACCGGCGACGCTGCTGCTGCCACTGCCGCAGGACTTCCATTATTCTTTTTGTTTTGTAAAGTTTGAGGTAAAACCAACGGCTCAGGGTCGAGGAAGCTCTGGCTGACTGAGGCAACTGACGCGGTGGAGCCGTTGCGACGAAAAGCGCTACCTGACAACGGCGCGGATGGGGATGAAGGCGCTCCCCTCAGAGTTGCAGACCCTGTCGGCGCTGTAGCAAGTGACATGCACTGTGTGTGCGTGACCTTGCAGCTCTCTATGCAAGAAAAAAAAAAAAGAAGAAGTTCTAGAGACTCGAGGGTATGCTTCACTTCTTTTTTTTACTTTGTTTTTAATAATGACATACACAACGCCAACTGCCGGTTTTTCTTTTTTCTTCTTTCGTTTGTTTCTATATCTAATGGGAAAACTCAGTATAGACGTACCTCTGCTTCAAGTGTGAGCTCCTTGTTCCATGTATGTGTGCGATTTTTCGATATATCAATTTACACAAACGATGCTGCAGCTCACACAGTCGAAAAAAAAAAAAAGTTCTAAATGCCTTGAATTAGCAGCAGCGCACAAGCAGGCTCTAATCTTAGAGATGCCTCTCTTAGCGCCTCCCCTCTTTTTCTTTTACTTCTTTTTCAGCTACACGCAAGTCTAGCTTCAGCGAGTCTAGAAAAGAAAGAGAAAAAGAGAGACTTAAAAAGAAAATGGCTCTCTTAGAGAGCTTTTTTGGGGGGGTTCATTAAAGAGAAGAGAAGTATAAACAGTGACGAGTGTTTCGAAGCGGTCCGATGGAGTCTGCATAAACCCCTAACGCGCCATCCCAAAAAAAAAACTCCTCAAAGGAAGCCCCAACAGGCGTTTTCGCCTTCCCAGTTTCAATGTGTAATTGGGAAAGCCAGCAAGCCCCTTTGACTGCTCGTGCTGAGGTGATTCAAAAACGGCTTGCAAAAAGCGAAAGAGTGAGCACATACACAAAATATAGAAACAAAGCAAGCCATGCCGACCATTCAAACCAGCTGGCTGTGCCACACGCTGCTGTACCGCAGTGTTTTATTGGTTCAGGAAACATGTCCCACCTTCACAGAGCCAACAGTCCTCTGCTTTTCATTTTTTTTTTACTCTTCCTTTCTTTTTTTTTTTTGTCGACATGAACCGCTTTGGGAAAGACGCATGTCACATCATACAAAAAAAAAAAGATGCGTTGATGTAAAACACATCTCTCTCTAAATCACCGCGCAGCTTAACGGTGACACACGAAAAGCTGAAGAGATGAGAACGTCGCAAAAGGCAACGAAGAAGAACGCTAAAAACAGAGAAAAAAAAAAACTCAGCATACTACACAGAAGGACCAAAGGAGCAACAATGATAAAAAAAAAAGCACCATCGTAAAGCACAAACACATGCAGTGGGCACAAGATGCCGGAAAAGGGCAAAGGACGAGGTGGTAAACCGGCAACCCGTATCCGTCAAAAACGCTAGACAAAAAAAAAAGAGGAGCAGAAGCAAACGAAGGTTCCCACGCGCCTTACTTTTTCCTCTCTCGGCTGCTCAGTTAATCTTCGCATTGAGACCGATCGGCGCTAAGGTTGGCTTGGGAACATCTAAAGATGTGTCGTCCGCCTGCTCCTTCAGCCAATGCTTCCGCTGCGCGGCAACCTCTAACTCTCGCTCCCGCACCGCCAACATCGACGCACGTCGGCGCCAGAAAGAGAAGTTCTCGTAGAAGAAGCGGTCCTCCAGGTGGAAGTCCTCCGTCTGGCCACCGTTCGACCACGGTGCACCAATCGGTGCATTCGCGTAGGGCCAGAAGCGCACCCCGGTCTGGTCCATCAGACAGGTACGCCACTCCCACTCCTCATCACGGCAGAAGTACACAGCGCGGGCCGGCTCCGTCATGTGGCACTTGAGCAGCGTGGCGGACTGCTGCGGGCAGAGCCGGAAAGAGGCTTCCGCGGCCTGCATGAAGCCGGATACGGTGTCCGTGTCCTCCTCCACACACTTCAGCGGATTCGCACGCCAGTAGTAGCAGTCGCGAGACGCACTGACGCGCTCTTGCAGGCTGGGCAGCGCCTGAAAGAGTGGAGCGAAAGCGCGCAGCACCGGCGCGGGAATGCCATCGCGGAAGATTCCCTCCAGCGGCTGCTCAAATTGCTCCATTTTTTTTTCTTCTTTTAGAGTGGGCACACGAGTATTCGCCTAACAGTAATCGAAAAGAAAAAAAACGGCACTTATTGCTGGGTTTTTTCCTCCTCACAAAACTGAAGCAAAGCAAGCGAGAAGGAAGTTCCTTTTTTGTATCTGAGGCGCGTGTGAGGTGCTTCGTACGTGATCTCTAACCTCAAACGGAAAGTTCCGAGAAGAAAAAAAAGAGCTCCTTCTTTTCCTTTTTGTGTTTTCTTCCACTTAAGTTGTCGATTGAAATTCCTATATGTGTGATCGGTACAAAGCTATACTACTTCTTGACGCAACCAGCCGACAGTGATTCAAATAGGCAAGATGGCCGTTTGGCTACTTTTTTTTGTAATAGGTGGAGTGCAGTTATTAAAAAGCCTCTGTGTTTGTCTGCCTGGCGGTTTACTATAAAGAAAAAAAAAACACTTGTTTCTACCTACTAGATTGTGGGAGGCGTTGGCGGTTCAGCCTGGACGAGAGTGTCTTATACGAATATAACGAGTACTAATACTACCAGAGAAAGCAAGAAAAAGAGGAGGGGTAAGAAGAGCAAGTGAAATAGCACAAAGAAGGAGCTGTGTCGGTTCTTTCTGGGTGTGGTCGCTTTGTGCGTGTGTGCTCTCTTACAGGCGCACTGAAATGCAGCATTTTTCACAGCAAGAAAGCAACACGCATAGCGTAGTAGCGATGGTGGCTATCCTTGTTTTTGTTGTCGTTTTCGCGCTCCATTGCGTTCTGCTTTTTTTTTTTTCCTCGCACGCTAGTGCCGCAAGCAGAACTTAGAGGAAAAACAAAGAGCTAATTTCCAATTGAAATTGCGAAGCACCTCCCTCTTTTACCTGCAAGGGGACGAAAGCTGTGAACGCACACTTTTGAGTGAGCTTGTCTCGCAGAAGCACCGTAGTAGCACATCACGTCTCTGAGCCCTTCACTGTCACTTCTGTGTGCTGACGTCAATTTTCCTTTCTCTTCTCAGCGTATTTTTCGGGCATGTTCCTCTCGGGAAGCGCAAAAGAAGAAAGGAAAACAAGCAAAAAGTAGTTCTTTCCTGTCACTCTCTCGCACACTTCACTGCAGCAGAGAGAAGGATAAAAACGCTGGTCGCTAGAAAAACAAAAGAGAGGATCGCCGAACACCAACATACGCGCGGTGTGAAAAACAAGAGAGAGAGTATAACACAGCGAAAAACAAACCCAAAACCAAAAAGGAAAAGGTGCGACAGCCTACTCATCAAGAGATAAACGAACAGGGAAAAAAAAAAAAGAGCACCACCTGTCCGTAAAGTAGGGAAGGAATAAGAGTCGGCATCCATGCAGAATACACTGAGGCGCTGTCGATGAAGGAAAAGAAAGGGTCGCCGTGCCCTTCACTCTCTCTGTTATTGTACAAGTTATTGCAGCGTGCTTGCGCACACACGCAACTCAACAAACTCTTTGCATCCTCAGCCACTTCTATGTACAAAACGCTAGAAGAAAAAAAAGCTACAAGAGAAAAAAAACGGATAGTTGCACTACGCTCTCCTCATCTCCCGCAGCTTGTTTGAGATCTCTTCTCTTTCCAGGCCTCCCGTTAGGACAAGCAGTAGTTTTGCTCCATCAGTAGCATCTTTGCACAGCACCCTAGTGCGGGGATGCGCTGGCCGGCGGCGCCGGCGGCACGAGAAGGCTCTGGATCTTCTCCACATGTTGCGCGTGGCTCAGAGCAGCCTTAGCAGCATCATTACGGCGGAAGTACACACGTGCCAGCACGGAGAGGAAGAGGGTCACGGTGTAGAAGATGGCACCGTTGTAGCACGCCTTCGCCTTCGCTTCACTGTCCCATCCGTTTTCTACAGTCATAATGGCAAAGGAGATCGCCTTGGCGCTGAACATGCGGCCAAACAACACGAGGTGGACGATTCCCAGCAGGGAGAAGACCGCGCAGCACGTCGCACACGAATCGTAGCCCATGATCGCTTCTTCTGCCTTCTAAGAGTGCTTTTCTTTTTGTTGTTGTGAAGCTACAGATCTGCAGCACCTAAACACTTCCGTTAAAAAAAAAAAAGTAGTGTTTCCCAGTTTCTTTCTTCGCTGCACAAGCAGACTATGTACGTCAGGAAAAAGCAACAAGCAAAAAGAGAGAACAGAGCGCGCAAGTCGTCCTTCACCTGTGCAGCAGAGTCCGTTAGTTATTTTGTCAGTCAAAAGAAACAAAAAAAAAAAAGACACTGCAGTGCTCGTTTGAGAACAACAAAGGAAGACGCTAAAATACCGATAAGTGGCGAAGAATCAGTGGTGGCAGCTTGGGAACAGATTGGCTTGACGATCAAGACACGCGCAGCCCAGCTGTGTATTCTAACCCGTTCTTTGAAAAAGAACAAGAACTACACCGTTACCCAGGATGAGAGGATGCGGTAGCTGAAAGCGTGCAGATACGCGACGAATAGAAGTAAAATAATGAGAGTTCAAAACGTTAATATTATAAAAGAGAGAGAGAGTTGGAAGAGAAGGAAAAGAAAAGAAAGGTGCAGTCTGCGCTGGAGAGCTCGTAAAGTCGCAGAGAGGGGAAAAAAAAAACAATCTTAAAGCTCCGTGGCACTTCTGATAAGCAACAGCGACACATGAGAACAGCAATAGATGTTCACGCGCTTAGCAGTTTTATTGTCTTGCTTTTGTTTACAAGAAAAACACTAAGTCCAATGAGAGCTGCGAGATCAATATGTAAAGTTCGCCAGCTTACATCGCTTTATCGCTGCCCAGGAAAACCACACGATCCGCAGCGCCATTCAGTCAACGACAGACACCTGCATCAATACATGACATGTGTGCGAGGGAACTTCTTCCATGCTGTTTTTCGAGTTGCTTCACTTTCACACATGCAGCAGTGTTTCACTTTTCATTTTTGGCTTTTCAGCGTTTGTATGACACAATTTGTTGATACTAGGAACTTCGAATATGCGAAACGGACAAGAACAAACAGAAAGAATGGAAAAAGGAGAAGGAGACAATAGAGGCCAGAATAAGAAAAACAGACAAGTGACCACACGAGAGAAAAGCAAAAAAGAGGGCGTGGACTGAAAAAAAAAAGATGGTGCTCTTGACGTGGAAAACGCAAAGACGACAAGAGAGGAACAGAGGAAGAAGCTTCAAAATCTGTTAGATACTTATGGCGCGTTGCTTGCTAGGACATACGACAGCCTTTGAAAACGAAAACTCTACTGCGATTAGCAGGCACACGCACCCACGCGCGCAGCAATATAAAAAAAAAAAAACGACCGTCGAATTTCGCCAAAGTGCTGCTTGACACTGAAAGGACATTGATTAAGAAGGCAAGTTCCGCAGCCGATGGAAGAAGACTCTCACTCATTCTCTTCGTATTCGTACAACAAACGCGCAGGGAAACAAAAAAAAAAAAAAGAAGACAGCAAAAATGTTTGGCGCGGATTTCACTTGGTATCACCCACCCCAACAACCACAAAAAGAAAAAGACATTCATAAAGACTGCATATATATATATATATATATATATAAACGCAAGCACAAAAATCGAACTGTCCTCCTCCACCATTTGTTCGCGCGGTACCACACCACATCATCGGGGGCCGCTGCCTCATTACCCGCTTTCTTTTCCACTTTTCAACTTCATCTCTCCTTTTTACAACCTTATAGCCAAAGGAAGGGGGAGAGAAAAGAGCAAAGGGTCAAAAAGGAGCAGAAAGCGTGCGACGCGCGCATCCTGTAAGATACTAACCTTGTTTCTTTCTCCACAGAAAACAAAAAGGAAACCATGTAAACTGACATCACACACACGCAAATAAAAAAGAAAGAATGTACAGCCGTTTTAGATGGCTTCCCCTTCGCAGAACAAAAAAAAAAGAGAGAGAGAGATAAAGATAGCATAGCGAAAGAAAATAAAAACAATCAGCAAATCTCAAAAAAAAAAAAGAAAACGAGAGGAAGAAATGGACTTAACCAGCAAAGCAACGCCTAAAGAAAAGAGAAAAAAAAAAACAGAAAGCAGCGTAGCATCTCCCTCCACGCAAACACACAAGAGACCAACACTTCACACAGAAGGTTCAGCATATACAGATGAAAGAGAAAGCGAGAACAGAAGAAACAAAAAGGGGGAAAAAAAAAAACAGATCACTAGTTGGACATAAACAGACAAACCAGTAAAAGCGCGAAGCAAGCATAAACAGAATAAGCACGCTTATCACATTGTCAACAAAAAAGCTGAAGGAGAGCCGTAAAAGGGGAAAAAAAAGGTCTTTTTTTTTTTGTGCCTGGGTAGGGTTATTCAGGGTAACGCACACGCACATGTAAAATCGTTTTGGACAGCGTCCTGTCAGTCAACTTCTCCACCTCTTTGCTTTTAAGGTCTTTTGCTTAGCAACAACTAAAAAAAAAAACAAAAAGTGATGAACCCATAGCGACATTTTGCGGATGAGCAGGAGAGAAACGTGAGTGTGAGCGTGTGCACGGCAGTACCACATCATCGAACAGAAAAGAACAAAAAAAAGCGCGCGATACACTTTCACATAAGAGTTGTTGATAGAAGGCACGTCAGCACAGAAAACACACCGAAGAGATGTGCGTACAGGGAAAACCCAAAAACGAGTGGAAGGAAAAAAAGAAGAAAAAAAGCAGGGTCTAAAGCAACGTCGATAACGAGTCAGGTTTTTTTTTTTTTAAGCAGTAAAAATAGAGAAAGAAGAAGGGTAGCACTGCAAAAGAAAAAAAAGACAGAGCTTAAGCGGTATGCAGAATCGTAACCACGATTGCATTTTAAGCCCTTTCGTCTCTCTTTGCTCTCTTTTTTTTTTTTCTCTCTTTTTTCTTCACGCCTCGCCTGACTGCCAAAAACCTGCTTCGTCTGCTGTGCGAGACGGATGCTTAACGCGGAACGCCACCTGAGTACGTATGTACTTGCAGGAGAAAAAAAAAAACAACAAAGACGCGATGTTCCACGCTTAGTCGGAGGTTACGGCGGTGTTTTCGCCTGCGCTCAGCGACGGCATGTGCAGTAGTGTCGAGATCGGTGCACGGCACACAGGGCACACCGGCTTGTGCTTCAGCAGCTGCTCACCGCAGTCCTTGCACATGCACATGTGACGACACGGCATCACCGCCGTGTCCTTTGGGTTCGTCAGGCAAATCACACAGAGACCATCCTCGTCATCCTCGATAGTGGAACCGATCATCACGGCACCGCTGCCATTGCCCGCTGCCGGGGAGGCGCCCTCGTTGTCAGCGCCGTACAGGTTCTCTACAGCGTATGCGTTGCCGCCGGCGGTTACAATTTGGCTGATGACGCGGCGCTTCGGCTTCTCGGCAAGGTCGACGGCGGTGTGCTCCGTGTGCTCGACCTTCGTCTCCTCCTCGGCGTGATTGTTTGTGTTGCTATTGTCCTGGCCGTCATCTTTCTTGCGCAGCTCGGTGGCCTTGTACCGAATCACAATCACGCATGGCATCTGCTTCGGATAGTGCTTGTTGAATACCTTCTCCTTCTCCTCCAACGAGTTCACATCGAGCTTCATTGTGATCTTGCGGTTTTCCTGCGGGCCGCGAATCTCTGTCTTGGTCGGCTCCAGCTTCGGCTTGTTCGGCATGTAGTACACGTTGCCGCCCTGCACAAACTCCTTCACACCGGTGTGGATTTCGTAGGTCAGACTGTCGCACGTACTGGTCACGAAGAAGGTGAGCACCTGCGTCTCCGGCACGTAGCTTACAGTGGACGCCTCTACAGTCGCCTGCATCTTCACCATCTGGCCCTCCTGCACGCCACCGCGATCGTTGTTGCCGCCGCCGTTCGGTGCGTTGTTCGCACCAGGGGCGTTTCTATTCGTGGGTTGCTGCTGCGGCGAAGGCGTGTTGAGTTGCTGTTGCTGCTGTGGGTTTGGCGATTGATTCTGCGACGGAGGCACGGCGTTGTTGCCGCTCGGCGGGTTGCGCTGGCGCGAGTTATTATTGTCGTACTGTCCAGCTAGGTGCGACGGCATGTTCGCCGGAGGCTGGCGGGCACCGGGAGTGGTGCTGCGACCCCCGCCGACACGCTGCTGCGATTGCGTGCGCTGCGTCGCGTTCTTCTGTCCCATGGTTAGTGTGTGGAATCAGCAAAAAAAAAGGTAGAGCTTCACTGGTTCTGGTGAATGGATGTTGTGTTGGCAGCAAGTAATGTCCTTGACCGCTGGCAAACGCGAAAAAGGCGGAAAAGGAATGCTAGCTTGTGTGTGAGTGTGTATAACTCGGGCCTGCGCTAAGCTCCTTGACTTTTAAGCTTTACTTTTCTTCTTCTCTGGTACAACTCGGTTGTGGAGTACGATGGCAACCCGACTGCGCTGCTGCTTGAGAAATGAACAGGTCTTCACGCGAAACAGAAGAACAGGAGCAAAGAAGCACTCGCAAGCTCTTTGTGTATTGGCTATTTGGCAGGGGAAACTGTGAGTTCTGCGAGTGAAGCTACCTTACGCGCTTTTGATTCCGTTTTTATTTTCTTCTTATAGCAATTTTAAAAAAAGGTAGACAAAAAATGACAAGAGAAAGCTACACGAGTTACAGAAAGACTTGTCAAAGGAAGAAGGCGAAAACAGCGCTGTGAGGTTTTGTGACGACACTAGTACCGCTTCCTCGGACTATGTTTCTATTGAAATGTCAGAAAAAAAAAAGCTCCTTTTCGATGCTGTGATGGTCAATGTAAGGAAGGGGGGACAGCGCTACGCGATGATCAAAAAGGGGGTGGATAAAATGTGTCTGAGCGAAGATACAAAGAACCCAATATTTAAAAAAGAGAGCTAGAGAGAAGCGACGTACATTAAATCCAAGAAAGCGCTCACAACCGTGAGGTGACACACACACACACACAAAACGCAGAGGAGAGAAAGGTGGCAAAAATGGGGAACGATTACCTAGGCCCGGAGGGGGAGGAAGATCATAAAGATCTAACTCTGCATGCAAAAGAGGCTTTTGCTCGATTTTTGCTTTTTTTGTTTGACGAGAAAAGCCAAGACTTGTCGAATCTCGGCAACTCATGTGGAGAACATACCTCAAGCGCAACGGTTCAAAATCACTTGAATTTGACCTCAAAGCAAGCAACACTCTGCCGTTCAATGCAAAAATCAGGGGTTCAAGACTTGATGTTTGGCTTGAAAGAGAGACAACAGAGACGTAGTTAAGTAAGTCGAAAGCAACGCAGCCAAACGAGCATTAAAAAAAAAAAAGAACATTTCAGCACTTTTTGTTGCTCCTCTCCAAGTTTTGGCCTCATCGAGAGCTCGCTCTCCAAGTTGAGCTATCCCTCTCTGTGAAGGCTACTTCTTTAATTGTTGTGGTACCCGTAGTGTCGAACCGCAGCGTTGCCGCGGCGCACAACAGGCTGACGCGTCGGCGGTGCGGAGGCGACCGCAGAACTCAGTTGTCCTCGCACGTCGTCAATCTCCCTCTCCAACGCGGCTAATCGCTCCTGCGCGGCTTGGGCAGAGAAGCCGCCAGCCGAGGCGGAGGGCGTTGGCGTCGGCTGTGTTCGTCCAGGCGGGTGGAATCCTTGTGTGGAGTGGACAACAGGTGTGTCACGAGTGTGTGGCGTCGTTCTGCCCTCTGTCGCTTCGCCTTGCATGGCGCCGGCGGTCTGCGGAGTTGCCTGCGTCGTCACCTCAATGCCACGACGAAGCGCTTGAACAGCCGCAGCGAGCACCTCAGGAGACATCTGCGCACTTTTGGCCGTTGGCAACGACTCGGCTGCGGAAGAAGACCTGGCAGCGTCGCCGCCGTGCAACCGATACGCCTCTCGCAGCTGCGCCTTCAGGAGCGAGTTCAAGTCAATCAGTGACTGCTTCTCTGTGCCGAGAGCCACGACGTCTTGCTTCGCTAGCTGCAACTCCTTCTTGAGCCGATCACGCTCCCGGAGGACGGCGTGCAGCTGTTGCTCAAGCTGAACGCAGCGCTGCCGCCACACCTCCATCTCCTGGGCCACGAATGCCGTCTTGGAATCGGGAAGAGCCGGCGGAAGAGGTGTGGTGGGCTTTTCAATACCGCCATCGGCATCGTTGCGCTTCTGGCGATGGGAACGTTTCGCGTCTTTTCTTTCGCCGCGCGAGGACAAGGTGAGCGAGGACGAGGTGGATGAAGAGGCAGACGACGAGCGCGACACGTGTGCCGCTGCTGAGGCGGAGGCCCTGTGCTTGCGGTGCCGGCGGCGTCGTCGGTCCAGCTCATGCACCATCTCCTGGTACGACTGGCGCATTTTGCTGTACTCAGATCGCATTTGCTGCTGCTGCCGCTGCAGCGCGCGAGACACCTGGTCACTCAACCCGACGCTCGCCGTGTGCAGGTGATCGGCTTTGTTGTTATTGTTGTTGTCGCCGCTGGCCGCCAGAGAAGCGTTGATCGCCGCGGAGGGCTCGTCGCCCACGAGCACCTGGACGCGCAACATTTCCGTGTGGCAGCGCACCACCTCGTCCTCCTTCTCCTTCACGGCATCCCGCAAGAGCTGCTGCTCTGCGCGCGCCTCGTTCAGCTCCTGCTGCAGCTCTACCAAGCGCTGCTGCGACTCCTTTGCTGCTTTGAGAATCGGATCATTCTGCAGCTCTGCGGTGAAGGCGGCCACCTGCTGCCGCACCTCCTCGTTCGTGTGCTCCAGCTCACCCACGCGCCGCTGCAGCTGTTCCTTCTCCATCCGCAGTGTCTGGACTGCGCCGCGCTCCTCCTTGCAGTCCTCCAGCAAGTGAAACTGGTCCTCCAGCGTGCGCCGAGCCGCTTCACTCGCGTGAAGCTCGCGTGTCAGACGCGCCGTCTCGCCCTGCGCCTTTTCCACCATGCCCTGCTGGACTCTAGCCGCCTGCTGCGCCTCCTCCTGCAGCAACTGCACCTGCCGCTCCGCCACGCGGCACCGCTCTTCCCAGGCTGAGCGCTCCTGCCGTCCGCTTGTCGCCGTCTTGTCTTCCTCGCTCTTCCACCGCCGCACCTCCGCCTCCAAGCGCTCCGCCGCCGCCTCCCACTTCTCGCTTCTTTCTTGTGCGATCACCAGCTGCTGCCGCGTGTCGTCGCAGGCAACGCGGCTGCGCTCGAGCTCCCTGCCCAGCCGCTCCGCCTCCTCAGCGGCGAGGCGGCGCTGCTTGTCCAGCTCTCGTTGGGTGTCCTGCAACGACTGCTCCACCACTGCCGTCGCAGCCACGGCATCGTCGGTGCGCTTCAGCAGCGTCTGCCGCTCCTTCGTGTAGCGGGCGACCTCGTCGTCGAACTGCGACGTCAAATGCTGAAGGCGCTCCTGTGTCTCAGCGAGTGTGGCCTGCAAGCGGGTGCGCTCCAGCCCCAGGCATGATGCTCGCGCGTTCTCCTCCCGCGTCGCGCTCTCCGCCGCAGCAATCCGCTTCTCCGCATCTGCGGTGACACGCACCACCCGCTCCTCCACCTCCTTCTTCGCGAGCGTGAGCTCCTGCACCGCCGCCTCGTGGCGTCTTTCGGCGACCTCTATCTCGTGGAGCAGGGCCGCCTTCGCCTCCTGCAAGATCGCATTCTGCCGGTCATCGTCGGTCTTGGTCTGCCGCGCGGCCTTCAGCTCCCGCTGCAGGCCCGCCAGTTCGTCCTGGAGACGCCCGACCTGCAGCTTGCATCGCTCTTCCGCGTCCACGGAGATGGAAACGCTTCGGTCAGCAAGTGCAGTGCGCTCCTCCTCCAACAGCCTCGCCTGCTCCTTGTACCACTGATGCTGTTCCTGCTGCTCCTGCTCCAGCGCAGACTCCTTCGCGCGCAGGCCGTCGAGCAGGTGTCGCTCTTTGATGGCGTAGTCCTTCTGCACCTGGCGGACGGCGGCGTCGCGCTCTTCCTCGACTTCGCGCACACGCTGCCGTGCTGCTCTCAACTCCGTCTCTGCGACGTCGACTTTTTTGCCCGTTCGCGTCGCCTCCTCCGTCAGTCGCTTCAACTCACGGTACAGGCGCTGCAGCTGCGCGGAGGCCTCCTCCAGCGCGGCGTCGCGCTCGGCGATCAGGTTGTAGTTAAACTGGTAGTCCTCCTCCAGCTTGCGCAGGCGCGAGGTGAGGGTGGCTACCTCCTCATCCCGCATCGCCAGCGAGCGCTCGAGTGACTGGATGTGATGCTCGACAGCGCAGCGCAGCTCGTTCTGTTTGTGCTCGATATCCACGTAGTCCACCGTCGACGAAGGCGAGGCGCTGCGCTGGCGAGCCCCGAAAGACAACGACGCCCGCCGCGGCGACGAGGAAGAAGCAGCGGAGGGCTCATGTAGCGCGGCGGACGTGAACGGAGCCGTGGGAGGTCGACCGAGGACAGACGAAATTGAAACTGGAGGACGCTGCGCGGCTGGTTCCCCTTCCATGGGTCGAGCAAACTGTGCTGGCATTGGTGGTGCGGCGGAGAGAAGCGTGTCGCCCTTCTGCTGCTGCTCCTGGTCCTGTTGCCGCTGGCGCAGCCGTGCAAACAGCGCCTCGGTGGCCAGCGCCGTGTCGAACAGCGCGGACGACCGTCGCAGCGCCGGTGGATCGCTCACCTGCGCCTCCCCCGGGTTGTTGTCCTCGTCGTCGTCATCGCAGTCCACCCGCTCCCCGGACAAGGACTGGTTCGCCGCAGCCGTACCACTGCGCAGTCTTGCCCACTGGGCATTCCTCTCCACGACATCGTTAAAGGGGTGGTCGGAGACACTGCTGCCGCCGCCACTTGTCGGTGCAGAGGTCGCAAGCACGACGGGTCGGCCCTCCGCTGGCCCGAAGTGTAGAGCGGGGATGGTTGCGGTGGGAGGAGGAGGCGGAGAAGGCGCGCTGACGCGACGTGCTTCGTCCCTCCCCGCGCGCTCTGCATTGGTCTTGGAGGGGTACTGTGACAGTGGAGACTCTTGCATGGTGGTATTCCTGCGTCTTGGGATGTGCTGGGGATGTGCTCTAATGACCTCGTCTAACGCGTCGTAAGAAAAGCGTGGGAGAGAAACTCTAACTGGTAAAGTGTCTACGGAGTAAAAAAAAAAAGGCCGCAGTTGAGCTTGACAACCTGCAGCAGCCTCTCTTTTAACGTCGTGGTCGTTCGCTAGTCTACTTTCTCAGAGTAAAAAAAAAAAAAAAGCATGCAGTCTATAATCTAACGACTTACGATCTATGGAGGATCACAAATAATACAAATATATGACGACTAGAAGAGAACGAGCAGAGATGACGTGAAAAAAAAAAAAAAACAGAGAGAAAGAGAAAGCGGTGCCTCAAGTCCGTTCAAGGCACGTATCGGCCGCTCCTGAACTCACGAGAGAGTGTGTCGCGAGACAGCCGAGGACGGTAAAGGAAAAGCGCTGAATACAATAACGCAAAGAAAAACGCCAAGTAAAGGAAGTGAAAAAGGAAAGAAGAACTCCGAGAGGGGAAGCACAGTATGGGGCGTTGAACATGATCGAAATATCGGCAACGCAAAACAACAAAAATCTCTGAAAATGGTCAGAGGGGAGATCTAGGCAAGGTTACCGCATAGACCTCTTCGTGCTCTCGACGATGTCCGCACAAATACACCACTACTAGCAGATCCGTTGCTTGACAAGACCGCTTTTCTGATACGCGCTTTTGATTATGAGTTGTTGTGTGGATGAACAGTGCCGTTTTTTTTTTTTTCCAAATCAGTCAGAAAAATGGCCAGCGGTGATCTTTTACCTTAGCAGCGTCACTCCTGTAGACGACCTTGGTACGCGTCACTTTTCTGTTGTTGCAATTTGACTCTTCAGACTCTCGATAAACCAAAATTGAACAGTTGAAGTGCAAATACGCATGTATATATACACACAAAAAAAAAAAGAGACAGACTGTGCTAGCAGGCACTTTTTAGGAAAAAGGGAAGATGACAGCAATACAAGAAGAAAAGAAGGGGCACAAAAAAAAAAACTTGCAGCGAATTCTTGTCCTTTTTAGCTACCGCAAAAGGTGTGACAACAACAGAAAAAAAAAAACTAATCCCTTTTTGGTTAATGTCTGTGGAACATGTTCTTGCTCTTCGGGTTTGACGAAAACTCACTTTGAAAAGCGTACTATAAAAAAAGGAGAGAAACAAGCAATAAAAAAAGGAAACAACAGCCCAGTATATTCCGAACGAAGAATATACTCAGGTTCTTACTGCGATAAGTGCAGCCGATGACGAGGTGTAACATGAGTAAATGGCTTGCTTGTGTTTTTCAAGTGTTGCCGCAATGCAGCGGAGAGCGCCGCGCCTTGAAAAAAAAAAAAAAAAGAGCGCAGCTTTTAGCGGGCACTGTGCAGTTGCCTTTTCCGATTAGTTTTATATCAGAGTTAATAGTACGAGGTACACCTGGAGCAAAAAAGAGCACGCCGTACTGGGCCGCTTTAAGTGCATACTTCCTTTTTTTTTTTTTTGCAGATTCAAGAAGAAGATGTACATCTCTCTTCTTGTCATGACTAGTTGTTTTTCCTTTCGTCAAGCCATAAAGGAAACGTGAAAAGGAAACGCACTGTGATTTTCATTTTCTCTCACTTTTATTTTGCCTTGCATGAAGCGCGTGCACAAAAGGGAAAGAAAAACGGAAAAAAAAAAAGACTGGTACACCACGCCCAACTCGAGCAAAATCTACCAGCTGGGAAGAAGCTGATAAAGCACAAACGGGAAAGGAGATTAAAAAGCCGGGGAAGCTGCATGCCTACACATACTTTTTCTCCGTTCCACTCCACTCATTTGTTCGAGTTTTCCTCTTTTTCTTCAACAACAAAGGGCAGAAGCGCCAACAGAACTGAACAAAATAACTTTCCCTTTCTTCTTGCAAAGCAATACACCACAGCAACACTCCATTTCAAAACAAGGCGCGCACAAAAAGTTCATAAACACACTTTTACGCTGCTTAGAGAGAAAAAAAAAAAACAGGTGTTGAAAAAAAAAAAAGAACATATATATATATATATATAGTAATGGAAAGCAGCACCGAGAGAAAAAAAAAAAAAAGAAACACTTGAGGCGAAACGGTCAGAAAAAAAACGAAGGGGAAGGTAAGCACAGTGATGGATACAACGATTTAAAGAAGCAATGAAAGAAGAACTGATCAGCAGCAACTAGTGGAGTTGCTCGCTGCTGCCTGGTTGCGTTCCTCAATACGTTCACCGCGTGGGGCCAGAACACCACCACGCGAGCCCGCAGCGCCGCGGTTGCCTAGACCCTGGTCGAGCAGCTTCGACGCTAAATCGAGAAACACCTGTTCCACGTTATTGTTGTCCTTGGCAGAGGTCTCGTAGAAACCAGCGAGCTGCTCCTCTGCGGCGAGGCGTTGCCCATCTTCATAGGACACCTGCCGCAGCGACTCCAGATCCTTCTTGTTGCCTACCAATACAATCACAAGCGAGGGATCGGCGTTGGCGCGCAGCTCCTTAACCCACGTCTGCGCCTTCTTGATGCTCTCGTTGTTGGTAATATCGTAGACAACGAGCGCACCGCAGGCGCCGCGGTAGTAGATTGGGGCAAGAGAGCGGAAACGCTCCTGCCCTGCAGTATCCCAGATCTCGAACTTGAGTGCGCGCATCTGCTGCTGCACGGCGTATGTGGCAGCTCCTCCGGGCGCGGCCCCGGCCCCACGGGTCGGCGGCACCATCACCGTCTTCGAGAGAAAGGCGGCACCGACGGTAGTCTCCTGGTTCGCTAAGAACTCGTTGCGGGTGAAGCGGAGGGCGATGGAGCTCTTGCCAGCGCCAGACTCGCCCAGCATCACTATCTTAGCCGACGTGGTCTCCATCAGCTGCGGTGGATGCGGCTGCATTCTTTTACAAACTGTGCGCTTTCTCTCAGTACAATCAAGAGAGGTCGTGCGCTAGCAAACGTCAAGTTGAAGGCGAGAGGGTGTTTGAGTATGCAAAAAAAAAAAATAGCCTTTTACTTACCGTTAATTCCTCTTGAAACGCAATAAAACAGCAGAGTTTTGGGGGTTTTTGATGACTCCTTTTTCTTCCTTAAATGAAAGCACAATAGCGGTACTGTCAGAAAGACTACGGAGGAGAAGAAAGGAAAGTAGAGAATAAAAAAAAGAAAAAGTGAAAGCGAAGAATGCATGGAACGTAGAAAAGGCGATTTGCGTCCACACAAGATTGCTTCTGTTCGTTACGTACTTGACAAGGAAGCAGTCGTCCCATCGCACGAAAACGTCCTTTATCATGAGCGATTCTTGTTTTCATGCTCTTTCCCCCTCCTGAAAAAACCACAGAACTACTGCAGTAGTGCACGTGCAGTCCGTACCCTTGCGTCATTAGGCAAAAGGGAAACAGAGAGTTATGATGTCTGGTGTTCCTCCTTTTTGACATTTTTGCAGATGTTTCTCGCAGGTTTTTTTATTAAAGCCGAGCCGGCGCAAGCCAAAATAGGAGAAGTGAATAGCATAGCTGTGCTGCGTGTACGTCCAAAGGTACTCTGCGTTTGTAGTAAAAAGAGAGAGCTTCTCTGTACTCCGTTCACCGAAGCTGAGTGTTCCCCCTCACACCCTTCTCAGAGATCTGAAGCGCCGCTGTGTCTCCTTCAACTCGAAAATAAAAAATGCTGTCTGAGAGCGCCGCGTATACATAAAAAGAAAACAAACAAAAATGTGTCGAACTGGATTATAACCGAAAACAGTTGCTCAAGCGAAACAACAGCAAGAATAAGAAGTAATATAAGGTGCTTGGAAGCTACACCTAATAAGAGATGATGCGCGGCGCAACAGCGCAGACTTAAACGCAAAGAGAGAAAAGTGAGGGGGGCTGTGTGGCGAATACACACACGCTGCTCGAAAAGCTCGCCATCTCAGCTCTTTGACGGCGAGTTGGGGAAGGCTGTCGGCAGCACGCATGCATCGGCCACAGGTGAAACCCTGCGTGCCACCATTCTTCTATCGCACCAATTCTCTTTCGCGCTTTCCATAAACGCGCTCACATAAGCAGACACCTGTCACTCGACGACGACTGCGACGCTGCCCGCGCCTTCCCCTTCCACTCCAGGTTCTTTACCGCCTCAACAACGCAGTCTGGCAGCGTGGCCAGCGGTGTGAGAAAGAGAATGGTGTGCTCCGCTTTCCCAACTAGACTCCTTCCCACCACCGTGGACAGCGGCACGGCCGGGTAAAACGAGGACTGTGCTTCGCAATGGATGGGGAGTGTTACGGTAAACAGCTTCCACGTCATGCCCGTTTGCACCGCCGGAGAGCTCATCGCGGCGCGATCGACCGCCATGTCGAGCACACGTCCCAGTGCCAGGCTCTTCGCCACGTGCATAAAGAAGGATGGAACGGGGGCGAATCCCTCACAATTCTCATCCGGCACGTTCTTGGTGGAGGATGTGGGGACGAGGAAGCACACGAGGCACGTCACCATATCCGACGGCAGCTCTGTTGCCTTGCCGACTGCGCTGTCGGGTGTGTTGGTCGGGTGCGTCAGCAGGCGCACCACGGAGGCTGCTTTTGCGCCGAGCGGCGACAGCGTCTCCGAGTCTCCATCTCGCTTGCTAGGGGAGGCAGACGCTTTTCGTGCTGCAGCAGCGCGGCAATTGTGCTGAATGGGGCCGCGGTGTTGAAGGCAGAACACTTGCCCGCACTGGTCACACTTCACCCGCGTCTCGGACGTCTCCTCACAGCCGTTGACGCTGCACGGGCGGGGACCACCGCCCAGTCGACGACCGCCACTCGCCCCGGTGCGGTCGGCGCCAGCGCCGTGACGGCTCGCCGTCGAGCTGCTTTGTGCGACGTCGCGGCACCCGCGATCGATGTGGCGAGACACCGCCTCGTCCACATTTTGACGAGGGTACTCAAGCGGAACGACGCGGTGGCATATGGGGCAGGTGCCGACGCGCACATCGACCATCGCGGTGCACTGGTGGGCATTCTGCGACAGGTGATGAGAGCAGAAACGCTTGTGGCAGTGGGAGCACAGCGCCGGCAGTAGGTCGATCTCTGTGCATCCCTGGTACTGGCACGTTTGGTCATCCTGGTCGTAAACGCCGATCTGCATCGTGGACCGCAGCAATTCCGTAGGGTGTGGTAGTTTGAATATGCGAAGGCAACACGTGCAGCAACTTCAGCGAAGTCAGAGTACAATGCGTACCTCAAAGAAAGAGAAAACGACGACAAAAAGTGGAAGCGGGGTGTAAAAATAAAAACAAAAAAGAAATAATAGTGGCAGTGGTTTGCCAGCCTTTGCAGGGTTCTGAATCACCCGCACGCTTCTGCAGCTGCCTGAAAGGGAGTTCTGTGAGAAAAAAGTAGAAAACGCAGATACGAGACCAAAGAAGAAAACAAACACTGAAAAAAAAAACTGCAAAAAATGTAAAGCCAGGTTTTCGGAAAGTGGTAGTGAGCCAAAGCAGAAGCACATGGAGCGTTGACGTTGAAGCCGTACTGTCGCACACACACACACGCACACACATATGCACAGGTATATCCCAAATCACTGCAAAATAAAAAAAAAAAACGAAGAGCAACGTGAGTGGAGTGTGGTATTAGTATCCTCCTTTCGTCTGGATACAGAAGAGTAAATCAGAAGTGTCGTGCAGCAAGCGCTGTATATCTGTTCCATTTTTTTTTCCTCTTTTCGTTTCTTCTGTAATAACAATAAGGATTCAGTTACACGGTATTCATATTAAGCGACACAGTTAGGTGAGCCTTTTAGCTTTTATTGAAAGCGTCAGGGAAACAGGGAAAAAAAAGGGTGTTCATATTTGGCAAATGGCCACGAAAAGAGAAGCAGGCAACACTACCGCCCATTAAGCTTCCGATTCGCCGTCTTCGACGAAACTGGGTGCGTCAGCGGCATCCGCTGTCACTGATACCCCCGCCAACGTTGTCGCTCGCTCGACGTCGTGGATGCCGAAGTACGTCATGAGACCAAAGGCACGCAGCGAGCCGTCAATGGCCAACTCCAGCTTGTGCCCGCTCAGCGTCGCGCTGAGGTACCACGGAGCATCTTGCTCCCCTTGCTCTTCGGAGACGACGCCCACCAGAACACCGCCGACTTCTACGTCTGATGTCAGCAACTCGGTGAGGTCGTCCAACAAGATGTCCGACGCGATGCCACCACCGCTTTGCCTCAGCATCGTCTCCAAGCGACTGCCCGCTTTCACCAACGCATTCGACCTCGTGTTTGCCGCCTCAACAGCGGTGTTACCATCAAGCACCGAGCGCCAGTGCTCGCGCAAATACACGTGCCCGTTGCGGAACAGCTCCTCCACCAGCTGCCGATGCTCCGAGACGCGGAACACCAGCTTGCGCTGCGTGAAGCGTGACGCGAGAAACGCGGCCGACTCCACCACCGCGCGCCAGCGACAGGCCGCATGTGCGAGAAAGCGGCCATCGTACGCCTCAAACGCGCGCACGCCGACTGCGACCACCTCCACGCCCGGGCCCTTGTACGGGTGAGTGCGCAGCACCATGTCGGCCAGCGCCGGTGTCGCCAGCACAATGCGACGCGGCGACCCACCGTTGGGGTTGAGGTGGTAAAGCGGCACGAGCCCACCGCCGCCCATCACGGCCGCGGCGGAGGCCGGCGTCGTCGCGTCATAGTAGGCGAAGCTGGAGGGGTCGTGGCGGTCAAAGCCGTAGAAGGAAGCAATAGAGACCCAGTTCTCGTCCTCTGCGCTGACCGGGGCCCACAGCTTCCCCTTTGTCCACTGGTTGAGCTTGTTGCGCACCACCGCCGGCGCGGTCCAGTTGGGCTGACTCACCTTGCGGAAGGCGGCGACAAAAAAACCGCCTGTGTCGTCGCGGTGCGGCAGAATGCGGAGCACTTTACTGCCGTCGTACGTGGCCGGCACAATCGGCCGTTGCAGCCCCTCCACGTTGGGGAAGCGGATACCGCCACTGGAGTGGAGCTGGAAGCCCTTCCTTGCCAGCGTCGCATTCACATCGATTAGTTCGACGCTGTCGCCGAAGAGCTCCAGTCCGGCGCAGACGACCTCCTCGTCCTCTTTCGGGTTCATGCTGCACGTGCTGTACACGAGAACGCCATCGTCGGCGAGCAAGTCGAGGCCGCGGCGCAGCAGAGCCCGCTGCGTCGGCACGAGCGACTTCACATAGCTAGCGGACCAGGTCGTGGCGACAGAGCGCTCCTTGCGAATCGTGCCATCGCCGCTGCATGGGACGTCGCAGATGATGCGGTCAAACTGCCGCTCCACTGGCTCCATCGCGGCATTGGGGAACTCGTCGAGGTACAGGCGCGGCCATTGCACGGCGTCGCAGCGGGTGGACATGACGTTTGGGGCATGGTAGCGCTTCAAGCGAGCCGGCAGCGTCTGCGTCGCCTTCACGCGATCCTTCTCGTTCGCAATGAGGACTCCGCGGCACGCTTCCGGCGTCCACCCGCCCTTGAGCATCTCGTCCAGTGCCTGCAGTGTTTTGCTTCCCGGCGCGGCGCAGAGGTCGATGACGCTGTGCTGCGGCTGCACGTCCAGCACATGCACCGGAATAGCAGAGACAACTTCCTGAAACGAGACGGCGCTCGAGGTGTGCAAGGTGCGGCAAATGTACTCGACACACTTGTTGCTGTGGTAGTCGCTATTAGGGCATGAGTACAAGCCGGCGCTCAGCGGAAAAGACGGCACGGGACGAACAATCTGGCTCACGTCGGCGCGATTCAAAATTCGCAGGGCGACTGTCTCTAACACACGCTCGCTGTGGTGCACGCGCAGTGTCATGGGCAGCGGCGTCGCCATGCTCTGCACAAAGCAAGACCACTCCGCCTCATCAGGACTCGTGCCGGGGACAGCGCTATGCACCTCCTCCGTTTCCTCGTCATCCGCGTTGGAAGGCAGCGGAGTGGCGCCAGTGGCTGCATTACGAGCAGCAGGAGATGAGGGGTCTTCGCCGTGAATGATCGCGTTAAAGCGCCTTCCCTTGTAGTACTGCAGAAGAGGAGACGCTTCATCCAGCGGACCACACGTTGCCGCCGCAGTGCGTCGACGCTCGTGCACGTTTACCGGGCCTGACGCTTGCGAAATGGCGAAGCACAGCTCTGCGACGTGGATGTGGTCCACCGTCGATTGGCTGCGCGGCACACGCCGCGCGACGCGCAGCACATCCACCGCGCCATCTGGGCAGGCGTCCTCGCCCAAGACCGACAGCAACTTCTCCAGACCACTTCCTGAGATCCAGGCGTCACTGTCGCCCTCCGTGCTACCATTCTTTTCGCCCTTTGGCGCAGGCGCGTCCGACGGCTTGGCGTACACCTCAGCAGCGGTGGCGAAATGGGCAGTCAGATAGCTGCGTGCGTCCTGGTCGGCCGGGATGAGCTGCACGAGTTTAACCAAGGCCGCGGGGAGCTGTTCGCGCTCCCGCTGGCGGCGCTGTTCTCGACGCTTCATCGGAACAGGAAAGAAAAAAAAAACAGGAAAAGGCCCAGCACGAAGGTCAACCTCAAAGGTGATGGAATCGGCAAAAAGGGAGCCAGCCGGCAAATCCAGCAGATAGACAACACTGGATCGTAAAAAAAGAAATTTCAGAGGTAAAACAGAACCAATGCGCGTTACAGTGAAAGGGGGAAAAGGAAAGAAAACGCGTGAAAAACACAAAGGAAACGAGGATTCACTTGGCAAAGCTGCAGTTGGCGGGCAAAACATGCAGCATGGCTGACTTTCAACGCACGACGTGTCGTTGGTTAGATATGGCTTTCTTTCCTTTTGAGTGGACGAGACACAGCGAAGCACCGCATCTTCGCAACACAACAGCAAAAGCAGGCACTGCTAAGACTTCTTTATGAGACGTTGTGGAACTTTCAACAGAAAGCGACTCGCGAACTTGTTTGTTTGCTTGGGAGATGCCGTTCCGTTTTCAACAGGAAAAAAAGAGCATATATATATATATAACAGAGAAACCAGTGTTGTCAATACAACTTGTGGAAATAACTGTCGCTGAGAACAAGGAAAAGGGATTTCGGGTCAGCAACCGCACAAAATGAGCTTGCGTCAAAGAAAGTGTTGCGGTGCACAGCCAATCGAGAGGCCGCTCACGCGCCGTGAGTGCGCGTGCTAGACCTCCCAAAAGTTCTTTCCCTCCTTGTTGCGCAGCTCGCGATCGGCACCGCGGCGCAGCAGGTACCGCCCCAGCTCCTCGTTGTTGTCCATGGAGGCGTAAAAAAGCGCCGAGTCGCCGTGGAAGTCCTGTAGGTCGAGGAAGCGCCGTTGAGCAGCCTTGTTGGTGCCGTTCTTCTTCTCACTTGCCGTCACGAGGTACTCGACAAGGTCCATGTTTCCCCGGTTCACGGCACGGTGCAGCGCTGATTGGCCACGGTCGTTTTGGTGGTTGAGATCGGCGCCGTGCTCAACTAAGAAGCGCACGATGCTCAGGTGGCCACGCCCCGCAGCGAACAGAAGAGGCGTCAGCCCCGTGGCGTCTTCTGCGTTCACGACAGACCACATGGCGGACTCAGGCGTGGCGTCCTGTGGCATTAACACGCCGCGCACCTGTGCCTTCGCCACACAGCCGTCTCCTTGCTGCTCGCCCCTGTTTGCAGCGCCTGCGTCACTTGCCACACCAGAACTGCCCGATGGAGCGTTCTTCGCCTTCAAGCTCACGTACTCCTTCACCTCTTCCACGCTCTTCTTCAGTAGCTCCTGCAGCAGCTCAACCGGCGCGCCGACGCTGCAGGCCGATGCGAAGGGCGTTGACCACTCCTCGTCCTCTGTCAGAACAGGTGAGTTATAAGGAGGGTTCATTAAGATGCGAGCCAGGTCGAAGTTCTTGAGGGCAATCGCCCAGTGGAACGCCGTGCGTCCATCATTGTCTTGGTAGCCCCAGATTCCGTAGCGGTCAGGTCTGCCGCTGGACGAGACGTCGTTGGACGGCCCGCTGTCAGTCGCTTGCGATTCATCCAACGGCGCAACGCGGCGGAGAAGCGCGATGATGGCGTCAATGTCAGACCCGCGACACAACTCCGAAAGATGCGGCTCTGCGGACATGGCTGCTTCAAAGAAATAGAAAGAACTTGAGAAAAGAGAACGTTACAAAGAAAATAGTTCAAATCACTACAACAATCAAAGCAGCTCTGTGAAAGCGAAAAAAAAAAAGAGCTTTAAGCAATGTCTTGAGATAGTGTTCGTACGGCTAAGTCAGAGTCGGTCGCATTCCGTAAGCACATTTTGTCTCTCACGCAAAAGAGAGAAAAGAGAAAGAAGAGGAAACAAACGGTCAAGGCAAAAAAAAAAAGAAAATGAGAAAAAGAAAACGGGCGCACGCGTGGTGCATGCCCGCGATTAAGGTGGCATTTTTGCCTACCTTCCTCCTACACAAAGCACAAAGAAAGCCCGTTGGCAAGAACAAAAGACGTGCAACCAGCCGAAATCTGGTCCGTCTGCACCCTACGAAGTGGAGTGAAAAAGTTGATTTCCTGACAGAATTCCCTTTTTCTTCTTCACATAGAAAAAAAAAAACTATTCTCTTTTTTTTTTTTTATATCTGCTTTAACTTTTCTTAACGGTGCGTTGTTTTGGGTCTTTTCCCCTCCCCCTTCCTTTTTCACGCCGAAAGGGACCATACACACTTAGGTCATTTTTTGGAAGAAGAGAAAAAGAGGTAGGAAAAAAAGGAGGCGAAAACAAACTGCAAGATAAAAAAAAAACACTAAACTACTGCAGCTTTTTTGAGGAAAAATGAGACGAAAAATGATGAGTAGTTCTCGCGAACATGTATATACATAAACAGATGGCGAGGACGAATTGAGAAGTAAAAGGCAAAACTGCACACGGCAGTTGTGCCCAAAACTCAAGGTGCAGAATATGAGAGCGAAGCAGAAAAGAAGAACAGCTACAAAGGGGGAGAGAAAAAAAACGCGCATCAACTTATCTCCTCCAAGACCGTTCATTAAATAGCGTAGGTAGCAAAAAAAAAAAAGCTCCTGTTACTGCTTTCAACCGCTTGTAGTGAAGCGTAGGAAAGCAACGACTTATTGTACATACACAGAAAAAAAAAAGAGAGGAACACAAAAGCAGACAAGATGAAACGCAGTCGTCACGACGACTGCTTTCTACGTGCAGGCATACACAATAAGCACAGGCAACCCTCAGGTTAGGAGTCGTCGTGGCTTGCCCAGTAGGCTTTGTTCTCTTCCACCAAACCTACGGCGAAACGCATCTCTGGAAGAAGCTCGGCAACCTGCTCAAAGAAAGGCGCGATGATGTAGTTCATGAACGCGATTTGGCTCTTTGCCAAGGCGGCATCCAATCGGTTCATGAATGGGCTGCAGTCCAAGCCGAGATTGCGCTCGCGATCGCCTTGTTGGTAAAACTCGTCCGACACCTTTCCTCCCCACGGCAGATAAATGTCGAGGGGCCGTGCGCAGTTGGAGATGTCAGCCACCTTGAGGGCGATGGCGAGAGACAAAACCTGTTCATCGGGCTTCGTGAACGTGGCCCGCTCCTGCAGCTTGCCCTTCAGGCTCGCGACGTACTTTCCATGTGAGCCCATGTCTGTGGCCAGCACCATCTCGATCATCGTGTCGCGAATCTCGTGGCGCTGCGCATCACTGAAGCTGCTAAGAATGTTGAACACCGGGTTCTTCATCAGCTCGAATACGCTGCTCACATGCAAGTTTTCCAGGACGCTGCGGTCATTGTATAGGGTGGCGAGGTAGCTGTTGGTCTTGATGTGGAAGTTGTTGTTGATGCCGGGGTGGTCGAAGTCGTGAATCGACGCCGCGAGGAGCGCGGAGAACACCTGCAAATCGCTCAACTCGCACCGCTTCGCCAAGCCGCCGCATGAGATGACGAAGTGGGTGATTTGCAGCACGTCCGCGGCGTGCATTGAGTTGTGGTATGGATTGCCGTGGTAGCCCGCCTCGACGGCGCTGATCCAATTCAGCGCGATCTGCTCATCGATGTTGAACTTCTGCAAAAAGTTGTATTTGCATAGCAGCGCGTACATGGTCACAAAAAGAGAGCCGCCGTTCGGTTGGACTGGTAATGACAGATAGTCATCTCCGCTCATGGCCGATTGGACGTCAAAGACGCGGTAGCTCCACGTGTCGATCGACTCCAGCGCCTTCCAGACCGCAGCACGCTTGTCGTTCAGCATTCCCACCTGCATCGCCAGCTCCGTTTGAGAGAAAGGCGTCACGACGCGGTTGGCAGGAGAGGAAGAGTCGCACTGTTCGGGAGTAAGCCAGCGGCTCTTGATCATGCGCAACAGCAGCGGGTCAAAGTCCTTGCATGTGCGGTCGCCAAGCGGATTTGGCAGCCGCGACTGATTGTTTTCACCGAAAGCGCTGCGCTCCTTCTCCTTGATCGCCTTCCATACATTGTCCGTGTTTTCTGAGCTGCAGCCCCCGAGCTTCTCCAGAAGCTCAGCTTTGCGCGCGCTGCACACCTTTAACTTCTGCTTGTTGCGTGTCAAGTTCTCATTCAGCGCAACAAGCTCATGATCAAGGCTCTCTCGCTTCGCCAGAGCAGCTTTCTCCTCTGTCTTCAGCCATGCAAGCTTCTGCTCGTACTCCTTGGGGTGGCAGAACATGGAGTGCGACTGTATGAGGTGGTCCATGATGTAGCCCTGCTGGTCATCGAGGGTGTGACTAAGGGTGAAAACCGCGGACTTTCCCTCGATGCTTCCGTCTAAACGCACCTCGAGGCAGCCTGCAACCTGGCTGTCTTCAGTAGCAGGTTGGCCTCCGCTGCGACGAATGGAAATGCGGACCGAATGGAAGGCGTTCTGAATTTCACGGAAGAAGTTTGCCCAGTCCGACTCATCCGTGAGGGTGCTCCGCGCCTGTTGCAGTGCGTCCTCGCCCATTTGGCATGCATAGGAGTTTCCTGTTGCGACGTCGTAGGCTCTCAGCGCCAGCTCGTTTGCCGTCTCGTTCATGCCAGCCATGACAGTAACCGTGACATCACAAATTGCATACACGCAAACCTGCTTCTGCAGCTGCTCCATAAAATCCGACATCGCGCCGACTTGAATTGCCTCTTGTCCTGTTAGCTCGCTTATTTGTGTGAGCGCACACAGCTGCACGTAATTGTGTGTGTGTGTATTAGTGCAAAAGGAGTCGGTGTGGTTGAATGCAAAAAAAAAAAAAAGACGACACTTCGACACACGAGTGTGGTGAGCTCATACAGATTTAGTAAGGAGGGAAGCAAAGAAAAACAGGGATAGAAAAGAGTGCTAGAAGAGGCGTTAAATGCTTGAGGACGTACATACTAAAAAAAGGCTGAATGCCAGGCACACGGGTTTGCATGACACCCGCGGTCGACTACCATGAGCGCTAAGATAAGTTTCACTTTCCGTTGTGCATGACAACGACGGAAAGCAAAATGCGCGCTTCGTGCCATTTCTAGCCATGCGCGCGTGACGACGCAGAAGCCGCGTAAGTCACCACACGCCAAAAATAGTGAGACCTACACCAAGCGTACACAATGCGCCGCTTATCAAAGTCTCTCTGTTTCTTCGTTCGTTGTTCCGCTTTGTAGCACACACAGCCACGCTTGTGTGAATGTCTATCAGCCTTGCCCACCTAAACGCGTCCTACTGCTCTTATTGCGTGTGTGGCTTTATCACGAGAAGAAGAGAAAAACAGTGCTCTCATTTCTAGTAGGCGATAATTGACTGGTGTTGTTTCCGTTGCGTCTCCTCCCATCGTGAAGAGCGAAAAGGACCTTTGCATTCGTTTTTGACTGGCTCTTTCCTCTAACCCTCATGAGACCATTCTGCGTTGAATCGTTGACATTACAACAACAAACAAAGAAAAAGAAAAGAAAAATGCCCTTACAGCCTCCGCAAACTAAGCCGAAAGAACAGTACTTGACATCAATGACTCGAACAAAAAAAAAAAGAGACACATTTTATCATAAAATAAACAATGTACATGCAAACACCGTAGAGAAAAACGTGGACGACAAGGACCGTTTCGTTCGAGGAGCACCTCTTTTAGAAACATGTACTTGCACCCACAATACAGCCAACCAAACCTAAAGATCACCAGTTTGGGATATAGAACATGGAAAGGGGAGAAAAAAAGAGTGTTGGTGCGTAAGCAGGCTAGGTGCAGCTGTTAAGTGGATCAACAGAAGAAACAAACGGGGAAAAAAAGTGATGGTCGTCCCCACCTCGTTCCTAAAACAAAGAGGATAAGCTGACGTCAAACATCACACAACAAAAAAAAAAGAAAAATGAGAATAGCTTCTCGGCATGCACAGATAGAAAAAGAAAAAAGGTGTTGCCTTGTGGGTGTGTCTATTTGTCCCATCGTACAAACATGCACACATCTAAACACACGCACGCTCCACAATAAACAATGAAAAGGGGTGTTTTTTTTTTTTCTCTGACGTCCTGCTTCCCTTGCCTCAATTAGAAGTAGACGGTTGTTTTTTTTTTTTTTTTGCTCTTTTGAGAAGTGAACAAGACTCAAGGAAAAAAGACATTCGATGTAGCGGCTGGGATGAAAAAAAGAAAATAAGAGGCGAAGGAAAAAAAGTCACAGCGGAAAAAAAATAATAATAATAACACGTACTTTTCCTTCGAAGAGCCACACACACCAATAACAACGTTGGTGCGCTACAACGAGGGACGACATTGTCTCTGACTGTTCCTCATGCAATTCCGGCCCACATATCAAAAGCAAAGCGTGAATGTGGTGAAAAACACAAAGAAACTGTCTTTGATGAGAAACTCAACAATAATGGCTAGACCTTAAAAGGGAAAACGCAAATGCTGTATTGTACATGACTAAATCAACGAGGGAAAAAGCGAAAAAAAAAATGTGAGCTTCACGAATGTATCGTGTTTACAGAAACAACTAGAAGTACATCGCAAAATGTAAGATCATCTCATTTGCCTTCTCTCCTCCGTCGAAAACGATGAGCACCACTTTTTCTCAAAAAAAAAAAAACGATTGGAAGTCAGCCACAAGCAAAGGGAAAAAAAAACAAAGCCTCAAAAAGCGTTGTTGAGCTCCACTCCAACAGCTGGTCCAGCGATTTCATAATTCTGTGGCTAAAAAAGCCTGCAGAGGCTGGAAGAGATGACACAAGCGTTTGCAATAGCAAGAGGTCGCAAGACGACCTCAAAAACGCACACCTAGCAGGACATTTTCTTTATCTCGTGACGCGCGCAAAAAGAAAGAGAAAGAAAAAGACACGTGGCGAGCGAGGCTCTTCGCGTGTGTGCGCATCGCACACACCTCTTGCTGCTGCCACTACTCATCCGCATAATGGCCGTCACAGAAGTTTGCAAAGCAGTCCTGCTGGGCTTGCGTCAGGGTGCGCAGGGGATTGAGTGGACTCTCGGGATATTTGTCGAAGTAGTGAGTGTCGCCGGGTTTGCGGTTGCGCACTGGGATGGGAGCCTGAATCTTCTTGGACAGTACCATGTCCCAATCTACGCCGTTGAAGTACTTGTGGTTCTTGATGTCCTCGGCGCCGTTTGTGAGGTTTCCGAGGCGCTTTGAAGGGTCCAGGGACAAGAGCCCTTTGATCAAATCGCGCGCCTTAGGGTCAACCCAGCGGGGAAAGAGAACCTTTCCTACAAGGATCTTTTCGTACGTCTTCATCGGGCTGTCGTCAAAGAACGGCGGGTAGCCGACCAGCATCTCGTAGAGTAGAATGCCCAGCGCCCACCAGTCTACAGCTTTGTTGTGGCCCTTGCTTTGGATGATCTCCGGCGCTAAGTACTCCGGCGTTCCGCAGAGGGTGAAGGTTCGCTCCGTGACCCGCTTCGCAAAGCCGAAGTCCGTGATTTTGATGTTGCCATCCTGGTCAAGCAGGATGTTCTCCGGCTTGAGGTCACGGTAAACGATTGTCTTGCTGTGAAGGTACTCGAAGGCTAGAATGACCTCGGCGCAATAAAACTTGGACACATCGTTGGGGAACTTGCCTGCCTTGCGCAAGTGCGAGAAGAGCTCGCCGCCTACTACGTACTCGAGAAGAATGTACAATCGGTTCTTGTCCATGAACCCGCGGAGCATGTTCACGATGAACGGGTGATCGACCTCTTGGAGGATGCTGGCTTCGGCCAAAACGTGGTCCACCTGCTTCATGCGGAGAATCTCCTGTTTCTTCAAGATCTTTAGCGCCGCATACTTGCCAGACTCCTTGTGCATAACCAAGCGCACACGACCGAAGGTGCCGGTGCCCACTGTCTCCCGCATTTCCAAGTCGCTGAGCTTCCACTTTGAAGCCTCCGCCTTGGTGATCATGGTGATGGAGAGAGGGGCGACTGATAAGCAGAAAAAAGAGCTCTAAAAAGGAAAGTGAGAGCGGGCGCCAGACACACCAAAAGTTGTTTTTCTTTCAGTTTTTCTATGCGAAGCAGCGGTTACAGGAGCTGGGGAGTCTATAGACAGAAAGAAATAAAAAGGGTATAGAAAAAGGGGTGCGTGTGGGAGGGAGGTAAGCCTGCCGTGCACTCTTGTCTTCTGTTTGTTTGTTTTTTTTTTTTTCTCTTTTGTTTTGTTTTGTTTTTCCTCTTGCTCGCTTTGTGGCTTCCTTCAGTGAAAGATACGATTAGCACTTTACCGTTCCTAATTGTATCTAGGGGAAAAAAAGGGCACATTTGTGTTGCGTTACGCAAGAGACAAGAAGAGGCAGGTAGGGTGAGAGTAATGAGTGTCAAGAAGCAGTCAGAAAAGAGCACGTTATTCGACACAGCAAGACCACATAACAACCAAGAGAATCAGAGCAACGATGTGTGATGCGGAACAAAAAAAAAAAGAAAGGAAAGAAAACGCCTTTCGAGTTCAAAACCGTGCAAGAAGCGCTTGAGTGGTCCAGTGTTCCCCGTTTTGGGTGTTGTCGGTTGCATTGCTTGTGTGTGCTTTTTGCCTTGTTGAACGGAAAAGCAGCGAGATTCAGGAAGCCTAGTGCATCTTTAAAGCGATATCTTTGGTAAAAGCACGAATAAGCCGGTTTCTTCTCTTTCCTTTCGACACACGTGTCACCTTTGATAGCAGTGTTCGAGTGGCGCTGTCGAGGAGTGCGAAGAAGAGAGAAAACGAGTGAAAAATAGAGAGCGCTTGCACTTGTAAAAAGCCCCAGTAACTGAAAATTAAAAGAAGGAGACGAGAGTCAGCAAGTGCATAAAAAAAAGGAGCGGTACACTAAAAAAACTTGGGAAAGCTGATGCCCGTTGACTGCGCCGGTGTCCTCCAGCCTTCTTCGATTTGCAGCAGTACATCAGATTTCCCTTTTGCACGCTCCTTCAGCTGTCCAAGCAAATCATGATCGTTGTTCCGCTTGCACTCAGCGCCGGCGCCGAGCCAATCGCCGCAAAGGACGTAATACTCCATTCGCACCTCTATCTGGGGGATCCGCGCGATGTATTGCTTAGCCTGCTGCGGGCGTTTGTGGGACAGCAACGCCGTCACGTACGCCTCGCCGTCAAGAAGTGTTTTTTTGTTTGACGTGAGGCCGCTCATGCTGTCGATAAGGTCCCACTGACTTGTGCTCAGGTACGCGCTCAGCATGCAGCGCTGATACATTTTTTCTGGGATGCCATAGTCGCTTTTCAGCCGCTGTGCCGTGGAGGTCCGTCCGTGCTCGAGAGCAAAGCGGATAGTGTCTGCTGCGCTCGCCTGCAAAAAGCGGCAGTCCTTGAGATCTTTCATTAGCTGCGTTTGTTCGTCGATCAGTTTGCTCTGCAGCTGCAGATACCGTTCTTCAATCATCGAAGGCGGAAAAGGAGTTCCCCCGCCCACGATGGGGGAGAACGCCGTGGTGGCGGGCTGCGAGCGAGGGCTTTGCTCCACCGCCTTTTTCGTCGCCACGATGGCTGCTTGAATGTCACCGCTCTTGCACTCTTGCAACATCTCCCACTCGACGTTCTCCGTGGACTGGGCAAGCGCATTGCTTAGCCGCGTCTCTTCCTGAAAGAAGTCGCGGAGGTGGAAATAAGCTTGAGTACGCGGGTTCTTGTTGAAATACTCCACCATAAGCTCTTGATTGCCTTCACACATTCCAACGTACTGCAGCAGCAAGTCCCTCGACGCTTTGTGCATGGTCAGCATCGCGATCACGGCAGAGCCGCGTGTTCGGATGAGGTGCACCATCACAGTGAACAGCAGATCCGCGTCAGAGGAACTCAGCGCGCGTTTTAGAGCAACCTCAGTCTCGCCAATGCTGAGCAGCATAGGAACTTGTTTGCTAGGATTTGTTTCAGCGTCAAGCAGCATCAGCGCCGCGGCGCCACAGCCGGCGATCTTTGCTTGCTGAGCAAGCTCAGCAAACCCGTTGAAGTTGCACGCCCGCAACCTCCTCACAACGTGCTTCGCCGCGCCTTTTTCCTCGTCTTTTCCTCGCGCGAGAGCGCCAGCGAGCTTGCTCATCGCCCAGTTTATCATAATCGGCTTGCTGTCGCACCCAAGCGCGTCCGCCACACAAAAGGCGACTTGATGTTCGTTGCACAAGGCAAGACGCTGAAGCAAACGCTCCTCTCCCATGAGCGCTAGCTGTCGGTCGGTCAAAGTCATCCCGACAGACTCGTAGCGCAAATGATTGCGGACGCGCAGTCGCTTGCTCATGTTCATAAAAGCACCAGGGTCGCACATAGAGCAAAACGTGCGACCGAAGGCGGCTATGCGAAGCAGCCGTTTCTGTTGCACTGAATCGAACTCGAAGCCAGCAGCAGCAACGCAATCCGTCACGGCGTGCATCAGCGCATCCGACTGTCGCTCCAGGCTTTGGAGCATGCGCACCGCGGAAGCATTGCCCGTCATGAACTCGTCGTACGTGCTCAGAAGCATCGCAGCATGCGCCCGCGACCCCACGGAAAAAACACGTTGCACTGGCTGCGGAACTTCCTGAAGGAAAAAAAGTGAGCCATTCGACACTGCCCAGACGCCGTCCCCCTCCATCAACAGACACGTGTCGTGCGGCAGATCTGGGATGCTGTCCGTGTTCTCCGGCTCGTCTGCATTGATGAGAAAAGCAGTGCACGTTCCGTCATCTTCCTCGTCACTCCCACCGTATCGCACTCGCTGCAGCACGACCACGCAACGGTCGCCGCACCACGTCAGCTGCTTGAAGTCAGTTTCGCGGACTTCAGTGCGTCCTAGCAGCAAAACTTCAGAGAACCCGCTGCTCGTCGAGTAGAGTGACCCGTCGGCCATTATAAACGCAACGGCGTGACCACCAGGGGATTGGCACATCCCCAGCACACGACCGCCCTCAATGGGGACGGCAAGCTCCGCAAAAGTCGGATGTGGCTGCCCGAATGAGCACCGGCAAATGAATGAGTTAGACGAGCCAGGGGAGTAGGAGAGGAACACCTCCTCGATTTGTCTTTTCTCAGCTCTCTCACCCGTCGCAACGAGCGTGACAGTGCCGACAAAGTCACGAATGCTCTGGGGAAGGGGCAGCTCGCGAGTGATGTAGCCAGTCTGACGGCTCCATTTGAGCAAGACGAGTTTCGCCTCAGTCGTTGTTTCAACCAAGGCAACAAGTCCCGCGTCGCAGGAAGCGCAAACAATGGGAACTGGAAGCGCCACCGATGGCGCCGCAGATTTACCCGAGTAGTCAAAAAAGCGAACTTGCCCAGTATTTAAAACGATAAGCAAATGATCCGCGTTGCGATTCCACGTCATGAAAACGACACTCTCGATGGCTTTAATGGATATGCGGACACTGTTCTCTAGCGGCTTGCCTGCGAAATGGAACAGAAAAATACACGTTTCATTGGCTGAGAAATTGGAAGCGTGAGAGGAAAAAACTGCGACGGCACCACCGTACCCGCTGTGCGCAACTAGGCAATCCTCAAAAGAAAAGTCTGGTGAGAAGTCAGCGGTTACCACTTCCGTATATCGAACAAGCGCATTTTTCCCCAGCGATATCCACGATCCGAGGCGTTTTGTTTGTGAAAACCCCCTTTGATGAGGCATCTGTCGTAATTACAAAAGCCAAGATCCGCTTGTGATGATCAGAAAAAAAAAGGGAGACATACACATATACGTGCACTTCATAGTCCGATTATCCAGCTTGTTTCTGTAGTATTGTGTACGTCAGTATGTGTGTGTGCGTGTTTATGTTCTTTTTGTTGTTGTTGTTGTTATTGTGTGTGTGTGATAAGAGAAGCAGGAAAGCAGATGCTTACTGTAACTCGCCGCAAATTGTGAAACACTACTATATTATTCGTGGAAAACAAAAAAAAAAGACTCAATGGATGGTGTGGAAAGAAATGGCGGTAGCAAAAAAGGAAATAAACTGATCATGTAAACACATAAAAAAAAACGTCAAGCTCAGTTTCGCTTTCTCAACCTCATCGTTTAATTCGATGCTTTATGCTCATTCGCTTTTCTTTTTTTGCCTACATAACCACAACATTTTTCATTTCTCCTTTAAAAAAAACGCACAAGAAAAAAAAAGCCTTTATGACTGCATTTCATAGCATCTCTGCCTTCCGAGCGCGCTGGGGAGTAATAAGATCCCTTTTTTTTTTTTTAGTCCTTTAGTATACAAATTGGAGTTCTTCCCGAAAAAAAGAAAAAACGTTCTCCAGTTTTCCTAGAGTAACTAGGAAAAAAAAAAACGCAGCATTGGTTTGAAAAAGAAAAATCGATAAACGAGAAATGTGTACTGTACATCATAAAAAACTAGTCGTGTCATATGTTGTTCTTGTTAGCCCTGTTACAGAAAAAACAGTCAATTCGAAGGAGTTGGGGCATTTGCTCCCGCAACAAAAAGGAATAATAAAAAGGCTCTTACCAGGATTAACTGGGAGAAAAATGTTGTGCACACTCACCATACTCCGCTCCAGCGCCGTGCTAAACTGCGGAGCGGAGACGCTCACTACATCTGCTGATCCGCCAATCCACCCAAAAGCTCCAATGGGAAATGGTGGATTTGTGCTTGGTGACTGTGCGATGGCAACGACACAATACATATTGCACTTCTGCGTGCGATTTGTTAAACACACAACTTTGTCAGAAAAACGCCTGGATTGCACTAATGTGTTCCACTCGCCAATCAACCTCGACGAAGTCATAGTCTCAGGAAGTGCGGCCACTTTGATGCTCTCGACGGCAGAAAAACGAACCGTAAGAGCTACTTTTGCCTGGGAAGCAATCAAAAGCTGTAGCTTCTCACGAGGTAGCAGATTAAAAAACACCGACCCTTCGCTGTTGTCAAACAAATCCGACTGAAACAAGGCGTTCCTGTCGCATATGTCGTACCGGCGTGACTGCGACCCGCGACCAAGCTCGACATATTTGTAAAAAAGGCACTTGGCTCTGCTGGACGCATCACCGACACCGGGCGACCGTAAGGAGACCATAACCCCGCGCGCATCGTTCCCTTCATTTTCGATGTAAAATGCTGAGTTGTTGGCAAATAAACTGGAGTTGGTAGAGACGGCACTGAGCACGGGAAACTCGCTGGTAGTTTTGTGCGCTGACACGGCGTCCTCGAACGGCCACATGACAAGGTAAACTCGCCCGAAGAGGACCGCGAAATCCTCCAGCGTCATCCAGACAACCAGTCGGCCATCTACCTCGGTCACCTTAAATGCCTCGTGCTGAAAACCGTATTTTATCGGCATTTTGGAAAAGGGAGTGGAAACCTGCAAAAGGTAAGCGTAATGCGCTCCATTTTTTCGACAAACATCTGCTTTTAAAATTGTGTATGGTAGACCGCAGTAAATCCCGTCGTTTTCGCATGCCTGCGCCTCTCGCTCCGAGCGCGGAATTAAACACCCGATTAGGCTTTGTCTGTTTTCGCTGAACGAACGCAACAAATTAAAGGTGACGGTGGAATTGACGGCAGGCGCCATCAAATCAATTTCGAAGCTTGTCCCGCCAGTGAGCAGCTCAATGCAGTCACAAAAAGACAATTCCTCGATTTTCTTGTACCCACCAATCGCTTTCGCCACTGCTTTTTCGAGGAGCGCACCATAAAATGGGTGGCAGCACGAGCTTACACCAATTAAAAAACACTTTCCGTCAGATAACAAGCATGGTAACGTGTCATCGACGACAACCTCGGCAACTGCACCGTCAATAAAAAGGCGGAGAACATAAAGTCCGGACTGCGGTAGACTTTTCAGCAACAAAGACTGTGTCAATCTGTCGTACGAACATAACGCATTAAATGCCGCGCAAAGGTTGGCATTGTTGTAAAAAGTGGATTTCGTGAAGCCAAGCTCACCTTCGTTATGTACTCCCACTTGCGATAAATCCAATTTGCAGTAAGAGCACCAACGAATTGTTTCACAGTCTGCTAGCGGGTGGTTGAACTGGCCGGCGGTGAACGAAGGATCATTAAAAAGCGGCCCATTTGACATAACGAATTCGTCGACAACAGTACGAGCTAATTGTGGTTTTTGCAGTGCCTCAACTGCATGGCTAAGCTTGCACCTCTCCCTGCAGAGTCTCCACCGATCGACGCGCGAGGATTCGTTTTGCACGTTCACCACAGCAGAGGAACGCAAAGAGTCCGCATGAAGACGATTCAAATGTACTATTAACTGAATTTCCTCTATTTTTGCAGAAGGAATGCACGTGTCTTCAAGATCAATTTCGACAATACCGGGGTTGTTCGTGCACAGCTGCCGAAGCGCAGTTGCGCACGTCGCATCCAGTTTAATATGCCGAAAACTCAGCTTTGCTACGCACGAATGAAGAAGACACTCCTTGAGTGATTCTATATCATCCGTGGTGAAAGAGGTGCCGTCTAAAACCAACTCTTCCACATCAGGTCGCTCTTCGATAAGCCGGAACAAACAACGAAAGTGTTTGCGCGGCAAGTATATATTGCTAATATCTACCTTTTGTACACTTGTTTTTAAGAGCTCTTCGAATTGATGGAGTGGTGTTATACCAACAGTTTTGCATATTTCTCTGTATTTTGTGAGTGCCGTTGTCGACATGTATATATATATATATATATATATATATACGCTTGTTTATTTACGAGTGCAATGACAGCAAGGAAACAAAATACACTGGACTGAGCAAAAAAAAAAAAAAGAGCAAGACAGTTTATATACATATATGTGTGTTCTTTGTTTTTTTTTTTTTTTCACAACGGAATAACAAGGGCAGAGAAGATGAGAGATGAGACATATAAACAAGCAATAACCGTTTCAGCAAAAAAAAAAAGACAGAAAAAAAACACACTTATATATATATATATATATGGTCGCAGAGAAAAAAGCTACTTTTTTTTTCTTCTTGAGGTTAAATATCCGTTCATTAGTATTCCAGAAGATATCCTCTATCCTTCTTTTTTGTTGTTGTTGTATGTGTGTGTGATTATAAGCCATGGCGCAAATTGTTTGATTTACGCATGCCGTCATCTTTGCTTGACTTAAAGCTATTACTAGGTAAAGCTACAAGCAACTCATAAAACTCAGCGGTACGAAAAACTGATAAAGCACCGCGATTCCGTTAATCTCTAATATTTCACAATGCGCCCTTTCGCAACAGTACAACACAAGGCATACTGCGCAGTATTGCTCTTTCATTTCTTCTAATCGTTAGACATCAGCCGCCTCGGCCTCAACGCGTCGTTTAATAGGATCAAATGCGCACAGCGTCGTTTTTGCTCAGGATAAGCAACTACGTCCGACACCTTAGGCAGCTGTCGCAAAACTCGAATAACACTTCACTTCCTTCCAATAGCACAGCAATTCAGAAAACACAACTTCGAAACAAACATTACAAGAGCAAGAGCTACGAGCTACACTGGAAAACATGACGGAATGTCATCACAACGCCAGCAACAATTAATCTGCCCGTTACCACTCTAAACACTAACAACTTTTCCGTCAACTCCCCCATGAGCCGCCTTTTCACTTCTCTACCGCCCCCCCCCCCTTCTCCACCGTCGCCGACCTTCGCGAAGCTCAATCACCCTTCACATCATCCAATGTAGCCCGAACTGACGGTTAATAAAGGACCCAAGCTCTTGCAGTAAAAGGGTCGGGACGCATAAGAACGTAAAAAAAAAAAAACCATAAAAACTCGTCGACAAAAAGAGGAAAAAGACACAACGATGAGCACGACCCGAGCAAAGTGCAACTCAACCAAAACACGGCCCCGCAGCTTTTAAATCAAGGGTGTTTCATCTCGACGGCGAAACCTAGATTGAAACAGCGAAGCCACCAAAGCAAGAAAATCGACAAAAGACAACCCTTTTCCCCGGCCAGCCACCGCGAGCCCCTCCATCATCAAAAGAAAAAAGGTCAACACCGCCATTTCGTCTAAAAAACGCGCTTACCTGCTGAAGAACTTCAAACCAACCTTTTGCGCCAGTCCGCCCTGTCGAAAGAAAAAAAACGAGCGACAGTTTCGACGGCCCGGCCCCAATGTCGCCCTGCCACCCACCACGCCCCAACGACCCAAAAAACAGACGCTACCTTCGCAAACACCAAACGCGCCCAAAACAAGGAGGCTGTTCCCCCCTCGGCGTCTACGACCGTTTTCCTTTACAGTGCCGCGATCGCGCCCCAAGAGCCCCGGGGGCAACAGACCCGATAGACCAACCCAACCGCAGGGAAGGCAGCACGCAAAAGCCCAGCCACCGGAAAGCGGGTGACACAGTCCACAGTTATTCACCCCCAACGTCGGGGCACACCGAAGTAAAACAGCACCCGCCACTACTCCTCCGGGCGGGTTGGACCCATGATGAACGAGACGGCCGGATCAGGTGACAAAAATACCCCGCCAATTTGAAACGCGCAACTTAGTTCTCCTGCCGCCGACAATGTGCCGAGACAGTTAACAATTGTCCCCCGAAATCTCTTCCTTGCAACCTGAAAGTCGGCAGTAAATCAACGTAAAGACAAACTCCGGCTCTTTGTTTTGGTTCTCCGTCTTTCTACGATGTGTCGTGATGTTCTTCATCCGAGCACTCGGGTTCTCGCGAGTTACGGACTCCTTTGTCGCTACTCAGTTTCATTGTTCCGCCGCTTGCCGCCGTAAAAATGGTTTTCGCCTTTCAGCGAGGACGGGGTTTTGTTTTCAGGTGCGTGTTGCTGTGGGAAGAAGTCCACAGGGTTTCAGCGAGCACCTCGACGAGAATAAACGCACCACCTTGTGTCGCCTCAACTTTCCAAGCCAAAACCTTGGCTACAACCGGAGAAAAAGGCGAGATCCTTGCCTGAAACGAGACAAAGCAGCGGTCGGCTTTTCAAAGAAGTCAGTAAGGAACTTTTTCGTCTACGGATAATGGCGTCTCAGGTAAGGGGTTTTCGGCGATGCAACGCGAGGGTTCAACCTCAAAACGCGTTGTGGTACCTTCTTGTTTACTTCGTTTCGGCACTGCGCTCTTTGAGAATCGGACCTTCCTGCTTTCTGAAGAAGGAAGCCGCGGTAATAAAGTACTTTCGGTCCCTCAAAAAACAGAGAAAAGGGTGTTTTTCGTTGTTTAAAGAGCCGCGTGGGGTCAGCATGAAGGCTTGGTGTGGTAGACGCCGCCGACCACCACGCCAAAAGGAAGAAAGAGCGCTACTATTAGTTGTTTGTGTGTGGAGTCGATTGCAGGCAAAGACGCTGCTTTTTCACGCTCCGGTAGTGACTGTTGGGGGCTGCCAATGGCGGGGATTGGGTGGAACACTCTTTCGGGGATCGGTCGACGGTTCCCTGCGGTACAAAGGGGGGGCGGTTCTGTAAACAGGGTCTTTCTTGGTCCAAGCGTTCGGAGCTAAGCCAAGCGTGAGGAAGCCCGATTTACGCAGGCTGATTGTCCGGTGTGCTGTCACTGTTTGTGTCGAAACCCCATCGGAAAAAACGTGGGCGGTGGTCAAGGAACTTTTAGATTCTTATGCGGCGGAAAGCTGAAGCTTGGCAAGGCAGTGGGCCATGGAAAAGTCAGGACGTCTTGTGCGAAACCTTCGGGTACTCGCTTTGTTGCTTTCGGCACGGTCTTTTTTTCGGTCGTGCGGCGAAGTTGGTTCGCGGGTGGTAAGCGAACGACTTCTTTTTTCTTTTTTCGTTGTGCCCGCGGGGGACGCTGCGGACGCGACGGTCGTGGGCCGGGTCAGCCCTCCGCGCCGGGGAGGTCTCGTGGCGGGATGCCGCCGCGCGTTCGGAGAACACGTTGTGTTTGCGGAGCCGGCCCTCCGCGTGGCGTCGCCTCTCCCTTTTCTGGAAATCCTGGGCCTGGCCTTGGGGCGGGGGATGTGTCCGGTGCTCTCGGGAAACCGACTCCTGCACTTCAACCTTCCGGCTCGGCGGGGCTGGCGTCCGCCGGTTTTCGGGGTAGCGAGGCTTCGCTTCGCCCTCCCGGGCCACGGTGGCGCGGCCTTTTGGGTTTCCTCGGAAGGTGGCCCGGGGATCCGGCATAGTCCCTTCGCAGTCGTGGCGGCGTTTCGTTCGTTCCGTGTGGCCGTGCTGTGCCTTTTTGCTTCTGTCGTCGGGGCGGGAGTCGCTTTGGGTTGTCTCTGGTTTGTTGTGCTGGCGGGCGTTGGGGCTTTTCTGTCCTGGGGGAGGGGTCTGGACAAAGGGGTTCCCCGCAAAGGTGACCGGATCACCGAGGGGTTTTGCGTTCGTTGGGGCAGGGCATGGGGTTGGCGGGCCGCTCTGCCTTTGGGATGGCCGTGCGGGACGGGGAGATGGGGGGGGGGGGGGCTTGGGCGTGTTGCCGTGGGGAGGTCTTAGGGGAGGAGGAAAGCCCCTCGCCGCGTGGTGCGCGGGGGAGCAGGGGGAGGGCGGTGCCGGGCTGCGCCAAGGGGGAGACGCGCGTGCGCGAACCCAGGGTCACCAGGCCGCTGAACCGCATCTCATCTGGAGCCGGCAGATCCAGGGCAGGGAGGAGGCAGTAGCCGAATCCAATGGACAAAGGAGGAGAGGGAGAAGAGTGAGGAGAGGGAGGAGGTGAGAGGATAGGAGGAACACTCGTGCTCCCGTTCTTTTTTTCTATCCGCAAAGAACGCGATGGCCGGCAAGCGGGGGTGAAATGAGGAAAAGGAGGATGTCGGCGTTTCGTCCTGTTAGCGGGCGTTAAAGCGGATGGACTGCCTCTTCTCTTGCTTTCGGTGTTCGCGGTTTCTTTGTGCTTACGCGGTGCAGAAAGTGGCCGAGAGAGTTTTTTAAAGGCAAAGCTGCACAATGAACTCGGGGTAGCAGCGCGCCCATGGCGACGGCACCTGGATCTGCGCAGACGTCCGCGGTGACGTCACAAAGTGGCTTCGGCGCTGCGCCGCGTAGGAGACTTTGTTGTACTGCGTTGTGGTGGCGTCGGCGGTGCTTGTGACGCGCTTAAACTCGTCGGGCGTCTCCTCGACGGTGGTGCCGAGGGCCACGCGGCACAAAACGCCCCACACGACCTGACCCGGCTGTGGCGCTGGCGAGGCAAGGGTGAAGGCCGCCATGTCGTCGTTCGGGGCGAGCGGTCCATCGCGCCGCTGCAGGTCGCGAAAGCCGTCCTGGCAACGCTTCCACGCCTCCTCCTCGTCCCTGCACGGCGCCCACAGGTAGCGCTCACGGACCTCGTAGTCGTCGCTGCAGTACAGCAACGCCGGCGCCTGCGCCACGGTCGAGGGCAGCGGATAGGTGCCGTGGCAGAGCGTCACCATCTTGCGGCGACACCGCCAGTACGTTTCCCAGAGGGAGAGGTGCAGGTTCTGGAAAACGAGCGCCCGAGCCGAGGGGGGCAGCGCGGTGAAGTTGAAGTGCGCGGCTTCTGCGGCGACCAGCCGCACCGGCGGGGCAGGGCCGCGCACGGCCCACGAAGCCGGGTGGACGACCTGCTTTGAGAAGACGGCGATGTCGCCGAGGCGACGCTGCAGGGAGCGTCGCACAAACGAGCGTGCGTCAAGAAGTGACCAGCGCGGCTCCTCCTTGCCCACCAAATGTGTCGCCACAGCGCCCATCACGCGGGCCAGTTCCTCCTCGGCGCTAATATCGACGCCGCCGCTGCCAAGCGGTGTCGGCGTCGACGTGGTGGTCGTGACGGAGACCACCGACGACGTAGCAGCGGCGCTCGTACGGGCCAGCAGCGGGAGCACCTCCGTCAGCAGCATGATGCCGAGGTCAACCACGTCGCAGCGCTGTCGCTCCGCCAGCGTGACCGGCGCCGACGGCCGCTTCTCGCCCTCTACCGGCACAGGCGAGTTGGCGCCATTCCACGCCGGCGCAAAGGTGCCCAGAGCCGTGTTGCCGAAGTCGTCGTACGTGAAGCCGCTGAGGCAGATCTCGCCGTGCGCCAGCTGGCACGTGTGGAGGCAGATGACGCACTCCAGCACATCGTGCAGCCAGCGCAGCCCAAGGGGCTCGACCTGCCGGTGGACGTCGTTCGAGGAGCGGAAGCGCTGCTGCGTCGCGCCGCGCACGTAGTGCACGAAGAGCTCACGGCGTTCGCGGTGGTAGAAGACGTCGCGGGTGGAGACGATGCGGTCGCTGCTGCACCGCTCCGATGTTGCCACTTCTTCCGCCATAATCTTCTGCGCAAGGCGGCCGACGCTGCACCCCATCGCTGTCGACGGCGGGAAAGAGTAGCGTTTCAACCAACATGGCGTGATCTCGCCGGTGAGCGGGTCGCTGTACAGCGCCTGCAGCAGCGTCATGCCCACGCCGTCACGCGATACAACGGCATCTTCGACGGCGCGGTCCACGTCAAAGCTGGTGAGAAGCGTCTCGGCGTCGTTGTCGCTAGCGACTGGGATGTCCTGGCACAGCGGGTCTGCCGGTGGCGGCGTCGACACCGCACGTGAGGTGAAGGGGTCGAAAGGGTTGTGCGGCTCCCGCTCCACACGACTGTAGTGCAGCAGCGTGCGCTCGCGCTCGAAGGCGGCGAAACGCGGCGGCAGAGCGGCAGCGCTCGCTGCTGCCGCCCCCTCCTCCTCCTCTTCCTCAGGCCACGGCGCGACGGCTTTGAGGCAGGTGGAGGGGAGGAGGCGCAGGGTCGGCGTGAGTTCGGGGAAGTGCGCTGCGCAGGCGCCGCACCACTCCGCGATCCCCACATCAACCACCGCCATCTGCCTATGGAGCAGCAGCAGTTGATCCTGGTAGTCGTCCACGCGCTTCGCTACGTCGTCGCTTGTCGCCACCGCCGCTGCAGCTGTCGCGGTGGCGCCCTTGCGCTCCTCGTAGGCGAGGTGCAGCTCCGACAGCAGTGCCTGCAATGTGTCCTGCTTACGCGTCCACGACTTGAAATACTCGAGACACTGGTCTTGCTCTGAGGGAAGGGCATGCATTGTGTACTCGGCCGCGAGGGCGTTGCTGGCGGTCAGGCCCACCTCCTTCACATCTTCCATGAAGGAGGAGAACCCAGGTGCGGTGCGCGTGGCCCATTCCTCCAGGCGGCCGTGCCACGAACCACGCGCCGCCTCACCGGCGGCGTCCAGCTGCTTGTGAATGCGCAGGAGCGCGTCCAGCGTCTGGCGCCCCTCATCCTCGTGGGCCGCGCCGCCGTCCTCGCCATCACGCTGCTGGCACACGCGGAAGTAGCTCTCCGCCATTGCCTTCGCGGTGCGCCAGAGGTCTAGCAAGGAGGTGAGCTGCTGACTCGTCTCTTCTGTGAAGACAGCGGCGACGATCGAGCGACGCGCCTCCTCACGCCGCGCGATCGCCTCTGCCACGGTGGACCAGCGGAAGCCGTGAAAGACGTGCGACAACGACGGCGACGGCGCATCATCTCTCGACGCAACCGCCGCTGTCGTGTCGACCACCGCACCTCCGCTCGTCTGGCTTGCCGCGGCCAGTGTCTGAACGGAGATGAAGTACTGCAGACGTTGGAGGAGGCTGACGTCGTCGTGCAGCCGTTCCCAAGCCGGGGCGTCGTTGGAGACGCGGATGAGCCCGGAAAATGTAATGAGCTCCGCAGCGGCGGTGTACGCCTCGTGCAGGCTGCTCAGCACCCGCGTCACGCTGCGCTGGCGCACCGCGGCGGTCACGCCGGCGTCGTCGTTGTCGTCGTCCTCGTCGATGACGCTCTCGATGTCGTCAAGGCTGCTCTTCTGCATCTTATTGAGGCTCTGTGCGGCGCTGTCGGTGGCGCGGTGGTCCAGCGCGCTGGTCGAAGAGGCGAGGGAGGCGGTGACGTCGAGGCGGTGCATGTCCGCCGGGGTGCCGGCCTCCAGTGTGAGCAGGCCGAACTGGTGCAGGTCGTTCGCACCGACCTGCGAGTTTGTGTCCTCGCGGAAAAGGGAGCGGAGGTAGTCGACGACAACGTTGCCGCGACTGCGGCGTGTGCCGGCTTCCGCTGCACTCGTCTCTTCCGACGCTGCGGCGGGCGAGCCGGTGCCGCCCTCACCGCGGGCTTCGCTGCTGTTGCGCAGCAGGGAGGCACAGTCGCTGTCCCAGCCCTGGCAGAAGGCAAAGAACTCGAAGTCCTTGTTCAGCTGGGCTGCCATCTCAGTTGACCCGCCGCGGTCGGGATGGTGGACGAGCAGCAGTGCGCGATAGATCTGTCGGCACTGCGCACGCACCTTCACAAAGCCCCACTTGCGCTGCAGCTGCACCACAGCGAAGTGCTGCAGGGACACCGGCATCTGTGTAATGTCGCCCGAGGCGCGGTAGTCGTCGAGGTCGTTGGCGCTCTCCCACCCACACGCCACACGGTAGTCCACGTAGTGCTGCACGAGGCGGCACGTCTCTAAAGTCGACAAGTCGTTCCGTCGCTCCAGCAGCGCCTCAAAGCGGCGACGGGCGCCGCGCTCATCAGCCGGGTAGCCGTATTGGTTGCGCAACTGCAGACGCGCAGTAAAGCGGTCGACGTAGTGCGTGACGAGGGTGCCAACGCAGATGCCAAGACCCACGGAGAGCAGCGTCGCCACCACCAGCTGACCCGCCACAGGTATCGCACTGAGACCGATTAGGGCGCCAATGCCCTGGCCAATGGCAACGCCGACGCCCATCATCGTTAGTTCCTTTCCGATCTTGAGTGCTACATCGCCTTTCGTCGTTCGGTAGCCGAGCCGGTTCAGATCGCCGTGGCGGTAGGCCTGGATCACCTTGGCGGACTCGTACATCACGAAGGAGGCGGAGACGATCGGGTTCAACACCTTGTTGCATGACAGCAGAAGGCCATCTGCGATGGAGATGCCAGCCTTGCCCATGCCAATTACAACGCGGCGGGCTGTTGGGTTGAGGGGGAGGAGGAATGCACCGATGCCAGATTGCTGTTGCTGCTGCAGCGAGGCGGGGGATCGAGTACGCACCGCCACATGTGGGTTCCGCTGGACTAGGGCTGTGCTGCTGCTGCTGCTTTTCGTCCCTGCGGATGCCGCGGGCGTTTTAGGCTTCAGAGGTGATTGCTGCTCATCGCCTTGCGCAGCTTCGATGGCGGCATCAGTGGCTACCACCTGCCCAGCGTTCTGCGAGGTGGCAGAGGAGGCGTCCTTCAGCGCTTCTTCTTTACTTGATGACTTGTCATTTGGCTCCATTTTCTTTTTCCTTGAAGGCGGTTATAACAGAAGCAGAGAAAGCAAGCAGAAGTTAAAAAAGAGTAAAAAACAATAATAAACAGACAAGAACAGCTGCAGCTGCACTCTAGTATTTGGTGCGACGTAAATCCGTCTTGTGGATAACACTAAGCGCCTACCAAGGCTCTGGAGGACTCTCTATATTCATGGCGGTGTGCGGGCAGATGAAAGTGAAAGGTAGAAAAAAGAGGATGGATCATGTGGGTAGAGAAAGAGGAAAAGCAATGCTAAGGAAGGTCGTGCCAGGTGCCTTGAATAGCGGGCGGGGTGTGCATAGATGCGAGCAGCCGACTGTTTTTTTCCTCTTTCTGCGACCAACGGTGCACTTCGGCAGATCGCTCTCAGCTTGCGCAAGGCAGCACGAAGTTTGGAGCAGCTGCAGGCACGGCAGCCTCGTCTCTTTGCCACGCCGCGGTGGTACTTTTGATGGTGGGAGAGAGTTGCGATATGCACGAACGCCAGAATGGAGCACAAATAAGAGAAGCAAAATAGACGGTAAAGAAATGTAAACGTATACATCTAGTGCAGATACCTGCACGGGGTAGAGGGCAGAGCCCTTCCCACACAGCCAGCCTGTTCTCTTGATGTCGTTGTCTTTCTTGGACAATTGTGTCGAGCGTCAGTTTGGGACGCTTGAAGTAGATGGGGAGAGAGAGGCACGCGATTGTCCAACCGTCAAATCCTCCTCCTTTTCCAACAGCAACGCAAAAAAAAAGAGGAGAATGGGAGCAGATGGAAAAACAACAACAACAATTCAGCAAGCACCACAAGTGGTGTTCTGAGTACGACACCAACTGTCAAAACTACAGTAAAAAGGGAAAAAACGGAAACACATGAAAAGCAAAAAAAAAAAAAAACTCATTTGGTAGTTACCTACGCATATACATACGTCGGTCACTTTTCCAGAAAAAAAAGCACGTCCGAGACACACACACACAAAAAAAAAATCACCATAGGCGTTTAAGAGGTGGCGACCGGGTAGCACCCTCCACCACCAGCCGTGAAGATAGTAATGATGTCGCCCATCTTCACCTCCACCACGTTCTTGCCACCGATGTTGCGGGGATGGTACAGCGGCTGCGTCTCCTCCGTCATCCAGCCGCCACGCGCCGTGTCGTGTAGCATCTCCTGCGCCGTTGCCCACCCTCCATGCGCGGTCAGCCCCTCACCTTCCTCGCCTTTTCCAGCAACAGGGACGTACAGCATGTTGAGGCCGCGCTGACCGTCGCCGCCGCCGAAGAGCCCGTGCGGGGCCAACACGCGCCGCTCGGACAACAGGACAGCCGTCATATCACGCAAAGCCAACACACTGCGCACGACGCCGTCGCCACCGCGGAAGCGTCCGCTGCCGCCGGAGCCGTGGCGCACGCGGAACTCGCGCAGCAGCACCGGGTAACGGGTTTCAAATATCTCCGGATCAGTGAGGCGGGTGTTCGTCATGTGCGTGTGCACCGCCGACGTGCCCGCAAAGCCGGGGCCGGCGCCGCTGCCGCCACAGATCGTCTCATAATAGGCGAAGTCTTTTGCGCCCAGCGTGAAGTTGTTCATGCAGCCGTGCGAGTTCGCCACTGCGCGGAGGGCCATGAGCACCACGTCCGTCACCCGCTGACTCGTCGTCACGTTGCCGGCGACGACGGGCAGGTCGTCATCCGGGCAGAGGATGGAGCTGGGCGGGACAATGACCTTCACCGACTTCATGCAGCCCTGGTTGAGTGGGATGTCCGAGTCGACGAGGCAGCGAATGCAGTAGATGATGGCTGAGTACACCACCGCGGTGGGGCAGTTGGTCGAGTTCATCACCTGGCTACCAGACCCGGTGAAGTCGAAGGTCGCCTCGCCCGTCTCTGGCTGGATGGAGATGCGCAGGCAGATAGGCGTGCCGTCGTCCATGTAGTCCACGGCTTGCAGCGTGACGGCACCCGCCTCGCTAGCGTCGCCGGGCTTGCCGTACTCACGGGCGATGCGCTGCAGCACGCTACGCGCCGCCAGCTCCGCGGTGGTCTGGATGTGGTGCATGTACGCCTGCACCACATCCAGGGTGTACGAGGCGATGAGGCCGTTCAGCAGCTGGATGCCGCGGTTGTTCGCCGCCACCTGTGCGCGGAGGTCGGAGATGCTGTCCTCGAGGGTGCGGCAGCCGGACATGCCGGGCAGCTTGCCCGGCGCCAGGAGCGCCTCGCGGACGCCTTCCTCGTTGAAAACGCCCCCCTGCACCAGCTTCAGCGTCTTGATGGCGGCGCCCTCGTCCAGCAACGTCTTGGAGAAGGGCGGCATCGAGCCGGGCGTCGTGCCGCCCACGTCCGTGTGGTGCCCGCGCGAGGCGACGTAGAACATGACGCGACCCTCGTGGAAGTAGGCGGAGATGACGGTGATGTCGGGCAGGTGGCTGCCGCCGCAGGCGGGGTGGTTCGTCAGCATCACATCCCCGGGCCTCCAGTGGTCGCCGTAGTGGTCGCGCTGCCACCGCACTGCAGCCCCCATCGCACCGAGGTGTACGGGAATGTGCGGTGCGTTGGCGACAAGGTTGCCCTCTGGGTCGAAGATGGCGCAGCTGAAGTCTAACCGCTCCTTGATGTTGGTCGAGATGCTCGTGCGCTGCAGCGCGTTGCCCATCTGCTCCGCAATCGACATGAAGCGGTGCGAGAAGATGGAGAGAGGGAGCGGGCTCAGCTCCGTCGTGAACTGCTCCACGACCTGCGCCGTGTGGATGACGACGTTGCCCTTGTCGTTCGTGTACGCCGTCGACTCGTGCTCGAGCAAGACACTTGTGCCGTCCATGATGAGCAGCGCCGGACCGCGAACGGGGCCGTTGGCTGGGTCGACGTGGTATACCGGAATCTCCTCCCACCCAGAGGCGAAGTAGCTCGACATCCTCGACACGGGCTGCGGGCTCGGCTTCTCGCCGTGGGCGGAGTACGGGGCCTGCTGCAACATCCGCTGTGTGTCCGCCTCGGCTGCCGCCGCGCGAGCCTGGCGCTGCGCTCGGCTCTCCAGCGTGCCGCGGGCGCGGATGCGGACGCCGTCGACGATGATACGGCGCGACCCGCTCAGCACAAAACCGTACTGCTGCTGATACTGCGCCAGGTACGTCTCCTCAAACTTCGCCACGCTGACGGGTGCCGGGGAAGCTGACGTAAGCCCTTCATTCTCCTCGGCGATCATCAGGCTCGTGTTCGTGCCCTCGTACTGCATGCTGAGAAAGCGGTCGATCACCACGTGCTCGTCGTCGAAGCCGAGACGCTGCAGCTGGGCCGCCGCCGACGCCGCGAGCTCCGCAAATTGCTGCGTCACTGTGGCGTCCACGCCGTCACCGTGCAGGTAAAGCCGGACACTCGCCATTCGCTCCTCCACCACGTCCGTCACGCTCGCGCCCACCGCGCTGAGGATCGATGCGAGGCGGTGGACATAGATCTTGTTCATACCGAGTGAGCGCGCCATCGCGCAGGCGTGCTGCCCTCCCGCGCCACCAAAGACCGCCAAGGCGTGCTCGGCGCAGCGGTAGCCGTTGGCCTCGGTGATGTTGCGGATCGGCCGGCACATCGCCTCATTCGCCACTGCCACGAAGGCGAAGGCAAGCTCCTCGACCGACATGGCCGCCTCGTCGCCGCGGTCGCGCGCGATCTCGTTCGCCAGCGCCGCGAAGGCCTTCAGCGAGGCGGCCTTGTCGAGTGGCTGATCCGCGTTTGGCCCGAAGACCTTGGGGAAGTAATCTGCGTGGAGGTGGCCCAGTACCAGGTTTGCGTCCGTCACAGTGAGTGGGCCACCCTTGGCGTAGCACGCCGGACCAGGGTGCGCGCCAGCCGACGCTGGCCCAACGTGGAACATGCCGTTTTCCCACCGCAGCAGCGACCCGCCACCGGCGGCGACGGTGTGCACCTGCACCTGCGGGGCCAGCACCGGGGTGCCGCCGATCTCGGCCTCCACCGTGTGGTTCACCGTGGCGCCCTCGCAGCGCGACACGTCAGTGCTTGTGCCGCCCATGTCGAAGCCGACCACCTGCACCCGTGCCCCCAGGTCCTCGGCGCAGGTGTGCGCGTAGCCGACGACGCCGCCGGCCGGCCCACTTAGCACTGCCCGATAGCCGTAGAAAGTGTCCGCGCTGGTGAGGCCGCCGTCGCTCTGGATGAAGTACAGCCGCACCCCGGCCAGGTTGTTTGCGAAGTTTGCTTTGAAGGAGGCGATGTAGTTGATAATGAGCGGGCTGAGGTAGGCGTCGACGGAGGCCGTGATGGAGCGCGGCACGTACTTGATTAGGGCCATGAGCTCGCTGGAGAGCGAAATGGCCGGGAAGCCCACCTCCTGAGCGACTTGTTTCACCTGCTGCTCGTGCACGGCGTACGCGTACGAGTGTAAAAGGCAGACAGCAACGCTGCGAATGCCCGCTTCGAAGGACCGTTGCAGTTTCCGGCGGATGTCCGCGAGGTCGAGGGGCTTCAGAACGTCCATCACAAAACTCTCCCCACACCGCACCCATGTCGAGGGCCACTCCTCCGGCGACGCGTACGCGGCCTGCTCCCTCGCCGACACGGGCCGCACGCGCTCGCGCGCCATCATCACCTGCTCAGGCAACGCCTGCGCCTTGATGATGTTCAGCGCGAACAGCTTCGGCCGGGCCTGATCGCGAATGGTGAGGATGTCGTCGAAGCCATCCGTTAGCACCATTGCACAGCGCTCGCCGTTGTGTTCGAGCAGCGCGTTGGTGGCGACGGTAGTGCCCATGCGCACCTCTACCAGGTGGGAGATGTCTACCGGGCCGGTGGCGGCCACCGTGTCGGGCAGGTACTTGCGCAGGATGCGGCGGATGCCCTCACTTGGGGCATCCGGGTAGTGCTGCGAATCCACGGAGAGCAGCTTCGCCACCTCCTGCGTTACGGTGCCATCGGCTTGTGTGACATGGGCGATGACGTCGGTGAAGGTGCCGCCACGGTCGATGGCGAAGCGGAAGGCGGGAAAGCGGGGCGTCCTCGTCTTGTCATGGGATGCAGCGTGCGACATCACGTTTCTCTTCCTTTTTTCTTCCCCAGCTCAAACGGCAACGGAGAGTAGCGAGGATGACCTTCAAAAAAAAAAAAAAAGATCCTGTGTGTCGTGAGGAGCCGAAGTACCACACACCGTTCTCGATAAAAGAAAGAAAGAAGAATAAAAAATCGTATGTACGTGTATGCGCTGACAAAATGAAGAATCAATAGGGCAAAAACGCTTGCAACCTCTGATGTTGGAGGGCTCAGAATAGTAAAAAAAAAAGGTGTTTTTTTTTTCTCCTCTACAATTAACGATAACCAAAATGTTTGGCTGATTCTCAGGTTGTCAACGCGGCCTTCTAGTCGATAGTGCCGTGCTGAGGTTATGTGCAAGGCAGAGGAAACGGTAAAGAAAGAAAGAGCTGTTAGAGACAGGAAGAGCAAAGAAAGATGTGAATATTGCAGAGGATGTTCCTACTTCAAGTGCGGGGAAAAAAAAGCAGTTAAAATTAACAGAAGCTGTCAAAGCCCATCTGACTATTGAGTTTTCGCTGTTTTCTACAACACAGCAAGTAGTAAGTGTGCTAATTCAAAAACAAGACAAACAAAACAGATAACCTTCAATCAGCCACAAACACAGACTTCATATGGAGACTCGTGTGGCAAAACAATCAAGCTATTTTTTTCTTTTTCCAAGAGAAGCTGCATGATTATTGCAGCCGCACGAACATACACATACATACAGCCTGATAGGATGAACATGAACCCACCTAAAACAAACATGCGCAGCTTTCGGAGGCTGCCGCTTAAAAGTTCACTCTTTTTGATGTTGTTTTCGATCACGTGGAGTCGTAAACACATGAAATGGAAACCTAACCTTTAATTAAGGAGAGGGGCTTTTGAAGAAGGGGTAAAAAACGTCACATAAGCAAAAATAAACAAAGGCTCTTCATATGATAGACAACGACACAAGGGAGATGTAGGCATAGACCATTGTAAGAAAGAAAGAAAAAAAAATGTGTGGTTTTCATGGTGAAGATTGTAGCAACGCTTAAAAAATCAGTTTTTCTCGCAGAAGTTCTTCCTTTTCCCTTTTATTTCACGTTGCTTTCCGACGCGCATTCTCGTCTGATTATTAAAAAAAGCAGGAAAAACAGACACACGCATGCAAACAAGGCCTTTGTTAGCAACGGTGTAAAACTACCACTTCATCCTGGAAGTAACAAAAAAGGGAGGAACTTCAAGTATATTATAGTCCAGGTAGAGAAGAAGGAGAGGAAGAAATAAAATGGTTGACGGATGCATGTCATCACAGCTGTGAACATGGAAAAAAAAAAAACTCTTCATTTAATTAGAGAAAGAGAGAAAAAGTGGGAAAAAAAAAAACAGCCATTACTGCAGAGATGGGCGAAAACGAGAAAAGACACTGGAAAAAAAAAAAACAAGTAGCACGTAAGCTGCATCACAACCTCAAAAATAAGGAGGACATCACAAAGAAACAGGTGAAACGGAGACAATGCTGACGCTTCTGTGTTGCCGATGGAAAAGAACCTCCACCCCATCCTTGCATAACACCGCAGGTAACGTCTTCCTTCCCACCTTCATTTCATGTTTTCCATTGAAAAAACAACAACAACAACAACAGTAAAAAAAAAGTAGGAGGAGGAGGAGAGAACGGAGCTACGACAAAGAGAAGAGGGAAAAAAAGTACTAATGGGAGCAACAAGAAACTACGGCGTAGAAGTGCGTGAGGTATCACGAAACCCACCGCCTCTGACTGTGTTTTCGTATTCGCCCCCTTTTTAGTAATTCCCCCCTTATATCACAGCATCAACAAACCTGTCAACCTTTCTTCTCCTTTTGAAAGTGGCGCAGCAGCCGATTCCACCACCGCGGCTGCACGAGCACCGGCGGCTCACCGGTCAACTCCGCGTTGCGAGACAGCAGCGGGGAGGTGGGGTGAGCTTGCCACTGCTGCCGCTGGCGCCGCCGGAGCTGCAGTCGCCGGCATACCCACCCTAGTAGCAGCCCCACACACAAGAGCTCTACGGTAATTTGAAAGATGAGGCACCACTTTAGCGACTCGGAGACGGAGCTGCGTGTGAAGATGTAGCGCTGGGCTAGGCGGGTGTACCAGGTGACAAAAGGCAGCGGTGAGGTGACGGGGTAGCAGGGGACCGACACCACCGTCCCGTTTCTGAGCTTGAAGGTTGTGGTGGAGGTAGGCGTTGCGGTCGCAGAGGTTGGCGGTGCGCTTGCCGCGCCGGTGGCAGCGTTCTGAATGTGCAGACTGCCGTAGACGGGATCGACGGTGGCGTCCAGGTAGGTCGGGCCGTGGGCGTAGGTCAGCATGGACAGCGGGAAGTTGAGGCGGCCCACCGGTTGCCCATGCTGGGGGAGAGAGAAGATGGTGAAGGTGACGTTGAGGGCCTGCTGCACGCCATCACGCACCGCCTGACGCTGCTCAGGCGTCTGTGGCAACGACGAGTTGGCAAAAAGTTCTGCGGTGCCGTTCAGGTATTGGTGGAGGGCGGCGAGGCGCAGAAGATCGACGGAGAGGCGCACCGCACCGAAGTTCTTCTCCACGTAGAGCGACAGCCGCCGCGGCGTGCGGAAGAACCGAGGCAGAATCGTCGGCAGCATGAACATGTTCGCACTGTGCGTCAGACCCGAGCTTGTCGCCTCCAGCAAGGGGTAGCCGAGAACCTGCGTGATGGCCAGCGAGGTGAAGTCACCGCCGAGCTCGCCCATGTGCACGTCGCCCGTGAGAAACGCCACCCGCTCCGCTTTGTAGAGGCGCAACAAACCCAGCAGACGGTCCCGCGAACCGGGGAAGGCTGCCCAGTTCTCCGCTGGTTTCTCGTCGAGCATAAACTGGATGCCGCTGCCGATGAGGGTGAGCGCGCACGGCTCGCGGCCGTCGCGCGTCGGCGTGGTGAATCGCTGCAGCTGCGCCTCCAGCCAGTCCCACTGCGCGTCACCGAGCATGTCGCCGGCGTACGTCGCGTTTGGCGGGTCGCGGAAGGAGCGAACGTCCAGTAGAACAATGCAGATGGCGTGCTCATACAGCTGGCGCAGCAGCGCCTCCAGTGACGCGCCCCAGCCCTTTTCATTGTCTACCACGGCATGAAAAGGCAGCGTGTAGGCCTCGTACACGCCCTCGCGCGTCCACCGCGGATCTGTCGCAGGGGCTCTCAAAAAGTCAAGAAAGAAGCGCTGCGTCACGTTGCGGTAGGGGTATTCCCTGCCGCCATCGTTCTTGCCCATGTCGTGGTCGTCCCACGTGCCCCACACGTTGTGCCGAAGCCGCGGCTCGGCACCGGTCGGCGGCTGCGGCACGACGAGCTCTGCCTGGTCTACAGACACTCGCGTTGATGCAGTGTTGGTGACGTCGTGCGCGGCAGGCTTGTTGCTGAGTGTCGCTTCACTGACGGCCGCCGCCGGTGCGACGCAGCTGGTCACGAAGGCGTTGTACTCCGGTGCGTCGCGCTGGATGCGCCAGAAGCCGCCGACCTCTGCGAGGGAGTTCTGGTGATGGAACAGCAGCGACTGTCCGTCTTGGCCATCCGCCCGCTTATCCGCGTAGATCGCGTCGCCGAGCCACAGCACCGCGTCCAGTGGTGCCGGCTCCGCCGTAAGCGGGGCTACGGGGAAGCGCAGGTACACTTGAGGCTTCGCGGCGCTCTGGTTGGCTGTCCTCAGGAGTGACGTGCGGTGCTGGGCCGCTGCGGGGGTGTCGTAGACAGAGCCACAGGCCCCCAGCGGCACCTCGGCCGAAGAGGCCAGCGGGGCTGCCTCAGGCGTCCATTGCACCTCTTCCGTTAAGACACCTCCGGCGCGGTTAAGCGGTGTGAGGCCGGAGTAGAGCCGGCGGCATGGCGCGGCAGCTGCCCGGTCGCCGCGCGACAGCATCTCGCACTGCGCCGCCACCGCGATGTTGGCCCAGTATGCCTGACTGCGGTCGTGGCGATTGCAACTGATGAAGAGGACTTGCTGCAGGGCCAGGCTGCGCGACGACGGGGTGTTCTGCGCAGACTGCAGCAGCATCGCCTTCTGCCACTTAAGCCCATTCTCAGCGGGTGTCAGCCACGCTGCGTCGGTCAGCACCTCATCTGAATGCGTTGCGGCGATTCGCAACACAACATAGAGAATGACGACGACGAGAGTGAGGCTGGTGATAAACACGCGGTGCCGCGAACGTCGACTACTACCACTATGAACTGCTGTTGCATCAGAACGCTCCGCGCTGCCCTTTGGTAATGTTAGCGCCCGTCGCTTCATAAGGTGGTGCACACTTACTGAGTCCACTGAGAAACTAATGATTTGCGGACTTGCATATACATATATATGTGTATTTCGTTATGTGCACTAAGAAGGAGGGACACACAAACAAACAAACAACAACAGCAGAAAAAAAAAAAAGATCAATGAAGTGGCTGACTGAAGCCAAGCGTCGAGACAAATTAGGATTGCAACGGAAACCTGCCGCTGCCAATGTAACACAAATAGGGACTGTTTGCAGAGAGGAGAGAAGGAGGAGAAACCATGAAAGAGTCGATGGTTTAAGAGGGGGGCCTTTAAATCCTCAAAAACGAAGATGCAGGGAGTGACATATGTGAGGCTCTGACCCATCAAGCAGGCGTACGAAGAGCCGAATCGAGCCACCGCTCCCCTCTGCGTCAGACGTTCCATGTGAGAGCAGGTTCCTCCGCTTGTTACGCCATGCGGCGAGTAAAGCAGGCACACACCACTGTTGACACTGGAGGCGCATCAATACAGTTGTAACACGATGTAAACCGTTTTTTCCTTTCCCTCTTATTATTATTATTATGTCCTATGTACGAGTTCGCAGGGGTAGAGTGGATTTTTACACAAGTCGGAGGAAACCCTCGAAAAGAAGCCAAAAAAAAAGGGGGGGAGCAACAAAAAACACACAGTCGAGTAAACGCTCGAAAAAAAAAAATGGAAAGAAAAGAAAAGGGGTCAATGTACAGGTAGCATGAAAAAGCAAAGAGGGACTAATGATAATAAATAAAAACGAGTCAAAGCTCATTTGCAGATGTGCTTTGCTCGCGCGTGAGAGAATAGACTATGACATTGCGATAATTCACAGGAAAAAAAAAAGAAGAGAATTGCGTTTAGCTGTTTTGCTTAGAAAATAAGCCCGAAAAAGCTTGGGAGAATAAAAATGATGAGAGACACTGCAAACATACACACACAGGAAAAAAAAAAAAAGGCCGTTGTCTACATAAAAAGTGTATGGCGGTTACCACGAAGAAGCAATTTTACTCTTAGAGCGACAACAACAACAAAAAGAGCATTGCTTGTTTTTTCTCCAGCACGGTTTAGTGCAGGTGGTCTCCCCACATTAACGAAAGTTGAAAGAAAAAGTGTGGGAAACGAGATATGAGTAGCACAAAGCGGCTTCCGTACATAACTACACGTTCAACCATAACAACAAAAAACAAAAACAAAAACAAAACAAATCCGGCAGGGTACCGAAAGAGGCGGGCTGGTGAACAGCAGAGATTGCCCTCTTTTTGCTTGCTCTTGTGTCGTATCATGAGGTCACTAACAATGCTAGCATAAAAAAGGGTAAGTCAGAGGAGAAAAAAAAAAAGATCGAAATACAAAGTCCGATTTAAAAAGAAGGGAAAGAAAAGAGAAAAAAAGGGGGAAAAAAAAGAACACGTCAACGCGCAGCTGCGATAGGCTTACAGTTCCTACCATTCCTCCTTTTCATTCGTGTCGCTGACCTCTACAGTGGCACTGGCTTCACTTAACAAGACATGGAAAGAACCTTCAAGCGGGACGGACATCTCACTCACCACAACATAGGAGTCAAAGGGAGAGGCATGTGTATTCGGCCCCGCTGCGCCAGACTGCGACTTGTTTGACTGCTGCGCGCTCGGCAGAGTAGTGCTGCTCATTTCTTTAAAAGTGGGACTCGCGGGGAGGGCCTTCAGCGAGGGCGACGTTGCGGAGATGTTGAGCCCCTTCGCCTGCTTGTGCGCCTCATCCTTCCTCAACAACTGCGCTGGCGCAACGTCTTCTGAAGCGGCGTCCTCTGCGTCCGGCTCGGCTAACGGCTGTTCTGCTTGTGATAGGCTCGTCTTCGCAGCCGTTGACGACGGAGCCATCGAGGCTGTGCGCACTGGCGTACAACTACGTGTGAAGCCAAAAAGGGTGATGAAAGCATAACCTTGGCTGGGCCGGTGTGGCTGCGGTGGACTGGAGCTGCGCAGACGAATGGAACCCGAAGACACGCTGCAGCTGCAGTTACGACGGCACGGCGTGACGGAGCGCATTTCACTGCTCATGTTGGGTCGCATACTGTAGGGGTGTGTTGCTTGATGAGCATGCTGATCTTCTTGAGGTGGAGACCTGGAAAGGTCGGCAGCACACGGTGGTATTTCGGATACCCACTCGACGGGATGCGGCATCGTCGCGTTAAGGGAGCAAAGGTGGCTGTCTCGGTCGCCACGCGGTGGTGGCGACGGAACGGCTTGGGGGGTTTTACGGGGTGGGTCTGCAGAGAGACGGTCTTGTATGTGTATCATGTGGAGCTGAGCACGAGGCGAGGCCGCGTACACGGCGGCTGGGATGGAGGAGGAGACAAACATGGCCTGCGTGAAGGTGCCCCGGGCAGTTGAGACTAATCCTATATAGAGAAAAGAAGAGAAAAAAAAAACGATAAATGCTCTGATAGGCAACAACAACAAAAGGAAACAAGGTGAAGAGGATGGAAAGGGAGAGATGAAGAAGAGGTGCGGGCTTCTGACATGCATGAGCAGGCTGCACGGAAGAAAAAAAAAACAAAAAACAAAAAACAAAACAGCCTAGTGGTGCTGCGCTGACAAACACCACGTATTATTATTGTCTCCTTTCTTCCCCTCTGCTTTACAACGGGCAATTTGATGCGGTGAAACCACCCGCAGCACCGGTGATGACAACGGTAAAGGAAAAAAAGCGAAGACACACAAATTGCTCTTCTGCCGATCTTCCTCCTCTACAAGCACAAGAGCGAGGGACTCATCCTTATATAAGAAGAAAGCCATTGAAGAAAAACGCCCTCACAAAGACTCTCCACACACTTCAAACGAGAGAAAAAAACAACGGTTGCTTCTTTTTTTGACATTTGTTTGCCTTTACATATCTAGCCGATAGTAGTACGTATTCCTGTTAAGTTAACGTTTCTCTTTTCCCTGTTTTCGTCCTTTTTTTTTTTGCTTCTATTGCTGCTAACACGCTTCTTCAGTGTTTCTCATTTCCGCGTCTCAAGCGCTCTTTCATGCGGGAGAGATGTTGGAGCTGAGCTGCAGAAAAAGAGTGCCTTCAACTGCGCAGAGGGAGGACTACAGCGAGACAACAACAAAAGAAAAAAAAAAAAAGGTCGTCGCAGTAGTTCCCAATAATAATAATAAGAAAGGGAGGGAAAATGGAGCCGTCAACTCTGTTTTTCGTGTAATTCTGTACGTTGTACCCTTATTTCACCAAACAAACAAACAAACAAAAAAGTGAATCTCCGTCGTCGCTTTATTAACAAATACAGTTCTTACGTTAAGGAAGGAGAGAGAGCTTTTTCCTTAAATCACCGAGAGAAGGGACCTAAAACGTGGAAGAGGTAAACAAACAAACAAAAAAAAAACACACAAGCCACAGACACTCTCGAACACGGGGTTAACCGTGCACTCGCTCTATAAAGAAAAAAAAAGCGGGGAGACACCGAATAGATCAGAGAGTTGCAGACCCGTCATCTTAAAAACCAAAACAAGCTGGAGGGGGGGGGGGTACGGTGTGGTGGGAGAAAGACTGAAAACAGAGAGAAGGGCAATGTCTGCGCGATGTGACACATAGAACGTTGCTCTGCCTTCTGCTGTTCTTTTTCCCAGTTCACGTTATCATGGAAAAAGAAAATAGGCAACTTCGAGTTTTTTGAGATGGCACGCTGCGGTTCATTTTTCATTTTTGTTTATTTGTTTCCTCTTCCATTCCCTCTCTCTCTTTCTCTCTTTTTGCTTACTACAGTCTAGATATATATATATATGTTCTTTTTCCTCTGGTATCTGTCAGTGAGAAGTAGGGCCAGTGCTGCAGATCCAGATGTCCATGAATAAAATTTTTCTTTTGCCTTAAAACCGAAAAAAAAAAAAAAAGCGTTACCTATTTATATAGATAAACGAAATTAAAAAAAAAAAAAGGACACGAGGCTGAGGCTGGTGGGCTGTGGTCAGAGTTTGCGCAGCGCGAACTCTTCCCGTTACTGCGCGGTTCGCGCGATAACGCGAGACAAGAGCAGGACATGTATGTATGTATGTTTGCTTGTGTGTCTCTGTGCGCGTGTGTCTGGGGACCATCAAGCAAGCTCTTTCTTTCCCACACCACACAAGAAGAGGCGTGTTGGTGCACGCCATACAAGGGTTGCAGCCAGTGATGTCTTTTCCCCTTTTTCTTCTTTATCAGCGTCTCAGAAACCACAGAGAAAGAAGTACGATGATGGGGGTGCGGCGCAATGACAAAAGAAGAAAAAGAAAAGAAAGCACACACAGAAAAAAAAAAGGGGTTCGAACTTTACTCGTCGTCCTTGAGGGCCTCGTTCTTGGCGTTGGCCTCTTCCTCGGCCTCCTTGCGCTCGCGAATGCGCTTGCGGGCGGCGGCGCGCTTCTCCTGACGGCTCGTCAGCTCCGCCGCTGGCCAGAGGATAAAGCACATGACGCCCGAGAAGAAGACGCCGATAATGCCGGCCATCACCAGCAGACCTGCCACGCAACCCTTACTGCACTTCTGATCACGCATCCTCGCATCAGTGAAGCTGCCCGGCGCGACCACCTGTGCCTCGACCATGTTGACGAACGACACGGCCACGACGAGGACGGCAGCGGTGAAAGTGCTAAGGGAGGGCATGTTCTGTAAAGAATGCGGTGTGTGCGTGTGTGTACACGAGGAAAAACGGTAGCTTTTCGTGATTATGGAGAACTTCTTTTTTTGGCTGCAAGCTTCGTGGAGCTGTCAGGAAAAAAAAAGAAAAAAGAGCAGGAATGAGGGTAAACGGGAAGTGGACGGTTTGCACGTGCAGGGCTGAACGATGAAGCGTAGAGCGACGTTACTATCTGCCATCACGCAAATGCAAGAAAGGGTGACGAGATAAGAGAGCGAGACAGAAACAAGAGAGAATGGATGACAGTGAATGGCCTCGAGAGGAGACATTGTGGAGAAGAAAAAGAGAGTCGAACCCGAGAAAAGGCATGAATGTGTGTGCTTGTGCTCCATCAACGCACTGGGGTATCCGGATTGCTGTGGGATCAGCAACCCATACCTCTGCAAAAAAAAAAAAAAAATACCATACATATGAAGAGACGGATGGTGCTTTTTACACAACGAAAAAGACCAAGGGCTTTGCTTTGGTGCTTGAGGATGACCCCTTGAAAGAAAGAAAAGGAATGATATGAAGTGTAACATACATATATACATATATATATATATGTATGTTTAAAGGTCAACTCGCCGTGAAAAGCAAAGCAGCGACAAAAAAAAAAGTAAAGGCAAAAGAGAAGGAAAAAAAAAAACGCTTTTGCCTCCAGTTGAGTAAAACCGACTTTATTCCCGGCCGCTTCTCCACTCCGAACTTCTAAGGAAAAAAAAAAAAAGAACAGCAACAACAACAAACGTCAAGCATCAAAAAATACAGGGAAAACTTGACGAGAAGAGGAAGTGCGCACTCTGCACTACGCACCCTCGCGAATGACGCGCTGTAGTTCATCGCAGATATCTTGCCACTCCTTGTTTTCTCGCTTCAAGGTCTTGTAGAAGGCGCGACACTTCTTTACCTTGGCCTCCGCCTCTTCCAGCTTCTGCGCCTGCTCTGCCACCGTGCGTTGCAGCTGCTCGCACAGGTCGGTGTGCCGCGTGCGCAGCTGAAAGATGTCTTCGTCGACGCGCGCCAGTTCCTCGCGCAGCTGCCAGAACTCGCGTTGATAGGCCTCCCGACGCTCCTGCGCAACCTGGCGGCGGTGCGCTTCAGCTCCAGTAAACGTGACTACGACATGCACCGCGCCGTCCGCCAGGGCGTCGTGGGCAGGTTCAAACGGAGACCACACGCCGGTGATGGTGGTGGTGGCTGCCGCTGCTGCTGCGGCGGTTGCTGCAGTCGGCGTCATCGCTGGTCCACCGTACGGGGGGCTGACATCCGTAGACAGCCGCACACGTGTGTCGCGCACCAGCGGGGCTGTCGCTGGCACAGTGGCGGCTGCTGGTGTTCGCGAAGACGGGGGGGCCTTTATCGCGGTCGCCGCGGCGGTGTGGCGATGCCGTCCCACGCCCTGCCCCTCGCTGCGGCCGGAAGACAGTCGTGGCGACACGGGCTGGGAGACGGTGCGACGGCGGTGGTGGCGAGAGGAGGGCGATACCATCGTGCTCGCGCGTCCGCTTGCCGTGGAGCTGCGCGCGGTGGCGGAGGAAGGGCAGCCAGGTGCACCGGAGACGCGCGGAGTGCCGCCGCTGCACCGCTGCGACGACGTCGCGAGCGGCGCGATCCGCTGATGCCGCAAGGCGGCTCCCATCGCTCCTCCTGCGGCTGCTGCTGTCTCGCCCTTCTCCTCTACCACTTCACTTTTCCTCTGGTCCTCGGCGCCACGCATAGTACGGCTTTTGCTCGCGCGACGTGCCAGCTGCAGCAACTGCTGGGAGGGGGAGTTAGTGTAGAGCTGCAGGGCTGCGCACGCTTTGCTGCCGCTAAGTGCGGTTGCTGAGGCGACGCTCTGGTGTTGGCGAGCGAGGGAGGCACCTGTGACGGGTTGTGGAAGCGGGACAGCGTTGGTGTTAGCAGTGGTGGTGCTGCTGCGACGGCCAGACCCGGCAGAGGGCCGGCGACGCGCTGACCGCGCACTGCGGGCTCCGTTGATGCCGCGTGTGTGTTGTTGTTGCTGTTGCTGCTGGGACAGAGACAGGCTGCTCCGCCTCCCTGACCGAGGGGAGCCCGGCGTGGCATCGCGCACGGCGCCGTCGAACTCATCCTCCACCGCTGCGTTGCACACGACGTGCAGCGTGCGCCGGTATACCTGCTGTTGCTGCTGCGACTCGCCCTCCCCACGCAGCAGCGATAGACCGCGACTAGAAGAGGAGGCGTCGCCGCAGCCGCTGCTCTCCTCCTCTCGACCCATGCTGCACGCGCTGAGGCGGCTGCGGCTGCGGCTATGGCGCTTCGCAACGGCGGCAGTGTTGGCACGTCGTCGTGGACCCATCCACCGCCGCCGGCCAGCTGCTGTTGCCGCGTCCATCAGCTGCCACAGCGCCGCCTCGTCCGGCACCGCCGGCTCCACCTCTTCCCACTCGAGAACGATCTCCTTTACACCGAACTCCCCCAGCTGACGAGCCAACGAGGCTTGCTGCTGCTGCAGTGCCGCGATCCGCTGTTGCAAGGCAGGCGCGACGTGCAGGCGGAAGGCGTCACGCAGCCGCGACACCAGCTCACGCCGCTGCAGCCGCGCTGCGGCGATGGTGGCGGCGTAGTCCTGTTGTATTTGCTGCTGCTCGTCGTCGAGGTGCTGGCTGACCGCTGCAATGCGAGGGTACGCGTAGACGAGGGTGGGCAGCAGCAGCGATATGGAGGTAGGCTGGCGCCGCGGCGGCAACGTCACCGCCCCACCACCACATGGGCTCAGTAGTTCCCCGCCGCTGCTGTTGTTCCCAGTCCTGCCACGGCTGCGACGACCGTGCTCTGGTGAGGAGAGAAAGAGCTGGCGGGTGGTGCGGTCTGACGAGGCGGCGGTGGCGGCGAATGAGTCGGCTTGCTCCGACAGCAGCGACTCCTGCGCCGCGGTGGCAGCTTCCGCTTTGTCGGAGAGGCCGTACTCCGCCATGAGGCGTGCCCGCAGCTCTTCTTCTTCAGTGTCGGTGGCCAACTCGCGCGCGCGCAACTGCACTTCCTCCTCCAACTCCCATGAACTGCGCGCCAGGCGGTCTACGTTGGCCAGGAAGGTGGAGAGCGGCTTCGAGTTGAGGTGCGCCTCGGTGGCACCTCCAAAGAAGCTGAAGAAGCCGTTGTTGCCGTCGTTCAGGTGGCGGTTCAGCGCGCTGTAGGTCGGCCTCGCGCGACGAGCGGGCCCGTTCAGCCGACTCGCGCGACTGCAGTAGGACATGACAGGGGGAGGAGAGGGCAGCTGGATGCACACCTTCGCAAGAGCGTCCACCTCCATCCATAGCTCATCTAAGAAGTCGTCCATTACATCGCACGTGTCGAGGGAGGCGAGCGAGCTGGCGGAGGAGGAGGAGGAGGCGTCGGAGCGAGGGGCCTGTTGCTCCATGGGTGACAATGCTCGCTGTGACTCGCTTGCACACGCATCAGCCGCCGCAACGGCAGTGCCACCGCACATCTCTTCCGCCTCTCCTCTTTTTGATGCTCCAGTTGCCTCTGTCGTTTTTTCCGCGGTGGAGGCGGATGGGATGCAGCGGCGCTCATGCCGGTCCACAGCGAGCTGTGACTTCTCCAGCGAGGCCGTGTGCAGCAGGTCCAGCTGCTGGCGCATGCGCGTCAGGGCGAGAAGGCGGCTTTGCGCCACATTCAGCAAGTTCTCCTTGTCCACGAGCATGTCGCGAAGCAGCTGCAGCTCCTCCTGTGTATGCTGCCGGTCCCGCAGTCGCCGCGCCTCCTTTCGTGCCATCGCGGCGCGCGTCTTGTGGCTTTCTATCTGCTGCGCGAGTTCCTGCTGTTTCTCCGCCAGCGCCGCCACCTCTGTTTGACGCGCGGCAATGACGGCACCAAAGCGCTTTATAAGGCGGTCAACGTGCAGCAGCCGCGCACGCACGTGCTCCACGCGGTGGGCCAAGCGCTCGTGTTCGCGTTGTTCCTGTTGGGATGACGAAGGGGAGTCGAGGCCGTGGCAGACATCCTCGGCCGGCTTACGTGGCGCCGGCTCATCAAGCGGGTCTTCAAAGCCCTTTCCGTCATCCTCGTCCTTCGCCAAGGCAACTCCTCTGACCGCGACCGCGGGCGGCAACGGCGGTGGGGCTACCAATACAGCCGCGACGACCTCCTGCACCGTGAGACGCTGCGACGCACCGATCGCAACGTCGTCCAACACCGTCACGCGTTGGCGGTCCACGGCGACGTCAGGCGCCTCGGCTACGCCAGCCGGCGACGGAACGGCGGAGGCGGAAGTCATCGCTGCCGCACTGACGCCGGGGAACTGCGGGTCAAAAGTGAAGGGCGTAAACGGCGTCTCCTCTGCCACTGAGTGTGCCCAGCGAGGCACTGAGGAGGAGGACGAGGCAGAGGCCGATCTCCGTCTCAGTCCACCGGCAGTAGCGCGGGCAGGCGTCCTGTTGCGCTCTTCGTTGTCTGGAGGCTCCGCTGCTGCTGCGGCGTCAGTGGTGAGGGTGGCCGGGTAATAGAAGTAGTCCTGCACAAACTCGAAGTCGGCGTAGGCAGCGGAAGGCGGCGAGGGGGTGGAGGGGGACGAGGAGGAGGCTCGCGGTCCTTTCTCGCGTCCCGCGCATTCATTGACTCCCGCCTCAGCATCATCACTGGCTTCGCTGGCAAATTCGGTAGGAGCTCGAACGCTCGCACTCCGCGCTGCGCAACATGCCGCATTGTCCACCGAGACACCGCTCGTGGGACGAGACGGATGGCCCGGCACCGGCTCCGCAGAAACGTCGCTGACGTCTATTAACAAGAGTTGGCCGCGACTGTCGCTGCGGCAGCGATCCACAGTGACCGCGTTCACCAGCGCCTTTAAGTCGTCCGCCACAGCCGGCGCGGGTCGTCGCCGTTGCGGACGCTGATAGAGCTCGTGTGGGAGGGGCACCACCCGCTTCTCCTGCGGCTCCTCCTCGTCATCGTTATCGTCGTTCTTGTCGACGTAGTTACTGCACTCTGCGTCATCGCGGAGGTCAATGCAGTCGTGTGGGTCGGGGCCAATCACGCCGGACCGCCGTGCCGCGGAGAGGCTGCTGCCGTTGCCGCTGCCGCTGCTTGGCCGATGCTGCTGCAGCTGCTCCCTCGACGTGTGCGGCCGTCGTGACAACGGCACCGAGAAGACCACTTCCTCTTCTTCCACGCGCGGCTCTGACGTCTGCGCCTCCAACTCCGCCTCCGGTACAGGGATGCTGTCGTGGAGCGAGGCAGAGCGTCGCTTGTGCCACAGCGCCGGTGCAACGTTGAGGGGTCGCGCCGTCAGCGGAGGCGAAGGGGAAGGCTCCATCGCGGGTGGTTCTCTTGACTGATTGAGAGGTAAGTCCATCCTTTCCTTTTCTTGAAGTACGGATGTGAGTGTCGTCGTAGTGAAGCCGATAAACTTAATTTGGGCTTGCCAATAAAATGTACTCCGCCCTTTTGGTGGAGAAAAAACAGAAAACAAACAAACAAACAAACAACAACAACAACAAAAAAACACCACGACAAGAAAAAGAAAAAGAAAGACGGAGCACTAATAGCTTCAATTAAAATTATGGCGAGAATATCCAGAGAGGGAGAAAAGAAGTAACAACGTCTATTATCTATCTAACGTCAAACAAAAGTTCATGTAGCTTATCTAAAAACACAAAAAAAAAAAAAACAATCAAAATAAACAAACTCTAACAACACAGCCAATAGTAGAAAGGGGAAAACACACGAAGGTTCTTCTAAAGGCTCACACACACACACAAAAAAAAAAACACGCACACCTTGCTTGGCAAGCCGAAATGAAGAGCGCGTGAGTAGCCGTCAGTATTGGTGAGGTGTACTCTCAGCCACGAACCGATACTGCGTATTGGAACAGAGACCAGATAAAAAGCAAAAGCGGAGACAAAGCGGAACGAGATATGAAGGGATGTTCTCTCATTATTATTTTTATGTGGTGCTGAGTTTTTTTAAGTTCTATTAAGAACCTTCTTTACTCCATCAAAACCGTTACGAGATGAGCCGCTCGATAAAAGGAGCACTATCCTTCTTTCCATCTTACTTTCTTTGTTCGATGTTGTCACACCATTTCTGGGTAAAGCGTTTTTTGCTCAGCCAAATAGTGTCTCCAAGAACGCAAGAGATGAAGGCCACGATTACGGTATAGGGAGTAGCGATAGACCAGCTAAAAATACGTGCTTCCGTTGAATAAGAAAAAAAAAAAAACAACAACAAGCTTCGTTCGCTTTTTTTTTTCTTTCCCTTTTTTTTTTCTTCTTCTTCTCTTCTCTGCTTCCGTGACGGAGATGGAGGCTAAGTATTACATCGGCGACATTACATATGGATCACAACAAAACAAATAACAGCAACAACACCAGGACGGGCCAGAGGCGCGACTTTGTGGCGTACAATCCGGTCCCGTGCGCTTCTCCGTTCTCACTTCTTTACCTCCGACTTCTCCAGCTCGGCATCCTGAATGATGATCAGCATGTACTTGTTGTCCGGCGCCACAATAATTTCATCTTTTTTGGAGCGCAGCCGGATCAGCTGTAGCTCGTTGTTGCTATCGATCTCCTGCAGCACGTTCTTCGCCTTCATCGCCAGCGACTGAAAGAGGGCAGCGTACTGCACCGCGAGCTCACGCGAGGCTTCGGTGAAGCTATGGCGGATGGCGATACCTTCGTTGTTGAGGATCAGGAAGCCGCGCACGCCGCGGTGGGACGTGATGCGCTTGATGAGCTCCTCGATATCTGGTCCAGTTCCCACGGCTGCCATGTCGTTTGTTTGCTCGCCTCTGTTTGGCGTCAAGTAGAGGACAACTACAAGTCTCCGTGACACAAGAGGTACAGGCTTTCTTTTGTAAGAACAAAAAGGAGGTTTACATGAGATGCTTTGAAAGAAGAAACGTAATTTCAGTTGGTGGTTGGTGATGAAGGTTGCATACAAGCAGGGAGGAGGGGGAGGGGGGAACTCAGAGATCTAGCGTGAGTGCACAAACACCATGCAAGAACACCGAAGAGATGAACATTCAACAAAAGCGCCACGCAAAGCGCTTTTATGTTCTTTATCTATCATTGGGTCCCACGAAACCTGCCTCCTTTCTTTCTTTTTATATCTTCGCGACGGCAAAGCGCGTTTTCCAAAGGCGTGCTCAACGTTGCTGGCGAAGAGAATGGAGGTGGCCAGCGTCACCACTTCTCGCGGAGTTCAGCAGCCAGGGTTTGACTTAAACCCGACAATACAGCAAGCAAGCTTGCAAGCAGTGTTGAATTAGTAGAGTCGCAAACAGGAAACAAGAACATGCGTGCAGGGGAAAAAAGAAGAAAAAAAAAAGTACGTGCGTGAGAAACGGAGTCAGTGTGGCGAACGCAGGCGTGCTACACGCACAAGCACCGCGCGGCTCGCAACTTCCAGCTCCTCGTTTCAATTTATGCGTTCGAAATGCGGAAGGAGAAAAAGAAAAGAAAGCAGCGACAACCACAACAAGACACAAACAACTTCAATAGAAAGAGATAAAACAGCTCCACCACCCCTCACACAAAGAGAGAGAGAGAGGCGTTCTACTCCTGTTAAAGAGGAAGCGCAGCACCGAAACAACAAGTGCTGCCCCCCTCCAAAAAAAAAAAACAAAAACAAAAACAGACAGGAGAAGACGATTGGGAGAAAAGTGCGGAGCCCATTTTTTTCACTTAAAAACCTCGGTTGCTTGCAAAACGACGACAACAAAAGTCAGTCATGGAGCCTAGACGCTTCATGAGACCGTATCAGAGCCGCGTTGCTCCAGGAACTGCACATCACTGCCAAGCTTCGTAAACTCGAACAGCAAGGCGAAGATTACGCCGTCCATCACGGCGACGGAGATGTTTGCCGGCGCGCCTTTGAAGAAGCCGCGAAGGCCCTCCTTACGGATCAGGTCCTGCGCCACGTGATAGACGCGGCGAAAGGGCAGCGACGTCTTCCAGGTGCGCTGGGGCGCCACCGCTCCTGTGACGGACGCCTCCCTCCAGAAGTGCGGCGGCAGCGACTGCTGACGTGTCTGGATTACGGCGATAGGGTTAAAGAGCAGCGTCGTGCATACGCTGGCGAGGATGCCGGCCATCGCATTCAGCAGCGGGTTGTCGGTTGGGGAGAGGAGCCAGTTTTGCTGCCACAAGGACGTGGGCTGGGAAGGGACAGCCGCAGCCGCGGTACTTCTTTCTGGACGCTCTTGTTCCCATTGGGCCAGCGTTGGCGCGGCGACGGTGTAAATCGCCTCTTTAGACTTCGTGTAGAGACCCCACCAGCACCCGCTGGAGGGGATGCGCAGCAGTCCAGCACTCAGACCCTGATAGAGTCCGCTGAAGCCGCGTCGCACTCGGTCAAGGCGACTGACCTGGCGGGTGGGCTCCTGCTGATACAAGCCCCAGACTGCCTTAAAAGTTTGCGGGATCGTCCGGTAACTATTAGAGGCTGCCATGCTGTAGCCCGCCGTCATCTGCCGGTTGCACACAATCACCAGCGGCGACACAAGCAGCAGGGCAACGAGGTCGCCACACATGGCCCCAATCGCGGCGGAGGAGCTGCTCGCGGCGAAGATCGTACCGGCGTCACGATCCAAGACCTGGGAAGGCGATGAGGTAGAGGAAGAGGAGGATATGAGGGTGGTCCCAGCGTCTTCGTCTCGTGCGCGCGACTTGGGCTGTGCCACGTATTCCTTCATCGCCTCTAGCGTGAAAAGGTAACTCGTCTCCCCCGCCAAGTTACACAGCAGCGCCGCACCGACACCACGGTACACACCACGCACGCCGCCCTTGCCGAAGTTGTACTGCCCGATTGAGCAGCTTGGCCCGTAGGCGGAGGTCGTGCCGCCGCGGTAGGCCGCCTTCATCAGCCCCCACACTGTGGGCGGCGTGCTCTCGCGTGTGACGCGTTTGCGGCTGATGGCGAGCTGAATTGGATGGAAGAGAAGGGTGCGAGCTGCGATGTTGGCGGACAGCAAGCCGAACCAGGTCGGGGCGTGCAGGTCGGAGAAGTTGCGCGTGACTGCGTTGGTGGAAAGACTGCCCGGGACGGGCAGCTCCGGCGGAGAAGTGGAAGGAGAAGGGACCTCCATATCACAGAAAGTAAGGAGAAAAAAAGTGTGAATGGGGCCCTTAACAATCTACTCCAGAGAAAAAACAAAACAAAACAAAACAACAATTAGCTGTTGCCGTATCTCTGATGAATCGTCCTTGTAGACTTTATATGACTCTCACACCGCAACAACACCCGTTAATGGGAGAAGAAGAGAAAGATCGGCGTGTTCTGAGCACCGGCTTTTACTCAAACATGCACGCTCGCGTGAACGACAAAAAAAGATGAAAACCCATAAATAGACAAAAAAAAAAAACACACAGCCTTAATCGAGGTACTGTGAGCCCCCTTGTTAAATTAGAATAATAAGGTCGTCTGTAGGTTACTGCTTTGCCGCTGGCAGTGAGAGAGGAATATCCAGTGTAACCTGCGCGGGATTGGATAGAGAGAAGCGAGAAGCGGGAAAAAACAGCACTGAACTTAAAAAAAAAAAAAAGAGGCAGACGATTAAGTGTGAGCAAGTGAGCTAAGGTAAGGGATACAGCGACAGAGCAACGCGAGGAGAGGAACGTCAGGGCGTGATAAAAAAAAAAAGGAAAGGTAAGACTTGTTCTTGCTACAGTGTAGACTGCCTTTTAGAGTTCTGAGGATTAAACAACAACGACGAGGAGATGAGTTGCTGTTGATAGAAATGAAGAGAAAGCGAGACGACGTTTAAACTGCAACAGCGTAACGCCACCACTCACAAGTGACTGACGTGAAACTTCACGTGTGAATATCAGAAGCTTGCAGGCTTGAACGGCTACTTTTAACGAAAAAAGAAAAGAAAAAGGAGTATATATATGTATGAGTCGGTGCAAGATCACACGGACGAGTGAAAAGGTTTAAGTAGTCGGAGCTCGCTGTGTCTCACGCCACCCTTTTTCTCCACAGCGTGAATGTATCGTACTGCAAAACGTAACACACAAAGTCAGAAAAGAAGGGAAGAAGGCAAGGGCGTTGGGGGTAAAACAACAACAACAGTGTCCCGTTCAGCAGCAAGTTGACCAAGAAGCGTGTTTGCGGGAGGCGGGTTTTTATCGGCATCATCGGTGCATGGGTAGGAGGGGGAGAGGGGAGGCTCATGAATCGAGCGACCGGCCTTTTCGATTTACAGGCAATTCCCTCAAGACGAGAAGTGCATCACAAGGGGGGGGGGGGAGGGTTCCCACGCTGTTCAGTGAAGTGCTGCCGCGCATATGACCAAAAAGAAAAAAAAAAAAGGAGAGAGCTTTTTTTCTTCTTTCCTATGTATGAAAGTTCGGGTTTTGCTGCTTCGAACGCAAGTTTGCTCACATGTAGAGCGTCGCAAGAGAGAAAAAAAAAAAAGAAAACTGTAAAGGAAAGCAAAGCTAGCGATCACAAACAGGACAAGGAATAAAACACAGGCTGAAGGTCCAAAACAACAACAACAACAACAGCAACAAGTCGTAGTTTAGCATAAAAACTGATAGACTGTCGTGTTTTCTTTTATTGTGTGCTACTTCGGCCTCTTAAATAAGCCCAAGAACGCTATTTTCTTCTTCTTTTCCCTTCCCTTCTTCTCAATGTCTCATCACCTTTTTCTACTTCGGCTGCCGCTTCCCCTCCTCTCCGTTCGCATCGCGTTCGCGCTTCATCGTCGTCGGTGACGCCGTCGTGTTCTCCAGCACCGTGTCATCTGGGATTACATAGGCCTTCTCTGCGTCAGGGTTCTCAATCATCACCTTCCCTTTCAGCACGTTGCGCGCGCCGAACTGGACGAGGCCCTTCACGCTGACATGACTGCAGTGCACCATGGACGGCACCCCATTCTTCACCAGGCCAGAAAAGCCCTTCATGAGCTTGTAGTGCTTACTGTCGAGGTCGACCACTGGCGGACGGCCGTGGCAGCGGTCGTCCAAGACGAGGTGCGAGTCGGGTGTAATCACGTACGCGTCGGAGCGCAAGGCGAGCAAGTCAGCGCAAGTCTTCACCGGGGAAAAGCGGCTGCGCGGCACGACGATGGCCGAGGCGCAGTCAAACATGGCAATGGCGGCACCCATGGCCGTCTCCAGCTGGTAAACCTTCGGCGACGTCGAGTCCGACGGGTCCACCGTCTTCTCATTACGGATCACCGGCAGTGGCAGGGTGCCGCCGTTCGCCTCCATCGTCTTCATCAGCGCCGGCAGACGGATCCACAGGTTGTTCGTGTTGAAGAAGGAGTACTTGTGGATGTCCTGGAAGCTCTCTATGTCCTCCTCGGGACACTGCGCTGACTCGCGCAGCAGCAACACCGTCTTCTCCGTCGCGGGCTTGCCTTCCTCCCGAGGCACCTGCTTCGTCTGGCGGGCAAGGTGGCCGCCTTTCTTGTCGCTCTCCGTGCGGTGGCACACCTCCATTAAGAAGTCCACGTTGTGCTCCTCCATGTAGGCCAAGATGCGGCCGTCCAGTGTGGCGCCGAGGTTGTCACCGTTGCTGACAAACATGTAGTGGTAGCCGTGCTGCAACAGCTCCTGCAGCTTGCCGCTGCCGTACAGAGCGGTATATATGTCGCCATGGCCTGGTGGGGCCCACTCGCAGGCCGGGTCCTGCGGCCATGAAGCCGGCTCGAGGCTGTCCCGCAGGATCTTCGGCACCTGATTCTGCATGAGTTCGACTTCGCTGTCGAAGGCTTCATACAGCCACGGGTAGTGCTCCTTCATGAAAGCCCTCGTGCTGGCCGTGGTGCTGAAGCTGTCCATCAGCATGAAGCGTAGCCGGCTGCTGTTGTTCTTGCGCAAGTACTCCACCTGCAGCGCCGTGAAATCCAGAAACGTCTTCCCGTTTTTCACCTCCAGCAGCGACTTCGCGTCGTGCAGGCCCATGCCGGTGCCGAGACCGCCGTTTAACTTCAGCATCACGGTGCTTTCCAGCAAGGCATCCTTGCACTGTATGTTGAGACCGTCAAGGGAGTCCAGCTTCTCAACCGGCTCAATAGCGGAGTCTGGGATGTAGCCGGTGGATCCGGAGCTGATCATCTCGTGCTGGCGCACGAAGGTACGAATGCAGGCCTCGTTCACCTTCTGCGCCCGCATCTTCGTCACACACGCCTGTGCGGCGGCGCTGAGTGACTGCATGTCGATCTCTTTTCCAGACATTGTACGCAGCTTGCGAGCGAAAATAAAAGATGATGGCAGATACAAATGCCAAGAGAGCAAAACAAAACAAGTAACTGTGCTTTTGGCTTGCGTGAGTGTCCGTACAGATGTATATGTGTGTATAGACGCGATTTCTTTTTATTTTACATATATCAATGGAAGTATAAAAGGCTCGGGGTAACAACGAAAACAAACAAACGAAAAAAAAAACTGAAAAATATGAAGTAAGAAAAAAAAACACAAGAAGCTCTACTTTTTTTTTTGATGAACCGTTGTGCTTGTCACCGTGCTTATAGAACACAGAAACAAGAGAATTGACGTTGATCGTAAAGAAAGAGGAAAACACTGAGAAGAATAAGAACTTGGCATATATATATATATATATATATATACTCTTTTTTTCTTTGCCTTTTGTTTTGTTGTTTTGAAAGTAGAAAAAAAAAACTGCTTGAAGGAAAAGACAGAAACAAAGAAGGTTAGAAAGAGCCATTCCGGGAAACATGGAATTCAAAAAGCGGAGTTTATTTCCGCCGCTTCGACGCTATGCAAGGCTGAGAATAAAAGAGGTGGACTTGATGAGCTCAGCAGAGGTAAAGATCCTCAGCGAGTACACACACTCTCTCGTTTTTGTTTATTTGGTTGTTTGTTTAAAAGCCAAATTAAGTACTTTAATAGATTAGCCGCAAATTAAAAAAAAAAAAGAGACAAGAAAGAAAAAAGGACCACTCCAGTAACAACAACAGCAACAGCAAAAAGACTACATGCAGAAACGAGGGAGAGAGTTCGACCTTTTTTTTTGTGTTGTGTACCAACGCTGTCACACTGTCAAGTGAGCAAACATGCGTTGCAGCTCGTCCTCGTCTACATCCTCGTCCACCTCGTCCTCGACGTCCTCCCAGTCGGCGTCCTCCTCTTTCATGCCTGCTGCCGCTCGCGCCGCACGCACGTTGTCGCGTTCGTCAATCAGTCGCTTCAGCTCCGCCTCGACGTTCTGCAACTCCGAGGCATGCTTCACCTGCTGCTCCTGCTTCAGCTGACGGATGTACTTTGCTAGCTCGCGCCGCTCCGTCTTAGCGGAGTCGCCACGGCGGAGGCGGTCTTTGCGGGCCTCAAGGTCGCGCAGGTGCTCCTTCAAGACCATCCGCTCCGCCGCCTGCCGCTTCATCAGCTGACTCTTCGTTTTCCGCAGTGTCTCAATTTCAGAGAATGTCCTCCGCTGCTTCTTAGCCACGCCATTCACGACACGTACGCGAGCCGGTGCGAGGCGCTTTTTGGTTGTCAGCTTCCCTGTCGCAGCGACGCTCTCCAGCAGGGACGACTTCTTCGCCGTCTTCATCTTTTTCTTCCGCGCGAGACGGTGGCTCTTTGCGACACGTCTATTCGCCATTCGCTTTCCTTCTACCAGTGCGCGTTGTACGTGCTATGAAGCAACCAAAAGAAAAATAAAAGGAAAGGGGGGAGGGAAAAAACTGTAAAACAGGTGTACATACAGAAAACAAGAACCTTGGAGAGGAGGAGGAAGGAATATAGAGCTGAGATAACCAAGGGAGCACGAGTGGATAACTTGTCCCACGTTTGTTTCTTTTTCAGTCGCAAAGCGCGGAGCATACAATCAGCTTTTTGGGCAGGAAACACTCCAAGTGGAGCAGCCGGAAGGTGTGGCGAACAAACCGCAAGCTGCTGCCCAATCTGCCTTTCTCACCATCTCACACTCAGGATCACAGCATCAAAACAACAACAACAACAACAAAAAAAATGCAATGCACTCTTTTTTTCTTTCTTTCTTTCTTTTTTTTTTTTTGTCAAAAGACGGCTGGGAAAACAGAAATAACAACAGAAAAAAGAAAAAAAAAAACCACCACCACCACCACCAGATAATGAATAGGAAACACAGTAAAAAAGAAAAAGAAGTGATAAATTCCAGGAGATACATCAGATTAAAAAAAAAAAAGCAGTAGGTCATATATATATGTATACATATATATATACCAGTAGAAGAACCTACAGTCGTTCATCGCGCGTGTGCGGCGAACTCGAGCCTATGACGCTTTTGAGAAGGAAAACAATATATATGTATAAGGGATGCAAGAAAGGAGCAATGGAGCGGTGCGGGGTCATCAGAGAGTGAAGCCAAAAGACCGCTTAGATGTCTGTCGCCCCGGCAGCCGCGTCGTCGTCGTCACCGCAGATGAGGCAAAAGACTGCGGCAGCGGCGACGGCGGCATCGGCTCAGTCATCGGTGACAGCGTCCAGCTCGTGTTGCTGCTGGAGGAGTGGTAGTGGCCTTCAGGCAGCTGGTTGCCCGGGGTGGAGGCATCGGCCTGCGGCGCCGCAGGCCTTAACTCGTCGGCGCCGGGCGGGCTAGGCGAATTCGCCGTCGCATTGTGAAAGACGGCGGTGACGACCGTCTTCAAGGCTTTTTTCGACGCAGAAGAGGAGGATGGAGGGGAGAGAGAGAGGGAAAAGCCCGGGGAGGCTCTCGCGATTCGTGCTGCTGCTGCTGTTGCTGCCTCAGTGGTGTAGCAGCGACGAGGCGGCGGCGTGGGCGGCCGACGTAGCAGTGCGGTGGCGGCGACGTGCTGTTGCTGTTGGTGTTGTCGCGATGCCGCGCGATTCTCTGCCGCGCTTTCAGCACCGTAGCGTCTCGCTATGTAGAAAGCGTCGGCGGAATCGTGAGGAACGGAAGAAGAAGACGACAACGAGGAGGACGCCCACGAGTCTTGTCGCTGCAGCGGGGACGTGGCGGGGTCCGCGGCGATGGACGAGCGGGTGTCTGCCTTGCCCTTCTCGTTTTTCAGCTTCTCCGCCGCAGACGGCACGGCCCCACCCAACGCATTGCCTGACAGAGACGGCGCGAGGGGTGTGTGGGACTCCACCGGCATCAGCCGCACACTACTACTGTTGCTGCTGTTCTTACTGCTCATTCTCGATGCGTCAAGCCACTGTAACGCGTGTCGGCTCGCCGCTGCCTCTTCACCACTCTCCGTTGTCTTGTCTCTTTCGTCATCGGAGAAGATGCGCACCTGCGAGGCACGCGGCGACTGCGAGACGACTGGCCCCACCACACCACCGTGAAAGTTGGGCAGCCGCGAAGTCAACGTGGTCGCGTGGATGGTGACGGCAGCCGGGGACGGCGATGGCGGAGCGGCGGTGTCGCGGCGCTCTGTGCGGAGTGGCGAGGCGGTCATCGGCAACAGGACCATCCGGTCCGACAGGTTCGACGCTTCGCGCGTGAAGCTGCCGGCGGCGACGCTCAGGGGATGCGTCTCGACGGCCCGTCGCCCTCGGTTCAGGTGGCCGAGACTGCTGAAGTCGTCGACGTCGTTTCCGCTGCGGCGGGTGGGATTGTTCAGGACACTGCTCGGCAAAGATGCCGGCGCAACGAGCCCCGGCACAATACTGATGCGATGGGTCGCGGGCATCGTCGCGCTGGTCGGATCGGGTGCGTGCAGCGCGAGCTGTGACTGCGTGGGAAGAGAACTGCAGCTGCCGCGGAACGACGGCCGGCTGCGCGGGTTCGTGTTCTGTCCGCGGGCTGTGACAGGGACCAGCGTGCGCAGCAGCGGCAGTGGCGGCCCGCGTGGTCGCCGCTTCGGGCACGGGATCTCCGTCTTGCTCTTCACGTCGACGCGGGTGTAGCTGTCACTCGGCTCCGCGCTGACGGAAGCGCTGCTGGTGAGCGGCGGGGTAAGCACCGTCGAAGAAACGGATTGCGTGGCGGAAGGGGCGGTGACGGTGCCGCGGAGGGAGGCGATCATGCGGACACGAATGCCGACGCCACCGCCTCCACTCACCACAGGCCGCTGCGTCGTGGCGGACACCTGATCTGACACCGAGGCGTCCTTGTCCTGTGACTTTTCTAGAAAGATGGGGACGGGTGTGACGATCTCGAGGTGGGGGCTCGACACGCTCGTCTCGACTGGTATGGGCGGCAGCGTCGGCGTGGCGGGGGTCTTGCTGTCGCTCGTGCCGCCGTTGGAGCGGCCCTGGTAGGCGATCCACTCTTGGTACAGTCGGCGCTCGTTCTGCTCCGCCTCGAGCCACGGATCGGGGGCGCGAGTCACCAACTCCACTAGGTTGTCATGCCGCAGCCTGGCCGCCGGATTCAGCATCGGGCGGCTCAGAAACGTGAGCGGCATCGACTCGTACAGCGTGATGATCTGACACCGGGCCGAGCGCTCGGCTTCAAAGAGGCAGACAGCCTTCCGCATCATCGACTTGGAGGACATGGAGAGGAGGAGCGGGGCGAAGAGCAGCGGCAGCTGCTGCTGCACGATGTAGGCCACAGCCTGGTTCACGAGGGAGGGCGTGTGCAGCATCGCCTCCTGCTCCGCGAGCAGCGCCCGCTCCAGCTCCACCCGCTCCGCCGACTCGGTGAGGAGGAGAAGTTGAATGTACGCAACCACGACGTCATCGTCGCTGACCGCAGGAGCCGGTGACAGCTCCGACGAGTGCGCGGTCATTTCTGTCGTATCGTCGAACGCCATCTCGGCCGTCACTGTTGCGGGTGCGGCTGTGCCGAGCGTGTGGACGTCCACTGACGCCTCCAAATAGCCGGTCAGCGGCTCCTGTATCTTTCGCGTCCGCCGTGCTGGATCCAGGTAGGCGTACGACTCGAGCTGCGAGATGCGCAGTAGTTGCTGACGCAGCGCATCTACCCTCGTGCTACTGCCACGCGTCTCCACTGCCTGGCTCGGTCCGAGGATGAAGAGGTCCTCGTCTCCGGAAGCCGTCGCGGCCGGGTTCAGCACAACACCGGTGCGTGCGGCAACGCCGGAGACCCAGTCGCGGGTCGTCACACAGGGCCGTGTACCCAACGTCGCCGCGGCGCGGTCCACCAACGCGCCCCACTCCAGCTGCTCCGCCCGAAACACCTGCCGGTAGCCCTGTATGCAGTGTCCGATCAGCACCACCCGCTCGTCCCGCTGCAGCCGCAGGCCGGACAGCATCTTCTGTGCCTCCCGCCGCCGCACAGCCCGCAGCACCACCTCCAGCGCCTTGTTGTACTGCATGCGGGCGTAGAGAAATTGGTGGAAGGAGCGATCCGCCTGTCCGCGGAAGACGCGTTGCAGCAGCAGCGCGCTCCTCTCTTTCGTCTTGCGCAATCGCCGCAGGCGTAGTCGCAGCCACGGCACGAGCAGCTGCACCGCGTTGCGCTCTCGAATGCGGCGGCGCTGCTGATGACGGCGCCACGCACACTCGATGCAATAGGCCGCGCGTGGAGCGTCGACTTCCTCGTAGCGGTGCCGGGCCCGGCAGGCGACGACGGCCTTCATAAACTTTGCACAGGCCAGCATGAAGAAGCCGGCGTGGATGAAGTTGGATATGCCGCTGCAGGCGAGGGCACCACTGCCGTTCTTGCCGCTGCGCCGCAAGTTGCCGCTGCGGCGACGGCTGCTGCCGCTACTGCTTGAGGAGCCGCTACGCACGCTGGAGCTGCGCTGAGAACTGCTGCTGCTGCTGCTGCCGTTGCTGCGGCGCTGGCTGCGTGCGCTGGACGACACACGGCGCACCGTTTGCTTGCGCTTCGGTGCCCGCACACCCACCTGGATGCGGCTGCGAAAGGACTGGGCCAGCTCCTGCTGCCGACTGATGATTTCTGCACCGTTGGCAGACATGCGTGACGCGGCTGAGGAGACGCGCTCTTTAATGACGAGCGACGGCTCGGGCAACGGGGAGGCGACTGGGGGGAATGCATCGGCCTGCTCGGTGGCGCGCAGGGCAGGCGGCGCCTTCGGTGGTTCGGCGTCACCATCTCCACCGTCGCATACGTTGGCCAACGGCCCACCGGCTTCCTCCGTCTTGCTGGCGTCGATGTCGGGCTGCAGCGAGAGCGGTGGCGGCGGCGGCGGCCCATCACCACTGCCACCGACACCATCCGTCCAGCTGCCACGCTTCACGCCGTAGCTCGCGCCGTGACGTATAAGGCTGCACTCGGTCGCGTTGTCGTCGGTGTTGCCACTGCTGGACGGCGTGACGGCTGCAGTGACCGACGAAGGTGGGCACAGCATGAAGGGCTTTGCTCCAGCAAGGCTGACTTGCGAAGTGGAGAAGAAGCTGGTATGGCGTACCAGTTGTGTGTGACCGCTGCTGTTGCTGCTGCTGTTGTTCTCGCCGTCGTGGTCGTCGCGCGTGGCAGCGTCGCCGTTTGGGAACAGCGAAGCGATGCTCGCCGGCCGCACGCTGAAGCTGGCACTCGTGCTGCTGCGTCCCTGACCGCCCTCCTCTCTCGGCTGCCATGTGTTCGTGTCGAGGAAGAGGCTGACTGACGGGTCCGCGGCCACTGGGGATCCAAGAGTGAGGGAGGTCTTCTGCGTTGAGTGAGGCAGTGGAAGGGGAACGTGATACCCATCACCACCAACACCGCCACCGAGGTTCAGCTGCGCTGGTGGAGCAGGCGTTGGCGGGGGCACTTCGTCGAACGTCGACGTGGACGCTGACACGCAGGACAAGGACGCGGAGACGGACGTGGATACGGATACGGATACGGACGACATGGTGTCTTCGATCGCGCTGCTTGCGTCGTCGCCATCGTCGTTGCATGGCTGACGCGACGCCGCGTCGCTGCCTGGCACCGCTGCTGTCCCCGAGTTTGCGAAAGGGGCAGTGACCACCGTGCTCGGCTTCTGCGGACTGCGCAGCCACGGAAAGGACTCGGCCTCGTGGCCAGACGCAAACTGGCCCTCAGCCAGCTCCAGCACAGAGTTGCTGTGGCTCGTCTCGCCGTTTTTCACGCTGCTAACTCGGCGCGACGCCTTCACCACGATCGGACTCAACGAATTGAGGAGTGAGGTTGGTGAGGAGGAGGCGGGGACCCAGCTAGAGGTGAGCTTCCACGACCCGCGACGCCTCTCTGGCTCGCCGCGGCTGCTGCCCTCGCCCTCCAGCCGGGGGGGAGTGGGGGGCAGCCGCCTTCCCGCGAACGAAGCCGACGAGGGCTTCACGATTGACGCGAGCGGCGGCGGCATCGGCGGTGGCATCGGCGGCGTCATCGGAACTGCAACGGTGCTCGTCGTCGTAAGCAGCGTCGTGTTGGCCACCGACAGTGTCTTGGAGACGCCGGCGATGGAGGCCGAGTCCGTCGGCAGCCCTGTATCCACCACGTCGATCTCCGGACTTGCATCCGAGAAGGTCGGTCGCGAACGGCCATCGCCGCCGAAGTGGAAGCTGTCTCGTGCTCGTGGTTGGTAGAGGGCTGGCCCTTGTGTGAGCGTCCGCTGCCGTGACTGCTGCTGCTGCTGCTGCCCCATCAAAAAAGAGCTTTCTGTCGCAGCGGACGCTCTGCCGCTGGAGTCGCCGGAGTGCCGTGGGCTGTTACAATGGTCGCCAAAGCTGGTGCTGCGGAGCCGCGCTGCGCTGCTGCTGCCACTGTCGCACCGGCTGCCAGCGTGTGCGCCATTGGTGCCGGAGTTGGCCGCGGCCGCCGCTCCGTTGGACCAGCTGGCGCTGCGGCCGTCGAAGTGCAGTCCGGAGAAGGCCGCGTTCTGTGAAGAGGAGGAGAGGGAGGTGGAGATGGGTGTTAGGTACAGCTGCGCGAGGCTGCCGTGAATTTCGTTAATAGGCGAGAACAGGCTGTTGGGCGGAGCGCTCGAGACGGCTGTGGAGAGGCGGAGCGAACCGACGCAAGACATGGCGTTGCTGGGGCTGCTGTTGCTAGTGCTGACACCACTGAGTGCCTTCGCCGCCGCTGCCACTGCTGCTGTCGTGTCTTTGCTTGCCTCTGGCGGCGTCGCTGCTGCTGCAGCGGCCGTTTTCTTGTCTTGCGCCTCTGCGGACGGTGATGCCGGGACGCCGTCTCTGCGCGGCTTTTTGGCACCACTGCTGAGGGGCGGCCGCTGGTGCAACGACGCGGTGCTGTGAGGTGTCGTGAAGGTCGCCTGCTCCATAACACTCGTCGCCGCTGTCTCCGTCGTCGTCTCAGGCGCTGTCGCCGTCGGCGTGGTGGTCAGCAGCGGCACCGACCCCGGCACCCTTTGCTTCGCTTCTTTTGTGGTGGAGACGGCCGAGTTCCGTTTCATCGAGGCGCGCCGCGTCAGGCCCTTTTTGTGTGTTCCATTCATCTCGTCCCTGACCAGATCCGGTCGCGTAGACGGCGGAGGCGCAGTGGTGCTGCGACGGCGACGACTCCTCGCCTTTCTACGGTTCATTACAGTGTGTGTGTGTGTGTGTGTGAGCGCGCCTGTGTTGACACGTCTGCGTAGAACCGTCTCCAGTCTACGCTACGTAGCGGCGAGCGATGAAACACGCTTACTGCAGGTGCTGTATAAATGGTGGTAGGCGGGGGGGGGGAGGGGGGGAAGGTCGTGGGTTCCTGTCCCTCGAGTGGAATAAGCAAACAAGCCAAAAAGACAGTATCTTATTCAATTGTGCCAGAAGATACGACAGAATAAAGAAAGAAAGACTAAAAAAAAAAAAACAAAAAAGCCTATTTACATACAAATGGCACATGAGCAGATACTATCGGCCTCTCGAAATTAAGTAGCGTTTGCAGTCTGCTGATCGACGCTTTGAAATACGACACGCGCTAGCTTGCAACGCTGCGCGCAAATTGTGTGTTGGCTGTTGAAGCGATTGAGAGAGAAAGAAAGGAAGAGGAGCAAAGAGTAGCCAAGCAACAAATGGATCAAAGAAGAAAGGCACACACACACACAGAAAAATAAAAGAAAAAAAAAACGCACTTCATTACTTAAATGCACACACAAAAACCCTCTTTTTAAAGTTATGACATCGCACCGCGCTAGGCAGAGAGCTTTGGCAAAACTGCTTGGCGAAAGAAGAGGGGGGGGGGGGGAGGAGGGCGAAAAAAAAAAAAAAGAACTCCTAAAATTCATTTGTTATTAACCATACACCTTTCTTTAGGGGTACTTTCCCTAATTAGCAGTTACATGTTCACGCAGACGCCTGCAGCAAGGCTCTCTGTGAGTTTCTACAAAAGAAACGCAAGAAACTCTGAAGTCAAGTGGCCTTCACCTGCACCTCGTCTATTCGCCCCATAATCCTGCTTCTCTGTGCCACTTCTCCCTATGGAGAAGCGCGCGCGCCAGTAGAATTATCGACACCAGCAACGACAGCACAAAGGTAAAACAAGACTACACGTGCAATAAGCAAAAAAAAAGCAAAGGACAGCACTGTTAGTAGGCCACATAAACACACAAACAAACAACAATAACAAAACAAAACAAAAAATATGAAAAGAGAAAAAAGTAAACAGAAATGCACTTCTTGCTTCCTTCCAGACTGCTGATTCGCTTTCTTGAAGCAAAGCGTCGCTGGAGAGAGAGAGAGAAAAAAGAAAAAGAAAGGCAAGAAACGAACGGACAGACGAAAAAAAAAAAAAGAAAAGAAAAAGAAAAAAAAAAAAGTGCTTCCGCAGATTAAACTCAGTGTTTCGATGCATACTCCTTTGGATTCGTAGTTTCGGATGTTCTTTCTTCACTTTTTTTTTTTTTCGACTAGGTCCAGGGAAGGTGATTGGCAAAGAGGATGCCGCCTATGATGCTCCACAGGATGCTCCACATCAGTATCAGCTGGCTTAGGAAGCTCGTTGGCCGCATCGCAAGCTGCGCACCGAGCAAGAAGTAAAGGGCGGGACTGGACATCACAAATCGGTTCGTCACCTGGACGTGCATGCTGGAAAGGGCTAGCGTGAGCAGCGCAAGAAGATGCACCACATTCGAGGAGCGGATAAGCGGCACAAGAGCCGCACAGAGGCGTGACCAGAGTGACGACAAAGTGCTGCAGCTAATGCTGCTAGTATCTTGGGGTTCGAATGACGGCGCAGAGACACGCGCTCGCCACGCAGGGACAAGATAGCAGGTGTGGGTGCACATGGCGACCAACATCGCCACCGGCAACGCCAGGATCACATTGGGGAGGTTGGTGAACGTGTAGGCAGAAAGAAAGCTCACGTTCCAGTATTTCTTCTGTAGCATCGGGTAGAGCCGCCAGAAAGCGGTGCCGATCTGCGCCTGCGCCGCCGGCGTCCACATGTGTGTGACGAACCGGTTGTAGCCGATGTAGTTGATCGTCAGGTAGGGCGACAGCAGCACGGCGCACTCTGCGAGAACGACACACACTCGCAACGGGTGGGGGAGCCGTCGCTGCGGACAGGAGAGGGTCAGGCACACCACGCGCTCTCTTTCGCGTGCGTCGGGCGGTCGGACACGAGACGAGGCGGGCGTTGTCGCGGATGTCAGGAGGGCTGCGGCGCGCTGTCCCGCCAAGGTGGTCTTGCACTGCGCCGCGTAGAGCTTTGGCAGCACCACCTGCACCACGATAGGGAAGGCGAGGAAGCCGGCGCAGGTGAAGGCGTTGGAGCGAAGGGTGGCGGCCAGCGTGAAAAGCAGCACGGCTACCATCTCCGCACGCGTGGTAAAGGCCTGCTGCCACGCCACCGTGGGCCCGCGCTGGGAACAGCCGGTCAGGTCGCCGAGTAGCTCGTCCAACGCGGGGGCTGCGGCGAGCTGGCTGGCGATTCGCTCCTGCACGACCCACGGAAGAGGCTCGTACCAGGCCAGGTAGTAAATGCCGAGGATCGTGGTGAGCGCAAAAAGGCTCTCCGTATACACGGCTACCGTGAAGACCATCGAAGGGGTAAACACCCACACAAGCGTCGCCCCACCGACGATGCGGCGGCGGCGGTGCAGCGTGGCGCGGACGTCCTTGTGCGTGGTCGGCAGCGGCGCGAGTGGGTCGGCGGCGTCCAGCGACGTCCCGGTCAGCCCGTGTCGCAATCGGTAGCAGATGGTAGCCTCCGTGATGCGTTTCACGTCAGCAGCATCAAGCATCTTCTTTCGCCTCCAGCACCAGCGGCAGCAGGCGCTCTGCGCCGCCTCTGGTCCAAGGAAGGTCAGCGCGGTCAGCCGCCGCAGGAACACCCCAGTGATGCAAGAGGCGAGCACGTTCAGCATGCACACGTACAACGCCACAGGCGCGAGCTGGTGCAGCAGCGGCACCGCCTTGTGCGTCACATACTGCACACCACGAATCAACGCTGGCAGACCGGGAAAGAACACAACTTGATTCTCATAGAGGTAGCCGTAGCGGGCGATGAAGAACATGTGCACGCCGTCCCATTGCCGCACCATTGCAAAGCGGGGGTCGTCGTAGAGCTCCTCCCCAGTGTCGAAGATGAACGAGTCGCCTGGTGCGCGGAAGAGCACCGGAGCCACTGTGCGACTGAACCACATGAGCAGCAGCAGTGACACCCGCGTCAGCGCAATCCAGCCAAAGAGCGCGGCATCCGTGCACTGGCTGAGATAATCTAAAAGGTTAAACGAGAAGCCACTGTAGACTTCAAACGTGGTTGCGACAAGGCGGTGGGCAATGCTGCCAGTGGCGCGCAGCGGTGTAGAGAAGCCCATTATTACGAGTAACACAAGACAGCAAAAACTCAAAAAAAAAATAGATTGTGCGGCGGAGAGAAAAAAAAAGGCAACACCGCAAACTTAAGAAGACAAAGAAATAATAATAAAAAAAGTGATTGGTTATTGTGCGAGCTACAATAAACCGCTTTCGATTAGCTCTTCTTTGCCTTGGAAAATCACCCTACAATCCTAAGGAGTAGCTAGATACGTGTGTGGCTGCGTAACAAGGTGACACCGAGTGTGTGTGTGTTTTCCTTTCTTTTTTCTGCTGTAGACACGTGCCTCTGTGACGCGGTGAGGGGCAGAGTGAGACGTAAAGGGAGAAGCACAAGAGAGAGAGAAAGATGGGCGAAAGATGACAAACACTCTGGCCCGATACCGAGTCAGCGACCCCGCGGACTGCCGAACACACAGTAAAGGAAAAAGTGAGAAAAAAAAAAAAGAACGTTGCAGCAGAGTTTTATCTCTTCTTAACCTGTAGAAGTTGTTTGCGATGGCTTTGGCATTCTAGGAGCCATTGGACTTTCAGCATCAATGGCTGCTGCTGCTGTTGCGCCGTCTTTTCAGTTTTCGTCGTTGTTTTTGCCAGTTTTAGTGGTATGAAGAGAAGAACGGGAGCTCCAGCCGCTGCTCTGGATGGCGAAGTCTGTAAAGTTGTCCACCAATATCATGGCTTTTCGTGGGTGTGGTGGTGGACATACTCCATCATCCACTGCGCACGCGGACTTCCGCATTGTGGGCAACAGGTCGGGTCCTCTTTCTGGGCGCGCTGCCGGCGCCCAACACTTGCTATGTGCTTCCGCAGCCACGGCTGCCGCTGCAGCTGCTGGTCCGCCGCCAGCCGCGCCTGCACCTTCTCGTATTCGATGCCGCTCTGCTCTACCTCACCACCCCACAGCGTGCGTGGACGTGCCGCATATACGTGGAAGCAACGGAGACAGCGGACTAGCTGCGGCGTATTGCTCTTCACCAGCTCGTTCTTCACGACAGCGTTGTGGAGTAGAATAGCGTCTTCGGTGGCGCTGTGCAGAGAGGATCGTGCGCGGTCTGTGTGGGCGAGTGTCTTGAGCGCACTGACCGGTGCGAGCGGAACAGCGACGGTTGGACTGACCTCCTGCCGCGTTGGCGACCGCCCTTGGTGGGACTGGCGGAACGCCCGGCACTCAGCGCGGTAGACGCGTGGGTCTTTTTTCAGCATCACGTTGTGTTGCTGCCGCGCGTGCGTGAAGGCGTCGCGCAGGGATCGCTGCTGGTCCTGTAGCTGAAGCGACGCCGCCGGTGTAGCGACGGTGGTGGAGTGACGGGAACTGCGTGAGACCGCGTTGACTGCGTTGGCTTCTGCCTGGCGCGCGGCGGAAAGGAACTGCGGCGACGTGATGTAAGGGGAGGCGACGCCTTTCGAGGCTCCGCGGTCACGAGACGGAGCAACGAGGGCACTCAACTGCGTCGATCTTCTCTCTCCTTCCCTCACTTCACCGCTGTTTGGATTGTCCGCGTGCTGAAGTTGGTCTAGCAGAGACGTTCGCTGAAGGCGCGGACGTGACGGCCTCACCTGCGTTGCTGGCTGCGCGTCTGCGCGAGAGGGGCGCTGAAAGGGCAAAAGGGCGTCGAGACGGCCGTGGCGGCGCTGCGACGCAGCAGCTGAGACGTGTGTACCACCGAAGAAGACGCTGGGGCAACATAGCGCTGCTGTGCAGTGACGTGGCCGCATCGTCACCGCACTTAAAAGCTGACGGTGTCGGCGAAGCACGACGACGCCTCCGAGATTGTTCTGCATTTTGAGCAATCAACACGCCTCTGTTCGTTTCTTTTCTCTCTCTGGTATGCCAAAACAGCGCAACCAAGCACCAGCTTATCGAAAGATCCCCACCAGAACAAGAGAGCTGCAGAAGAAAGACGTTGCAGGGAAAAATAATGGAATGAATGCGAGAGGGGGGAAAAAAAAAAGAGAAGGGGGACGGGAAATAAAGATGGTAGACAACCGAAAAGAAGCAGTAAAAAAAAAAAGAAAAACAGCATCTGCTAACGAGCAGTCGCATGGCGAGCCACTCATCTGCCATTTTACGGAGAAAAAAAAAAAGGCAGGATGGGCTGAAAAAGACGACGCCAAACTGGGAACGCTTTGGCGTTTAGTTTTTGGCGTCTAACCTACAGTGCTTGTGCGATGCGGCTGCCAAAAAACAACAAACAAAACAAAAACGAAGGTCTTTTTTAGAAACCAGCTTTGGTCCCATCTGACCACGCACTCGCTCTAACTGTGGAGTCTCCTGAATGCAACGAGAAAAGCGAACATTCGATTTGATTGGCTTCGATTAATAATAAAAAAAGAAGGAAAAAACAGCATTTACAAAGCTCAGTTAGTAAAACGCTTAGCGTAGGCACATGCCATTAAGGGAGAGAACAAAAAAGCTGCAATCTCAACCAACTGTTAAAAAAAAAAAAAAACACAGTTTTATGATCTTTGTTTTACTCGTAAAAAAAAAAAGAGAGAGTGTGTTAATAAAGACGACTTGCTGTCGCAGCACAGCAAAGCAGCTCCTCCAACACATGATAGCAACGCACCTCCTTAACTCCGCAACGAGGAAACTCTCAGCACGCCACACCTCATTTATTGAGCTCCAAACTTTACGTGGAAGTCGCTCGCCACTTTTTTTTCTTTAAAGCACACCCCCACCAAACCAAATGCACAACGAGATCAGCAGACAACGAAACACACACAAACATAGATCATAAAAAACCAACGCATCACCTATCCAGAACCGTGCCACACCTCACTTTGCAGGCTCCTTGGCCGCCTTGCTAAGCTTTCGCTTCTTGGACACCGGCTCTTCCTTCATCTTTGACACCGCAGACGACTTCGCAGACGTCTTCTGCGTCTGCGCGACGGCAGCGCTGCTGGTGCTGCTGCTGCGACTGCGCTTGTGTTGCTGCTGCTGCTGCTGTTGTGAATCGCCAGCGGCATTGCGGCCCTCCGCACTTTCAGCCTCCGCGACCTTGCCTTTTGAGTGCTTGTTGTTCTGCTGCTTCTGCTTGTTCTTCCCTTCAATCTTCCCGCGCGTTTGCGCGTGCGTGCGCGGACGTGCGTGATTGTGCTCCTCGTTCTCGTGGTCGTGCCCGCCGTCGCAGCCGCGTTGACAGCGGTGAGAGTGATTGTGATGGGGCTGATGGGGACCCGACGCACCGGCGCCGTTTCCCTTGCCAGGCGCTGCCGCCTTCGTCTCCGCAATGAAGGCACTCGCTGGAGCAGGCAGCAGGGCTCCGCGGGCCACCTGCACCACGGCGGTGTGCAGCTGCTGACTCTTGCCCAGCTGCCGCTGTGGAGTTACGCCCACCACGTGGAGGCTCGCCGGGGCTAAGGCGTCGTAGAACATCATGCAACGCTCCCGCAGGGCTGCGCGCACGACGCGGACGGCATGGGCCGCTGGCTCCCGCTCAACAAGTTGGTTGATGTACTCGCGGCTGCTGGTTGCAGCATCCAGCTCGTCCAGCTGCCAGATACGAATGAGAGTGTTTGCAGAAGCAGCGGCTGCGGCTGCTGCTTCTTCACCCGCCGCTGCGTTCTCCTCATCCTCGCTGCTGTAAGGGACCGTAACAGGGGACGAGGCGGCACCCAGGTGCAGCGCGCGGTCTGGCTGCAGGATCAGACGCGGGTGGAATTTCACGGAGAAGTCGAAGGCGGACGGGTTTGACACGAATGCCTCCACCTCGCCCTCCGTCGCGTTCCGGCCCTCGAGGTGGCGCAGCAGCACCGCCACGACGGATTGGGCGAGCTGCACCAGACGGCCCATGATAATCGGACGCGGGGTCAGGACCGTGAAAGGGCTCGCCGTGGGGGCGTACGGGGTGGCAATGAACATGCCCTGCTGATCACCCAGCTTGCGCACCAGCGCTGCTGCTGCTGCTGCTGTTCTGTCGCTGTCGTCGTCGGTGAAGGGCAGAACGAGCGGTGTCGTCCAGTCGTGCGTGGCGAGGAGCTGCACAAAGCGCAGAAAGCCGCTGGCGGGCGTTTTCGGGGTGTTGCTCGGCTGGAGGTAGGCGTTGGCCACGAGCAGCTCGACCGCCTCCGGCTGCACGAACTCGTAGAGGTACATCGCACTCATCCACCGCTTCGCCAGCCGCACCGCGTGAGAGTAGCTGTGATGGCCAAAGGCGATTGTCTTGAGAAACTTTGCATGCTGGGCGGTCCAGTACAGCTTCATCTCCAGCACGTCCGCCTCCGTCTCGCGCTGCAGCGCACGCAACAGGGAGATCTCGCGGTAGTGGGCGATGTAGATGCGGAAGAGGTAGCCGCGGTAGATGACATCGACGGACTGGCTCGTGCACTGCGTGCGAATAGGTCCCCTCACAAACTCGCCACCCGCGTCCGGCACGCCGGACTTCTTGCCCGCCTTCCTCTTCTTCTTGTCCCCCTCCGCTTCCTTCGCTGAGGTTGCTTTCTCGCCGAATTGGGCCTGCAGCGACTTCGCCAGCTGCGCGGCAATCGCGCCCTTCATCATTGCAATCGCCTCCATAGTGTCGGGAATCTTGTGGTTGTCGTCGATGCTCAGCACGCAGTGGATCGGCTCAATTATCGGAGCGGTGCTGAGCCCGGCAAAACTTGCGTCCTGCAGGTTGTCGGTCGTGTAGGTCAGCGCGAGGTGCGGGCGCACCGGGAACACCTCGGTGTGCCGCTCACTCGCCGCGATGACGTCGAAGGCGATGATGCGGCAGGGCACGCTGCCGTGCGGCAGGTGCTGCAGCATGAACTGGATCGCCTTTGTGGCGTCGAGCAAGCTGCGCTGCATGAGCGGGGCGGCGTCGCGCCACTCCGCGCCGACGCGCTCGGCCAGGTAGCCCTCCAGGCCGCCCAGCAAAACGCTCACCTCCGCCTGCGGGGCCACGTGCTTGCGCAGCGCAACCTCCACCACACGCCGCAGCACCGTCGAAGCGGCGAGGGCCACCGTCGTGTGCGTGCTCTGGTCCTCCGGGAAGGTCCACAGAACGCAGCGGTAGATGGCGCCGTCGCTGAACTGCCGGGTGGAGGTGAGGTCGGCGCCCCAGAAGGCGTTGAAGCGCTCCACCGCGGCGGCATCCTCGATTGCAGGGCCGCGGGTGAGCCGGTTGCGACCCTCCGCCTCGCTGCTCAGCTGCACCACCACCTGCAGGTGATCGTCGTCTGTCTGCCATGCCGTGACGAAGGAAGCACGGTGGCCGAGGGCCTCGCGCAGCACGCGGAGGGGCTCCTCCATCGCTGCCACGCGCGGCGCACGCCACAGGCCGTTCTGCTTCACAGCAGCCGCGGCGCGCTCCGTCGCCGCAGCCGAGGAGGCCGCGGCGTGCAGGCGCACGGTGAGGGCGACGTCGTAGCGCAGCGGCAGTGGCTGGAACGCGACGCGGTCCACCACCTCCATCGCGAAGGCGTGCTGCAGCGCCTCCTCCGCGGCGGGGCGGATGACGCGCTGGTAGAAGGCGGTGGAGGTGTGGAAGAGGACGTTGTGCACCTCGCCGGTGAAGCGCAACACGCACATCGCACCCCGCTCATCCGTGGGCGACACCTTCGCCGCACCTGCGGTCGCGGCCGCGCCGCCGCCCTCCGCCGCGGCGGACGGAGCGAAGAAGCCGCGCGACACCTGCACCCACACCGCGCGCACCATGTTGTCCAGCGACATGCTGGCTGAGACGATGCCCTCCTCCAACAGCCGCAACACCATGGCGGCGATAACAAAGCCGTTCAGACCTTCTGGGTGACCAGAGGCGGCGGACATGAGCCCTGTGTGGTGGGCCCAGCACTTGAGCACCACGATGGCACGACGCACGCTGGCGCTGGCGACGCACACCGCGTGCAGCTTATTCAGGTAATGAGGCGTTAGGTAGTCCTCCAAGATGCTGTAGCTGTAGTAGGGGTGCTTGCGCACCGCCGCGGCGCTCACGATGCGACCCGAAAAGACCGACGGGCGGAAGTGCAGATTCACGAAGAAGGTTTCATACACCGGTGGCGCGCCACCAGTACCCGTGGCGACGGAGGCAGGCTGCACGCGACGACGGAAGCGCAACTTCAAGATGTTCTTCCCTTCGAGTGCGTAGCAGCCGTGGATTGGTTCCACGTAGACTTCCATCCGACTCAGCCGTGCCGCCGCATCCAGGTTGTTCTTCTTGGCAGCCGCAGAACAAGATGCAGTCTTCCTCTTGCGCGACGCCGGAGCCGCGCCGTTGTTGTCGTCGCTCTCCCTGTCCTCTTCTTCGTTGCCGTCACTTTCAGAGTCCGCTGCTGCTGCTGATGCGGCACGCTTCGTCGCACCAGCAATGAGCTGATTCAGATAAGTATGGACCTCCTCGAGAAAGACCTGGCGACGCTCGAGGTAGTGGCCGTCTTGCAAATCCACAACGGAGCAGCGGCTGGCTGGAATGGACAGCACGAGGTCTGCACCCACACCGCGCTGTGCGTGCAGCTCCAGGAAGGGCGTGTCGTACACGCAGGTGCGGAGGAGAAAGCTGCCGGCGGGGCTCACCGCGTCGATGGAGGCTGCCGCGGTGGTGCCGCCGCCTTCATCGCCGTTGCTGCCCTTCACGGCTGCCTGACGCCGCTCCACCTCGGTTTCGTAGCCTTGACTCTCGTAGTACTGGACGAGCGCACTATGGATGTCGCGCAGGTGCGTCTCTACGCGCTCGATGAGGGAGTCGGACCAGGTGAGATTGTAGTTCTGTAACGCCATCTTTGGCTATCTCCTACACCTGTGTATTCTTACAGTCGATGAGTTGAAAAGGGAAGCGATTGAGGCCAGATGAGAGGGACAGCAGAGAGTACTGCTGTCTAAAAGGAGAAAAAAAAAAGCACCTAACCTGTTCTTTCCTCTCTCTTTGCTGCTGAACAACAACAACAACAACAACAACAACAACAACAACAACACACTCAAAAAACAGTAATAATAGTAACAAGCAGAAGAACCCAAGGAAAAAAAAGAATGCAAAAGGAAAGAGTGAAAGAAAACAAAGAGTCGATTGACTTTCAAAAACCTTTTTTTTTTTTAAACACCACATGTGATGCATCAGCGACGGGTATTTGTGTGCGTTTTTTTTTTTTCCCTCCTGCAGCTTCCACAGGCGCCATGAGCGCATGAGATGCTGAGAATAAAAGGCAATGGATATACACGCTTTGTCGTAGCGGGAGCACAGAGAAAAACCAAAACCAAAAAAAAAAAAACAAACAAAAAAAATGAACAAACAGCAGTCGTTCGTGGCATAAAAATGTCAAGTGAGTTGCGAGACAAGAGCTGAGGCCGGCAACGAAAGAAAACGAACAAAAAAAAACTAAAGCAAAGATACCGAAGCCCTTCCCTCTATCAGTGACTACACAAAAGAACGCCGGTGCGGGATGTAGCCGCCGGCGTCGCGCCTCACACGTTCACACTCACTCGGCCCCTCTAACGAGGACGACGGCGGCGTCTGAATGAGGGAGTCGCCGCGCGGTTCGCGACGGCGCGACTGTGGAGCGCCGGCTGATCGTGCGATGCTGCGCACTCCAGCGCTGCTGTTGTCCTCCTCCTTGCTGTCGATCAAGTTGTCAAAGAGCTGGTGCGCGCCAAAAGCAACGCGTGGCGATGCCGTCGACGATGACAGCTGCGGAGGCGCCGGTGCGGTGACGGCCGAGCGTGGCTGCGGCCACGGCGATGTTGCTGCTGCATGGCGAGGTCGAGGTGAAGTCCAGGGCGCAGAGGTGGCGGAAGCGGGCAGGGGAGGAGTGGCGACGGTTTGCCTCCGACGCTGCCGCTGCGCGACGTACGCGTCAAGCTTCTCCTGCACACGGTCTCTGGCGTGCTCGTGGGCGTCCGCGTTACCGTCTGGTGGTGTGCGGCTACTTGGCGCATAGCCCGCACCCTGGTCCAAGTACGAGGCAGCGTCCGCGGGCATGACCGAGGAGTGCGGAGAGGGCTGACGCTGGCGTTGACGTTGCTGCTGCTGTTGTTGCTGAGCCTCCCACGCGGCAGCCTCCGTGACGGCCCGCGACCGCTCCGCCGCTTCTTCCTGCTGAAGCACCTCCTCCAGCTGGTGGTGCAGGGTGCGACGCTCGTGCTGCCACTGCGCCGCCGCCTCGCGGTGATCGCGCTGCAGCTGCTCCACAAAGCTGGTCATGCGCGTGTCGTACTCCTCAAAAGCGGCCTGCACCGCCTCCAGTTCCTCGCGATGGGCACGCCGCAGCTTCTCCTCCTGCGCGGCCAGTACGTGTTCCTGCTCGCGTCGCAGGCGACCAACGTGCTCCTCGGCGTGGGTGTAGGCGGCCTGCCACTCCGCACATTGCGCGTCCCGCTCCGCGAGGGTGGTGCGCAGGTGCCGCACCTCCTTCTTTACTTCCGCCAGCTCGAGTAGAAGGGTTTCTTGTGCTTGCAGGCTGTGGCGCAGGCGTGCCACCGTCTCCGACTGCTCTGCCAGCTCTGCCTGCAGCGCTCCCAAATGCACCGGCGGTACTGCCTCGTTCTTCTCAGCATAGAAGCGTTGATTTTGACTCGCTGCACGCTGCCGTGACTCTGACGTGGCAGCTGGCGTTGTAGCGGCTGCGGCGGCCGATGACAGCAGTGACGCTGACGCAGGCGCGTAGGCGGAGGAAAACAAGTCGGGCCGGGCAGAGTGCGCCTCGCCGTCGCGGATCGTCTCCCACGTCGACGGCGTCTTCGCCTCCGCGCGTGGCTTCGCTGCCAACGCAGGCGGTTTTCCCTCTGGTGCTCCCTGCGGCCTCTCCTCCTGCTGTTCTTCTTCTACCCGGAGTGCACGTAGGGTGTCTTCCTCGGCCGCCGGTGCCGGAGCGGCGTTCGTCATCGGGAAAGCGCTGGAGGGCACAGCTGCGACGGGAGGAGGGGACGAGGAGGCGAGAGACTGCAGAGGCGGCCGCGGGGCTTCTCGTTGCGGGGCGGCGCGCAGCGGCGACGGCGTGCGCCCCTCCGGCTCCGACGCCGTTGCCAGCCATGGCGTTACGCTACTGATGGTAGGGCTTTTTCTTGACTCTGACAGTGCTTCGTGTGGTTGCTGTTCTTGTTCTTGCAGCGAAAGGGATTGCAGCTGCGTAGACGCACCAGGAGCAGAGGGCGCCGGCTCCTGCAGCGGCGTCAGCACCACAACGGGCACCGACATGTCTCGCTGCATGCCATCCTCCCACGGAGGATTCACTATGGAAGGCTCTGTTGTGTGTACACGGCTCGCTTTCGAAGAGGACGGTGAGGAGCGTGGCGTGGAGGAGGTAGGGTGAGGAGGACGTGCTGAAGGAGGAGAAGCCACCTCTTGGGCGTGCGTTTCACCACGCAACTGCGACGCCGCTTCTCTCTCCACGCTCGTGTTCTCCTCGTTGCCGTTCGCGCGCGTCCCACTTCTCTCCTTGTGGCTGGGCGTGGGCAGCGTGGAGGCGACGCTCGCGCTGCGCGGCGAGGACGGCGACAGCTCCACCATCTCCTCCTCTTTCCCCACCGGCTTCGCTTTGGCCACCTCGTCCGTGCCGCCCACCTTTGCACGTTTTTTGCCCGCGTCGCCGTGTCGTGCTTCAACCCCTCCCTCCACCTCTCCATCCCGCTCCAGAACACGCGGCACGATCGGGTCGGCACGTCGCGGCGGCGGCGTGAAGAGCGGCTGCCCCGCTGCGTTTGTCGGCCCATCTTCGTACGGCGTGTTGAACACCGCGTTGACTGAAATATTCGAGGACGCACGCAGGGCTGTCACGAAGTCCACGCCGTCGTCGTAACGCAGCAGCTGCAGGGCCAGCGGCGCCTCGAAAGCGATGCCGACGGTGACAATGACGGCCCACGCAGAGGACGGCGGCGTCGGCGACGCGTCTGCAGCTGCGCCACCGGAGCTGCTGGTGCTGCCGGTGGACGAGACGGAGCTGGAGCCCCGACGCTGCTGCGTGGGCGGGGCGTCGCTCGTTGGTGAAACGGGGTGCGTCTCGTCTACGTCCTCTCTGTATCCGCGATTGTGCGGATTCGTACTTTTCTTCGCCTCCGTGCTTTTTCCACGGGAAAACATGGAGGCGAAGAGGGAACCCGGCGACTTGGCTCGATCTTTTTTCGCCTGATTGGGAGCGGGTGGTGGCGCGGCATCCCTATCGCTGCCGCCTTCTCCTCCGTTCTTCTCGCTCGCGGATGCGGCGGCCGCTGATGCCTCGCCATTTTCGATGTTCTCATTGGCGCCATGTTCGTCGTTCACCACGTCCTCTCGTGGGCACAGCGTAACGCGCTCGATGCGGGCGATGGCGATGGTTCGTGTAATTCCACCTGAGGGCAGGCAGATGTACAGATTGTTCTCTGTCACGACGACCAGTCGCGGCAGGCTGCTGCCATCCAAACCGAGCTTCAAGATCTGCTTCTTGAAGAGAACCTTGGGCGTGTCGGACGCGTCGTCCGGCACCAGCGGCGACGCAGCTACTCCGCTACTCGTGCTCATCTTCTCTATAGTTTGCCTCTTTGTGATGTTTCGATGGTCCCTCGAGTCAGGCAGAATTGCTTGTCGACCTCTAATGCGTTCCTTTGCGAATATCAAGAGGACAGGTTCGTCGTCACAGAGGTCACGTTCAATCGACGAGAATAATAGTAATAATAAAATACCAATGTTTGCATTTATAGCTGTTTGCGAAGAATGGAGGTTTGGGTAGAAGTGATAGAATCGGACGGCTTGTTGAGAGAACTCTGCTTCAGTGCATTTTGAAGAGTTGGGGACGGAGGAGTGGAGGGAGGGGGGGGGAGGTAAAAGAGCACTTGGGCAGTGCGCTTGCTTTCTCTGACATAATAGAGACAGTGAGGAGAGAAGCACAAAGAAAGTTATTATTATTATTATTTTTGGTGTAAAGCAGCTCATCCAGTGGCGGCATCGTGCAGAACAACAACAACGAAACCAAAGAAGCACCTTTTTCCTTCTTCTTCTCTCGCTAGCTTTCCCCATTTGTGTCTTCGGTGACCAGAGACCAAACTTGCACACACCCGTCACTGCTGGATGATAAAAACAGGTTGTACGTGCTCGTCAGCGGTGCAGCGCTGCTTGATTCAGCTTGAGGGATTGGAATGAGCAGCTGGACAGAGGCGCAGGAGGAGCGCCTGCTTGCGTGCTGCGCATTCTCCCCATCACGCGGAAGCGCTTGAACGGTGCTTGACGTTGTTGTTGATGCGGTGGCTGTCGCCTCAGCTCTTGGTGCTAGTCCGCTGCCTTTCTCAAAAAACTCAAAGGCACGCTGACGCGTTGATTTCACACTCAACTCAGGTTCCGTGACAGCCTTCGCGGAGACGTCTGCTGCCTCGTGCTCTTGGGTCGCTGTACCACCGTTGTCGTACGATTCACAAAGGCCAGGAATTGATGAACGCCTTCCCTCCGCTGCGCCGTTACGATGTGTGTTCGGTGCTGCTGTCTCCACACTTCCGCTTCCTTCCGCCACAAGTTGCCACCCCGTGTCTTTCTGAGCTTCAAAGACGAGCACATGTCCATCGAAGCCTGCCGCAACAACCCTTCCATGCGACGCGAACGCACACTGTGTCAGCGGCAGCGTGCGAAGGCGCAGGACGGCATGTGCCGTGCAGCTCTCGTCGACGCTTGGACCCGTTTCCGCAGCTGCAGTGGACGATATTGAGAGGGATGAAAAACAACACAGCACGTGCAGGGAACTGTCGTGGCCCACTACAGCCAGATGCTGCCCTTGCGAGCTCCAGGCGAGGCCGTGCAGCAGACAAGGAACGCGGTGGGTGAAGAGGACGCAGCCGAACGGCTCGTCAGCGACACCGCCGTCGACGCTCTTGATGCGTGTGGAGAGAATTTGCACAGTGCCATTCAAGAAGGCGACGGCCACCTTTGTGTTGTCGGAAGCATGGGGAACGACAGACACCACGAGACGGTCATGTGGTGCCGAGGAAGCAGCGGTGAAGGAAACGGAAGAGGAGGAGGAGAGATGCTGCGTGTCGTGTACGTTGGCTTCCGCCACCACGGATTCGGCCGCGGTAGCACCTTTACTGAGAGTGGCGACGTGGTGGTGTGCGTGCAGTGCGTCGTGCAGCAGGATACGACATATCCACCACTGCTGATGGGCGTCGTAGCGACCGACAGCGACGGTGCCTCCAGCGGTGCCGAGGTAGAGCTTATTGCCGCCAGCACTCCACGCCACCGCTGTCGGACTCAGCAACACCTCCGCGCTCAGCATGACCAGCTGAGGCACCGTATTAAAAAACTGCGTGTCCGTTTTACACGCGACACCAGGCTCTTGACGCGTCCAGACGTACACGCACCGATCCGCACTGGTGGAGACTAACGCGCCGGTGCTGCCACACCACGAAAGGGCGGTGATGGGAGCGGCGTGAGCGCCTTGCAAGACTTGCGTGATGGGCCACTCGGCGAAAGGGAGAAAGCTGCGCTGATGTTCCTGGTCAGCTGACTCGCTGATGCCTGGCGCGCACGTTTTCACAACCAAGATGCAGTGTGCAGGATCCTCGCTGCCTTCACGTGGGAGTGTCGAGCTGCGGCGTACTGCATAGGCGGCCTGTCTGCCATCGGAGTTGAAGGACAGCGCAGCAACCTTGATCGGTGAGGACATCGTGCGGGTGTGTTCCGCATTTTTCAGACTCGATGAAAGACACCGTATTGTGGATGCTATGGCTGTTGATGCCATTGACACGGGAGAGAGAGAGGGGCTCTCGTATGAATCGGCCTAGAGTTGAAATTGTTTTGCTGTCGGGTTTTTCTTTTAAGATATTTGCCTGCGGGGGAACGTTTGCAATAACAACAGCAACAACAGTGAAAAAAAAAAAAAAACCAACAACAACAGCGGGAAGAGAGTAACGCAGAGATGCAAACATAGAAGACAGCTACGAAAAAACCAACAACAATGAACAACAGTTGAAGAAGGTACGCTGTCTACTTTTTTTTTCCACCTTGTCAAGTCGCGGATTCTCTTCGAAATACCGCAGTTTATGCAAGCTGCTCGCTCAGACGACATCCCTAAGCGGGCTCGACACACCCTCAACATTATTTTGTCTTCCATTCTATTTGTGCATTATGCTTCACAAGTACACTCATTTACACACACGCTCTCTGAAAAGACCTTGTGATCTGCCTTATTGGTGAATGGTGCTCACGTAAAAAGAAAAAAAGGAATGTCCAGCAGGGAACGACGGCACCAGCTTGCATTCCTTCGGTGTAATATATATATATATATATATACATATATATACGTGTCTCGTGTTTACGAAGCTGAGAGGTAGGGGACACGACTAGTCATTCAAGAACGACATCAGAAGCGCCGCGTCCATCTCTTCTTCTGCACCTCGTGTGGCTGCTGCGTGCAATGATGCAGAGGGTTTGCTCTCACTCGCTTTGTTTCGAGCGTCGCTCAGCTTTTCACCTTCGCGACGCCATTCGCTATCCTCGTTTTCACCCCTGAATTGGTCTGTGTTGCCGGCCGCATCGAGGAGACGCCGATACAGTTGCGACGCGGCACCCGCGTCCACAACTGCTGCTGCTGCGCGGGAGACGCTCCTTTTCGCCTCCGCTTTCCCAGCGTCGTCACTCGCCTCAACATCGTGCTGCTGCTGTTCTTTTTGCTGGCGAGTGATGGAGAGACTCGGTGGCACCCAGTTAGGGTTTGTCCGCGGGTTGTGGTACGAGACACGTCGCAGTGCAGCCTGCAGCCCAGCAGAGCCTTTTCCGCCCTTCGTCCCATGCTGCTGCTGCTGCTGCTGCTGCTTCAGCGCCACAACGTATCGCCCGCACTTCTCGTAGTTTGCTGAGACCAACACCACCGAGGCGTCGCCGTGCCGGGCGTACACGCTGTCACTACCACCACAACAATCGCCGCCGCCGCCACGCATCGCGTTCTCCTCCGCCTCGTCCGATCGCCGGGCGAGATGCAGCGTCACGGCTGCGGCGCGCGCAAACAAGTCGGTTATGCCGACTCCGTACCGCCGTGTCTCGCGACTCCACCGCAGTTCCTCCTCAAGGGACATTAAGTGCAGCACGTCGCGGTGCTCGGCCAGAAAGCGGGCGAGGCGACGCCGGCGATGCTCCACGATGGCGTCGTGCTCCTCACCACCGGCGGTCTCCTGCCACACGGCGTCGTGCAACCCGGCCGCAGCGCCCTTCGCCATCGCGCCGTCTACGCGACGGCCACCCCCGCTTTGCAACGACAGCAGCGCAGAGTACGGGACGACGAGGACGGAGTAGTACGACATGAAGGGCAGCACCCATTCGTCCACGTTCGCCAGGACATCGGCGGCTAGAACGGCAATGCAGAGTTGCTCTTTGGCGGGCACACGTATCGGCGACTGTGGCGGCATCCCCGTGAAGGCGTTCATGCGCTGCTGCGCAATGCGGACGAGAGGGGTAAGGTACGCCTTCAGCCGCGGGTCCTGCGCGGGGTCGACGCGCAGCCGCATGAGGGCGTGCTCCACCGCACGCACGTACAGGGGGTACTGCTCCAGCAGCAGCGGCTCCAGGGCCACGCCGTCCGCGGAGGTGCTCAACGCAAACTCGTCCCCACCCGCACTGCTGCTTTTACCCTGGCCGTTTGCGCGCTGTCCCCCACCGTGGACAGTGGAGGAGATGCGGGTCAGCGCACGCAGCGCATCTTCGTGGACGTCAAAGAGCTGCAGCGCGGTGCTCAGCCCCGCCGGCTGCCGCGCAATGGCCTGCACGACGTAGGCATAGGTGTGCGGGGTAGGGGTAATGTGGTAGCGGTCCGTCATGAGCGTCATTATTTCCTGCGCCTCCCGCACCGTAACAGCGCTGGCCAACGCGGCGTGGAAGCTGGCCCGCGTGAGCGGAGCACCGGCGTCCACGAGCACGTCCAGCGTCTTGCGAGCGTCGCTGCCGTAGCCGGCGGTGGAGTAGGACAACAGCAGGTTCGTGTACACGCGCGGCGGAAAGCTGGACACACCGCACACCTGTCGTGCCTCATGGTAGAAGGCGAAGGCGTGGGTCGGCTCCCGCGCAGAGGCGCAGCACGCGATGAGGGCCGCGTACGTCTCGGCAGACGGGGTAAGGGCGCCATCGCGGAGACGGCGGTAGAGACTGAGGGCGATGGACATCCGCTGCGGCTCCTCCACCGCACGGCTCGCGGCGTCGATGAGGGCGGTGTAGAGCGGGACGCTGACCGGCACCGCCGCGGCCGCCTCGCTCTCCACCAGCAACGCACGCAGCTCTGCAAAGTCGGTCGTCGTGCGGCTGCTGTGAGCGAGGGCGACGAGGGCGGTGGTGAAGTCCGCTGCTTTCGCGGCGAAGCAGCCGGCCATCACTTGCTGCACGAAGCGGCGATAGAGGCTGAGGGCGGTGCGGAAGTCGCGGTGGTGCTCCTGTGCACAGGCTTGCATTGCGTACAGGTGGTCCTGCGCACAGAGCGGCTGGATGTGACGCTGCGCCGCGGCATCCACGAGGGCCAACGCGTCGTCCATGCTGAAGCTGTTGTCCACTTCATCTTCCACGACGTTCTCAGCACTTTCAGCGGCGCTGCTGCGACGACTGCTGCTGCGGGACGCGGATCGATCTTGACGCTCCTGCAGGGCGATCAGTTCATCCAACGCGGTGAGCGCCTGCAAATGAGCCCCGGTGATGGCGGCGAGCTGCAGCACACCACGCAGCAACGTCGCGTGCGTTGACGTGGGCAGCTGCCAAGTCGACGAGCCGGCATCGGCTGTAACGTCCTTCCCGCTTACCGTCTCGTTACCCGCACCGATCTGCGGAACCACATCGAGCCGCGGTGCGTGGTCACCGCCTGGAAGCCTCGGCACAGCGGCGGTTCCACGCACGCAGTCGTCAATCGCATCTGCAAAGCCTTCGATCTGATCCAGCAGTTCACTCAATGCAGCGTGGCTGGCGGCGTCGCCGACGGTTTCGGCCGCCAGGACGGTGTCTTGCGCCTCTGCCACGGTGGCGCTCAGGACCCACTGCACGTCAGTTGCTCGCTCCAACGCACGCTGAATACCAACGCGAGGAGAGGGAGACATACGTTGATCTTCGTCAGTCAAAGGCTCAAGCGAGAGGCGAAGAAGGTCGACGAGCACTGTCAAGGGACTCGGGGCGTAGGCGGCACGGGCAAGCTCCCGCAGCGAGGCAAAGTTGCCATGCTGAAGACGAGCGCGATAGGCGCGGACAGAGTAAGGGTGTGACATCGCCGTAGCAGAGGTGGTGGTGGTCCCCGTGTCGCTGGCAGCTGCAGCAGATGATGAACTGCGCAGCTTCGACTCTTTCCATTTATGCCTCTCATCCTTCTCCTCTTCCATCGTACGATCCACGCTAGCTGAAGATGCTCTCGCTGATGAGCCGGCTACTTCGCTGGAGGACGGATCCCAGCTGCGAAACGCGTGCGTTGACGCGAACGTGGGCGGCTGCGACAAGACCGGCGCGCGCAGCAGCAGCGTCCAGTGGACTGCGGTGGAGGGAAGGGAAAGCAGCCGGGTAGCGTGCGTCAGCGAACGGTGGTGGGCGTGGTTGCTGAGGAATGGCAAGGAGGCCGCCGCAAGTGCAGGCGGACGCAGAAGCAGACGGCAGCTGCAAGGAGGCATCCTTCCTCCCTTTTCCTCTGTGTTTCGCTGGGTGGAGGCTGTGCAGAAGCACAAGGAGCTAGAAGAAGAAGAAGAAGAAGAAAGAAAGATGAGAGACTATAAAAAGCAGGAAAAATAGTTAGGCTTCGAGACAATGCAAAGAGAACAACAACAAAAAAAAGACTGTGCTTTGGTGTGTATGTTTGTGTGTGTGTCGTTCCACTGACTGACACCAGCACCACACAGAGGTTTCTCACACAGAAAAACAGCAGCGCCTTTCGACATGCCCAACGCGTCAGCAGACAGATCTTTCTCTTTGAGCAACAACAGCAAAAAAAAAAAAAAAAAACCGTGAAAGCCGAGTGGAAAACAGTAGACTTTTTTTCTCTTGTTTCTCTTTGCTTCGTAGAAGTCGTCATGTAGCAATGAGAACATGTACACAAAATAGAAACACGCAATCCTACACAATCTGCTTCAGCACGGGAAGGAGCACCTGCGTCCAGTTCTCGCTCCATGTGGAGGCGTGTAGTCGGGCTTCCTGGGTCTTGCGTTTCATCACTGCCAATGGCGTCGGTGCCAACGTCGTGGTCGTGGTCGCGGTCGCGGTCGTGGTTGCTGGCCCACCACTGCTACTGCCGCGACCCTGTGTCCCATTCATCAGCGGGGTCGTCGTCTCCCTCACCGGCAGTCCTACAAAGCTGGAGAGCAGCACTTCGAGGCTGGTGTCGCCGCTAAAAGTCCAGCCACGTTCGCACTCCATCAACGCTGCGGGTGCACACATTCTGAAGGGACTACCGCCGTTGCCGTTGCCGTTGCTGCTGCTGCTGCTGCTGCTGCTGCTCACCGCGCGTGTCTGCACCAAGACCCGCGTTGCTCCGCCCATCAACTCCTCGATGGCGGGGTATTGCAGGGCGATCACGGGCAAACCTGCACCCACCATGTCCACCCCTTTCATCGGCAAGTCCAATCCGCTAGAGGAGTAGTGCAGGCAGATGCCCACGTCGGCGGCCCCCAGCAGCACGCTGTACTCCTGGTACGACTGTGCGTAATAGGTGCTGACGACAACGTGCGAGGACAGCTTCGCTACACGTACCGCTTCTTCGAAGCGCTGCCGCGCAGGGCCTTTGCCGGTGATGAGCACCCACAAGTCGAGCGGGGCTGTGCTACACGGCGCTGCGCCGCTGCTGCTGGTGACGTTGCCGTTCGTGCTGCTCAGGTTGCCGCAATAGGCGTCTACCTCGCGGTTCAGTCGGTGGTCGAGTCGCCGAAGCGCGCGGATCAGCACGGAGTAGTCGTCTTCCTCTGTCCAACTCGTCGAGCCAATCATCATCACACCACGGCGCGGAGCAGCGCCACCGTTGTTGGCGGCACTCGCTGCGTTAGCGGACGGTGCCGCAGGCGAGGACGGCGACCTGTTTGGCGACGCTGGTGACTCCTGTGCCGCATCCGCGTACACCCACGCCGGCGGCCCCGCGATGCCCCACCCTTTGCTCTCCAGCTCTGCCATGCTCAACAGTATGTAAGGCGCATTACTCGTGTTGTTGCTGCCGATCACGCTGAAGCTGCTTGTGGGGACAGGGGGTTTTGGCGAGGTGGGTTTGCGCCGCAGCAGCGGGTCCAGCACCTCGTGCACGCAGTGTCGACGCGAGACGGGCCGAAAAAAAGACGGAGCGACATCGTACAGCACCGTCACCCCATGCGCCGACGTTTCGGGCGGGTCCGCCGCGCGTGTTGCGGCTGCTCCGCCGGCACGACGTCGCAGCCGCGGATAAAAGCGCTCGAGGGAGTCTTTCATGGCTCGACTCACCGTCACGTTCACCGTCCCGGCACAGAGGTGCACCTCCAATAGCTTGTACAGCTGCACAGCCGAGGTGGGCCGCTGGTTTTGCCTGAGGATTGTGTAGCCGTAGTTGTGCCAGTCCACGACAATGGCGGGGTAGAAGACCCAAGGGCGGAGTCGCGGCGGTGTCGATGCTCGTTGTGTCCTCCTCGTCCTCTTCCCCTTCCCCTCGCTGTCCACCACCGCCTGCTCCCCGTCCCGATCTAGTGAAAAGCGGATGGACTGCAGTCGGCATTCTCGCTGCACGTCGCGCATCGCATCCGGGTGCATCCAGGCTGCCGGCACCACCACACAATAGTACAGCAGCACGTTGTACACAAAAGTTAACGGGCAGACGATGAACTTCACCAGCAACACGAATGGAACAGCGGGCGGGGTCTGAACCATGATTAGATCTGTCACCAAGAGCTGGCCATGCTCGTTGATGCGCGTCGCCGTCACCCGGCCCACCTGCACGATAAACAGCAGTGCCAGCGCTGCGACACGGTAGAGCGTGCACACGACCCAGTGCAGCGACCGCAGCGGGAAGACCGCCTGGAACCACTCCGGTGGCGATGGTGGGCTCACCAAGTAACGAGTCGAGACGATGCAACCGTGCCCGGCATGCACCTCCGGCGAGCTCAGCAGCGCTTGCACATCGTAGGTGGCGTGCTCCACGCCCTTCACCGTTCCTTCGCACGTCACGAAGCGCTCGGGCTGTGGCTCCCCGCTGACCAGCAAGTCCTCACTAAGCTGATTGCCGCAGTCTAACCCCACTAACAGAACTTCGTCAAAGAGACCGCTGCGGGCGAGGCTGGCGGCGTGGTACTGCATCCGCGGTGACCGGGCAAAGTCACCGCCTACCATGACCACGGCACGGCGCACCACCGCCCGCGTCGCAATGCGGAGCGCGGCAGGCACGACAATCTGTCGAACCTTCTGACAATGCTGCGGCGACCGATGCGCGTCCGGGGTGGACGGCGCAGCATCGGTCTGCCTCGCCGCGTAGTCGCTGTCGTCTATATTAGCGTGCACGCCACCCGGCTGCGGGGACACGTGCTCCACTGCGGCGGCAGATGCTGGCGTTCGTGCGGCTTGCAACGAGGGTGACTGTACCACCGAGGTCGTCGCGCAAACTGCGCCGTTCATGATGAGCCTTTCAATCGCGCGACACGCGTTGGCGCGTCGTCGGCGACCGCCTCCTACACGCACGAGCACGGCGAGGTCCAAAGAGAACCACAGCATGACGGCACACACCAGCGGAAAGCTGATTAGCCACATCAAGTCCTCGTACTGAAACATCTTTTTGTTCTTTTTTTTTCTCTTGCTTTTTTTTTTCTCTCTCCTGATTGACCTCCCCGTTCGCTCTCCTTTGGCTATATGTTGTGTATATAACTAGGAAATATGGGAGCAAAAAAAAAAAAAAAGAATACACGCATACAAGGTACAACAAGCAAGAAAATAGGACAGTCAGATAGTAACACACGCACACACACACAAAACAGATAAAAAAGTAAGGTTGGTGAGCAACAACGGATTCTGCTCGATAGATCGAAGGGTACTTCGACTAACAAGCGGCCCTTTTCCCCCCTCCGAAAAACCAAGAAAACAACTAAATGCGCTGAAGAACGATGTGATAGTCACCGAACGACTGCTGCTGCTACTGCAGCTAATTGCGTCCTTTTTCCCAGTTCAACGCCTTTTCTCTTCCTTCCGTTGTCACCTGCTCTTTATGGTGCTTCACAGCACCTTTTTTTTTTTCTCCCTCGAGACGGTGCAGAAAATGGCGGAAGTCGCGACGGCCTGCGTCACCACTTCCCCTACGTTTTTGACTTCAAGAATGCAGAGATTTTTTTTTTTTTTTGGCTACACGTTCTCTATCCCTTACTTTCCTTTTGGGGAAAGAAAAACAAGGAAGGAAAGGCCGTCACCGACGGTACACCGTTTCATCACAGGATTAAAAAAAAAAAAAAAGAACAGAAAATGATCATGAGACATGGGAAGAGTTGCGGTATGTCAGTCAGAAAAAGGCCAAGTACTTTTTTTCACAAGTTAGGAATTACAGCGCGGGAAGATACTCTGCTGGAAAGAGAAACACCCTTTTTTCTCTCGCCAATTACTGCAGTTTTTGCACTTAGCATCCTAAATATGCGGCGTGTGAGACAACAACAACAACAACAACCGTCATATCTAGCTTCACTCACACACGAGTGAGCTTAGCCAATAGAAAGAACCAAATCCATTTTTTTTTTTTTTGCTAAGTTTGTGAACGCGAAAGCTATGTCCTCTTGACTTTTTCCACTTTCAAGCTTCTTTTTTTTTTTTTTCGTTGTTGTCCAGTCAACGGCAACATGGTTGGGAACGCGTATAGAAAAGAACGCATGATGCGTTCAACTACACACACACACACACATATATGTATATACGTATATTGGCACTAAAAAAAAAAAAAAACAAGTAACACCCGTAAAACGTAACAGAGGAAGAAAAGCGATCATCACAGCAAACAACACGGTAGAAGCATGAACAGTTAGAACACACAACAACAAAAAACAAAACCAAAAAACCAAAAAACAAAAAAAAGAAATGAAAGAGGAAACATCCACACAAGCACCTACACGAAGAAGAAGCACAAGAAGGGAGAGAGATTCAAAACTGCGTGTGTGTGTGTGTGTGTGGATGTGTGGATGTGTGGGCACCTTTTGGTAAGAGCAAGCAAAATAAAGTTAAGGCGGAGGCAACAGAAACAAACGCACAGCTGAAAACCAAAAAAAAAAAAAAAAACCAACGAACAAAGAAGACAAGCAAAATACACGCGCAGAGAGAAAGAGAAAGAAAGAAAGTTGTATAGAAAAAAAAAAAAAGAGACCAACAGCTCTGCCGCCAGCGCAAACAACACTACACAATACTAACCGTTACACAAGCAACAAAGTGAGAAGGCGAGGAAGGGAGGGAGAAAAAGCAGACTTGCTCTCATTTCTTTACTCTTCGCTCCTCTCAGCAGCTGCATATCGAAGAGCTGGCGGCAGGCGCAGGCTGCGACTGGGTCAGGTTCACCGTCTGCGGCATCGGAACGGCCTCCTCCACGACGGCCTTCCTTGACAGGGCCAGCTGGGCCACGGCAACAAAGGCGTCCTCAACTCCAGCGTTTTCCTTCGCCGAGGACTCGAAGTACTTCATCTCTGCCATGGCGCCCTCCCCTGCCCCACCGTTGGCGTTCTGGGTCGAGGCCTCTGCGTTTTGTTTGACACACCACGCCTGCGCGGTCTTGCTGGCCACCTGACGGCGGTCCTCGAGATCCGTCTTGTTGCCCACGAGCACGCTGTCGCGACGGCCTGCTTGGATGCTGAACTCTTCCAGCCACGACCCGACATGGGCAAAAGACTCTTGCTGGGTGACGTCGAAGACGAGAATACACGCATCGGCGCCGCGGTAGAAAGCGGAGCCGAGCGACTGGAAGCGCTCCTGGCCAGCGGTGTCCCAGATCTGAAGGGTAACGACACGGCCGTTGATCTCCACGTCCTTGGTGAGGAAGTCCGCGCCGATAGTGGCCTTGTAACGGCTGTCGAACTTATGGTTGACGTACTGGTGCATGAGTGACGTCTTGCCAACGCCACTGTCACCAAGGATGATGATCTTCAACAACTGACGCTTACCGGAGGACATGGCTGTCGTCGCCGCTGTTACTGCTTTGAATCTGGTGTCGATACTCTTTTGGTGGAGGGAATGGCAGAGCAGAGAAGAAAAAACAAAATGCGCGTTAACTTGAAAGGTAGGAAATAACAACAACAAAAAACGAATGGAAGGGTGAGGTTTAAGTGACTCGACTGCGAGTATGCGTTATTGTTATTATTATTAACAAAAACAACGGAAAAAAAGAGTACCAGAGGCAATGGACAAAAAAAGGGGGGGGGACTTCAACATGGGTCGTGCATTGAGCTGAAGAAAAGCGGTGAGCTAAGACAACACATATTGACGTCGCTCCGAATCCATCTCGCGTCAGTGAAAGATCGACGCCGTCGACAACAGCAACAGCGACGTCAAGTTGCAATGAAGCAGGCCTACGAAGGAAAGGTGGTGATAGTTAAAACACTGAAAAACGTCGTTTTTTTTTTTTAAGTGTAGAGTGCAATGCAGAACAGAGTCACCACAGCCAAGTGGCTTAACATGAGAGAATGTCAACTCGCTCCATAATAATGGGCGACAGCGGCTTGTCCTCTTCATCCCTGGCTGCCAAACTGATGGCTCGCACCACGTCCAGGCCATCGACCGCGAAGCCGAAGACGGTGTGGTGGCCGTTCAACCACGGCATCGCCTCCCCGCCTGGCACGGTGAAGAAGAACTGCGAGCCGTTCGTGTTGGGTCCTACGTTCGCCATGCACAGCCAGCAGCACTGCTGCTCCGTTGTGTGGGAAAAGAACGGAAAGAGGTTGAGGGCCTCGTCGTTGAACGGCGCCCCGTTTTCGAAGGCGCTGGCGCCGCCAGTGCCGTCACCGCGGGGGCACCCGCCCTGCACAATTACGTTGGGAATCACACGATGGAATGTGAGGCGGTCGTAGTAGTGGCGGCGGGCAAGCCGAATGAAGTTGTCGGAGGCCAGCGGGGCGATATGGGGGAGGAGGTGGACACGGATGCTTCCGTAGCCACGCACATGCACGAGCGCAACGGGCAGCTGCGTGGTCGCCGCGCTCAGTTGCGGAAGGACGTCGCTCAGCAGCGCCCTCACGTACGCCTCCGGCGAGTCTGGTTCCACCACTTTAACAGACTTCGTGGTGCGTGGCTTCGCTGGAAGCAGAGACGTGTCCACCTCGCCAGCACTCTTAGCGGCCACGTCTTGCTCCACCCCTTCATCACGATCGTTTCCTGATTCGGTGGCAGATGTGGCGGTTAACATTGCCGAGGTCGGTGCCTCACCAGAGGTCACCGCACCGGACGGGGGAGGGGCCACGGTGGTCATGAGAAGAGCGCCGCAGGCGTAGTCGCGCTCGTGGTGCAGCTCCGCACACAGCTTCGTCCAGAGTTGTCGCCGCTCCTGCTGACTTAATGATTGCTGTTGCTGTTGCTGTTCTTGCTTTTTTTCCTCGTCCGCACCGTCTGCCACCACGCCATGCGCGACTGTCGCTATTTGCGAGGCTCGTGCCAGGAAGCGCTGCATGACCAACCCAGTAGACGGCAGCTCGCACGAGTACACCAGCAGGGACGTCGTGCCCGCCTCAAAACTACTGGTGAGGAGAAGGCTTTCCGCGGCGGCATCGCTCGCAGTTGGGCTCGAGAGAAAGAGCTGCTTGCGGCCTTCAGGCCCCAGCGCAGTCCCCAGCGGAGAGGCGGCGATAAGGTTCTTCAAGTCCTGCAGTGGCGTCACGGCGCGGCGCAGAAGGAGCAGCGGGGCACGACACAACACTGGAGCGGCCAGACTTGTGTGACAGCTGTAGGGGTGGTGGTCGCCGTCGCCGCTGCCGCGCGCCAGTAAGCGACGCGCGGCGTCTGCGGAAGATGTCAAGTGAAGTTGCAGCGGGGCAGCCTCAGCGTCTGCGCTGCCGGTGTGGCCACCACTTTTCCAAAAGGCAGGGGAGTCGCTCTGGCGCACTAGCGGCTCTAGCTCGCCTGGTCCGCGAGGCAGTCGTCGCACAGTCGCCGCGGCCACGGCGCCGGACGAGGGAGCGGAGACACGGTCTGCGAAGGTCAACTCGTACACGTGCACCTGCCGACCCGCCACCACGGCCGCCACCTCGTCATCCGGCGCACGCGCGCTGCCTCGCAACAGCTGCGCACACGTCACCTCGGGCACCATCACGTAGTAGCGCGTCGTCGAGGCAGCTACACACTCCTCCACTTGCATCTGCATCGCGAGGGCGCGCCCACGCAGAAGCACGTAGTCGGGCCACATCGCCGTCGGGACACAGGCGTCTTCCGCGGAGCTCACAAAGGTCTCTGCTCCTCCATTGTCTGCGTCCATCACCTCGCTGTACCGGCCCACGCAGGCGCCGGTGGCGAACTCTAACACGTGCAGGCACGAAGCCGCCGTGACGCGGTAGGTGTGCTGCGTGGACGGGATGCGGGAATGGCGTGTCGGCATCGCCGCGGTGCGGAGCAGCCGCACACTCCACACCACCACGTACTTGCCATCCGGCGTGAGATTGGCCGCACACGGCAGCAGTAACACATCCGCAGGAGTAGACGCCGCCACGGTGCCCGTGCTGTGGTGGTGGTCGTCGTGGTGCTGTTGCTGTTGCTGCTTGAGTGCTTGCTGGGCATCGCGCAGAAGACTGTAGAAGCCGGTGCGCTGCCGCCGGTCAAAGCGGATCCACTGCCGCCACAACCGCGCCTCACGCGACGCCGCCGGCACTGCGGCCAGACCCGCTATCACCTTCAGCGTCAGCCCGGAGGGGCTTGCGGCAGAGGGTGCGCCAGTGTCCGCGACAGTTTCAATGGTGCAGTAGTCCACCACGCCTGCGGCGTCAATCACCACGCACGGAGTAGTGCCAGCACGCTCCAGACCGGATGTCTGCTGCACACACTGCACAATTAGGTTGGCGACACTCACGCGAGTGGCGGTGTAGACGGGACCTTCCGTGCTGCTCCCGCTACCCGTGGCCAGGCGTTGCCTTGCTTGCAGTGAAGGAAAGCACGGACACACCACCACACCATATCCCCCTACTGCACCACTGCTACTGTTGCCGATGTTCGAGGAAGCGGTCACAGGCAGCGACACGAAGAAGGCAATGTGAGGTGCGTACTGGTGCGTGAGAAAAGCAGGGCGGCGCGTGTAGGCGAGGGCGAAAAACGGCGTCGAGCTTTTCTGCAGCGGCGCCGCGCGCAGAGCTTGCTGGTGGTGCTTCGTGTGGCCCTGGTCCACGGAAGCCTCGGCAGCCTCGGCAGTGGTCACAGGCAGCACAGGCACCTCAAAGGAAAACGCGTGTCGTGCCTCCACTGTAAAGGTGATGGGGTTGACTTGGCGCAGCTCCACGCGCACCGTGCGCGTGGGCCGCAGCAACCTTGGCGCTGGTGCCACGACGGCGGCTCTGTCATCCTCTTGTATCATCACATCGCTCATGCTCACGAGTTCTTCCTCGACACGGACGAACACGAGGAGCTGCAGGGCGGCGTACGCGTTGGCCCAGTAGGTGCGGTGGTAGCGAGGCACACCCTTGGCTTCATCTTCACCTTCCGGAGCTTCGTTGCCGCTTCTCGTGGCGTCTTGCAAGCCAGCTTTACGCGAGGAGGAGAATACCTTATCAAGCTCCGTGATGAAGAAGACACCATGTGGCAGCTTGCGCCACACTCGGACGATTCCCGCGGCATCAATCGTGGTGATCAGCGCACCAAGGGCGTCGTGGAGCACGCACAGGTCGTGCACCGTCGATGCCGGCACTGTTGCCGACGTGTCCGTCTGCGCCGCGAGTGCATTGTAAGTGTCTTGAAGCGTGGTGTGCTGGAAGCTGCGCTCATACAGGGCTGCACGTGGCACGTGCTGACGCGTATAACGATCCCACACTTCTTTTTGCGCTGCTTCGTCAGAGACTGCTGCAGCTGCGGCTGACGTTACCTCTCCTGCTGCAGTGGGGCCTTCTATAATCGGCGGCTTCTCAGTTGCTGTAAGTAAAGCTCCTTGACGGGGCAGGGGAACGGGGACAGCAAAAAGAGCCGCTTGCTCATCTAGTCGTTCACGCTTAAGCGGCGGTGCCGCGATGCCATCAGACGCCGCTACTGCTGATGTGTCTTGCGTGGGCTGTGCTTGCAGTTGCGTGCTAGGCAGCACGGGGCCAAAGTCTCCGTCATCATCGCTGCTGTTACTGCTATTCGTTTTACGAGACGCCATTGCAGCTAGAGGAGGAGAAGGGAAGAGAGAGAGAGAGCTACGCTCTTCTCAGAAGTGATGCTTGTTTTTCCTTTCTGGCGTGAGCCACGTGCGTTGCAGCATCAGAGCGTGTATATAGCGAGAAGAAAGAGAAGCTAACGAACGCAAAAATGCAGGATGAGAGAATTAAAAGAAAAGGGCAAAGTGAAGTTGAAAAACCGAGAGAGCAACTTGCCATTTCACGAGTCCACTTCACGCATGCATGAGAGACGCCAGAAGAGTGTGAAGCCCTCCCCAGTTGCCACTGTGTAAACGAGAAACGTGACGTACACATCGGCTTCATCAGGTAGCCTCTGCGCACCTTTCCGCGTTTCTAGAAACAACAACAAAAAACCCGCATGCTGCTTACCTAGAGAGAAAAGGCACAAAGCAGTACGAGAAAGGAAGGTGGAAGGAGGAACAGCCACAACAGCAACTAAAAAAAAAAAAACAACAACAACAACAACAACAACATCAACTGCCGTTTCTTGTTATTATTATTATTATTATTTTTTTAAAGGTAATGGTGCTTCACTTATTCAGTCCTTCAGTACAGAATAAGAAGAGAACGATGCGTCGAGCAAAGAAGGAAAAGAATTAAAAACAAAACAAAAAGAAAACACACACGAAGGAAAAAAAAAAAAAGGAGGGGGGGGGGAGGAAAAGGAGGTGGACGAAACATCCATGGGCAGCCCGCAGAGACGCGCCCACATACATCAACGAACTTTACACACACACACACAAAAAAAAAAAAATCTACCACCCACCACCACCATCTCTTCTCTACGACGTGTAAAGACAAAAATAACACAAACCAACAATATCAGGAATTGCATCAGCATCAAACAACATCACCTTATCTCTAAATGTGGAAAAAGACAAAAAAGAAAGAAGAAAAAAGCAAGACTTACACATCTGCACCTGAAAACACTATCACCACCACAACCACTACCGAAAAGTGAGCATGAAACTCTGATATCCGATCCAGCACTTTTTTTTTTTACTGTTCCTTATTGAAGTTGAGAGACCACTACCGGCTGCACAAACCACGTGGTGTAGCGCGCCAGCTTCTTCAGCTTCATCTTCTCTAGATTCGGAACCAGCCGCTGCAGCACGAGTCGATCCAGACGACTCCGCGGCACCCAATTCGGCGTCTCCTGCAGCACCTGCAGCTTCTTCACCGCCGTCCCAGAGAAGAGCTTATTCACGCTAAACACAACTTCGACAGATGGCACGTCGTCACCGCCGCGGCCACGAACGCGCAGCTCGGAACCGTTGTTCGGGCTTTCCGCGATGCGCGCTGCCTTCTCCGCCGCCTTGCGCGCCCGCTCCTCGCGCTTGCGAGAGCGACTCGTCGACGCCGTGGTCGAATTAGGAGGGGAGCCGGCGGACGCGGAGCCGGGCAGCCGCCACACTCCACTCCCGGAACGTGCTCGCCACTTTGACGAGCTGGATTTGACGCTGCTGACGGTGCTGCCGAAACGACTGTCCTCGTCTTCGTCGCTGTCGACGCTGGAACGTGCGTCCTCGTCTTCTTCTCCAAAGGCGACGCCAGGCGGAGGCTGCTCAAAGACGAGTTCCAGGCGCGCACAGGAGGTGGCCGCGGCGGGTACGATGGCGCCCGGCATTAACTCGTCCACACTCGTCATTGCCCCTGCTACTGCTGACGCTCCTGCGCTTGCTGGCACCTCTTCTGATGGCACGGAGCACATCGCCTCGGTGACTTCGCCGATGTCCCACACACACTTACGCGGTTGGTGCATGAGCTGCGTGACGGTGCCCACGCCACCGGTGCTGCTGCGTTGGATGCGGCAGTATTTACTGGGCAGCCGCACCACCACCCGCGCGCCAAAGACGGGGCGAATGAACTCCAGCTCTATCGTGAGACGCTGACCGTAGGCCGTCTCCCCGTCAGATTCCACGAAGCAGCTTCGCACATAAATGCTCCCTAATCCCTTGTCACCGCTTTGCAGGGCGGGCCGCAGCGCGGGCGTGGTGGGGGACGTGGAGGACGCACTGTTCACCAACTCATGGCCGTTGCTGCCCTGCGCCACGCTACCATCCTCGTTTCCGCTGTTTGCGCTACACGTGTACCGGCAGAGGAGGCCGTCACTGATGCAGGCGGGTGTAAAGGTGAGCAGCCCGCTGCTCTCCGCCTCGTAGGCGTCCACTATTGGGTCGACCGAGGTGATGGTCAGGAAGGGGCTGTGTTTGCGGCTGCCGGTCGTCGCGCTGACGTTGCTGAAAGAGTCGTCGTCGCGGAAGTTGTTGTAGGCACCGCTGGCTTGGAGGGAGAGCACGCGGTGCCGCGCCCCTCGCGTGCAATGTGGCGAGTTGGTCGACTTGGTCGAGTCCGGGAAGGCTGTTCGCACGTGTCCGACTAGTTTTAAAAGAAAGCGGTAGCTGTTCATGAGACACGTCTCCATCTCGACCTTGCCTTCAATGGTGAGGCTGAGGCTCGGGTCGGACTGCGGACGACGGCGCTGCCCGGCTGTTTCGGGCAGATGCACCACCTCCGTAATGTAGATGGTGATGTCATTTTTGAAGTAGAGCTGGCAGCTGCGATAGGCCAGGAGGCACACGGCAGCCACCCCAGTTGCCTTGGCGAGGAGCGAGAGAGGGCGTTGCATGGCTAGCGCGCGCGAAGCGGCAGATTTCAAGGACGAGAAAAAAAAAAAAAAAGAAAGGCGAAGTGCAAGTCACAGCTGCCACGTGTGCGGCGCTAAGAGGTAAGCTAGCTAAGATATGAGTGAGGGACGAAAAAAAGCTAACACACACACACACACACACACACACACACACCACAACACAAAAGCAATTGGGTGATAAGGTCAGCAACACAAAAAGAGAAACAAGAGATGTGATGGGGAGTGTCTAAGCATCAAGAGAAGAAAAAAAAAAAAAACAACAGCCCTTTAAGGGCTAACCTTCACAGCTAATTAAAAAGGGGATTAAGAAAAAAAAAAGCAAATAAAGTGCCTTCTCTCTCTCTCTCTCTTTTTTTTTTTTTAATTATTATTGTTATTGCGCACACTGCGGTTGAAGCAGCAATGTGCAGCGCGTCGCAATGTAGAGGACAAAGCAACAACAAGAGAAGAACAAGTGCGAGAATTTCAAAATAGCGGAAAAAGAAGCAGAGAGACTTGGCAAATACATAGAGGCCGTACTATGAGCGGTGCTTTACCTTCACACACACACAAAAAAAAAAACAAAGTCATGACTTGTATTGCGGCTTGAGATGACTTCACAGAACCTTGACGCCGAGAGGTACACAAGTTGAATACTGCACTAACATATGTGCTCATATTTGGCTCTATTGCTGATTCACATCCACACCCTGAGATTGTTGAAGGTAGATACGAAGGAAAGGCGAACATTTCACTTTTTTTTTTTTTTTCTCTTTCACCAACGCACCACAAAAAAAAAAAAAAAAGTAAAGAAAAGACAGAACAAACAACAAGCTTGCGGAAGACACCAACACCTTAGCCATTAACAAATCAAACAACAATAACAGCAACAACAACAAAAAAAAAAAAGAAAAAGGAGACATCGAAATGCCTCCCGATCATGCCCTCACAAAACCTCACGAGTGTTTGCGTAGAGACATGCGCTCACTCTATAGGTGGGCAGAGATAGCGTGGGAAGCAGCAACATCAACACCAACACCAGCCGCCCCGCCGTCACTGCCGACGCTGTTATTTCCTTCTCCCTGACTACGCAGCACGTGTGTGGCGTGTACGCCGCTGTTCCGCCCGCCCTGTGCGTTGTCATCGTCCCTCGACGTGCCAGAGAGGCGACGCACGCCTTTCACGAACAGTGAACCCGCGAGGTGCAGTCCACTCCGTAGGCGCGACTCCACACTGATACCGCCGTCCTGACTGGAGGCAGACCGCGTCGCCGCCGACCCGGTCACAAGCGTCGGCAGCGTCACCGGGACCGAGTCACCCGAATTGCCATGGTGATCCGTGTGAGGCAGATCGACGGCGCCTCTGGCGACCGCTGCGGGTGCGAGCGACACATGGAAGCACGGCCGTGCGCGCAGCGCTGCGGCGACCGCCGTCGCACCTGCGTGAGCCCTACTGCCACTTTTACTTTCGTTGCCACTGCTGGCACGCCGGTGCAGCGCCGCCGGGTCGCCGGTCTCTTCGCTCATAAAGGAAAAGCCACCGAAGTGGTCGGGGTTGCCGTCTAGCATGAAGTAGGGAAATGCTGGTACTTGCTCCTGCGCCAGGGCCCACGTCAGGGCAAAAACCTGGCCCAACACGAGGAAAGGAGCGCCACTGACGCTGCTGTTGCTGCCGACCACGCTGTCATGCTGCAGGTCGTCGCTGCGCAGGGAGGACAGACGTGTCAAAATGAGCTGCCCGACCGCTTCAGCAGCTTCCTTCGTGACGCTGGCGGAGCTCACCGCGTAATAACCGACATTACGTTGTTGTTGTTGTTGTTGTCTGGTAGAGGTGGGGCCCACGACACCGCTGCTTTCTACCGGCACGGCGTCACTGTCGTTTATGAGGAGCCGTGCCGGCTGCTGCTGCTGCTCGTGCCGCACGGCTGCTGCTGCTTCGCGACGCAGCAGGCGGTTGATCTTCGCGTTATAAACCGCCGATAACCCGGACAGGTGCAGCGGCAAGGCCCAGGGAGCGTAGGTGGCGGCTTTCGCCGCTGATGTAGGTGGCGTCGCGGTCTCGTGAGCCGGCCACTCACCTCGCACCACCGCGGCACCACCATCGTTCAAGGCACATGCCACAGGCACGCGCAGCAGCGGGAAGACATCCGCGCAGAACGGGTGGGTGCACAACACGTAGCCACAACTCGCCACGAAGACATCCGCGGCGGTCACCGCCTTGGCGTCGACGGCGTAGGCATGCTGCAGTGCGTCTACGACCGCGGTAGACGCCAGGAGGGGCGACAACACCGACTGCGCCTGTCCCACGCGACGCTGCATCACGCGGTCCATCGTCCACGACTCGTAGCGGTGGAGGTGCGCGGCCACGGTGCGCAGCAGCGCAGAGCGGGCCGCCGTCTCCGACGCCGATGACGAAAGTGTTGAAGTCTGTGTGGCGTGTTGCACGAGCAACGCGAGAATTGGGGTGCGGACGTGGCGGGTGATGTGCTGCAGCTCCTCGATCCAGCCGCAGCGCTGCAGCAGGGCCTGCGAAGGTCCGGCGAGGGAGGAGGAGGAGGAGGAGGGCGGCACGTCTGATGGCACGCCCATCCAATGCGGGTACGCGGCGAGAAAGGTGTCCGCGATGAGTACAAAGGCCGCCTCGGGCGTGGTGACGGTCGTCGTCGTGGCCCCTCCAGCTGCAGCGACAGCGACTGCAGTGGTGCTGTTGGTGTTCGTGCTGGCCGACATACTCACTGGACAGGTCAAGGAGGCGGAAAAAGGATAGCATGCGTCTGCCAGGGTGTAGGGCAGGTAGGGGTTCGCCGTCGTCGCTGGAGGTGGTGGTGGTGCGGCGGCGGTGGGAGAGGGCGCAGTGGAGGCTGGAACTGGGGTCGCGGCAGAGGAGGCACGTCGGCGAGGCCCCAGCGCCTTGGAGAGCGGCTCCACCGTAAACTCACAAGGAATGCGGTAGGCTCGACAGATCCATAGCAGAGCCAGCGCCGCCGGATCGCCCTGCAGCGCACGGACTTGAAACACCGGTGTTGCCTTCGTGGAGGTTGCTGAGGTGCTTGTCAAAGAGGATGGGGCGTGACTGTCTTGCCGTAGTCGCGATTGTGGTCGACTGTTCCGCGCCCGCTGCGCGAGTCGGTGCGCCGTGCTGAGGGCCGCCTCGACGGGGGGCAGCAACGCGGGGTGTGGGTACTTCTTGATGAGGCCAAGAAACTCCGCACAGAAGCATTCCGCGGCGACGTCTGGCGACATGCATCCGCGCAGGGCAACCCAGGCGTCGTAGCGCGCACGACCAGCGATGTCGTACCAGCGCGGCGGCGACGGTGCGGCAGCTCCTTTCGCTGGGTGAGTTGGAGAGCTGGAAGGCCGTTCCGTCACTTCACCTTTGCTGGCCTCCGCCGCATCCTTGGCTTTGCCCGTCTCACCGTCCGCCGCAGCTAATTCACGTGTGTTGTTGTGATTCGGGGCATCACCATAGAGAGCCTGCAAGCGCAACGACTCAAGGCGGCGACGTTCGGAGAGCTGCATGTGGGCCCAGACGTGCTTGCGAAAGCGTGCGGAGTGCATTATATCGGCGAAGGTCGCGACAAGGTAGTCGCCGGCCATAGGAAGGGGTTGCGCCGTGTGCGACATCCTCGTCTGTTTTTCTCTTTAATTTAATTTCCGTTTTTGTTTTGATGTTGTTTGTGCGTGCTCAACGACTCCCGTAATACACGAATGAGAGGCAGTGAACAATAGAGAGAGAGAGAGAAATAGATAGAGGTGGAAGAAAAAAAAAAAAACAAAGAAGAAGCTGTCAAACGTGCTATGTATCTCTATGTAGATGTGCAGGAGTGAGAAAGGAAGGGAATGGGTGGGTGAAGTTCAGAGGAAAAAGGAGCCAGAAAAAAAAAAAAAAGCAACAACAGCAAAAATGAAAGCGGTTTTGATAGGCTTGCTTACACAACAGCAAAAATGAAAGCTATAGCTTGCCTTATTGAAGAACAGAGGGAAAAAAAAAAATGAAAAGCAAAATAAGGGGAGCTGCTCCCTTTTTTTTTTTTTTAAATACTGCTGTGGTAAACTGCGCTTGGCAGAAAAAAAAAAAAGGAAAAGAGACGGGGGAGAGGGGGGGACCCGTGGGAGTTAAAGGGGGAAAAAAAAAAGAAAGAAGGAGGGAGGAGTGAATGTTAGAAGTGCAAATGTTCTTTTTTTTTTTTTATAAATTATCTCTATCAGCGTAGGAAAAAGCACCGACCAGCTACATCGTTGGCGCTTTACTCATCTGTAAAACACACTACAGCAGTCAGGAACTCATTTGGCGCTTTGAAGTCTCTCACGTTTTCCAGGCTGGAGATTCTCTTTTCATTGTCGCACAGCTGTGAATAATGGGTGGGATTTGACAATTCCCCCCCCCCCCCCACACACACACATAAAAAGGGGGGAAAAAGGAGATATGACAATGGAGCTTCAGAGGATTGACTGACAGGTATATAAGCGCGTGGAGATGAATCAGTCTGTAAAAAAAAAAAAAACAGTTGAAAAAGAGACGATGACTCTAATGAGAGGAAGTAATAATAATAATAACGTTGAAGAGGTGTCATTGTGAAAGGAAAAAAGTCTGCAATGGAAACAAAACAAAACAGAAAAAAAAAAAAACTAAACACGAATCACAGATATGGCGGCTATGAATACATACATGGCGGAAGAGACAGTGTAGGGGGAAACGAAACGTGCAAAACTAAAAAGACACTCGAGGGGGGAAAAAAGGAAATAATAGTAGTCGATGTGGGAATCAGCCACCAGCGCTTGAAATCGCCAAAAAAAAAAAAAAAACGCGCGGCGACGTACCGAGCTACTACGCAGCCACGCTCCCGCCAAGAAGATACAGCCCACCATCTTCGGAGCCGAAGCAGATGTAGAAGCCACCGTTTGCGTCCATCCACGTTGCCACGGCGTTTACCACATCGAGGCGCAGCTGATTCTGATGGTGCAGCAGGGGGAACTTCACGGTCGGCTGGGCTGACGTCGCCGCCGCATCGCGGTGCTGTGCGAAGAGGAGCTTTGGGCTGGGTGGCAGCGACCCGTCCAGCATGGCCTGCGTCCGCATCTGCGCAAGCAGCGAGGCCGACGGCCGCGACGGTGAGGAAGATGACTGCGTCCTTTCCGAGCGCGTGGCGGACGCGGCGGGCATGACCTGCGTCGCCTCCTCCAGCTCTTGCAGTTCCCACATGAGGTCTTCGCGCTGCTGAAGAACACGCGCAAACGGTACAATGCTGTGCGCGACTTCCTGCGCGGTGCAGCCGGCCGCCGTCTCCCTCTTCCCATTTCTGTTTTCGCCGTCATCTCGCGCGCCCTGCTGCACGCACTGTGTGCCGTGTGACATGTGGACAGGGCCGCAAGCACCGCTGGATCGCCGGCGGGTGGCGCACCACACCCACGACGCTGTGGAGGCGGCTGGGCTACTGCTGAGCGTACCAGTACGCCTCACAGCTGTCACCTCGATCCTGGTGGTTTGCTGTGCCCACGCCACCAACGCTGCGACGGCGGACTGTGGCGCCACGCCGTGCGTGGACGTCGTCGCAGTTGCGAAGAGCGCGACGTAGGCCTGCCACAGCAGGTCCACGTCGTAGTGGCGCAGAACACGCTCCAAAAGTCTGCGCCTCTGCTGCTGCCACACCGCGGCGTGCGGCGGCACGGGAGTGCTGCTTTGCCCATTTGCCTGGTCAACGCGTAACCCCGCGGAGGGCGCGCACCCCAACAGTGTCTGATACACGGCATAAAGAGAAAAGGGACGTGAGACAGTAAAGCCGCTGCTGTTTTGTGAGCGGGTGGTCATCTTGCCGTTAGCCTTTCCCGCCCTCCCGTTCATCCACTGCTCCTGTTGCTGTTGCTGCTGCTGCTGTAGTGGTAGTGGTGGCTGCCATTCCCACATGCTCGACTCCCCTGCTCCCTCCGCCTCCCAGTCCGACTCGCTGCTGTGGTCGTTTTCACCCGTCCACGTTCTCGCGACACCCGCGGGCGAGGACAGCGAAGCCGAGGTGCCACGCTGCTGCCGTTGTTCTTTTTGACGACGATGAAATAGGCCAAGGATCTTTCGCAACCTCCAATCCCCCTCGGACCGCGCCGCCGCCGCATCTTCACCCTGCAGCAGGCGGGGCAACGCACCATCCTCCCTGGCGACCGCGTCGCTCACGGCACGCTGTGCGGCTGCGACGTGTGTGCTGGAAGTCGTCGTGCGCTGTGACGGAGAGCAGGCTGCGGGGACTGGGGTGACGACCGTCATGGTCGACAGCACCGACGCCCTTCCATTATGGATGCCGCTTGGACGCAGCCCCTCCACATCGGAAGACGAGGAGACAACGGTGGAGGAGGAGGAGGAGCGGTCGGTGATGCCGTCGAAGCCGGTGCCGCGCCCCCACGTCGCCACGGAGGCGAGCACGTCCGCCGGCGTACAAATGGAGGAGGGGGAGAACGAGGAGGCAGGCACGACGGCTACCGCGGGTGTGTGCGCCGGAGACACAGGCTTCTGCTGGGCCTGTGAGGCTGCGGCAGTGCTGTGGCTTCCCTGCGTCTTTTCCACGGCTGCGGCGGCCTTCGTTGCCGTGGCGGTTGTTTGCGTGAGAGTGGGCCTGTGCGCTGCCTGCGACGCCTCGTGTGCGGCGGCGGCGGCGGCACCGCAGCGCTGCTCCACGTCACGGGAGCAGGCAATGCGACGGCCATTCAGTGCGTCGTAGATGTACACCGTGTTGGCCAGTCCACCAATTGTCAGCGCAACGAGTTCTTTCGGCTCGACGGTGTCGCTTGTGTCGTCGCTTTGGAATGACGCATCCGTCACGTTCGGTGTGGCTGTGATGGGCACGATGGTAACGGAGCACTGCAGGCGGTACAACGGCATCTTCAGGTCCAACTCGTGTTGCTCCGACGTGTGCATGTTCACCCCATGCAGCCCCGACGGGTCAACAGGGCAGATGGGTATGACACGCAGCACCGCCCCGGCGTACGTGTCGAAGACGGCGCAGGCGTAGAAGCCTTTCACGTCCCGTAGCGGCTCCCGCGGGTTCACTAGCTTACGGTAGGGTCCAACGGAGGCCATGATGCAGAGATAGCGACCGTTGTTGGCGGTGGCGGCTAAGCTGCGCTGGCTGGCTGGCGATCCACGCCGCCACACGTCACGTGCACGCAAAAAGCCGCGTCTGGCCAGAAGCTGCGCTGCTGACCACGATGACGATGACGGCAGTAACGATGACGATGACAGTGACGGCGCTGCTGCTACTTCTTCAGCAGCAGAGGTGCCTAAAGGCTTCACAGCAGCTGTGACGTCTGCGTGAAAGGTGGTGGCGAGCACCTTCGTCTCCCAAGCATCCCACACCTCTATGGGAACGTTCTTGAGGTCACGCAGGCTACTCAATCGGTTCTTCCACAAAACTACACGTGCCAGTGCCGCGGTGGACCAGTGAGTGGGCGGCGCTGCAGTGACCGCCGCGTTGCGGGCGTGGTGGCTCAATTTGTTGGCTGTGCTGACGTTCACCTCAACGTTTGTTCCGTTCACCCGTGCCGACTCTTCCTCGACGCGTGCACGCTGTCTCTCCTCCTCGCCCTCGCCGCTGTCGTCGTGACTGTGCAGCCGCCGCTCCGGCGTCCAGCGCGGCTCCCCCGAGACAGCGAAGGACAGCAGGTGATGCGTGGAGCCGCCGGGCCCCATCTCGTCGTTACGTTGTCGGTCGACCAAGTCACCCGCCGCGCACAGTGCCCGCGCGACGCTGCGGTACACGAGGCAAGCTCCGCTGGGGTAGTAGGCCCGCCGCAACGAACCGCGAGCTGGAGTGGGGTGGGACGGGCATTCTCGCACCGCCACAGGCGTGTCTTGCGCCGCTGCAGCGGCCGTCGCAGACGCGGCATCGCTGTTGTTGCTTTCGCGGAAAGCAGCGCTGAACAGCTGCGGTGGCCGCATTCCACCATCGTCGTCGCGGCACGCGTCGTTTGTGTAGTCGTACTCCCACGTCTCCTCCTCTGCCTCGGCGGCCGCCTCCTCGTCTTGGCTGAGGTCGCTGGAGCACAGAGACGCGTCGTCCCCCTCATCGCCGCGGCTGCCTTCTCTCTCCTCCTGCCCCTTCTCCGGACCCTCTTCCTCCTCCCTGTCACTGTGCTCATCCTCCGATGGACTTCGCCTATTGGCTCTTTCGCTTCTGCCTCTCCGCTGCGAAGGCGTTCGCGTGCCGGTTTCCTCCTCCTCTTCCTCCTCCTCGTCTAAGTCGCACTCATACGAGAGCTGCCCTTCCTCTCCGTAGACGGGCACAGTACTCCGCCGGAGTAGATGGCGGATTAGACGCCGACCGAGCTGCGCGTCCCACGGCGTGTGTGCCGTCCAGCGGTGCGGCAGCAGCCAACGCAGGCTCTGCGGTAGTCGGGAGTAGTGGGTGGCCTCCTCAGCCTGACCACGACGGCCGTCTTTTGCCATCGAAAGTCCCTCCCTGTCCTCCTCTTCCCGTTGTCCGGGGCCCCGCGCGTTTTGTGCGTTTCCGCCTCGTCCATAAGGTGCACGACCCACGTTGTTGTTGTTGTTGCTGCCGTTCTTGACACGATTGGCACCGCCGCCGCTGCTGTTGCTGCAGCATTGCACGGTGAGCATCCGTTGTCGCCGCTTCTCGACCGGGTCGATCATGCGCTGGAAGACTGGCGTGACGGGACCGGTGAAGTGCACCAGGTGACGCGTCTTGTGCACTTCGTCGTCAAAGCCGCCACCGTTGTCGCCAGGTCCGACATCAAACGCACCCATGTCTTCCTCTTCATCATTTCCGAGACTCTGACGGCGGGACATCGAGTCCGCTGCATACATGCCACCACCGCCCGCAGCGTCACCTCCGCCGTAGGGCTGCGTGGAGGCACCCGTGCGATAATAACACGGGTGGCCTTCCTCCGTAACGGGCAGCATCAGCGGACGCGCCTCGTGCTCGCAGACGTCGTGGCGGTGGAACCAAATGGACGGGACGCCGCCGCCCTTGCTGCTGCTGCTGCTGCTGTTGCTGTCGCTGCTGTCGATGTCACCCATATCCCGCTCATCCCACGCGTCGTACATGTAGATGTGGCCGGCATCGCTCATGACGTAGAAGGCTGCCATCAACGGTGACACCACGAGGTCCTGCGCCGGCTCGGTGAGGATGCACTGCAGCACCACGCCGGACGACGGCATCCACCGCACGATGATGTCGTCGAGGCCGAGCGAGAGGCACTGATACTCGCTGAGCAGCACGGCCGCCGCGACACGCCAGCTCGCAGGCAAACTTGAAGCGACGTGAGTCGTTTTGTTTTTGCTGCTGCTGCTGCCCTCCACGCCGCGCACGACCACCGCCGCCGCCGCCGTCGTCGTGTTCAGCGGCTCCGTCGCACTGTTCGCCCAGCGACTGCGCCGGCCTCCGCCCCACCACCGCGGATCCACCCACCGCGCCGCGAGGCAGGGCGCGCGGTGCGGACGAAAACACTCGTACAGGCGTTCCGACAGCGGGCCGAGAAGATGCTGGACGCGGTCTGCAAACGTCGTCCGCCTGGCGGAAGTGGACGACGTGGCCCGGTCTGCCCTTGGCGAGCGCGAACGTGCGCGCCATCCCTGCTCCTCCTCTTCCTCCTCCTGACCTTCCTCCTCACCCTCGCAGTGAAGCGAAAAGACGCACACCTCTCCAGAGTTCTCCTTCGACGAGGACTCCGACGGCCTCCCAGGGCTGAGGGGCGGCCGAACGTCAAGGAACTGCGCCGAGGCGAGGACGAAGCGGTGACAGGGTGAGAAGCGGATAAACGAGCTCAGCGACTCGTACCATTGCAGGCGCACCTCCGGCACTCGCGGCAGCACCGTGTCGAGCAACACCTCCTCAGCGTACTGCTCGGCAGAGTCGCGTGCCTGCAGGCGGAGCACCATCAGCCGCCCGCGCGCCGTCAGCAGCGCCATCAAGCGGCCGTCTGGCGTCACCTCCACGCACTCGACTTCCTCCTTCATGGCGTCCTCTGCGCGGTCGTGGTTCATGTCAGCGGACGAAGCCTCAGACCCACCGTCTACAACGTTCTCCTCCTCCTCTTCCTCTTCCTCCTCTTCCTCCTCCTCTGCTTCCTGTTCTTCCACATCCACTGCGCTCTGGGGCCATTCTTCATCCGTTTCTTCATCCGCCTCGCTGTCTTCTTCACCTTCTCCTGCAGGACCGTAAACGGAAATGACGACCTCCTCGTCGATTGCCTCCTCTTCTTCTTCTCCGGCTTGAGAGTCTGCTATACTACCGCTGGCTGTGCTGCTGGTGTGTCTGTTCCCACTGCTACTACCACTACTGCTGCTGGGCTGCGCCTCATTCTCCGAAGACGGAACCGGCGGAGACGGCACGGAGGAGGAACGCTCGCGGGGTAGTTCGTGCGATTCAGCCGTCTCGCCGCCGGCGGAGTCTGGCGACCACGTTGCCCGTTCGGACAGCGCCTCAACGCGGGCACCAGCACGTGTGGACGGCGTCGACTCGCGAGTGCTGCTGTTGTTGCTGCTGCCACTGTTGTTGTTGCCGTGAGAGGTGTTGTTCGCTATGGCGTTGTTGGTTGAGCTTTCTGTAGTTGCATTCACGGCGCTCTGCGGTGAGACATCGCTGTCGTTCTGCGTGGCAGCTGCGGGGGACACGGCGGTGCGCAGCAAGGCCTGATGCATCGCGTCAGCGATGCCGCGCAGCAGCGAAGGCGCGACCGCCACTGGCGAAACAGAGGTGGTGGAAGGGCGTTGCGTTGTAGCGGCAGTGGTGGCTGTGGTGACGTCGCTGGAAGACGCCAGCGCCGTGCCTCGAATGCTGACGAGGGCGACGCTATTGCTGTTGCTGTTGTTGGCGACGCTTTTCCGTCGTGATGGAGTTGGCGGCAGCGAACATGCCGCCATTGCCGGAGCAGCGGGCGACACAGACGTCCGTCCTTGCCGTCGCTGTTGCGGCTGCCTTTTCGACTGCGACAACGAGGAGGAGGACGCCGCCGCCGCCGTCGTCGCCCGGCTGTCTGCCCATCGCCGCTGCACACGCTGCAGCGTGTGTGCGTCCTGCAACGTGAAGAGTTGCAGGGCGCGTGGAAGCTGCTCCACCAGCGACAGCGCCGCCCGCGCGTGCGACTCCGCGCTGGGGCGGGGCTCGTACTCGCACCCGTCCGCTGCAATGTGGCGGCGGGGCTGCAGTCGCAGCAGTTCCTGTGCCTGAGACAAGGCGTGCATCAGGTCCAGTCGTGTTCGGTTGTAGCCGGAGCAGGGGTGCGCCAGCGGCTCTATGCTGGTCGGTGCCTGCCAGCGTCCCGTGGCGACGGTGGTGAGGAGGTGGGCGAAGTGCGGCTGCCACTTGACAATGCGTGCGGCGGTGCGTGCAGAAGCAGTGGCGTCAGCCAGGAGAGCGGCGGCTTGCGCGCTTGTAGCTGGGGCTGCGTTGACACTCTCAGAAGCCACCTTTATTGGCTGCGACGTCGATGTTGCCGCTAGCGTGTCAGAGGCGACCGCAGGTGGGGTGGTGGGCGGGAGGTTCGGCAGTGGCAACGTCCACATGGGTGAGTTCATCGACGACATCTCGCTGCGAGCGCCGGGGCTACAAACGCTGAAGTTAGGACTGGGCGGCGCGTCGCTGCCGCTCTGCGTGCCTGTCGCCGTGATCGTGGCCGCTGCGGAGAGCGACGAGGGCAGATGAACAGCAGAGGCACGGGCGACGTGCACGAGAATGCAGCGGTCGAGCCAGGCGGCGCGTTCGTCTTGTTCACGCTCCAGGGCGCGGAGAAGAGCAACGGCGAGAGCCAGGCGACCTTGCGGCGAAGCAGTTGCCGCGACATCCACCTGCCCCAGTGAGGCAGGGGAGAGAAGCACCTCCTTGGTTTGTTTGTTCAGTAAGTCTATAAAGGAGCCTACGTCAACCATGGAGGCCGCGGCTGAGTCGGCCGAAAGAAGCAAGCGCAGCTGACGAGAGACGCCTTGCATGAGCTGCGCCTGCACCACGGTCCGCTTCGTCCACCAATGACGCAGCACATCCGCCGCACCGGCTCGCACGCCAGCGCCGTCCTGCGCTGCCTCACGAACGTTGCTTGTGCTTTCTGTGTCAACAGCTTTGACAGTCGCGCTGCCAGCGGCGTCCGCGGCGGCCTCTGCAACGGTGCAGACGACGGAGTGCTCGCCGTTGTACGTCATGGCAGACACCAGCGTGAGCAACAGCTTTGTGCGCTGCACGGCCATTGCAAAAACCACCGAGTGGGGCACAAAAGCGAAGGAGTGCGGGAACACGCCGTCCTTCACACACGCCGTGCTCGTCTTTGCGCCTTCCCTTTCAAAGGTGGCCGTGCCGAGGACGGCTTCCTGAAGGGCCTGCAGGTGCTGCTGCTGCGGCGACGGCGACGGCGGCGGTGGCGTGGCATTGCCGGCAGCGGAGGCAGGAGAAGTGTCGTGTGTCGTGGACTGCTGCTCCAGACATCGCCGCTTGCGCTGCTGCTGTTGCCGCGGCCGCGGCTGGTCGTGTTCACCGTTGCAGCGGTGCTGGGGTGCGTCGAAATTCGTCTGCCGGCGCAGCAGCCACGCCAGCACGCACTCGGAGTTGCGCAGCCACGCTAGAGACTGGACATGCAGTCGTGCCATCAGAACCGTGGAAAGTGAGGCTTCCGGTGTGGACGAGCGCGCGGCCACAGATGGAGACGGTCCGGTGATCGCGAGCAGCTCTTGCAACGCAGCAACCAGCTGAAGTGCGTGCTGCACCAAATCCGTTTGTGCGTCGGCCAGGACTCCTCCTGTGGAAGCGCATGCGTCCATCAGGATATACTCCTGCATGAAGACGCCCTCTGTGATGTGCAGCTCGCACCAGGCCGCTCGTGCGATGAGCGCCGCAACACGAAACTCCCGCGAGTCAGCTGAGTGTGTCGGATGGACCGCGCGGACCTCGCTTTTCCACAGTGTGAGCAGGGCAGCCTCAATGGCGGCCACATTCGTCGACGTGGTCGGGCTGGTCTTGCTGAGGGCGGCCGCCCTCAGCGGCTCGACAGCGCAGGCAGCAAGGGCCGCAACGGCGGGCGTGCACTCGTCCTCCCCATCACCCACAGGAGCAAGGAAGTCACTACCCTGCCCCTCTGCCTCTGTTGTCTCTGCCTGAGCTGCTTGCGGAGCGTCGGAGGAGGGGGCTGGGAAGGACGCAGCGGAAATGGTGGATGGCGTGGGCACCGACACGACGAACTGGGACTTCGTGGTGGTACTGTTGCTGCTCGTGGTGTTTGCGGCTGTGGTTGCTGATTCTACAGAGGACAGCTGAGCGTCACCTGAGGCGTCTTGCGTGTCAGGAGGCGTCAGAGGGCTCGTGGAGGACAACGCAGTTGGGAGGGCTGCCGTGGCATTTCCCTCCTTTGGTGCCGCGTCCGAGTTGTGGGTGGTGGTGGTGGTGATGGTGGTGGTGCTGCTGGGGGCAGTAGCGGGGCTTTGTTGTTGCTGCTGTAGTTCATCGCACAGCGCCTGCGCCGTCGCCGTCAATCCGAGGTCCTGCAGAAGTGTATAAAGGGCTGAGGACGAGGTGATACCGTTGCGGGCAAGAAAAGGCGGGGGGCGCGCACCGCTATCGACACCTGCCTGCCCCTTAGCACTCGGCGGCGGGGCAGGCGGCGGCGTTAGGCCACGTGGGAAGCTCATATTGTTTTCGCTTCGACCACGTATGCTGGCTTTCGTTTATATATATCTGTGCAAAACACCTAACCAAGGAAAATCGGAGGGATCAATAAGGCACACGATATTAAATAAAATGGAAACAGGGTATTCTCTATTCAAAGCAGGAAGAGGAGATGCGACTCTATTGAGTGCTTACCGAAAGATCCTCTCTCTCTCTCTCGTTTACTCTTACCTTCGCAAGGGGTGAAGACAGTAAAAGCAGAAATAGTGGGGGGGGGGGAAAAAAAAAACGAGGCAAAAAAAAAAAAAACAGCAGCAGCAACACCAAAAAATATATAAAAAAAAGAAGATGTGAATGAAGTAACGAATTACTTGAATTTTGGAAAAAAAAAAGAACAACAACAAAAACAAACAAACAAACAAAGGGGGAAAGAAAAGAAAAATGGTTGCTGAAAAGCGAGGAGTGCTGCACAATCACGCAGTAAAAAGATGCAGGGAGAAAAACAACAACAAAAAAAACACAAAATAGACACTGTGACAGTATTCTGGTCGATTGAGGCAATAAAAGAAAAAGAGGGTGAGGGCGAGGGTGAGGGGGAGGGGGAGGGGAAGGTTTGAAGACGCAGTATACAGGAAAAAGCAGCAGAAAAAGAGAAAATAAAACCTAGACAGGTGAAATGAGCTTGTGCAATCTAGATTCAGAAGAAGAGAGAGAGACACGAGTCTCATGTATGGGGGCAACTACAGAAGCCGTTTCTGACGTTGAAGCGACTCCCACACAAAACGACAGCGTTCCCTCTCCGCCCTTTTCGGTGTACGCTCTACGAAGAGCTACTGGCCTTTCTGAAAAAAAAAAAAAAAGGAGACTTCCTTCACCGCTTGTAAGCACAGGGATTGCCTTTTGCTCGAGTTTGTTGCTTGATCGTTTTTTTTTTTCTTTCTTTCAACATAAAAAAAGAAAAACACGAGTAGCACGTACTCGTACACAAACCAAGTGGACCACAACAGCGAAGCAAAACACACAACAACACAAACACAAACCAGATAGCGGCCGCGCAACGCCTCTCCACCACTTTTGCCGCCTCCCTTCTCCAAAAGAAAAAGGAAAAACACCAGCCTTTTCCTCTTCTCATAGGTATATATATATATATATGCGGACTCGCCTCTCCTCTACAACTGCGTGAGGAACACTTGAATCTGTCGCAGCACCCGCAGCGTGCCGAGAAATTCGTTCTTTTCCCGCTCGTCATTCCATGAGGCGATCGCCATCGGGACATATGGCTGCTGCGGCGCTGGTGGGTGGGCAGGGGGCGACGCACTTAACGCTGCAGAGGTCGAGGCAGCAGCAGCGGTGGCGGCCGCTGAAGTGGGGGTGCCGGCGAAGCTCAGTCCCGCCCGGACGCCAGCGTTGCCCTGACGCACGCGCGTGACGGAGAAGCCCCGACCAGCAGTCAGGTTGGCGGCAGAAGAAGGTTCAGTCGGCGTCGTGCCCGCCGGGCCGCCTGCGCTACTGCTGCTGCTGTCCATCATCGGCATCAGATTCGTGGGCAGGACATCCCAAATAGGCGCCTGGATGTGCTCCTCGCTGACGTCTGCCAGGTACGAGTTCACTAGCGTGGCGGCCGTCTCGCGGTCGTGCAGGTCGTGCAAGTGCAGGTCCGCCGTGCTGAGCACGAGGGAGGCGTAGATCGGATCATGCGGCGAGAGCAGCAGCTCTGCGTCCTCCAGCGTGTTAAGGTACAGCTGCGCGACGTCGGCGAAGCCGCTGACGGAGGGGTAGCGGAAGCGGTGGTGGTGGACTAGCATTGGGCCTTCTGGCATGACCGTCGCCGTGGCGGCCGCGGTCTGCGGAGGTGACTGGGACAGGCCTGGGTATTGCAGCTGCGGGGATACACCCATGGGCAGGTCCGTGTACGGCGTGTGAGGCGTTGTGACGGGGAACATGGAGGTGGAGGTGACGCTGGCGTGACTTATGCCTCCACCGCCCATGGCAGGGCCGACCGCCACGGGGCTCTGCGCTGGCGCAGGGGGCAATCGTGAGCTTCGCCGGCGCACGCTGCCCTCCTCGCTGGTGTACCACCGCATGCTGCCGTACCGCCGGTCCATGCCCTGCACATCATCGCTGTCGTCGTCGTCGTCATCGTTGTCAAAGCGGGGATTGCCCGCCCCAGCAGCAGCAGCAGCAGCAGCGATTGAAGAGGGATCACGGTGTGTCGCGGTGGACTTTTGGTGCACGTTGTGAAGGCTGCTGCTCAGGCTGCCGTGGTGGGGCGTACGCAGACGGTGCCCCGATGAAGTCCGCGAGCTGTGACGCGGCCGCTGCGACTTCCACTGCGCGGTGCTGTGGACGTTGTTCGCCGCCGCGCCGTGTGGGGGGCTGCTGCTGCTGCGTCCTCCCAGCGTCGCGTCATCGTCGCCCTCGTCGTTGAGGTGCTGTGACAGCGCTAAGGGGTGACCAGTAAAGGCATCAGCGTAGTCCGTGGTGGCGTGCTGCTGCGTCGAGCCCGCCTTCGCCCGGGCTTCCGCCGATGTGTGCGCGGCGTCGATGCCCTCGCCGACGACCCATAGGAGCGACTCCGCGATATCGGCGTCAATGCCGCGCAGCGTCGCCGCGACGAGCTTCGTGATCAGAAAAGGCCTCGGCAGGGGGACCACCTTACCCTCGTCACTCAGCAGCGCCTGCGCGGCGCGGAGGGAGGCCATATCAGCCACCGCCTCCCCTCTGCGGTCGGCCTCCTCCTGTTCGAGGAGGTGCAGCACGCCCGGCTGCATGGGCGGGGTGGCTTTCGAGACGGACACGACGAGACTCGACCCTGGTAGAATGCAGCTGAAGAGGTCAGGCTCCTCGTTTACCTCGCTGCTGTCGCCGACGTGGATGCTGTTGCTGGCAGGACTGCGACTGCTGCCTCCTCCTCCTCTTCCTCCATCGTCTTCGTCGGCCGCCTCGTCCGCGTTCACACGCCTCCGGGCCTCGTTCGGCAGGGTCGAGGTCACCGCACTGCTCCCCTCGTCCTCGGCGGTCGAGACACTGGCACTGCGCTGGGCGTCACTGCGCAGCGCTGCAGTGCTTGTTACGGCCGCGGAGACGGACAGAACAGGCGTGCCAGGCTGCGCCTCCGGCCGTGGCGGCGTCCGAAGAGTTCCATCTGAGCGCAGCGGCCTGCTCGTGGGCGTGGTCGTGGCGGACATCGCGGTCTGGACGCTTGGCTCCCGTCTCCGGCGTGACCGCTTCGCCGCCGCATCGCCGCCGGGGCTGGCCGCGATCACCGCCACCCCGCTCTGATTCAGCAGCCGGCGGAACTCGTCCAACAGGGCGAGATCAGTGCAGAGAACGCGGTAGAGGTCGCAGCACCACTTACGGTAGAACAACCAGATGCGCGAGTCTGCGACGTACACGGCGGGCATGAGCCAGTCGAGGACCATCGAGAGCACACGGAAGAGAAGGAGGGCGAGCTCGCCGCGCACCTGGCCCTCCATGCGTTGCACCGCCGCGTGCGTGGCCCGCAGCTGCGCCTGGAGGTTCTGCAGCTCGGCCTTCATGACGCTCGGCAGCGACACCCATGAAAACTCGTTTGCGCACGCCAGGACGTCCTGCGTCGAGAAGTGCATGGAGAGGGGGACGCCGTGGAGCGTGCTGGCGTAGCTCGCACTCCCCTCTGCTTTCCTCTCCAACTCCGCACCTTGGTCAGCACCGGCGACGCCACCGTTCGCCCGCTCCTCGTGCGCATTGCGCAGGAAGGAGAGCGCGGCTTCCGTGGGAGAGCCGCCGACGTCGAAGGAGAGGTTCTGCAGGCACTGCCGCGGTGTGGCGAAGGAGGCATTGTCGAAGCGGCCCACTCCAGAGGTGTTGGAGAACGGTGGCGGGCCGAGACGCAGCCCATGCGACATGAGGCCGAAGCTCGCGTTGGCTGGAAGGTAGCCGCGACCTCCACCACTACCAACACCGATGCTGTTGTTGTTGATATTGTTGTTGCTGGTGTCCCACCACCCGCCACCAACACCAGCGACCGTGTTGGACCCGGTGTTGGCCGCGCAGCTAGGGCTGCCGTTCACCAGACTCGGGTTCAGCGCCCGCTCATCCTCGGCGCCGTCAACCGCCGCCGCGGTGCCGTTCCCAGCAAAACTCTGCCATGCGGATGCGTTTGCCGCCCCGCCAGGCCAGCCGAACCCTGCGTGTGGCGAGAAGCTTCCAGCAGGGCTGCGGCCGCTTTCAGATGGGCTAGCCTTTACATCCAGTCCCAGCAGCTGCGGGATCGCCGTGCTGCGGCCCTCCGTGCACGTCCCGTTGTACCCACCACCATTACAAGCCGTGCGCGCCCATTGCTGATGTTCGACTGGCATCGCGCACTGCACGTACACCGCCGTGACTAGGGCGTACATGACGACGTCGACCGGGCGCACCTCCGCACAGCTACCTTCGCCTAGCAGACCCAAGTCTGCCGCTTCACAAGGCGCGCAGGTCGTGGCCGCCGCGGCTGGAGTCGCAGACGAGAGGTGACTAGGCTGTGCCGGCTTGCTGGACGCTACACCCCCACCACCACTTCCTCCGCGATAAGCGCCGGACGATCCCGCCGGAAGCCCTCGACGATCTACGCTATTCGAGTGGTAGTGTGCCGCCTCATTCAATTCCTGCAGTTCTGCAGCCGAGGACCGGGCTGTCGCTGCGCGCGGCATCCGCAGTGCCGTCGTGCCCAGGCCACCGCCGCCGCCCCCCTCCGGCCCAACGCTGCCAGCGGTGGTGGTGGTAGAGACGGCCGTGTTGCCTTCGCCGGCCACCTCGTTCTCCAAAGAGACGCCCCTCGTGGCGCTCGCGTCATTCACGCAGGGAGTGCCAAGCTGCTGCTGCTGTTGCATCATCATCACCATCTGTCGTTGCTGCTGTTGCGCGGCTGCGACGGCCAGCGCGCGGGCATGCTGGGCCTGCGTCGATCGCGCGTAGTCTGGCGCTACTTGGAACAACTTCCCCATCGCCGCAGTGTAGTTGCGCAGAAGCGGGGAAAAGGTGGGCAGTAGCTGCAGCGCCTCCGTGCTGGGTGGGTGCAACGGGACGAAAGTCTCTTCCTTTTCTTCCTCCTCTCCTCCTGCAGCCGCCTCGTCATCATCGTCGTCGTTCTCTTCTTCTTTTCCTGTGTCCTCATTGCAGCCGGCGCGACTACCAGCCATGGACGTGCTTAGGCCCGGGCGAGCGGCGTCCCTCCACGCGTTTCCATCCTCGTCGTAGAGCGAGTTCGCGTTGGTCGGCGCGTCGGCCACCTCGCTGCCTGTCTCGGAAGGTACCGCTGCTGCTGCTGCTACGGCGGCGGTGGCGGAGGCGGAGGAAGGAGAAGTAGTCGTAGACGCACGCTGCTTCCGCTGTCGTCGCAAGTCGTCATCGCCCTTCCCTGCCTGCTGCTGTTGCGCGGTGCTGCTGCTGCTGCTACTGCGGCGGCAGTGGCTACTGCCGTACATGACGCCCTCGTTGAGTGTGACGAGGATGGCGGGGATGTGGGCCCAAAAGTCGCGGTGCAGCCGTGCCTCCTCCACCTTGGCGTAGTCGTCGAGGCTTACCCACGTCCGCGGCAGGGGCGGAGACGGCCGCACGACGCCGGAGCCGTTGTCCAGGTTTGAAAAACTGTTGTGGTTCAGCTGATGCGCGGTGCCGCCGTTACCACCTCCCCCTCCCCGCACGCTGACAACCGCGTTGCTGCCAAAGAATGAGGCAGGGGCGTCTGTGGTGCAGGACACCAGCCGGGCCTGCTGCTGTTGCTGCTCCTCCGTCTCCTGCTCCTCCGCCGCCCCTGCCCCCTCGCTTGCTCTGTTACGGCGAGCGCGGGAGAGGCCTCCGTTGTCTCCGACCGTAACAGGCATCGACGCGGCTGCTGCGGCGGCCGAGGCAAAGCTCGCGTCCGTCGTTGTCGACGCAGGGAGGATGTCCGCGTAGGAACCGGTGCGCTTCAGCGCCTCCATCAGGGGGAGCGCCCCGCAGTCCGGCGTCGGGATCGCCGTCGGCGGCGGCGACCTCGCAATGTTGTCCATGCTCAGCCCTGCCATTCGGCTGCTGCTGCTCATACCACGACCGCCTAACTTGGCTGCATGCTTCGCCGTAATTCCGCTGGTGCTCGTCGTTGTCGCGTTCGTGTTGGCGGTAGTGGTTGCCGCTGCGGTGGACTCGCTGCCAGCGCGTCGCCCGTTCAGCTCACTCGCCTGCAGCGCTGCCAGCGCCGTGTTGCCGTCGTTCAGCAGATTCAGCAGCACCACTAGATCTGCCGTGGCGGTGCGGCCATCGAGAAAGCTCCAGAACATGCGGTCCCACACCCGCGCCGTGTCCACCGGGTCAAGGGTGGTCGGCGAGTACACGGCCGAGTACGGGCCGCCGGTGACCGGCATGGCAGCGAGAGGGCCGTCACCATCCACAGAGAAGGTGTTGATGTGGTTGGCTGACGCGACCGCCAGGTGTCCCATGTTGAGACTACTATTGTTGATCGTGTTGGACAGGCTGCTGAGCTGCGAGACAGAGAACGGGTGGCGGGCCAGCGTGGCTGAGTTCTGTGGCGGCTGCGATGGTTGCAATGGGGGCACGGCAACCGTCGCAGTCCCCCTCTCCTTGTCCAAGCTGGACACACCGCCATCCGCTGCCGCCTGATTAGGCGAGGCGGAATGATCGCTGGCGTTGGCCCCGCGTGGGGTGCGACCGGGTGCGGGTGGAGGCTGCAGTGTGGGCGTCGCGTCCGCTGTACTCGTTGGCGCAGCCCCGCTCGTCCCATTCAGCGTTCGCTTCACGTTTTGTCTAAAGTGCTCCTGCAAGGCGTGTTGCACGCCGGTGAAGACAGCAGGGGTGACGACGCTCGTGTTGGTGTTGCTGCTGCTGACTTCATCCATGTTGACCCCGCTCGCTCCGTCCCCTCCAGAAAGCGGGACACCCGCGTTCCTGTCTCCTGTGGAGGTGGTAGCGGGCGCACCGTCGGCCCCATCACTCACGCGGCGTTCGATCAACTGGCCCACTGCAACTTGGGTGCCGTGCCGTTGCCGACTTTCTATGCGAGCTCGGGTGCCTGTGGGGCGTTCCGCGGTCACAGCACCGGCGCCTGTCGCTGAAGGTGCGGATTCGCTCATGAGGTTCAATGGCAGCGGCGGTGGACGTTGCAGGTGACGCGGACGGAGCGGCCCAGCAGACGAGGACACGGTGAACGTGTTGGTGTCGCCACCGGTGGAGCGCGCCACGCTGGCTGCCCTCTCCTCCTCCCCTCGCCGTCGGTGCAACAGCTGCGGTTGTGGGTTTTGCTGTTGCTGCTGCAGCTGCAGTGCCGTCTTCTGAGCCTCACCTGATCGGTTGATGGCGTCGTCGATATCTTCGTCAAAGGAGAAGAATCGCCGACGGTGCGCGCTGCTGGTGGTGCTGCATGCGGTGTTCGAGAGGGAGCTGAGGTTGCGTGTGCGCAGGGTCGACCGAGCCGAGCGCGACGGTGCCACACGTTGTTGTTGTTGGCTCTGCGTCGCTGCTGTCGCCGTCTCGCCCTCATTTCCACCGGTTGTCTCCTCGACGTTGGCTGTGTTGCCGGCCTCCCCGCCTTCATCGTCTTCCTCTGTTCCGGTGGCGATGTCCGGCGCCGTTGTCGCCGCCGCGTCGTCGTCGTCTCCGTCGTCTATTTCTTCCTCATGAATGCCACAGAGCACCTCCAGCGCCGCACACCGCTCCACCAGCTGCTCCACAAATCTTAGGTTTTCCTCCAGCAGCTTCACCTTGTGGTGCACTGTCTGCAGCTGCTGCAGTTGCTTCGTGATTAGCTGCTGCGAGGTGCTTACGAAGAGGTACCGCTCATCGGAACGCAGGATGGCGTCGAAGCGGATAAGGGCGAAGAAGAGTTCCATGATGTAGGCAGCGGAGATGTCGCTGCCGCTGTTGGCGAGGGTGGAGAGCAGGGGGTAGAATTCACTCCGGAGTTCCGCCGTGATGGTAGGCAGAAGTGCCGAGCCGGCGAGACCGACATTGCCGCTGGTGTTGCTGCTCCGTCCCGGCATCCCCAACGAGGAGAAACCGAAGCCGGCGGTAAAAGACGAGTCGGCCATGCCTATCAGCTCTTGTCGCTAGCGAAGAAAAAAAAAAAAAACAAAAACCGTAAAGCAAAAAAAAAAAAAAGCTGTTATCCGTCAGACTAGACGATTACCCGCCGAGCAATGAACAACCAAATCGACGAAGGCAATGGATAACGACGGCTGTAATTACACAGCCATAAAAGGCAGTCGAAGAGCAAGCAGAACTTCTTTCTAGCCTCCTCCTTCCTTTCCTTTTTTTTTTTTTGATATTTCAAAGCACTGCTTCTTTAAACTGGGACGCGTTTGAAAGGTGGACAACGAAACGCGAGGGCGTGCATGAAGTTCAGCGAAGGAGAAAAAAAAAAAAGAAAAGCAGAAAAACCCCAACAGGATCACGTTAAGGGGGAAAAAAAAACCCGACAGCAGTGAAAATAGTAGGTGTGCTACTTCGAGCTGCTTTGGCAGAAAAGCAAAGGAACATGATGAAACACAATAGCACAAGACAAGCGGGCCAAAGAGGGTTGAGAGAAGTTGTAGGGAAAAAAAAAGTGCTGCTGTGAAAGGCGGCTGGGGAGAACGTCAGTGATACCGTTGAGCAACTTCACAAACACCCATGCTTGTGAGAAGCGCACCATCTCAAATCTCTGTGTTGGTGTTCGACAACAACAAAGCAGAGCTTCTCCACAAAAAAGCGATAGGAGCAGCTGCTTTGCTCTGACGACGATGATGGCGTCGTCGTTGCGGAAGCAAAAAAAAAAAAAAAAGAGGCACGCACTACTACGCTTGTTTTCCCATGCGTCTCCTGCAAAACAGCTGCATCGCGGCGATTGCTCCGACAACAACAACAGTAGGAAAGACACTGCCGAGGCAAGGTCAAAACACGAAAAGTCGGAAATGGGTCTTCTGATTAATGCTCCTTTTTCCTTTCCACGTTTTAAATAGAGTTATGCGTCAGGGTTAGCTTAAGAATCAACACAGAATTACACGAGAGAAAAAGGAAAAAAAGAAAAAGAAAGATGAGGAAAACCACCATGAGAGGCGCCGAGGACCTGTGCCCAGCAAACAGGAAAACACACACACACACACACACACATACATTAAAATCGGCGAGCCACAACACGCAGCGCAAGCACCACATCAACACTTAAGTTTCGCCAAGGGAGAGGGACTAAGGCAGAAAAAAGGCCTTTTTTTTCTAGCATGGCTGTGTGTATAGAGCGAGTTATGCGCAGGGGGTCGCACATGAGGAGCACATCCCCATCCACGCGTACATCAACGCACGTTATCTCACGCTGTGTTGCGCCTTCGTCTCGGTATGCCTACGCCTCCTCCGCCGCCGCGTCCTCGACAGGTTTCAGCGTCACGGTGCTCATACGCGCCGCGTCCGCCAGGTACTTCACCGAAAAGTAGTTCTCCCGCGACAGCTGTGTTAGCAGACGGTGCTGGTACAGGCTACGCTGCAGCGTCTTGAGCGCTGGCAGCACCCGCGGGTCCTGCTGCGCCGCCACACCACCAAAAGCCTCGTTCGAGTGCAACAGCAGTGACTGTGCCCACAACAGCGCGTGCTCCAGCCCCCGGCAGCTCTCCACCTCCTCACTCACCCACTGCATGAAGTGCGGGAAGAGGGCGGATGGGACCGCCGTCACGGCGACCGGGATGGCATCGCGCGGCATGCACCGCAGACACTCCACACCTAGCACGGCGTCGCCGAGGTTGAGCGCACCGATCAGCGCGAGCACCGGCTGCCCACTCGCCAGCTGCTCTCGCACTTCGACCGTCGTCACCCGAGCAGACAGCTGCAGCGGCTGGAAGCGTGGCCGCGACACCCGCGTGGAGAAGAGCAGCAACCCGTCCGTCGTGGCCGCGATGAACTCCGACCCCGTCGCGGCGAAGGCGACGTCCATTGCCCGCGCCTTCAGCTCCGTCTTGCGCTTCCCCGTAGCGAAGTGGCGGTGACGGCTGCCCGGCATCTCCAACAACTTGCGGCGTGTCAGGTGGATGTCGTCGTCCTCGACATCGATGTCGTCGAGAAAGCCGGCCTCCGTCGCGTTGCGCCACTGGTACTGTTCCTCCGCCCCCTGCACGTCGAGGTTGGTCGTGATGGGCCACTTCTTCAGCACGTAGCCCTGCATGGCGTGGTAAAGGACGAGCCACTTCGAGTCGCCGCCCGCCAGCAGCTTCTCGCCTTCCGGTGAAAAGCTGATGCGGGTGAAGTGCGTGTTGTAGTTCGCGCTGTTCGGCCCCACCTCCTTCCGCCACCCACCCGCCGCGTCAAATGAGGTGAGAAAGGTCTTGATCAGCTGAGGGTCGTTGGCTACGGTAGTTTCGTAGACGGAAATCTCCTGCTTCGCCGTCAGCACCGCCATGCGGCGCCCACTGCTGCTGTAGGTGACGCACAACACCTCTGTCCCAATGTCGAGCACCTCTCCATCGCCCTTCAGTCGCTCTCCGCTCTCGTTTTGGTTGAAGAGGTCCCAGAAGACAATGTTGTGGTCCATGCTGCCAGAGGTGAGCGTCGTGCCGGACGGGTGGAAGGCGACACACGCAATCGGCGCTTCGTGGCCCTGCAGCACGTCGATTACACGACCCGTCTGCACCGCGAAGAGGAAGATCTTGTTCACCTGGCTGCTGCCGACGGCCAGCACCTCGCCCGACGGGTCGACGGCGATGCATGACAGCTGCGTCTGCTCCGGTGGGGCGAAGACGCGAAACTGGCGGTAGCGCACCAAGTCGTAGCCACGCGCCGTGCCGTCCAGACTGCTTGTGAAGAAGGCGTTGGTGCTGGCGCTGGTGCTGATGCCCGTGATAGGGCCGGTGTGCTCGGTGAAGGTTGCGAAACACTGCCCCGAGGCGACCTTCCACACCTTCACCTTGCCTTCGTCACCGCCAGAAATGATGTTCGTGCTGTCGGCCGTGATGGCGGCGCAAGCGATGTCGTAGTAGTGCGCCTGCTCCTTCAGCACGTAGGCCTCCGCCTTCCAGTCCCACACCATGAGCTGCTTCAGATGCGCGCTGCCAAAGGCCACCCAGTCTCCGCTCGGCGAGAAGGCAGCAGCCGTCAGCGACTGGGCGGAGATGGAGAGCAGGTGCACCAGCGTTAACTCCCCACCTTTGGCCGCCGGTAGCGTGTGGATGGCGAAGATGCCGCTGCTGTAGCCGACGGCGAGCAGCCCGCGCGGCTTATGGAAGGCCGTGACCGACACGCTGCCCTTGTGCGAAAGCATGAACTTGTCCCTGATCTCGTAGGCGTGTCGGAGAATCGGGGGCAGGTAGGCGTCGTCCGCGATGGACACGCGGACACCCTCAAGGCGCAGCTGCTCGAGACGCTTTCGCTCAAGGAAGCTCTTGGGCGATGACGACTCCTCATCATCGACGTCTTCCTCCTCCTCCTCTTTGCTGTCGCCACCGCTCTTCTCCGACTCCCCTACCCGCGCCTGCAGCTGCGCCGTCGCGATCGCCTGCAGCACCTCGCGTCGCGTGATGGCCGCGCGGTGCCACGTGACGACGACGTTATCCGCCGCCACACTCACCACCTCGCTGTTGTCGTCGTTTGTGAACCACGCCCCGAGGACGGCGCTGCGGTGGCCGACCAGGGCGTTCTGCTGCAGCGCCATGCCCTTCTGATGTAGCTTCCCTTGGCGAGGAACAATCTTCATCCGCGCGTCCTGTCCGCACAGGAGGAGGTGGGCACTGTCGGAGGTCCAGTCTAGGCTCGTGATGGGCCGCGTCAGCACGGCGTGCAGCTGTTCGATGCGATGACAGCCGTGGAAGCTGACGACGCGCTTTGCAGGGGCGGTGTAAACCTGTAACGTCGCCTCGAGAGCCACCGCCACGTATTTTCCACACGGGCTGAACTTCACGGCGGAGATGGTGCAGTTCGGAGGAAACGACAGCGTGTCGAGCACCACGCGAGCGGAGATCGAGTAAAAGAAGCCGAGCCCACGCTGGCCCACCACGATGGCCAGGTCGCCATCGGGGGAGAGGTCGAAGCAGGTGATGCTGCTGTTGCTGCAGGTGAGCGAGAGGTGACCGGCCGCCTGTAGCTGCACCGCAGAAAGATAGTTGTTGACAGGGGAGTACAGCTGAGCGCCGTCGGGGGAGAAGGCTACATTGCCGCCGGTGTACAGCATCCCGTGCACCGCCGCGAGCTGGAAGACGCTCTGCATGTTGCGTGTTTCTCTCTCTCTCTCTCTATGTGTGAGCAAGCTGCACAATCGACGTTGTTTTTTTTTTTTTCTCTCTCTTATCTCTTTCTTTGCCGTTTTTGGCTCTTGAACTGGAGAGCGATGAAGAAAGACAAATAATAATAATAAAAAGAAGACAAAAGATGGAAAAAGCAAAGGTGTGGTGCATTAGGGCGAAAACAGGTCGCCTCTTCCTCCAAGTATGCGAACGAAGAACATGCTGTGTGTGTGTGTGTGTGTGCTACCGTGATCCGTAGCAAGCTCAACAACAACAACAACAAAAAAAAAAAACGCCACCTTTTGAGTAGGTGTGTATAACAATAACAGCAATGAACACCACACCATACACACGCGGCACCCTCTCGCGGCAGCTCAGTTGAGAATCGACAAGAAGTTCTTATACTGCTTTGCTGATGACTTGCGCTGCACCAACTCATGGCACTTCGCTAACGGTGCAACGACCAACGACGCTGGCAAAAAAAAAAAAAAGCAAAGAACTAGCGCTACTCTCTTTTCCTTTTCCTTTCTCTTTTCTCCTTGCACCATGACAAAGATGAGCAAAAAAAAAAAACGAGTCAGTGAAAGTGCTCTTTAATTATCCTCGTTGTTCTTAAAACAAACAAACAAACAAACAATAGAACCTTAAGATTAGGCGATCCAGGCGAGAGGAAAAAAAAAAGTCAAGCACCCCGCAAGACTTCAACAAACCACATCGATACAGAGAGGGAAAGAGAAAGACAAAGCACACCAAGTAGAAGTTAAACAAACAAGTGCACAACCGTTAAGGAGTCAAGCAAAACACGCTAAATAACTTAGATAATGTTACATATATATATATATATATATATATATATATATATATATATATATATATCAAATACATAACAACAAAAACAAACAAACAAACACCCTCCCCTCTCCCACACACACACACACACACACATGTATACTAGTACGTCACATCTGCCTCCACTTCATCGTCGAGGTCGGCGTCAAAGACGCCCGTTGTGTTCCACTGCGAACTAGGCTCGCCCGGCATGCCCTCTACCAAGCTGGCCGCAGATGGGTAGGCTTCGACAATGCAGTCTTTGAAGTGCTGCGCGGTGCTCATGAGCTGCTCGTGCGCCGTGTTCACGCGACGCAGCAACGGGACATAGGCCTCCACCTTGAAGGTGGAGAGCGGCACGCAGCCGGTGCTAGCCACCGCCGCCGCCGCACGCATCATCCACATCGACGTCAGTATGTCCGCCGCACCGAAGCTGGCCGCCGCGCGAAGATGCTCCGCCGTGGCTGACAGGAAGGCCTGGTCCGTCCGCTGACCGGCGCAGGTGGTGAGGGAGTAGACGAGCGCGTAGCCGGCTATCACGTGCGAGCCCTTCGTCATCATGTTCGACAGCGCGCGCTCCTTGATGTCACCCACGACGTCATCGGTAATGCTCTCGGACATGCAAAGCGCGCCGACGGCGACGCCGGCCGCCGCGGCCGTGGCGGGCGACTCCGGCGCCTCCCACATCGGCCGCACAATGTCCATCAGCTTCGTAATGTGCGGGAACTTCTTGGTGAAGTTGGCGTAGCGCAGCACCACGCTGATGAAGCGGCACATCACGGTGCGCAGCAGAGGCGAGTCCACCGCCGTTTTCTTGGCCACGACGGTGCCGAGAATGAGGTCGGCGTACTTCTCGGACCGGGTGAGGAGCTGAATGACGACGCGCAGCGCCAACACGCGGGCTTGGGCAGAGTCGCAGAGCGCCGCGTTGAACATGGCGAGCGCCATCGTCCCCTCCACCATTTTCTCCTTCCCGCTGGCGGGGTAGTCCATCAGCTGTAGGCACAGCTGCACCAGTGCCAGCACCACCGCCCCCTCATTCCGCGTGAAGAGCACCTTGGAGCAGCGACCCGCCACCGTGTTCGCGGCGGCCGCGCTGATCGCACGCGGAGCGAACTGCATGAGGTCCTGGATGCACTCCACCGCCTCCACCTTTTGCTGCGGGGTACCGTAGTCAAGGCCGCGGTTGTAGAACGTCATCAGTACTTCGAACAGCCGCGGCTCGCCCTCACCGAGCACGAGGAACTCCGGCGTGCTGCTGCTGATGTAGACACGCGCCGTCACCGCCAGCGTCGCCTGGAAGACGTGCAGGTACTGCAGCAAGTAGCGGCCGGCGGCGCGCTTGCTCGTCATGACGTCCTGGCGCTCCTCCTCGTCCAGCGTCTCCAGCACACGCTCCTCAAGGGAGTTGAGCAGGTCAGAGATGGACTGCACCGCTAGTGAGCGCGTCACGTCGTTGTCGTCGCCTAGAGCATCAATGAGGGCGCGGAAGACTGCCGTAATGCCCTCCACGTTGTCAAGGTCCGTGCCGAGGCCGTAGGCGGTCGCCATCATGAGCGCACCATGGCGGCGCGCCGGGACGTTCATTGCCTCGCTGAAGGCCTCGACCGGCATCGCCTCGAACTCTCGCGCGCTCAACTCGACGTATTTGGTCGTCAGCGCCTGCGCGCCCTCCAGGTCCTCGACGCAGAATTGCAACAGCAGCTTTACCGTGTCCTCGCTGTAGCGCCGCAGCTCCTCCTCCGCTTCCTCCACGTCGAGGATCGTGTCGAGCAGCTCCACGTTTTGGCTCGTGTGCTTCTCCAGCGTGTTCAGGTACTTGAAGACGAGCGCGAGCGCCACGCCAGGCTTCACCTTTACCACCTCCACCACGCCACGCACGCTCGTCGTGAGCTGCGCCTCGACGGCGTTCTCGATCAGCCGCGGGCCAACCAGCTTCGAAACACGCGCAAACACTTCGCGTGCGGCGTCCTGCACCGCGTCGTGCTCCTGCATGCCCGGCAGCACGCAGCCGACTATCTGACCACCCATGCTGACCAGCCGACGCGGGTCGGCGAACTGGACGACGGTGCCGAGGCAGACGAGGGAGCCAAGCTTGACGCGGCGGTTGTCGCTCTTGTACATGCCACAGAAGACATCCACAAAGCGCTCAATCGTCTCGTTGATGCGTGTCGTGAACTCGATCGTCTTCTCCGCCACCTCGACGCAGTCCGGGTTGTCTGACGAGGCGAAACGCACGAGCAGCATGGCCAGCCCATCGAAGATCTTGTTCACCGCGGCGCGGACGCTCGCCACGCAGGCCTGCCACGCCATGTTCGCGTCGCTGCGAACGTTGGAGCTGTGCTCGTGACGGCCGCAGAAGAGAGCCGATAGGATGCGGACGAGGCTGTCGGTCCCCAGCATCTCCTCCAGCGAGCCGAGGATGGACACACCACGCTTCTCGACGTCGCGGGCTGCCTCGATCGTCAGCACTGTCTCTTCCTCGCCGTCCTCGGCCGCTTGCGCGGCCGACGGGCTGACGCCCTCCTCGACCTGCTCTCCCTCCGCCGTATTCGCTAGCTCGGCGCGCGTTTCGGCGTCGGCGTCGGCCATCGTCATCTGGACGCGCAGCTTCCTCTTGATATGCGCCACGAGGTTCAGCATGAGCTTCGCAGACAGCTGCAGCGAGCTCTGCCGCAGCGTGGTCACTTCGCTCGACACGCCGTCCAGCAGCGGACCGAGGATGAGCTCGAGGTTGCGGGTGCCGTATAGAGACACGATGCTGTCGCCGGCAGCCAGCGCCACGTCGCGGACCTTGTCGGAGAAGTGTGACAGACCCTCCAACACCCACGGGAGGCCGACAGGCAGGAAGTCCTGGAAGGACTCGGTGGTCAGCGTGGAGGGGGCGTAGACCATGATGTAGAGGAAGCCCTCCCGCACCGGCGGACGCTCGTCCGTCATGCCGCTTTCGATGATCGGGAAGTACAGTTGCAGCAGGTGCGCGCCGCACGCGTTCACCACCTCCACAAAGACCTGCGCCGCACCGGCCTTCTCAATCGTGCCGGACTGCACGCGCTGCAGCACACCGAAGGCCCACTTGCAGATTTCGTCAATGAGGTGGTCGCCGATGGCGGAGGCGAGGGCGGCAGCCGCCTTGGCCGCCGTCGTGCGCGCCTCGGCTGATGGGTCCTGCGAAGCCTCCTCCAGCAGCCGCACCAACTCGTCCGTGTAGGGCAGAAGCGCACGCGGGTCGCTGACGAGGCTCACCATAGATGCCACGATCTGCGCCGCCTTCGGGCGGGTGTGGGCCACCTGCGTGCCGAGGCCGCGCGAGAGCACCGGGATGATGAGCGCTAGCGAGGCGGGGTCGACCATGTTGATGAAGCGGGTGTAGAGCAGCGCGTCAAGCGCGGACTCCGTCTCTGTGCTGGGCGAGCGCATCGCGTTCAGGATCAGCTCCACGTGCTCTTGAATCTCCGGGTTTGACACGACGCCAGCGACGCGGCGCAGCGCGTTGAAGGCGGCGACCGAGACGGCGTTGTTGACGTCGAAGAGGCAGCCGCGGATGTGCTTCATGATCTCCGGCAGCGCCGCGGCGAGCTGCTTCGGCGAGCAGAACGCCACGTAACCGATGAAGTTCAGCGGCGGCACACGCTTCTTCGCGGAGTCGGAGGCGAGGCCCTCGACAAGACGTGGGATTAGTTGCCGCAGCCCCACGCCAGACAGCTTCGCCATCATCTCCTTGGCTGCGTCGTCGGCGCACTCCGACACGTTCGGGTCGGGGTCCGCCACCGCCTCCAGCAGCTCCGTCGCCATCGACAGCGCGTAGGGCTCGAAAAGGGTGGCCAGCTCGCTGCACAACACCTCGAGCAGCACCATCACACCCGAGCGCTCCACCTGCTTCTCCTGCGCGGACTTGCGAAGGATGGCCATGACGTGGTACCGCTGCAGCGAGGTGAGGCCGAGGCCTTTGATCACGCCGACCAGGCCCCACGCGTGCGCCTTCTTCTTGACATATGAGCCGGAGTGGATGCACTGCTTCAGGCACTTCTCGACGAATTCGTCCAGCTTTGGCGACGTGCGTATGTGGGGGTTGCGGCTAATGTCGGCCATCGACTCGCACACGCAGCGGTGCACCATGGCGGACTGGGAGTTGTTGAGGGTGCGGCTCTGCTGGTCGATAATTGCCTCTAGCAGCGCCGTCTCCTGCAGGCGACAGCTCATGATGGTGAGCCACACCGTCGCCGTCGCGAGGTACTGCTCCCTGTGCGCCGACGTCACATCCTTGGGCGGCTTCGCCAACCGCGTCTGCAGCTCCGGCGAGATCTCCTTCAGCAGCGCCAGGTCCGCCGCCTCCAGCACGACGCGGCCGGCCTTCAGCGTCTGGCGCAGCAGCGACTCACTCGTCTGCGGGTTCTCGAGCAGCTGGCACAGGTAATCCATCACGACCGCCGGCACACGGCCGAGGTAGGTGGAGGAGAGGCCCTCTAACGCAATGACGGAGGGTGCCCCGTCCACGGCCTTCAGCTCCGCCACCCACCTCAGCTGATCCCCTTCGTCAATGCCCGGGCGACGGGCGAAGAGCGGCCGCATCGTTTCCGTCACGCGCAGCGCGTTCGCCTCGCTGCGGTCGCCGTAGGTGCGCAGGAAGTACACGAGATCGTCCCAGTCGGATGGCTGCAGCGCGAAGTTGTACTTCTCCGCGGCGTCTTCGAGGATGTCATGCATGTTCCTCGCGATGCTCGCCGACGGGTCGTTGCGCAGCGTCTCGGCCAGCACCAGCGCGCGGCGGCACGTCTCGAAGTGCGAAAAGCGGCTGTACGCCGCCGCCGTCACCTCGCGCACGGAGTCGACCGTATTGAACAGCCCTGCCTCCACCGTCGGCAGCCGGTCGCTCGGGACCATTGCCATGAGCGTGTAGAAGCCCTGCTGTAAGCTTTTGTAGAGTGCCGGGAAGCTCTGCAAGATCGTTGTGAGGAGCTCCATCGACGCGGTCGGATTTGGGAGGTTTGGCTGGCCGATGCTCTGCATCAGCATGCCGATCACCTGGTGCTGCGTGGCGACTGGGATGGTCGTGGAGACGGCGTTGGCGCCGCGGCCGACCTTGAAGGCGACGCTGGCGAACGCTGTCAGCACCACGAAGAGCGGCGCGGGCAGCATCTGCGTGAGGGACTGGCGCAGAACATGGGCCATGGCGGACACCTGACTCACATCTTCCACCGTGAGCGTCTTCAGTGGCGTGAGGCGGGCCACGGTGCGGACGACGTTCTCGGCCATAAAGCCGAACGGGGTGTGGGCAAGCAGGCCGGCCAGGGCGTCGGTCGCCAGCACCGCTAAGACGTGCGTCGGCTGCTCCTGCCTCTGCAGCTCGGTCACGGTTACCTGCAGCGGGGGGTAGAGGATGGGCAGCGCCTCAAGGTCGAAGTGATTGTGCGTGCCGAGCAGCCGCAGCGTGAGGAACACGGCCTTGTGCTGGTGCACGGTCGCGAGAATTGCCTTGGTGCGCTTCTCCAGCGCCGCACGCAGCGCCTCGCGACCCTTCGTCAACGCCACGCCGTCCTTCTTCTTCATGTCGTGGAAGTCGTCCTCGGACATGCCCTTTGGCGGGCGGTCCGGGTAGGTCTTCAGCAGCTGTTGCTCACGCAGCGTGGCGGTCTCGTACGCGTCCATCACGGCGACGTCCTCGGCGGCCACCGCGGCGTCCTCGGCAGACAACGCGAGAAACCACGCCTTCGACACCCGCACTGCCTCCTCCAGCGCTTGCAGGATGTCGCGCGAGGCGGCCGGTGTTGTCTGCGTCAGCAGCAGCACAAAGCCGCGCGCAGCTGCGATGGAGACGTGCTCGACGTCTCGGTTCAGCGCGTCCAGCATCGTGCGCGCCATCGCCTTGGCGTGCAACGAGAGCAGCCCCTCTTGACCTTCGCCGGAGGCCAGCACCTGTTGCAACGGCCGCTCCAGCACGGTGAGGCTGCCGAGGCGGTAGCGGCGCAACTGGCAGCTGGATGCCTGGTAGAAAAACGGGTCCTCGCCTTGGACATTGTCGTGACCAGCGCACAAGAGCAGCTCGCTGAGGGCGAACGAGACGGACAGGCGGGAGGTGTGCTGTAGCAGCGCATTGCCGAGGGCGACCAGCGCAGGAGCAGCCGTCTCGCCCACGATCATCGGCCGCGTCGCCGTCTCAAGTCCGAAGACGTACCGCACCAGACAGTTCCACAGCGTCGTCACCCGTGACGCGTCGGTGGCGACGGACTTCACGTACGCCAGCAGCGGCTGACGCACGCGGCCGTGGCGGCTGGTGAGCAGCTGGACCAGCGGGGCCCCATAGCCGTTGTTCGCCAGCTCGATGGCCACCTGCGCCGCGCGGGCCTGCTCGTACACGTTGCCCTCCAGCTGGCGGAGCACCTCTGCCGTGCCCAGCAGCGGGCACAGCTGTGACACCGCCGCGTGGTCGCCGCGGGCGAGGGAGTAAAGGAGGGAGAGGTAGGCGTCGGGCCGTGCCACGACCACTTCCTCGCAGTTCTTCTGCAGCTCCGTCACGAGCTCGTCGACGATGGCGGGCGGGGTACGCTGTGCATCGAGGTGCACCAGCATCGCCCGCCGGATGGCCACCTCGCGGCGGCTGTTCCTCAGTGCCCCGGCGAGGCCGTCCTCCAGCGACGCTTCGAGGCGCAGTGCGGCGGCGAGACGGAAAGCTTGGGCGGCGGACGTCACGGCTGGCATGGCCACCTCGCGGCTGAGCGTCGCCACGACGTCGGCGGTCGCCGGCAGCGTCTGCGTCGTCGCCTCCGCCGGCAGCGCCTCGACCATGTCGCACAGCAGCCGCATCGCGACTTCCTTCTCCCGTGGGGTGCGGCAGCGCGTGCCGACGGCGAAGACGATGGTCTGCAGCAGCACCGGCAGCAGGGCCTGTGGCGCGGTGGCGTGCAGCTGCTGGAAGAGCGCCGCGTAGATCGGACTCACCGTCTCGACTGCCGGCGCGAGGACATCGGCGCTCACCGTGAAGGGCGTAATCCATTGCGTGAGTGCGTCCTTGCCCTTGGCGGTCAGGTAGGCGGCGACCTGCGAGGTTGGGGCCGAGGCCAGCACGTTCACGTAGTCCAAAAAGGCATCGCACGGCGTGCTGGTCAGTCCCATGTTGTACAGCACGGTCTGAAGGACCATGTCCACGTTCTCCAGCGTCAGCGTCGAGTCGAGGGGATGGCGGGCGCCGAGCACTTGAAAGGTGATGAGGGGGTGCGCCTTCACGGCGGAGGTAATCTGGTCCTTTGTCACGCTCAGGTGCATCCCCACACCCTGGAAGACCTGCACGAGAGATACAAGCTCGACCGGCGTGAGACTCTTCACCGCACTGCGCACCTCCTCCATCTTATGTGCCACCGTGTCATTCGTAAGCCGGCGAAGGCGCCGTATCGGGCCGAAGTAGAAGAAGCACTCGTCGTTCTTCGGGTGAGCTTTTAGGCCGTGCTTCTTGTTCCGTGCATGGAGGGCGGCGTGGCGCTGGACGAGAATAGCGAGCGCCTTCAGGTACAGCTGCATCCCTTCCTCTGCCGAGTACTCCTTCAGCTTCAGCGTCGCGGTGTCTCGGCGCGGCTGCGCGGCCGGCACCGACTTGCGCCACCTGGCCCGCTGCGAGGACGGCGGTGGCGGTGGTGGCGCGTTGAAGATGACCGGGGCAGCCAGCCGCAACACCTCCTCGGCGCAGAGCAGCGCAGCCGGGGTGTTGTCGAAATACTGCAGACACACGCTCGTGGCGACGTGGACGGCAGTGCACCACTCCGTGAAGGACAGTGGAGTGAGGGTCGCCACGCGGGACAGCACTTCCTTTCGCAGCCGGCGGTGGTGGTCCGGCTGCACGCACGGCAGGCGGGTGGCGTTCAGCACACACTGAATCACTTGCAGAGGGTGGAGGCCTTTGATGGGCCGGTGCGACAGCGCCACCAGCTCCGCCGTCGGCTTCTGCACCTTCAAGCCGCCCTCAAGCTGCTCCCGCTGCAGCTGACGGAATTCGCGTAGCTGCGCCGCCTCCTTTTCCGAGAGCGGGTTATTGAACTGCAGCAAAGTCTCAATCGCCATCGACACCGTTGACGCGCGCTGCAGCGCGTGTACAACTTGAGAAAGATCCATTCTCTTTTATTTTTCTTCCTTCCTTTTTTTTTTTTTAATGATAAATGCAAAAGCCGTTCTTGTCTTTTGATGAATGCGCTGCTTTCGTCTTCGTTCACTAATGAAGAGTTTAAAAAAAAAAAAGGATAAAGAAAAGAAAAACAGAGTAACAGAACCGCCCTTCACACACACACACACACACACAGGCTAAACAAACAAACAAACAAACCAAAGGAGGGCTCTACTCAGTGTTCAAAGGTGCGACAACAAATGTGCAGCTTCACTTAGAATTCAGTACAACTTAAAAACACAACAACAACAAAAAACAGAAAACAGCTTTTCCTGCTATTACTGCCAGAATTCGTGAGATGTGCATAAAGGTGAAAGAAGAGACGGTAAAGAGGGAGGGGAGGCGTCAGCAATTTGATTGGGAAATGGATATGAGCTGAGCCACTTTTTGCTGAGCAAACAAAATGACCTTCATTCATACACACAAAAAAAGAAGGAGAGGAAAAAAAAAAAAAACATGAATATGCCACCTTAAGAGGCAGGGGGGTGGGGGATGTAAGGCAAGATATAAAAGCAAGCGTAACACTTCCTCACCATGACCGCGCGCTGAGTAATCGCTTTTTTTTTTTCGACAACTAAGATTGCAACTATGTGTGTTTTACTGTTAAGCTGATTAAAAGGAGGGCCATGCAAGAAGGAGAAAAAAAAAAAAGAACCCGAGTTTAAACAACCATGCGTTAAAGCCCCGCCTTATAGAGTAAGAACTAACACTCCTAATGTTCCCATCATCATCATCATCAGGCTGAACCAACAACATTTAAAAAAGTGCTACTCGCCATCCGCCACACGCGTTTGGCACTTATAACGACTCCTTTTATTAATACACACACATACATATATATGTGTATGCGTATGTCGACAAGAAGGCTCGGCACTGACTTTGCCTAATTCGTCTTAAGCGCTGCTCGCTGCTGGATGAAGCGCACGTTGAACAGTACCTGCACCACATGCACGACGATCGATGCGATGGCGCCGGCCACTGGGCAGGAGAGAAAGAGAAACCACACAAACATCACTCCAACCAGCGGCAGCGGCTTCGTGTGAGGCAGGTGCGCACATTTGGCCATGATGGGGATGTGAATGATCGTGCTGGCAGTGCAGGCGGCGGTGATGATCCACACTGCAGGATAGGTAAACGGGCCAAGTGTGTAGCCTGGCACCGCGGTCGTAGAGGCGGGCAGGCGTGCAAGGTAGGCGCTGTGCTTGCCCATCAGGCCGAGGAGAATAAGGCTGTTCAGCACGCTGAAGATGACGTGAATGCGGCACAGCATCTGCAGCCGCCGCGCCGCCACGCTGAGGATCGTCTGTGCCTGTGCCAGGCTATAGAAGATGTACACGAGTTCAATGTAGCGTAGGTGGCGAAGGCGGGCCATCCAGCTGCTGTCCTTGCCGAACACCGCGGCTAGGTACGACACTGGCACTACGGCGGTGCCGGCGGCTGGCAGCAGAAGCGGGATCCACATGCACACACCGAAGAAAATCATCGCTTCATCGACGGAGGCGATGCGGTTGCCCCAGATAAAGATGTTTGCCTCGTAGTGCAGCGTGTGCGAGAGCACTGTCACAAAGGCAAGGAGGCAGATCGAGATGGTCATGTTAGTCAAGGACGCCAGCAGGGCAAAGGCACAGCAGGCAGAGAGCAGCGACGTCACACAGTCGAGGCCGTGGTCGAGGTACTCGCCGATTACACTCGTCTTCTTGTCACGACGGGCGAGGCGGCCGTCGGTGTTGTCGGCCACACAGTACAGCAGGTTCAGCATGCCACAGAGGGTGAGCAGCGAGGCCGGCGTGAAGACGTCAAAGACGGGCTGTATCTGCGTAGGGTCCAGGGGCGGCACACGCGGCAGTGTTGGGTCCGCGACAGCAAGGGAGGCAGGCAGAACAACCACCTTACCCGGCTGGAACTGCGAGCCAGGCGGCATCGAGCTCAGCAGCAGCAGGGAGGCGGCGAGGGTGAAGAAGATGCCGGTCAGCGTGACTTTGTTCGGAGTCCACGACGTGGGGAAGAACTTCACGACGTAGTCGTAGAAGGGGAAGTAAAGGTGCTCGGCTAGGAAGCTCGGCTCAGCGGACACGTCCGGCGTGCCGGGCGGAGCGATAGGGGAGTAGAGCAATCGAATTACATGCTCCATCGAGGTGCCTTTTTTTTTTTCCGAGCTTATTTCTATTAAAAAGCTATTTTGGGTACTGTAAGAAAGAGTAAGAAATGCGTCTACAGAAACAACAAAAACAACAACAACAAAAAAGGCTAGTCGTAGAAAAATCGCCACTTGAAGTGCGAGCTCAAGACCCAGAGGTGTGGAAACAGAGGCAAGAAAAAAAGAAAAAGACAGAACAGGGGCCCGTGCTGGTGCTTTTTTTCTTCTTTTCTTTTCTTTATAACTGTCACGTATATGCGCTTGTGTACGTTGTTGAAGCTATCGAAGATCTATGTACTTCAGGGAAAACCGTGCTCGACGCAATCAACAACGACACCAGCTGGGGAGGAGGGAGAAAAAAAAGGAGCTCCCGAAAACAAAACGAAACAAAACTGTTTTGACGACTGTGCTTTTCTGGGTAGAAGAGGCGAGAAAAAAAAAAAAGAACGATGAGAACAACGCGAGCGGAAGAGAAGGGAAATCAAGTAAGAGGAACAACGTTCATCACGCCAACGAATAGAGAGATGAGTTTCACACATAGACACACACACACACAAAAAAAAAAAAAAAGGGCGTTTTGCCTACAGAGGAGATGCAAGGATCAAGGTCAGCAACAACAACAACACACACACACAAAAAAAAAAAAAACAGGAAGCGACATTATCCTTTCTGCGGAGTATCGGCAATCGTGCCACTTTTTTTTTTTTAAACTCAAAAAAAAAAAAAAAAAAGCAGCACGATTGTTTGATTGATGTGTCGACAGAGAAGCACGTCGTCCCACGAGCTTTTATTACTTTTGTTTCTTTTTGAGCTTGAATGAAATAGTGAGAAAAACGTGAAGAACAACAGAGACAAGAGGCTTCGTCCCAATAACAGCTACAACGCCAACAACAAGAATAAAACAAAAGCGCAAGAAAAAAAAAAAAGCCGACTGTTCAAGCAACACCGACGAGCATTAGTCTTTTTCCTCTCTTTCTCATCAAAGGCAACAATGAAAGGCTGTGTCAGAAACACATCTATATATATATACACACACACACACACTTTTTTCCTCCATCCTTAATGCACCATCATAAGGCCACGTCCGCCAATGCACTCCTTCACGGCCTGGATATGATCGATAATCCGATTGTCCGCGGTACGGCAGATGTAAATCACGAGCCGGTTGTGAATACCGTGCGTGTTCATCAGCCGCCGCATCATCTTTGGCGACCACTCGAACTCCGTCTTGCCGTCGTAGCTGCACGGCTCAATCACGTTAATCGTCGGCTCGTTTTGGAAGTACTTCAGCTCCACCGCGAAGGCGCGGTCGTTGTGGAAGTCACGGAAGCCGGCGACGAGGCCGTGGTCGAGCATCACCTGGGCACACCCGCGTGTCTCGATTGTGGAGGGCACCACCACAAAACGCTTCCGCTGCTCCGAGGCCTCGCGCAGGCGGTGGCAGAAGTCGTAGACGGGAGTGAAGACGTTGAAGGTCCAGTCCTTCGGCTCGCGCTTCTCCAGCTGCACGCGGTCCTCGTCTTGCTGGCTGGGTCGGTCATAGGTGCCGTAGTAAAGTGCGTGGTCACCCTGGTGCTGGAAGAAGAGCCGCGTGATCGGGTCAGCCGGAAGGTCACGGACGCGCTCGACGCCAGGCAGGTTCACCAGTTTGCGCTGCGGGAAGGGACGCGGCGCTTCGTGACCGGCGTAGGTCGCGGAACGTTCCTGCCGGCCAGTCGCGAACGGGTCGCGTTCGTCCGCCAGCAACGCGTTCAGCTGCTGTCGCACCCGCTTCTCGTTCAGGCTGACGTCGTTGGCGACGGCGAAAAGGCTGCCTTGGCGTGCCTTGCGACCGAGCAGCGCCTTAGCTCCGATGGGCCGGCCAGCTGCGTGGGCAGGGTAGACAGCGGAGGCGGCGGCGGCGCAGCTGCTGCTGCCGGGCACGAAGGAAGACGTGGCACCGCCGCCGTAGACACGGGCGAGCAGCGTGGCACTGCGCAGCACCATTTCACACAAATGTTGAGATTCTACTCTGCAGACAGGCTATGTAGAAAAAAAAAACCGAAAAGAGAGAGAAAAAAAGGTGAAGGACACAAGGCAATCAACGTCAGCGTGCAGATCGGCCAGTCATCGAAAAAAAAAAAAGGAAAGAGAGACACATTTGCCTCCTTGTTGAGGAAAGAGGAAGCCGACAAGCGTGTTGCCTTATATATATATATATATATGTGTGTGTGTTTTTTTTTTTAATTTTAGCTTCTCATGTTTTCCGGAGCGATGGAACAAGAGCCGCCCTGTTAGTTCTAATAAAGGCCAAGTAGTTCTGGACTTTACCACTGCTTTAACAACGGCAACAACCCAGATCCAGTCGGAGCAGGAAAGAAACACGCCTCAGCTGAGATACTCTTTTTTTTTGCAAAGCCTCTTTTTCCCGGGTAAACCAAAGGGAACGTGAAGCGGACACACCACTTGACACATCTGTTCGTTGTCAGCTTTCAGCTTATTGAGCCTTTAATATGCAGTTGGCGCATTCATACACTTTAAAACGGCGTACCAGAAAGCGAACACAGAGATAAAACAACAGTAATAAAAGAAAGACAGAACCATCCATTAATCGAAACCTTTGCACCTAGTTAGTATTTAAATTAAGAAAAAAAAAAAACACCAACAACACCCACACGAATCGACCTTACAGGCCAAGTACTAGCACAGGGAAATACCAGAAAAGAGAAGCACCACAGTAGCCCAACCATTTGTTGTTGTTGTTGTTATGTATGATGAGAGCCTCATACAATGCTGTAAGCTGAGTAACTGTGTATGTGAATGTGTGACTTAAATCACGTGGCGGTACATGCTATACGGCCCGCTCTGCTTTCCCTCGCGGGTAATGTGTACGATGCTGCCGCGCTGCAAACCGAGGTACTGCACCAGCGGGTCGCTCTCAAGCACGCGTGGCAGCTGCGAGATGTTCAGCTTTCGCGCCGCCAAGAAATCCTCGGCCTCGGCTTGGCTGAGAGCCACGTGGTGCGGCACCGTCTCGTGTCGCACCACGTTAAACGCCAGCGCCTCCTCCTCGAAGATCTGAATTGACAGGAGCGGCTCACCAGTTGTCTCGTTCATGCGCCCGCTCAGTTCCTGCACGTCCATGCGCACGCTAGGCTCCACCTTGTTCGCTACGATGATCATTGACAACGCCTTCTTCTTCATCGCCTTCTCACGACATGCCTGCACCTCCTTCATCGTCAGCTTTGACTCACCTGAGAAAAAGACCATGAGCGCGTTCTTGGCCGCCTTGGCCGCCGCCCGCGCCGCCTTCGCAGAAGCGCCGTCGTCGTCTTCCTCCGGCTCCTCTTTTTTTACCACGGAGGCGGCCGTGTCACGCGGCGCCGGCTCTTTCTGCGGACGCGCCACCGCGGCGTGGCGGTCTGCGTGGGCCGGGTCGATGGAGCAGGACAGCCGCATCGCGTTACGCATGCAGATCCACTCACCGTTTGCCGCTCGCCCCAGCATCGCCGCCACATCGTCGTCGTCCTCGCCCACCGCAAGCCCCTCTTCATTTTTCAGGCGCATGTCGCTGTCCCCCGCATTCGCGATGCTACTGCTGCTCGTGTTGTTGTTGTTGTTGCTGCTCAGCTTTGTGTTGACGCTGGCATTGTTCTTCTTCGTCCGCACGCTGTTGGCGCGCTCGGGTGTGACAACAAAGTGGAGGAGGAACCAGTCGTAGTCGAGGCCCTCCTCTGCGTCGTACAGCTCGGGGTCCTGCACCGCGTCGGCAATCGCCGAAGGGTGCCGGATGACGTAACCGCGGTCGTGGCAGAGTTGGATTATCGTGTTCAGGGCGCGAAACACGCGCACCACCTTCAGCTCTTGGATAGAAGTCATCGTTACCTACTTTTTTTTTTTTTATCGTGTGGGCTGTGACACTACTTGCGTTCGGGTTCTTGTCTCAGGGACTACATTGGATTGGAGAAAAAAAAAAAGAAGGAAAAAACATGAAGAAGGAGGAAAGAGGGGGAGATGATTTGAGCTAAAGTTATAGCATGGCGGTCAGGAAAAAGAAAAGTTTGAAGTAGAGGTGCGACGCGCATACAACACATCACAAAGCAGGGACTTTGAGAAACGGTTTCTACTCCTGATTCATGTCGCGAGGCAACCATGGCTTGTGCTCTTTCCTGAGGCTTCTTCTCTCCTCTGACCCAGTTAGCAATTGAACAAGTAGGGAGAGGAGGGAAGGGGAGGGGAGCTTGCAACCATATCGGTGACGTTCGAGTTAGTTAGAAAAAAAAAAAAACACGCACTCACATTCACAGAGGAAAAACCTCCACGGCACTCTTTAGTGTTTTTTTTTTTATGTGCAGATATATCTTCTTATGTGCAGCACACAATATATATGAGGTAACAGAGTTTCAAAGGGTCATTAAAAAAAAAAAATGACAAGGGCAACGTGCGCACGCCTCGACAGACACTACACACGTGCACATTAGACCCACATACTTAAACGCGTTCATTGCACACATGCAAAACACACACACAAATACAAGCAAAATAACAACAAACAGAGCTTGCATGATCTGCAAAAGTAACGTGCCTAAACGACTTGGCGGTAGGTAGCGTAGAGGCCAGCGGACATACTCTTGCGCTCAATACGCACGACCTGACCACGCTCGAGTCCGTAGTAGCGTGCCACTGGGTCGGTCGACAAAATACGCGGCAGCTGCGGCAGCTCCAGCGCGTGAGCGTGCAGCACCTCTTTCAGCTCCTCTTCCGACAGCGGGGTGTGCTTCGGCACCAGCTCATGGTGCGTGATGTTCACCGACAGCTCATCCTCCTCGAACAGCTCGAAGCGCAGGTCCTGCGCACTTCGGTTGTACGTGTCCATCGTCTTGCGCACGATCGGGTTGGGCCGCGTCGGCGTGACGAAGATGACCCGCTGGTATTGTTCCTCCAGCGCGTCCTCGGCGATCTTCTTCACCACCTCCGAAGTTAGGTGATTCGGTGGGCAGAAGTACACGACAGCCTTGCGCACATTTTGCTCGCCGAGCTCCCGCTCACACGCCAGGGTCATCTTGTCACGTCGGATCACTTTTTTATCGCGACGCGTGATCGGCGCTGCAGGCGAGTTGGCGCCGGGATCTCTGGCCGCCGCTGCGTCCTCGGTCGGCACACTGACCGTTTCCACGTAGCGTTCAATGAACTCGTCCAGGGAGCCGGGAACGACGTTCTGTGCGACCTTGTACTTGCGGTCTGACATCATCTCCGCTGAGGTGCGCAGGATGCTAAAGCACTTATGCACCTCCAGCTTCTCCTGACCGATGGCCGGCATGTGGTGAAGAGCTAGATAAAGTGGTGCTCCGAAACAATAAAGATATCTGCCGCGTAGCAACGCTGCTACTCGCAAAGTTGTGTAACTCACCTATTGAGGTCTCAGGAGTCGTAAAATAAAATAAAAAAGAAGGAAAAAAGGTTGTGACTGCAGTGTTTGAAAACGGCCGAACGTGTTCTGTCAGCAATAGTTAATCTAAAAACACAGACGCGGTGTGATGGAAAGGTCAGCTCATAAGGGAAACAGCGCCAAATACAAACACAAACAAAAACGCCTGTAAAGACTCTTTACAAAAAAAAAAAGTCCTCTTTTCTTACGAGACGTGCTTGCTCCAGAAAAAAAAAAAAAGAAAAGGGTGAGATGAAAGAAGCAAATGTGAAGAGACAGTTGCAATTATGAGAGCTTTTTTTTTTTTTAAATGAATGTGAATTGATTGCAACACTGTTTTATAAGGGAGACAAAGAGCTTTCATCGCTGTCAACAAAACGCGCAAAAGCGTCCGCATGCTCTGCTAATGCACCTTTTCGCTGACACTTAAAAAAAAAAAAAGGCTCTTTACTTCTTCCGACACACACACACACACACACACATATGAGAGGAGTCTGCGCACTGCCTTTCACCAAAAGAGGGGAAATAGGAAGGCGCTCTCATCAAGCTCAAAGAACTTCGGACGGCGACTTGCAAGCTTGAACTCTATTTCTGCGTTGAAAAAAAAAAAAAAAGAAGGAAGTCTACTGCAGTCAAGAAGGAAAACCAATGATTTGTGAGGACTGCAGGCACACGCCCATAAGGGGGGGGGGGGGAAAAAACGGAAAACAAGTCAAAAAGCAAACTCATTGTTCAAGAAAGCAGCAACAACAACATAAAGAACGACCGCGCACATCAATGCTTGACAACAAAACAACAACACAGGATATATATGACAAAAAAAAAAAGACTAGCAACCTCAAACTGAGAACAAAAATGTCACAAAGACAAAACACACACACACACACACACACACACCACACACAAGCAAACAGTCAACAACATCAACAACAAGCGACACCAACTCTGCAGCTGCTTGGTAGAGGTTCTGCTCACGTTACACAGCAGCGATCTAATTCTGGATAGTTGTGTTGGGGCGCGCACGTGGGGCTGAAGAGCTGTCGCGGCCTGCTCGCCGCGCGGAGAGCCGCGCGGGGGAGCCAGCTGCGATGGAGGAATGCACCGTGGTGGGTGCCTCCGTCTGACGTAATATCACAGTGGAGTGGCTGCGCTGCGCACGCGGTTCACGGGTGGCGGCACTGACGCTGCTCACACGCGTACGCGCTACCGGCGTCGCCTCGGCCGCCGTCGCCTCGCCCCCACGTAATCCGCGTGTCCTCGTTGTTGCTGTGGTGCGTGGTGACGACGAACGCGGCTGCGGCACCCGCGCTAGAAGCGCCATCGTGGCGTGCCGCGCCGCGCTCAGATTCTCACTTCCGCTGCTCGTGGCGGTGGCCATGGAGGCCCCAGGCACTTTGCGCGTGGTGATGGTGGACCGCCGCAGACCTGCCGCCGTCCCGCCAATGCCGGCACCACCCGCAGCCGCAGTCGCAGGAGGGAGGCGAAAACGGTAGGTGACAGGATTACCGCGGGCGTTGACCGCCGTCACGAAGAGCGTGTGCTCGCCGCTGCTCGTCGTGGGCACTTGCTCCATCTGCTGTAGAAGACCTCGGTATAAGTCCCGCTCTGAGGCGAGAATTTGGCCATCCATCGTGCGCAGCGTGTCACCCACTTGGAGGCCCGCCTCGGCCGCCACGCCCTTCTTGCGCACGCCTTCCACCGTCAGACCGTTCAGACGCACACCCAGCTCGTGCTCGATCAGCAGCGCGCCGCCGCTCTCCGAATCCCCTGCTTCGCTGCCACCGCAGTTGTTGCTGTTCGTGCTACTGCCGACACCACGGCTCGCCACCTGACTCGTGATGACTTCTTGTTGCGACGGTTGGTGCCGGCGGCGTGCGCTGCGCGCGACAGGGAGCGAATCTGAAAGGTCCTGCGTCTTGTCCGACGGGATTAGCATCGAGTCACGCCCCAGCACCTCTGGAGGGAGCTGGTAGACGGTGTGATCTGGCGGTGCAGTCGAGGCTGCGGTTATGGCGGCCGCGTGCACCGACCGCGGCGACGCCTCACGGAGCCGCGGCGCCGACGTGTGTCGCTGCTTGAAGCCGCGGCTCCTTTGCTTTTCCAGCAGCGGCGACGTCTCCAGACCAGATTGTAACTGGGGGCCAGAGGTTTGTGCGTGCGGCACGGACTTCGCCGATGTCGTGACGGCGGCATGCCCACTCGCCGTTGTTGTGGTGGTTGTGTGCGGCGTCCGGCGTGCCTCGGCGTCGGTCACCGATGACGGCGGCGCCAAACGCGAGGAGGTGGCCGACGTCGATCGCTGCGGTCGCTGCCTCAGCTTGTCCGCCGCTGCCGCTGCCGGGTCGGTGTGGCGCGCACTCGTAGACGGAGCCGGCGCTGGTGGTGATGACGTCGCACTCTCTTCGGTGTTGTGATCTTTTGGTGTGAGACGTGGACGGTGTCGGAGTGACACCACAGCGCCTTCTTCGTGCCGCCGCGCGCTGACCGAGCGCGGAGCTACCGACGAAGGCGCGCTCGCCCCGGCGGCATCTGGCGCTGCTGGGCCTGCGGCTGTTGACGGTGGCGGCAGTGGTGGTGGTGGCGGTGAGGCTGCCGAGGGCTGCGTCGTCTCCGTGGGCGGTAGGCTCTCTGCTTTGGCTGGTGCTTTGTCCGTTGCGAAGACAGTTGCTGCGGCTGCTGTTGTCGTTGTCGTTGTCTTCGCCGGCGGCGCCTCCGCAGCGGTCTCGCGGCGCAGTCGTGGCGGCGTCGCCACACGATGCGTGCCGTCGCCGCTGCGACTGCGCCGCCCAACACGCGGTGCCGTCACGGTGCCGGCGGTGACGCCTCTCGCCCCTTCGCTGGTCGCCACGCTGCTGTCCGTGTGATACCGTGACGGCGACCGCTGCGGTGGCGGTGGCACTAGCCGCGGGAAATTGGAGTACCGATGCGAGCTGTGCAAACGGGTGGGCGAGACGAACTTCGTGGGCCGTGGCTTCGTGGCCCGCGGCTCCGCTTCCGCGTTCGAGTCGTGGTGTTCCATGTGGGATAGGCTAACTGCTGCGGCGACAGGGTCGGGGGAGACTTCGGTGCGTGACGTAACCCGACCTGCTGCGCTGCCGGTGGTGGTGGTTGTGCCCGCTGCTGCTGCTGCCGCTGATGCTGGAGCGGGTGTGGACTCGTACACCACCCCCACGTTCTTGCGCACACGCGTCGGTGTGCCTTTCCTGTCCTGCGAGTTGCCGCCAGAGCTGTGAGGAAGGCTGGCGAGGGAGAGGGAAGGGCTGCGGCTCGGTGCGCCTTCGCCGCGGTGCTGCATGGCGACGTTGTCGGTCAGCGTGCTGCTCTCCAGCGGCGTTGCCTCGTCCGCGAAGGCGCGGTCAAGCTGTGCTTTCTTCGGCAGCGTGAACTGCGCCACCGGCACATGGGTGAGAACGACGCCCTCCTCCCTCTTCTGTTGTTCACTGACGTGGCTGCTGCTGCTGCTGCTGTTGACGCTCCTCTTGGTCTCCTTCTCAGCGGACGCGATGTCGTCCGTGAGGTGCAGGGCTTTGCAAGATGCCGCGTATACCTGTCGCAGCCACGGAAAGCCGTAGTCGGTCAACTTCGCGTCCACGTCGGCGGCGGTCGGCGGCGGCGCCACTGCGGGAGAGGACTCCGCGCTGCTCCACCAGAACTTCACCACGAGGCCGCCGAGGTAGAAGCGGATACGCTGGCAGGACGCTCGAGCCTGCGAGGGCAACAAGCCGAGAGCCGTCCCGACGTCCGCGACGAAGGCATCGGCCAGGTCGGCCTCCGGCACCTGTGTCGTGACGGCCTCCCAGTGCTGGCCGGGGAGACGCACCGTGTGGGCGTGAAAGCACGTACTGGACTTCGTGGACGACAACGACGAGGCCCCGCCGCCGCCGCCACCGCTGCTGCTGCTGCTGTGGCCGCGGTCGTTGCCTCCCCCCTCACGCGGAGGGGTCGGCAAAGGTGAGGGAACCTTCACAGCGGCCTCGTTGACCGACGGCGCTGCGGCAACAAGCGTGGATGTCGATGTTGTATTCGTGTCCGCGCTGTCCGCAGGGTTCACGACACCCGTGACGACAGAGGGGGAGACGGAGCCGGGGGGCGGAGTCGTGCCGACGGCGCTCCTGTGCGAGGCAAAGGAAAACGACACGGCGGACTCACCCACCACAGAAGCGGTGCGGGAGTCTGTGTGGGAGTCCGCGGCGTGCGACTCAGTGGTGTCCGCGGTGAGGGAGAGCAGGGACACGATCGGGACCTGCTCCCCTTGCGCGGACGGGCCCAAGGGCTGCGGGGTGGCGAGGGAGAAGGAGAAGGAGACGGGCTTGGCCATGCGTTTCGAGTCGCTCTCTTCACCACTACCGCCGCTTCTGTCTTCGTGGCAGGACGGGGTGCTGTCGCTGACGCTGTGCCGCGCGCTACCCTTCTGCGGCGGGGCGAGGCTCCTAAACGAGCTGAGGCTGTCTTCCACAAGATCAAACTCGTGTGCGTGGTGCTTCTGGAAGTAGTCCTCGTACAGGCCGGTCATCCACGGGAAGACGCAGAGGTCGAGACGGAGGTTGATCTCCGACTCAGTCAGCGACCGCTGGTGTTCCAGCTCGAAGTGAATGATAAGGTAGTTGTCCTCAAAGGTAAAGCGCACGTCTGTCACATCGTCCGGGTGCAGGATCGCGTCCTCCTTGCCGTAGTTAAAAAGGTCAATCACGTCCTTGCGCAGTATGTCCACCATAGCCCGTCGATGAGGTACAAGAATCTCACCCCAGAACTCGCCTGGCAGCCGCTGTACATGCGTCGTCGTCACCCACACGTTGCGCGATGGTGCAGGGTAGGAGGGAACGGCGGTGAGAGACGTCGACGACGTGGGAGCCAGTGGTGGCCGCTGCCTACTCGCGAAGCTCAGCGGTATTGGCGTCACCGCAGGTGCTCGTGGCGAGCGGGGCGGCAGGCCGCCCGGTGGCCCACGCGCCCGCCCGCTGCCAGGTCTGCTGCTGCTGCTGCCGTTGTTATTGCTCTGATAGCTTGTCGAGCTTGCGGTGGCGTTTGGACCGCAGCTGCTCCCGTTACTGTTGTTGTAATTGCTATTGGTGCTGTTGTTCCCTGCACTCTTGACAGGGTCTGGGCGGGGTGCCAGAACGTCGTCAGCGAACTGCACAGCGGGCCGACTCGTGCCTAGGGAGGAGGCAACGCTGGACCGCGAGTCGTTGGCGTTGCCTTCCATTATGGCCGAGGTGCTGCCCAGCCGGGAAGAGGACGTCTTCAAGATGCCACGTGGAACCTCAGAGGCGGCGATGATATGCAGCGGGTCGTTGTACGGCCTCGTCTCCGTCGCCTCCTGCAGCGAGCCGAGGGAGGTGGAGGTGGCGGCGGAATAGTCCTGGTCAACCTCGCCGACCGCCCCGCCCAGGCGATCGTCCTTTTCTTGCCGCGCTCGTTTCGCTTCCTCCTTTTCACGTTTCCGCTCTGCCGCGCCAGGTTCTACTCCTGCGTTGGTGGTGGTAGTCGCGCTCGCGGCAAGTTTGTCCGTCGTGAGAGACGGGCGTCGACGCGAGAACGGAGCGAGCTGCATGGCACCGCCAAGAACATTGCTGAAGGATCGACCCATATTAGACGCCGTCGTGTTTGAAGCGCTGTTGGGGTTGTCTCTGTTGTTGCTCGTGCAACTACTGTTGCTGCTGCCGTTGTCGATGTTGCCGTTCCCGACGTTCAAGCGCAGGTGAACGGGGTTGGAAGTCAGACCACTCGCGCGAGCTCGCTCGCTCAACTCGTGCAGGTCCTTTAGAGCACCACCGTAATCCGTGTTGCTGTTGTTGTCGTCGTTGAGGTCTGCAGCCGTTTCCTCTGCGTTGTTGGCCTCATCGTCGTCGTTGCAGTCGAGCGCAAAGCGCACACGTGGCGCCGCCTGCTTGGCCGTGTGTGAGTTTGACGACACCGACGACGACTGTGCCGCCTCGAGGCTGTGCAGGGCCGAGTCTTCGCCACCCTTAGCCAGAGCAGACGCCCGCTTCCCCTCTTCCACGGTGGGCTCGCGACCGCTGTTCGACGAGGACTGCTGCGGCAGCCCGGACGCGTCGGGTGACACGCTGCGGCGAACGTACGGCACGGTGTTGGTGGAGGTGCGTGGCGTCTCCGAGGCAGAGTCGGCGCTCATCGGGTTCCCGCCATCCCCGTCGCTGAACCGCTCGGGGCCAAGGCCGCTGCCCCGCGTTTCCTGCGCCGGCGAGAGGAGCGGGGAAGTAGACGTGCGTGCTACGGTGGCGGCTGACGAGGAGGTCTCGGGAAAGGCTATGTGCAGCAGCCGCTCCGTGTCTTCGAGGTCGTGGGAGATGACGCGCAGAAGTTGCTTCATGCGCAGGTCGTTGTTGCTGTCGGACGAGGAGCGCATCGGCTCACCAAAGCGTTGCCAGCGGCGCTGCTGCTGCTGCTGCTGCTTCACCACGCTGCGCATCGTATGAATGTTTTCCATCAGCTCGCCTAGCTTGCGCGTGACGAGGGCACGCACGGCTTCACTGCGCGCCTCCTCCGCTGTCGGGGCAGCCGACGCGTTCGCCTGCGCCGGCGTGGTCGCCTCGTGAAGGCCGCGCTGCTGCCGTTCAATCACTTCGCGCAGCACCGACTGCACCAACTCGCTCAGCTGTATCACAAGCGGGCCATTTTCTTTGATGTAGAGCCGACATGACGAGTTGGTTATAGCGGAGGGAGAGGCGAGGGAGTACTCCTGACTGTCGCCGCCAGCTTCCTTGTTGTTCTCTCTGGCTGCCTGCACGTCCTCTTCTTGCATGCCTGTCAAGTAGGATTCCACGGTGTCACGGATGTTGTCCAAGACGTCCACCACGTCCCCGTAAACGTCGGCGTCCCGATAACTCATTTGCGTCTGCCTTGTTTCCAAAAAAAAAAAAAAGAAAAAGAAAAGAAAGAAAAAGTAAATTCAAAAGGAGTTAACAATCAAAACCAGCGAAATTGTAATCAACAAAGCACCATAACTCTCTTCAATTCAAAGCCCTGAAACGACGCTAGCAAAGAGGGAAGGGGGGTATCGAGGAGAAGAAGGAAACCCCCCAAAAATCACAACACGTGTGTATAATTCCTTTTTCTGTCTTGCTTACACAAGCGGTTGGTATAGTCAATCTTCGCTGGTGTGTTGCAAGAAGATGCTTGTGTCGCTTTACGTGGTCGGACGCACTGAAAGTTGTGAAAGAGGGAAGACTCGGCCGGTCAAAGAGGAAGAGGAAAAGGAGGAAATTCATGAGCGGAGCGAACATTAAGCAATCGTGAAAGTGAACTTCAAAAAAAAAAAAAACTGTGCACAATTTAGCTTGAGATGAGTAATGCACTTTCTGCAAACAAAAAGGGGGTGCTTTCGTGGTTATCTTCTAGACCAAACACAACTTTTTTCTCTCCTTTTATTTTGCATGCGGCAGGAAACGTAATGACTACGATGGGGAGGGGGAGAGAGAGACATGAACACACACCAAGCAATAATAGCAACACAAAGCACTGTAAAAAAAAAAAAAAAAGACAACTCCGCCTTCATCATTAGCTCACTCTTTCTCGTCGAGGTCAGCAGAAGTCACCTTGCATCGTAGCTCACTCCACGACAGTAGCTCCAGCTCTGCCTGCTTGCGACGCACCAAGGCCCACACATCATCGGGTGTGACGTCGGCGTCCTTCTTATAATGCCGCTGCTCCCACTCCAACTCTCCGCTCTTCTTCTTGTGCTTCAGACTCGCCTTGTGCGCCTCGGCCGCATGCGAGTCGGAGAATTGAATGTCGCAAACAGAGCAGTAAAAGGGTGAGGAGGAAGGGCCCCGCATGGCTGCAGCGCTGAGCGAGTACGACGACGAGCCCTGCTGGGCGGCAAAGTCAGCCATGAATTGTGTCAAGCAACGACAACCCCCTTTGCAAGTAAATAGTTGTAGCAGCGTCGCATGTAAGAGAGGGAGAGAGAGAGAGAGAGGCAGAGACAGAGGCATTGCGGGTTGATGATAGAAAGACACAAGTAGGAAGTTGAGAGGGAAATAGAAGAAAAGATGGAGAGACAAAGCGAAAAGCACACCTCCATTTTCGTTTTTTTTTCCCAAATGTGTGAGAATAAGAAAGAAGGAACAACAACAACAACAACAACAACAAAAAAGGACAAAGGCAGCGGCGGCTCAAACCTCAGAAAAGAGTGTGTCGATCCGCAGCGAACTCTCTCTCTCTTTTTTTTTTTTTTCTCTCTCTCTTCTCCCTTTTATGTTTCTCTGTGATTTCTGCCCATCATCCGCATTCACTATTGAATTAATGATGAAAAAAAAAAAAAAAAGACACTCCTCGCCCAGTTAAAAGGCCATCGGCAAACCACAGAGGGAAAAGGTGGAAACAAAGAAAAAAGGGAGAAAAAAAAAAACTTGGAAAACTCCACCCCTAAAAAGGCAGCGCTAAAGCCGTTGAGGACGACGTGAGGGCCCCGTGTAAAAGTCCACAGCCGGAGTGAGCCTCCACGCACTCTCTTTCTCTTTCTCACGCCAAGGAGACTCGACAACACCACTAACCCCACCATTCGCCGGCGAGGGTGCTTGCCGCACCGTTGAGAAGGCGTGAAGGGAGTCACCTTGCTTTGGATCCGTAAAAGCGGAGACGGCCGTGGGAAGTGGGAAGAGCTCATCGTACACTGTGGGTGCTGTGTAGGCACGCCGCACTGGGAAGTCACGGTAGGCCCAACGCTCTTCCTCCTTTTTTTCGTTCGAGTGGGCGTCAACAGCGAGAGGACTGTGGCTCTTCGGTCGAAGCCACGCAGGGGAGGAGCGGCGCACGATGCGCGACACGGTGGATGGGGAAGGCTGCAGGGTAGAGGGACGTCGAGGACTGCCAGCCTGACGCGGCAGCAGAGCAGAGGTGCGCAGCCTTGCATCGAAGAGCGTTTTGGGTGGTAAAGCAAAACTGTCGTCTGCTTTGGATCTGTGAGACGCGGAAGGGGGAGAACTTCTTTTAGCCGCAGAGGGCGTCACCGGCGTTCGCTCATCCGGTGCATCGTTGACCATCAACGATGCAAAAGAGAGCGCCATGTAGGAGGCCTGCATCCACATAACGGCAGCCCACAGCGTGTCCACCACTGGACGCTGCACACAGGCGAAGAGCTCCACGCTGTCGGTGAGAGCGGACCATAGCGTGTAGAGCGAGGTGCTGGTCACCAGCCTGCGCCAGTGCGACGGGCCGCCAGGGGTGAACATTAGCAGCGGAAGAGTGTCTGGCGGCAGCTGTAACAGCACATCTAGCGATACAGGTAAGGAAGAAGAGGCGGTGTTATGTGTGGCGTACGCGTAGGCGTCCTGCACGCTGTGCAGAGCATCACGCAGCAGTGTCAAGATGGACAAGACGTGCTGCTGGCGAGAGGTGGCGGCCAGAAAAGGTCTATCGCTGAGGTGAGTAGTGGCGTCCCAGTCGTTCCCATCGTCGTAGGGGTGTCGTTGACGTTGCTTTTGTGATGTCGGCCCCAACTCGGAGAGCGTCTGATGAGACGTCACCAACTGATCAAGGAGGGATAGACATGTGTCTAGGCTGACGCGAGGCGGGACAGACGACGACGAGTCATCCGCGCTTTTGTCAGCCTCCGTTGCCGTGCAAGAAGACCTGCTCGGCTGCGCAGAGGGAAAAGACGGTCGTGCCAATTTCGATAAAGCGTGCTCGATGTCACGCAGCTTCTGCATCAGTACGTCTTTTTCGGTGCTTTTCTTTATGCATGGCGGTGCTACCTCGCTCGCGGTGTCGCTGCGTGTATCCGCCCCCTCCACCGCCGTGGCGAGTTGCTCCAACGGTGAGGCAAAGGACACCCCGTGGCGTATCGACTCACCACGCACATCAGCCACTGCTACTGCAGGAAGAGCGCGCAGCTGTGGGGACGACTGCTCGACGGATCTACTTGTCGGAGATGCGATTTGGGTCGACAGAGACGCGGTCGTGAGCGTCACGCGTGCCAATGCAGAGCAGTAAAACGCACGCATTACCTCGTGTCGGTCGTCTGTCTCGCACAGGCACACGGCCTGACGCGCCACCTCTTCCTCCATGACAACGGTCCAACAAAGAAGAAGTAAATCCCTTTGAAACATGGAAGACTGCAAGAGAAACGCCAGGTGCGTGTCCGCGGCAGCGACGACACCGCTCGCTGCCGCGCTGCTACCTTGACTCATCACGGTGGAAATGAATGAGAGTAAATGATATCACATAGAGAAGAAGAGGCTTTGTCTTTTAGCAGCACATGCAAAAATACAGCGTTTTTCGGCAGCACTCTTTTTTACTTATTTACTTTCTTTTTTGCTGGGTTGCTTCTATTCGCGCCCGATTGGGTTCAGCTCGCAGGCATCCAACATACGAAGACAAAGAAAAGAAGAGGAGTTGAAAGACAAGAAAAGCAGATTAGGTGGTCGTACGTGGACACCGCGATTCGGAAGGCACTAAAAGCAGCAGCGAAGAAGAAGGGGGTGAAGTGGGATGGGGAAAAAAAGGCAGTCACCGTCTTCTTTATCAGTTCTTCTGCGCACACGTGTGTGCGCATGACTGAAGACTGCAAGGCTCTTCGAGCGAGAGCTTTATCAGTGTTTTCCTTTTGTAACAGAACACTCGACATCAAAAAAAAAAAAAAGAAAAAAAAAGCCGACCGAGCCTCAGCAATGCTAAAGAATGAGTCATTCCGCGCAGTTTCTTAGTGATGAGATCAGACGACCGAGCTCACCACGAGGATGTTGTGGGGTGGAGGCCGAGCAAAGGGGTGAGGGGGGAGGAGGGAGAAAGCGGCGACCTCACGAGTGAATGCCAACAAAGCTGTTCTTTTCTTTTTTTTTTTTTTTTGCACTGCCGTATTCCCTTGTTTTCTCCTTTCCCTTCCTTCCTTTTGAATCACATCTGTTCTTTTTTTTTTTTTTTTCTTTCTTAAGTGACAAAATAATCAGACAAAAGTAACATCAAATACTCTTTTTTTTTTTTTTTAGGTGACCAAATGACGAAGAACAACAACAACAACAACAACAGCCAAAAAAAAAAAAAAAAAGAAGCAAAACTGCTTACTTTTCAGTTCGGAAATAAATAAATAAAAAAGAACACAAAAACGCGAAGTAAGGCAGCTTTTTTTTTTTTTTCTCTCCAACAACTACAAAAAAAAAGTTAAAAAAAACTGAAAAACAGCCGCACTGGAAAGGAATGAAAGGATGCAGTGTACAGAAAAGCACAAAATAATAATAGTAATAGTAGCGTTCATCACTAATCGAGTGAAGCTGATCCTCATAGCCTTTCCTTTTCGTATGTCTCTTTTCTTCCAGCATTTTCCTTTTTCTTTTATTTTGAGGTTCTCCTTCGCTTGCTCTCTCTCTCTCTCTCTCTGGTGTTTCTGACTCACGCTCGCGTACATGTGAAAGAAGAGAAAAGGCGTGTTGTGGGCCCAGACTGACAACAGTAACGACGAAAAAAAAAAAAAGCAACGAATGAAACAGGAAAAAAAAAAAGAAAAATGAGAGCGATACGAAGCTTCGGTAAAGAAAGAAAAACCAGGTAAAGAGACACACGTGCTTCCTAGAGAGAAAAAAGAAAAAGAAACAGATGATGACTTCAAAAAGTAGTTTCACACCTTTTGAAAATAAAGATAATGAATACGAGTACGTAGCAAAAAAAAAAAAAAGAAGAAGAAGAAAAAGTAATCATCGAGCAAGAGACACGCCATAAAACGAGGAATAACCAGAAAAAGAAAAAAGGAAGAAGAAGAAGAAGAAAAAAAAAAAAAGAGGACTAAAATAGCGTGGCTCATTGTTTTTTCTTGTAACTCAATTTCTCTTCATACCCTTCCATCCTTCATTTCTTGTTTTTCCTTGCATATGCGCAGACGAGCTCATCTGATGACGTACTCCTCTCGTTGGAAGAAAAAAAAAAAAAGAACATACTTGAAGATAAATCTGTGAATTACGAAAGTACCGCGTAGCGTCGAAGAATCGGAGAAAGCGGGTAGAAGAAGAAAAAAAAAAAGAAGAAAAGTAAAAGATCCACGCTGCTGCTAGCGTGCAAACCCTCATCGTTCTCTGTCTTCCAAATGTAAAAAAAAAAAAAAACGTAAAAAAAGGCCAAAAAAGGGGGGGAAACAGGGGCATTTCGCTTGAACGGAGCCGAAAAAAAAAAAAAAAAGAAGAGGGACTCAGAGAAGACAGGGGAAAAGTGTGGTCCCTGCTTTTTTTTCTTCTTGCCGTTTAGGTCCAGTGCCTCCTTACTTCTTCTTCTTGCCGGTGACCGGCTTGGCACCGACGCGCTTGCCCTCAATGTTGACCTTGTTGTCCAGACCCATTGTCTCCACCACGGCACCCCAGCCGACGGTGATCTTGCCCTCGCGGATGGTGAACTTCAGACCCTTCGAGACAGGCATCGGGTATGCCAGCGTCAGGATCAGCTCGCGGTTGTCGCCTGGCATGCAGACGAGCTTGCTTTCGAACTCCTTCAGCTCCGCCTCCTTCTTCTTTTCCTCCTCCGGGCCACGGCCGTACTTCTTGTTCAGCTCCTCACGCTGCTTCTCCGCCTCGGGGAAGCTCATGTCGGCCGTCACATCGGCGCAGTGGAAGAAGAGCTGCGGGCGGTAGTGTGGACTGAAGCCGGTGTGGCGACCGCCTTCATCCTTCGTCAGCACGTACACCTGCGCCTTCACCTTGTTGTACAAGTTCGTGCTGCCCGGGGCGGCCATCACCATACCACGCTCTACGTTGTCCTTCGACAGGCGCGTCGTGTCACCCGCGCCAACGATGCTGACGCCGACGGAGTCGCCTGGCATGCACTCGTCGAGCGTCTTGTGGTACATCTCGATTCCGGTCACCTTCACGGTAGCCTTCTTCGGGTTGAAGCCCGCCAGCTCGGCATCCGCGTTCACCTTCAGCACACCCTGGTCCACGCGTCCCGTCACGATGACGCTCTTCTTGTCCTTGCCAATCTCGTACACGTGCTCGATAGCCATTAGGAACGGTTTATCTGTGTTACGCGGCGGGTCTGGGATCCACTCATCGCACTTTTTCACCAGCTCCAGAATCTTCGCCTCGTACTTCGGGTCGCCCTCGAGAGCCTTCAGGGCGGAGCCGCGCACGATCGGCGTTTCCTCCGCCGGGAACTTGTACTTCTCCAGCTGCTCCCGCACCTCCATCTCCACCAGGTCGCACGTCTCCTCGTCCGTCATGTCGACCTTGTTGATGAAGCCCACCAGGGCAGGCAGGCCGATCTGCGAGCAAATCAGCAAGTGCTCGCGAGTCTGCGGCATCACGCCGTCCGTTGCTGCCACCACAAGGATGCCGCCGTCCATCTGCGCCGCACCCGTGATCATGTTCTTCACAAAGTCCATGTGGCCAGGGCAGTCAATGTGGCCGTAGTGGCGCTTTTCCGACTCGTACTCAACGTGTGTCGCGTTGATCGTGATCTTGCGGCTCTTCTCCTCGGGGGACTTGTCGATGGCGAAGTAGTCCATCGCCTTCGCCTTGCCAGACTTGGCAAGAACGGTGGTGATGGCCGACGTGAGCGTCGTCTTGCCATGATCGACGTGGCCGATGGTGCCGATGATGAGGTGAGGCTTGCTACGCACGAAGGCCTCTTTCGCCTTGGGAGCAAAACACTGCAGAGAGGAGCGAAACATCTTTTTTTGTTGCTTAACCTTCCGATTCAAAAAAAAAAAAAAAAAAGATGTATGTGAGTAAAAAGTGGAGAAACCGAAAAATGTGCTTGGTGCACGTACGTATATGTGTTTGTGTGTACGAAATGTGAGGGACTCAACTAAGTAATCGCAGCAGCAAAGAGAGAATAGAAAGAGACAAAACTAGTAGAGGAAATAAAACAACAACAATAACAACGCTCAGAGAAATATGACTACGTGTGTGTGCTGAAGGTCAGGGATAAAAGAAAAAAAAAAAAACAGAGTAGTGTCAAAGTAAGTGAAGAGCAGGTCATTTGGAAGAGTTCAAGCCTCACCCTCACTCATTTGTTGTCATCAAACATATGTTAGCTCCGAAATTGCTAGAAAGAGAATTTCACTTTTCCCTTTCTATTCTCCCATCCACCTCGAATGCAAGTGTCGCTTTTTCTTTTTTTTTTTTCAATCAATGAACCTATTAAAGCCCTTTTTTTTTGTTGTTGTAATAAAAAGGGTTGTATACAGGTTTAGATGTCTACTTTACATCGAATAGGTCAAAACGCAAAGCACAAATAACTAAAAAAGAGGGCGGCTTTTTCTTTTTCTCTTCTTTTCAAGCAACTTCATCTGCCGCTGCTGCTCTCTCTCTCTTTCCTGCGTCGTTCACTCGCTTGCGTTTTTACATGGCACACCAGTACACCGTTACCACGGCGTAGAGGTGAGCCGAAAGGTCGTGCGAGTGGCTCAGCCACCCATCCGTGGGGGCGTAGTAGCAGCTGGAGCACACGTGCAGGCCCGCCCCACACTTCCGCATCACCATCGTGTGCACCACGAACTTAAACGGCTTCCCTAGTCCCACCAGCCGCTCCATAATGCCGTCGCAGATCCGTGCGATCCACATCTCCGACTTGACGTGATCGTAATGCTGCCCCACGTCTTCGCCAGCCTCTTCCTCCTCCTCCTCTTCACGTCCCTGTGGTGGCGAAGCAGCCGCCGGTGCGGCAGCACCACCAGCATTGAAGCCCGCTTTGTTCGCAGCACCCCGGGAGGCGGGCGGGTTGGCGGCGACACTCAACGTGTCTAGGCCGGCCACATCGGCCGCACCGCCGGCGTCGTCGTCGAAGTAGGGGCTAAGCACTTGCAGGATGATGTTCTTCACATCGTTGGCCGCCACCGTGTCCAGCTCCGCCGCGTCCTCCTCCTCGTCCTCCTCCTCACGGTGGTCGTCCATGTTATGCGGAGAAATGCCGTTTTGGTCCTCTGCTGTACCCGTGGTGCCCTCCACCGCACCCGGCGTGCTACCTGCGCCGTCCGCATCGGCCGATTTTGCCTTCTCTCCTCCTGCGGCGGCGGCGGTGTCGCCTTTAGTTGACGTTGTCTCTGCTGCCGCCTGTTCACCGCTCTTCAAACTGCCTGCGAGGCCAGCGGCATCTCCGCTCCGTGCAGAAAGGGATAACTGTGCGTTGTTGCTGGGTGAGGCTGAGCTGTTTCCATTGTTGTTGACGAGGGTGGAGTTCTCAGAGACGGGTGCGGCGGACGCTATAGCTGGATCCCCTGTTTTCTGATCCGACATAACTAACAGAGATAGAGAAAAAAAAAGTCAACAATAAACAATTCCTTTTCCTTATTATTATTATTATTATTGTTTTTTTGTTGTTTTTATTTTCATTGTTATTATTATTATTATTAAAGAAGGTTGAAGAGCCAAAGAGCAGACGACAATTGGCAAGCAGGCAACAGTGATGGCATCTTTTCACGATACCGCATCTTTCGCGTGGCAGCGCGGCCACGATCTCACGCTAAACGACGAGTTTTGCAGTGTGTGCTCTAAAAAAAAAAAAAAACAGTCAAAGAAAAAAAAAAAAAAGGCTGCTGAATAATAACAAGAGATAAGAGAGCACCTTTTTTTTTCCCTTTCGAAGACAACTTTGCGAGCATCTGCACAGCAGTTTACTTTTTTTTTTGTGTTTTCCCTCTTTTTTGTTCTGTTAGATCGTTAGACGAGGTTGCGGAAGCGCATGATTTCGCGCGTGTCCAGACCCAGCTCCGCCTCGCACCACGCCGGCTGCTTCGACAGCACCGTCGCCAAAAACTCACGCAGGCGCACGTCACTGCCGCAGAGCTGTACAGACTGCGATTGACGCTCCACCACCGTCAGCAGCCGCCATCGACAGAGCAGGCGGATGGAGCAGCGGATGGCCTCGCGGTCGAGCGACGCCGCGGCGCGGGTGCCGAGCGACGACGACACATCCTCGATCAAGTCCGCCACGGTGCGCTGACGAACACCGGCGGAGTAGTGGAGGTGCATGTAGAACAGCACGAGCATCACTTCTCGGCTGCCGTAGCCCATGCCGACCAGCTGACCCTCCGCGAAGAGGTCAAAGAGGTGCGGGGGCAGAAGGGAGAGAGGCGGGAGGTCGAGAGCGGCACCGTTCCGGTGGAACACCGCGGCAGCCGCATCCGGCGGTGGAGGGGACGATGACGCGTCTTGCGTGCCATCCTGCGCGGCCGCCTTCAAGGTCGTTGGCGAAGACAGAGAATAGGGAGGCTGCACAGCAGTAGCTGCAGCAGCGGTGGACGACAGCCTCCAGTCCTCTGTCACGCCGCCGACTCTCGTGGTCGCACTGGCGGGAGTGGATGACTTCGAAGGCGCAAGCGCACGCGCGGATTCGCGCCAGCGCGTCAGGATTTTGGCCGGCAGCCCAGGCGGACAAGTCGCGTGATCTACCTTCGCCGCGTCCGTCACACCGCCGCCCTCCTCTTCAGCCGGCGGAGGAATCGCCTCATGCTGCAGGCGGGCACGCATCCACTGCAGCAGCACCCGTCGCCCTCTCGCACCCATCAAGTCCACCTCGCCACTGGCCGTCTTGCACAGCGCACTCGTCAACGCGGTCAGCACCGTGGCGCTGGTGCCGCTCTCCAGTTCTATGGCCGCCCCGAGCGACGTCACATGCGGAACCAGGGATGACGACGCCTCCGAATCAACATGGTGCTCCGCCACTGAAGACGTTGCAATGGTCGCCAGCCGCAGCTGTCGCAGCAGCTCCTCACACATCACACACTGTGCCTCCAGTGCAAGGTTTGGCTGGCGATGCAGCGCCGCCACCGTCCACGAGCGCGGTGCTACGAAGCTTGCAGAGGACGTCGTGGGCTGCTGCTGTGAGGAGGAAGCCACAGTGGCTTGCGAAGTAAGAAGAGGGCTGCCGGGCCACCACTCTGACGCGGTCAAAGACCCGAGAGCGGCCGCTCCACCACCACCACTTGTGCCGCCGTCAACGAAAAACCTGTGAGTCGCCGCGGTCGTTGTCGTCGTCCCTGCGGGATCAGCGTCTAAAAAGCCCAGAAAGTGCCGACGCTGCGCACGCGCGTCACGCAGGCCGGCCTCCACGGCGTGCAGTCGCGCCTCGAAGCCCGCCATCTCGTCCTGCACTTCCTTCATCGCCTTCTCCTGCGCTTTTCGCGCCACACCGCGACGTGGCAGGCCCTCGCGCAAGCGGCGCAGTCGTGTGGCACCGTCACGCAGCGATGCCAGCACGTCACTTCGCTCCTTGCCCAATTCACGCAGGCGCAGCTGAAATGACGCGTCCTGCGCCGCGACGTGCAGCGTCGCCGCCAGCAGCACCGCCAGCGACCACGGCAGCAGCGGCACATAACGTGTCTCACACGTGAGTCGACTCGACAGCCGCTTCTCCAGCTGCCGAATGTCCGGCGCGGCAGACGCCAGCACCAGCGAGAGACCACCACCACCACCACTGTTGCCGCTGCCGTCGCTGTCGTGCATGAGGCCCGACAAGACGTAGAGCAACTGATCGCACCGGATGCCGAAGACGTCGACGTCGCGTATGCACACCACGATGTTGCAACCTTGACTCTTGAGAAGCAGCAGCGCTCGCTGGAGGTGAGGGAGGGCACTGGCAGCCCCGCCGGTGAGGTAGGTCGTGGTAGACGTCACCATCATCTCCGTGTTGCCCAGATCGTCGTCGGCGCCACCACCGTCCACATCGCCGTCGCTGCCGATGCGTTCGTCGTCCTCTGAGTTCGAAGCGTAGTCGGGTGACAAGGAGGCCTCGGCGCGGCGGCGGCGGGGGAGGCCACCACGTCGAGCTCCAGCAGGTGCAGCCAGCTTCCGCGAAGCTCGTGACTGCGCGGCGGCGCCTCTAGCGCCCGATGCTCGACCACGCGCCTCCGCGCTCTCTTTTCGGGCAGCGTCGGAAGAAGGAGGGAGAGCAGGTGCCGTCGCAGCCTCCTGCATCCGCCGCTCGAAATGGAAGAGCTGGCCAAAGCCAAACGACCCGGTCCGCAGCAGGTAGTGCGCCTCGCGCAGCTGCGTTGACTGCGGGCTCTGCAAAAACGAAAACAGCTGCTGCGCAATAACGCCCAGCGCCGCCTCATCGTCGCGTAGCAGCCGGCCGTGTAGCTCCATCACGAACGTGTTCGGCGTGCGTCGCACCTCCTGTGCGAGGAGTCGCATAATTCGGTGCTTCCCGCTCCCACGCGGTCCCCACAGCACCTGGCAGGAGCGGTGCCCAAGGGTGCAGGAGGCGGCGATGGTGGCGCGAACGGTACGATACGCCTGCTCCTGGCGATTCAACATCGCATCCACGTCTCTCGACGCGTGAGCGAGGCTTTCACTCGACGCACCGGCCGTCTTGCCTACCTCAGGGTCGGCCGCAGCGGACAGGGCCGCTTCGCCAAGCGCGGCGACATGTAGAAATGCAGGACTGGTTGACGTCGTCAACTTCGCCAACAGCTGACAGCAGCTCCGCACAAAGCCGTAGTGCAGCTGCGCGAGAAAGGTGGAGAAGACCGTCGCATCACTCGTGTTCCACGGCGTGCGGGGCACGGAAGATGGAAGAGGAAGGTATCGTCGCAGCAGTGAAGGGGGCGGGCCTGAACTTTGGTTTGTGTCTGCTGCGCTAACCACTTCCTTGCCCTCCGCATCCTTGACCCCCGTGTTGCCCTTGTCAACATTCGCAGAGGTGGCGGGCGCAGGACCTTTGGTGCTTACATCTGCAACAGCTGATTGGACCATTGTGGCCGTGGCCAGCTTCTCCGTTCGTTCTGCCGTACGTGGTGGTTCCGGCGAAGGGATCGCTGCTACGGAACGCGGCCGCTTCGCTGCCCCACCGCCGCTTTCTTTCGTTTCCTCTGAAGCACGCTCCCGTGTCTTCTTTTGAATTTTGCTTGTCCGCGTACGCGCCTTCGCGTTGCCGAGCTGCGCTGCTGTCTTTCGACGAGATGACGAAGACACCTGCCTTTCCTTGCTCGCGGCCTTGGCGTTTTTCGGTGCTTTCAGAGACGAGGAAGTGGCCGCGGCCCGCTTGCGTTTTGGTGGCATTTTTTGATGTTGTTGTCCACAAACGTCTGGTGGAAAGAACTATGACGAACTCAAGAAGAGAAACACGTCAGAAGTGATAAAAGCGCAATCAAACTCACTTATGTGCGTCTTCTATGGCTGATGTAATTGATCTTCTATAGGGCAGCTTAGCAAAACAATGAAAATACAACAATAGTAGCAGAAAAAGACGTTCTGTGCACGCAAAAACAGAGAAAATCAATGCAAAACCCTCTCTGTCCTACGAGGGCACTAAACACTTGACGAACAAATGAAACCAAACACACACACACACACACATACAAAAAAAAAAAAAAGAGGAAGACGCAGCGGATGAAGGCCAGAAGAGTCTTTGCAGGATATTTGGATCAACATATAGGCATCCAACTGAGGTCCGTACGCACAGCAGCATCCAACGTAGCGATCGTGTTTATAAAAAACAACATGCCAAACCACAACAACAACAACAACAAAAAAAAAACAGTCACATAACTGCAACAGCACTCTGTTCCTTTGGGATGTACGAACAGCAACAGTCTCCACCGACCTCTTCATTTTCTATGTCAAAACAGCAAAAGAAAAACGCCATTGTAAAGCGCACACAGGAAAAAAACAGCGACGGAAGTCACAGAGGTGCCGTCAGGACGGCGTCGCGCTTGGCGTAGGGCGGTGGCGGTGGCGGTGGCGCAGGGACAGGAGTCTCAACATTTGTACACATTCGAAATGTCCGCATTGGTGCAAGTCGGTCCGCTCGTCGTAAGAAAGTGTTTTCATCATAGCGCTCCTCGCAGGTGCCGGCAGGTAGGTGGTGGGCAGTGGGCGGTGCGTCGCGGGTGGGTAGTCGGTCAGGCAAGTAGCGCCCGGGGCGCATCTCCACACATGCACATGCACTCGCCACAACGCACATCACGTCGCCACCACACGGCCACACACACCACACACACCACGCACACCACGCACACCACACACCACACACTACACACTACGCATGCACACGTGCCGGTCCCAGAGACGCGCAGCTGCGGGGCACGGCCACGAGGGAAAGCGAAACAGCGATGACAAAGGGGGAGAGAAGAAGAAGAGAGAAGGCGGTCAGAGAGGAGCGTGGGACGACGTCCCACCTCGAGTTGTGTTGTGTCAGTCACGTGGCGTCAGTCGCGCACTACAACTGTGTGACATCACGCTGCGCCCTCTCGCGCTCTCGCATGCGCGAAGCGTCCACTCTCGCCCTCCCCAGCTCTCGCGCGGCGGGCTCTCGCTCTGCTGCTGTTGCTGCGACGTCAGCCATAAATGTGCGGATTATCATCGGTACGGGGGTTCAGTGCACAGTGCTCTGATTGGGATCCGTTGAATGTCTCTCATCCTGCACAGCAGAAGCAGCGGCGCGCTCATGCACCCACACCAGCTGGTGCGCGGGCGTAGCACGCCATTCTCGGAGAGCTATCACCCGCGGCGTCTCACTAGGAAGAGTTGCAGCGGCTACGGGTCTCCTCACACGGCCACACACACGCAGCCAAACAGACACACGGCGCTCAGACGAGCGCAGTTTCTCCATCTCCTGAAATCGAGGTGCGCCGATGGAGCAGCGTCGCATCCCGTTAGACAGAGACGTCTCACAGATCGTTGCGCTGCGCTGCGGTGTGGCACCGCGCGGTGGCACACCCGCACGGGCACGGAGCGGCAGCGACGGAAGTCACAGAGGTGCCGTCAGGACGGCGTCGCGCTTGGCGTAGGGCGGTGGCGGTGGCGGTGGCGCAGGGACAGGAGGCTCAACATTTGTACACATTCGAAATGTCCGCATTGGTGCAAGTCGGTCCGCTCGTCGTAAGAAAGTGTTTTCATCATAGCGCTCCTCGCAGGTGCCGGCAGGTAGGTGGTGGGCAGTGGGCGGTGCGTCGCGGGTGGGTAGTCGGTCAGGCAAGTAGCGCCCGGGGCGCATCTCCACACATGCACATGTACTCGCCACAACGCACATCACGTCGCCACCACACGGCCACACACACCACACACACCACGCACACCACGCACACCACACACCACACACTACACACTACGCATGCACACGTGCCGGTCCCAGAGACGCGCAGCTGCGGGGCACGGCCACGAGGGAAAGCGAAACAGCGATGACAAAGGGGGAGAGAAGAAGAAGAGAGAAGGCGGTCAGAGAGGAGCGTGGGACGACGTCCCACCTCGAGTTGTGTTGTGTCAGTCACGTGGCGTCAGTCGCGCACTACAACTGTGTGACATCACGCTGCGCCCTCTCGCGCTCTCGCATGCGCGAAGCGTCCACTCTCGCCCTCCCCAGCTCTCGCGCGGCGGGCTCTCGCTCTGCTGCTGTTGCTGCGACGTCAGCCATAAATGTGCGGATTATCATCGGTACGGGGGTTCAGTGCACAGTGCTCTGATTGGGATCCGTTGAATGTCTCTCATCCTGCACAGCAGAAGCAGCGGCGCGCTCATGCACCCACACCAGCTGGTGCGCGGGCGTAGCACGCCATTCTCGGAGAGCTATCACCCGCGGCGTCTCACTAGGAAGAGTTGCAGCGGCTACGGGTCTCCTCACACGGCCACACACACGCAGCCAAACAGACACACGGCGCTCAGACGAGCGCAGTTTCTCCATCTCCTGAAATCGAGGTGCGCCGATGGAGCAGCGTCGCATCCCGTTAGACAGAGACGTCTCACAGATCGTTGCGCTGCGCTGCGGTGTGGCACCGCGCGGTGGCACACCCGCACGGGCACGGAGCGGCAGCGACGGAAGTCACAGAGGTGCCGTCAGGACGGCGTCGCGCTTGGCGTAGGGCGGTGGCGGTGGCGGTGGCGCAGGGACAGGAGGCTCAACATTTGTACACATTCGAAATGTCCGCATTGGTGCAAGTCGGTCCGCTCGTCGTAAGAAAGTGTTTTCATCATAGCGCTCCTCGCAGGTGCCGGCAGGTAGGTGGTGGGCAGTGGGCGGTGCGTCGCGGGTGGGTAGTCGGTCAGGCAAGTAGCGCCCGGGGCGCATCTCCACACATGCACATGTACTCGCCACAACGCACATCACGTCGCCACCACACGGCCACACACACCACACACACCACGCACACCACACACCACACACCACACACTACACACTACGCATGCACACGTGCCGGTCCCAGAGACGCGCAGCTGCGGGGCACGGCCACGAGGGAAAGCGAAACAGCGATGACAAAGGGGGAGAGAAGAAGAAGAGAGAAGGCGGTCAGAGAGGAGCGTGGGACGACGTCCCACCTCGAGTTGTGTTGTGTCAGTCACGTGGCGTCAGTCGCGCACTACAACTGTGTGACATCACGCTGCGCCCTCTCGCGCTCTCGCATGCGCGAAGCGTCCACTCTCGCCCTCCCCAGCTCTCGCGCGGCGGGCTCTCGCTCTGCTGCTGTTGCTGCGACGTCAGCCATAAATGTGCGGATTATCATCGGTACGGGGGTTCAGTGCACAGTGCTCTGATTGGGATCCGTTGAATGTCTCTCATCCTGCACAGCAGAAGCAGCGGCGCGCTCATGCACCCACACCAGCTGGTGCGCGGGCGTAGCACGCCATTCTCGGAGAGCTATCACCCGCGGCGTCTCACTAGGAAGAGTTGCAGCGGCTACGGGTCTCCTCACACGGCCACACACACGCAGCCAAACAGACACACGGCGCTCAGACGAGCGCAGTTTCTCCATCTCCTGAAATCGAGGTGCGCCGATGGAGCAGCGTCGCATCCCGTTAGACAGAGACGTCTCACAGATCGTTGCGCTGCGCTGCGGTGTGGCACCGCGCGGTGGCACACCCGCACGGGCACGGAGCGGCAGCGACGGAAGTCACAGAGGTGCCGTCAGGACGGCGTCGCGCTTGGCGTAGGGCGGTGGCGGTGGCGGTGGCGCAGGGACAGGAGGCTCAACATTTGTACACATTCGAAATGTCCGCATTGGTGCAAGTCGGTCCGCTCGTCGTAAGAAAGTGTTTTCATCATAGCGCTCCTCGCAGGTGCCGGCAGGTAGGTGGTGGGCAGTGGGCGGTGCGTCGCGGGTGGGTAGTCGGTCAGGCAAGTAGCGCCCGGGGCGCATCTCCACACATGCACATGTACTCGCCACAACGCACATCACGTCGCCACCACACGGCCACACACACCACACACACCACGCACACCACACACCACACACCACACACTACACACTACGCATGCACACGTGCCGGTCCCAGAGACGCGCAGCTGCGGGGCACGGCCACGAGGGAAAGCGAAACAGCGATGACAAAGGGGGAGAGAAGAAGAAGAGAGAAGGCGGTCAGAGAGGAGCGTGGGACGACGTCCCACCTCGAGTTGTGTTGTGTCAGTCACGTGGCGTCAGTCGCGCACTACAACTGTGTGACATCACGCTGCGCCCTCTCGCGCTCTCGCATGCGCGAAGCGTCCACTCTCGCCCTCCCCAGCTCTCGCGCGGCGGGCTCTCGCTCTGCTGCTGTTGCTGCGACGTCAGCCATAAATGTGCGGATTATCATCGGTACGGGGGTTCAGTGCACAGTGCTCTGATTGGGATCCGTTGAATGTCTCTCATCCTGCACAGCAGAAGCAGCGGCGCGCTCATGCACCCACACCAGCTGGTGCGCGGGCGTAGCACGCCATTCTCGGAGAGCTATCACCCGCGGCGTCTCACTAGGAAGAGTTGCAGCGGCTACGGGTCTCCTCACACGGCCACACACACGCAGCCAAACAGACACACGGCGCTCAGACGAGCGCAGTTTCTCCATCTCCTGAAATCGAGGTGCGCCGATGGAGCAGCGTCGCATCCCGTTAGACAGAGACGTCTCACAGATCGTTGCGCTGCGCTGCGGTGTGGCACCGCGCGGTGGCACACCCGCACGGGCACGGAGCGGCAGCGACGGAAGTCACAGAGGTGCCGTCAGGACGGCGTCGCGCTTGGCGTAGGGCGGTGGCGGTGGCGGTGGCGCAGGGACAGGAGGCTCAACATTTGTACACATTCGAAATGTCCGCATTGGTGCAAGTCGGTCCGCTCGTCGTAAGAAAGTGTTTTCATCATAGCGCTCCTCGCAGGTGCCGGCAGGTAGGTGGTGGGCAGTGGGCGGTGCGTCGCGGGTGGGTAGTCGGTCAGGCAAGTAGCGCCCGGGGCGCATCTCCACACATGCACATGTACTCGCCACAACGCACATCACGTCGCCACCACACGGCCACACACACCACACACACCACGCACACCACGCACACCACACACCACACACTACACACTACGCATGCACACGTGCCGGTCCCAGAGACGCGCAGCTGCGGGGCACGGCCACGAGGGAAAGCGAAACAGCGATGACAAAGGGGGAGAGAAGAAGAAGAGAGAAGGCGGTCAGAGAGGAGCGTGGGACGACGTCCCACCTCGAGTTGTGTTGTGTCAGTCACGTGGCGTCAGTCGCGCACTACAACTGTGTGACATCACGCTGCGCCCTCTCGCGCTCTCGCATGCGCGAAGCGTCCACTCTCGCCCTCCCCAGCTCTCGCGCGGCGGGCTCTCGCTCTGCTGCTGTTGCTGCGACGTCAGCCATAAATGTGCGGATTATCATCGGTACGGGGGTTCAGTGCACAGTGCTCTGATTGGGATCCGTTGAATGTCTCTCATCCTGCACAGCAGAAGCAGCGGCGCGCTCATGCACCCACACCAGCTGGTGCGCGGGCGTAGCACGCCATTCTCGGAGAGCTATCACCCGCGGCGTCTCACTAGGAAGAGTTGCAGCGGCTACGGGTCTCCTCACACGGCCACACACACGCAGCCAAACAGACACACGGCGCTCAGACGAGCGCAGTTTCTCCATCTCCTGAAATCGAGGTGCGCCGATGGAGCAGCGTCGCATCCCGTTAGACAGAGACGTCTCACAGATCGTTGCGCTGCGCTGCGGTGTGGCACCGCGCGGTGGCACACCCGCACGGGCACGGAGCGGCAGCGACGGAAGTCACAGAGGTGCCGTCAGGACGGCGTCGCGCTTGGCGTAGGGCGGTGGCGGTGGCGGTGGCGCAGGGACAGGAGGCTCAACATTTGTACACATTCGAAATGTCCGCATTGGTGCAAGTCGGTCCGCTCGTCGTAAGAAAGTGTTTTCATCATAGCGCTCCTCGCAGGTGCCGGCAGGTAGGTGGTGGGCAGTGGGCGGTGCGTCGCGGGTGGGTAGTCGGTCAGGCAAGTAGCGCCCGGGGCGCATCTCCACACATGCACATGTACTCGCCACAACGCACATCACGTCGCCACCACACGGCCACACACACCACACACACCACGCACACCACGCACACCACACACCACACACTACACACTACGCATGCACACGTGCCGGTCCCAGAGACGCGCAGCTGCGGGGCACGGCCACGAGGGAAAGCGAAACAGCGATGACAAAGGGGGAGAGAAGAAGAAGAGAGAAGGCGGTCAGAGAGGAGCGTGGGACGACGTCCCACCTCGAGTTGTGTTGTGTCAGTCACGTGGCGTCAGTCGCGCACTACAACTGTGTGACATCACGCTGCGCCCTCTCGCGCTCTCGCATGCGCGAAGCGTCCACTCTCGCCCTCCCCAGCTCTCGCGCGGCGGGCTCTCGCTCTGCTGCTGTTGCTGCGACGTCAGCCATAAATGTGCGGATTATCATCGGTACGGGGGTTCAGTGCACAGTGCTCTGATTGGGATCCGTTGAATGTCTCTCATCCTGCACAGCAGAAGCAGCGGCGCGCTCATGCACCCACACCAGCTGGTGCGCGGGCGTAGCACGCCATTCTCGGAGAGCTATCACCCGCGGCGTCTCACTAGGAAGAGTTGCAGCGGCTACGGGTCTCCTCACACGGCCACACACACGCAGCCAAACAGACACACGGCGCTCAGACGAGCGCAGTTTCTCCATCTCCTGAAATCGAGGTGCGCCGATGGAGCAGCGTCGCATCCCGTTAGACAGAGACGTCTCACAGATCGTTGCGCTGCGCTGCGGTGTGGCACCGCGCGGTGGCACACCCGCACGGGCACGGAGCGGCAGCGACGGAAGTCACAGAGGTGCCGTCAGGACGGCGTCGCGCTTGGCGTAGGGCGGTGGCGGTGGCGGTGGCGCAGGGACAGGAGGCTCAACATTTGTACACATTCGAAATGTCCGCATTGGTGCAAGTCGGTCCGCTCGTCGTAAGAAAGTGTTTTCATCATAGCGCTCCTCGCAGGTGCCGGCAGGTAGGTGGTGGGCAGTGGGCGGTGCGTCGCGGGTGGGTAGTCGGTCAGGCAAGTAGCGCCCGGGGCGCATCTCCACACATGCACATGTACTCGCCACAACGCACATCACGTCGCCACCACACGGCCACACACACCACACACACCACGCACACCACGCACACCACACACCACACACTACACACTACGCATGCACACGTGCCGGTCCCAGAGACGCGCAGCTGCGGGGCACGGCCACGAGGGAAAGCGAAACAGCGATGACAAAGGGGGAGAGAAGAAGAAGAGAGAAGGCGGTCAGAGAGGAGCGTGGGACGACGTCCCACCTCGAGTTGTGTTGTGTCAGTCACGTGGCGTCAGTCGCGCACTACAACTGTGTGACATCACGCTGCGCCCTCTCGCGCTCTCGCATGCGCGAAGCGTCCACTCTCGCCCTCCCCAGCTCTCGCGCGGCGGGCTCTCGCTCTGCTGCTGTTGCTGCGACGTCAGCCATAAATGTGCGGATTATCATCGGTACGGGGGTTCAGTGCACAGTGCTCTGATTGGGATCCGTTGAATGTCTCTCATCCTGCACAGCAGAAGCAGCGGCGCGCTCATGCACCCACACCAGCTGGTGCGCGGGCGTAGCACGCCATTCTCGGAGAGCTATCACCCGCGGCGTCTCACTAGGAAGAGTTGCAGCGGCTACGGGTCTCCTCACACGGCCACACACACGCAGCCAAACAGACACACGGCGCTCAGACGAGCGCAGTTTCTCCATCTCCTGAAATCGAGGTGCGCCGATGGAGCAGCGTCGCATCCCGTTAGACAGAGACGTCTCACAGATCGTTGCGCTGCGCTGCGGTGTGGCACCGCGCGGTGGCACACCCGCACGGGCACGGAGCGGCAGCGACGGAAGTCACAGAGGTGCCGTCAGGACGGCGTCGCGCTTGGCGTAGGGCGGTGGCGGTGGCGGTGGCGCAGGGACAGGAGGCTCAACATTTGTACACATTCGAAATGTCCGCATTGGTGCAAGTCGGTCCGCTCGTCGTAAGAAAGTGTTTTCATCATAGCGCTCCTCGCAGGTGCCGGCAGGTAGGTGGTGGGCAGTGGGCGGTGCGTCGCGGGTGGGTAGTCGGTCAGGCAAGTAGCGCCCGGGGCGCATCTCCACACATGCACATGTACTCGCCACAACGCACATCACGTCGCCACCACACGGCCACACACACCACACACACCACGCACACCACACACCACACACCATACACTACACACTACGCATGCACACGTGCCGGTCCCAGAGACGCGCAGCTGCGGGGCACGGCCACGAGGGAAAGCGAAACAGCGATGACAAAGGGGGAGAGAAGAAGAAGAGAGAAGGCGGTCAGAGAGGAGCGTGGGACGACGTCCCACCTCGAGTTGTGTTGTGTCAGTCACGTGGCGTCAGTCGCGCACTACAACTGTGTGACATCACGCTGCGCTCTCTTCTGCTTTCAGTCCCACGGTCTTTCGTGTTCCATGCAAAAAGGAATAATAGTCTTGTAGACATACTAAGTCGAGTCGACGGCGTCTAGGAAAACAGCCAATATATTTTCACCGTTCTCCATTTTGAGTGTCGGAAAGAAGAAAAAAAAAATGATGAACAGTCGTCTTTGAAGTTCGTTGCGCTGTATTGAATTAGACAGGGAGGGGAGAAGAAAAAACAAAAACTGGGGGTTTTCTGGTGTACTTCCACGGTTCGGGAAGGAACTGATGAGATGCAAGAAAACTCAGCTTTACTGCTCGCTGAAGTTCGAGGCGTCTTCACGATAAATGAGATTTGAGGCGTTCACGTACATCTCGTCGTAACGCAGCTGCAAAACGCTTAAGCCAAGGTCGTTGGCTTGCACCGTGTCCTCACCATCTGCGCTGCTGTCGTTGTCCAGCTGAGGATCGGGTGCATTCTGCAGGTCTTCGCATTCGCTACTGCGCCTTGGCCGTCTTGCGGGACACAGGTGATACGTTGCAAGACGTGAGGGTTGTAGGAAAGGAAACGTTAGCCGTGGATCGCTCGCTGCTGTTGCGATTGGGGTGGTATTCAAGCACAAGTCTACTACGGAGGTGCTTTTACCTCTTGTTTTGCGGCTGTAGACTTCGGTGCTGGACGGCAATTGCAATTCCGGTGGAAGGTATCGCAGCCACGGTTGCCAAAGCCGCTGAAAGCGCTGCTCCTCATTCTGCACAAGCGTGCCGACGACATCCAGAGTTGGCGGAGCAGGACTGGGGAGTGCCGTCCTTGTCGTCGCTCGTGGAGCCTTCTCGCGAGTGGGATGTGACTGCGTTTCGTGGTCGCAAACTTGTTCGACGAATCCTGCGTGTTCGTCTTCGGCGTGCGCAACAGCAGCTTCTTCTCCCACTTCCTCGCTCTGTCGAAAAAGGGCGCCGCCGATGTCGCAGCTGCTGCGCATGTCCCTGACTCGCGATGTGGAGCTTTCTGTGTCCTCGACTGCCGGGACAAAGGCTGCAGTGCTGCTCACTGGTGCGGGCATTTGAAAGGTTGGCGGGGCCGTTCGCGCTGGCGACGGACTCCAGCGCGCAAGCTGGTGTTGCTGCTGGTGGTACTTTCCACGGCGCAGCGCCGGCAGGTATCCTTGGCGCTTTCTCTGTTCATGGGCTGCGACGATGGACTCGGCACGCTGCTTCCCCAGTGTCTTCACGGGCACTGGAGGTGAAGACTGGAAGCATATGTGAGGGGCTGTCAGCTCGCCATCTCTTTCTGCAATCGTAGGAGAGACCAGCGCTGTTGATGGTGCATCTTGCTGGACGAGCTGTGCCCGTGAAGGCGTATGGTAGAGTTCTGCAGAGGTGTAAAAAGAGTCATGGACACTGTCGTTGTGTACGCTTGTCGGCGCCACCTCCGCAGGCGCTGACGCGTCCCTCGTGCTCGCCATCGCACGAGTGCCGTCGTCGTCGTAGGTGTACACCTTCACTCCATGCGGCAGCTTCAAAGAGGCCGCCGGTGTCTGCTCACACCTATGTCCGTCTTTCACCCAGTACGTAGTGCCTGTGAGTGCTGCTTCCGCCTCTTCCGTGCTGTGCGAGGTGTTTAGAACGTCGACAGGGCTGTCATCGACTGTTGGCCTGGTGATAGTAGTGGTGGTGGTGGTGGAGGGAGATGAGGTGCCGAGAGCGGCCTGCAAAAACGTGTGATAGGCCCCTCGCGGCCATGTCGCAAGCAGGGCGGACGGGGCTGCTCTGTCGTTGTTTGTGCTTTCTGCGCAGCTGCAATGCGGCACCTCAGGCGCGCATGAACCCTGCCCGGTGGAGGAGGAAAGAGAAGTCGACCTTGCCCTCTGCAGATCGGCTATCAGGCACACCAGCCGATACACTACCTCCGACGGCGCCGGGTGACAGTAAGCAGTCACCACCGTCGCCGTGTCCCCTGCCACGCGATCTGCCGCAGCTGCTCCGCTCTCCACCGCTTCACGCGTCCCCTGCTCACCGAGGTCCACGCTTGCGCTGGTACTCGTTGCCCCTTCGTCCACCTCGTGACAATACCCATCCTCCTTCGCCTTCCCCTTCTTCGCGGCGTCCTCTCTCCATTCCATCGTGTTATCGCGGTAGTACGTGTCCAACAGCGGCCAAATGGCAGAGAAAGGGGAAGACAAAGACGCAGGTGACGCTGAAGATGCTGGGCGGGCGGCAACAGCAACTCGACGCAGTACTTCCAGCGCGGCTTTAACTTCAACGAAGTACAACACGTCTGCTTCTTCAGTCGCTCGTCTCGACGAGGTGTGGCTTGCGCCGGTGCGTGACGACGTCGGGGGAGTCGCCGTTGCCGCCATTGCCCGTACCTGCGCCAATGAAAACATGTAGTTCACTGTCGCGTCGCTGGCGTCTCCGCGAAAAGTGGACCAAAAAAGCTCCGGTGCTGCCGCGGATGTCCCCGACTTGACGGTCGGCTGTTTTTTCACCTTCGGTGGGATTGCGCGAAGGCGTAGCACACAGACGGTGGGCACAGCTGCGCCCTCTGCAGCTTTCGCGTCTTCAAGGGACGACGACGCGTTCGTGTCTGACGCGCAGGCTGCCGACGTCTTCGCGTTTCCTGCAGCTGCCGCCTCGTATGGCGCAGCTGGTACGTAGCCGTGTTGCGCGAGAAAGCCCAGGAGGTATGCCCCCTCCACCGCAGGCGACATCTTTTGAGCACCACACGACTCATCTGCGCCGTTTCCAGTGCCCATCACCTTCTCTTTTTCTGTCAATGCCCCATCCAGCACGGCTTCGTGGAACCACGACGGCGCATCGTGGAGGAAAAAGCCGCTGAACAACTCGCGCTGCGGCACGGCCACGCCGGCAAAGCACGAAGGCGGAGAAGCAGTAGACTGCACGTGTGAGGGAAGTGGTGCTGCCCCGTCTGTCAGCTGCGGTGTGCGGACACGATCGGCACTGGCGGGCAGCACAAACGACCGCATCGCAGCAGGTAGACGCCAGCGTGTGGTGGTTGAGCGGTGGTGGTGGTGCGGTGGGTGACCTTCTGTGTCTGGCGCTGCCCCTTGCACATCCTGCTCACGTTGCACCGGCACCCACCCCACACGCTGTGACCGCTGTGCGTAGCAGAGCGGTGATAGTCCCGTCTCTAAGAAAGCGGGCGACTGTGTCCGCAGCGAAGGTGGGTCAAGCAGGGCGCCGTCGTTTTCTTCGTCGTCGACACACGCATCGTCGACTGAAGCTGCTTCACGTGGTGACGCGGCAGCGTGAGAGCCCGCGTTGCGTGTCTGCCGCTGTGACGTGACTGAACTCGAGGGATCCTTCTCTGCCTTTGCCGTCTTCTTGTGCAGGAGTGATTGGTATAAGAGCAAGTCCAGCGGCATCCCGGTGAGCAGATTGTAGTTTGGCTGCCAATCGCCGTTGATCGGGAAAGCAGGAAAGGGTGCAGGCGGGGATGCCTGGCTGCGAGTCGTGGTGAGGGCAGCGCGGTGGTGCGACGACGAGGACGACGCCTGGTCGGCCTTCTGGGTAGAGAAAACAAGGGCCTGCGTGGCATGGCTGAGCCCCGTCACTAACCACGACTTGCGCACACGAAACATCCAGCTCAAACAGGCAGAAGTACGCTGCGGTGAACGGCACTGCGGAGGAGGAGGCAGACACGCCTCTCCTGTAAAACCAGATGGTGCGGATTCGTAAGCGCTCGCACCGGGGATGCCTGGTGCATTGTACAGCTCGTCTCCTGACTCCTGTCGGCTGTGTACTGGCGGAATCATGGATGCATTTCTTTCGGTTGTCCAGCGAGATGGCAGCCACGCACGCAGCGTGGCGACGGTTGTGGTGTCCGCAGGAGGTGCGAAGGCCCCTGACACCGGTCCCAAGTCGGTGCTGCTGTAGCTCTGGTGTAACGACTGTAACAGCTCCTCTTCCGCAGCTGCGAGCTGCGCATCTTCCTCCACCAACCAATCCTTCGAACCCCACACGAGATGCAGCTGCGACTCCGAAGTTGCCACTGTTCCACATTTCATTCCCTCTACGAGTTTCTTGTCCTCCACTGAGGGAGAAAATGCTGTCAGCCAGTTGGCCTTCACCACGGCACGCTGGAGGGCAAGCTGCAGCGCCGCGGTGCCTGAGGTGCGTGCGAGGGGGGTGCGTTCCGCGTGAGCTTCCACGGGCACCCGCCGCGTTGCCACAGCGACGTGCGATACCATCGCCGCCGCCAAACAAGACTGATCAGCAGGAAGTGCGTCCTCTGCCTGGCCGACTCTTTTTGGCAAGGGCACACTGCGACTTCGCACGTGCTCGTCTCCTGCGACGTACGGCTTTTCTGCCAGGAAGAGCAACGTCGGCACCCGCTGGCTCAGCTCCTGCATGGTGAAGGCTCGCAGCGAGGCACCAGTAACATCAGCGCAGACCTGCACGCTGTCGTGCGCAACATGTGACGACCACACAATGTGCGCTGCAGCCGCTGTTTTCTGCTGCGTCGTCGCTGCGAGCTCCTGCTGCCGTTGAAACCGCACCGCAGCGCTCGCTTCTGGGACGGGAGTGTGCAAGGGGGTGCCGCTCTGCGTATGCTGACAGTCGTCGGCGCCGCATGCGATGTGCTCCTCCCACCTCAGCGACTCTCCAACTGACAGGGAGACAGACGCGCGCGCACGTGAAACATGGCATGGCGCGCTTGCAGCATCGAAAAGCAGTGAAGAAGATAACGACGACGACGACGTCGCGGGGAAGCGACGTGTCGACCCAGAGTCGACTTGACAACGTTGCTCGCGCTCTCGCGGAGTGTGCGGATCTGCTGTGTGTTGCTCTGCGGGTTTTCTCTGGACGGGCTTCGTCGTTCTTCGCTCTGGCACGCACAAGAGGTTGACCATGACTTGGTAAAACCAGAGCGACGGAAGGAGATGGCCCATGCGAAAGCCGACGATCGTGGGCGCGGGTGGAAAAATGGCCTGCAGCGCCGCACGGATCGACCAGCCATCTGCGTATCTGCTCTGTTCTTCTGCTTCTGCCTCCGCCTTCAACGGTGCTTCGACAGCAGTGCTGTGCACGTCGCTGTTGCCATCACATGTGGGAGGGGTGTGCGGCTGCGAATGAGCATCGACGTCGCCGCGATGCCGAGGAGACGTGAAAGCTTGCGCGCCCTCTGGTGATAGTGGTGCCGCTGCTGCTTGCGAGGCGTCTAACGGGGAAGCAGCGGCACGGCCGCAGTTACAAAGACGACTTCGATGGCACGAAGTGCGCTCGGCTGCTGGGATACGGATATACCCTCTCTGAAGGAGACGCACGCAAGCAGGAGCTCGGAACATCGACAAAACGGAAGAGGAGGAAAAAAAAAAGTTGATATAGCTGATATGCACGATTCTTCTTGAGAGTTTTAGTTACGTCGCAATGCAGCAGAAAAGTGTGCAGCAAAGAAATGCTAAAGACATCGTTAAAAACAACAACAACAAAAAAAAGAAAAAGCAAACAGCGACGCCGATGCAGGCAACGCAAAAGGTGCTTAGGTCTGATCTGTGAAATTGTAAATAACGGCCCCTCCCGATTTAACAAGGGGCAACGCTTGCGCTTCGTGATGGAATACTACTGTGGAGTTATCTCTTCTCGTAAGTAAAGCTGCCGCATTGCGGATCAAGCGCCACTTTAGGTCAAGGGAGAAAAAGAGAGGCGTGTCACTTGAAGCAAGTAACGCCAAGAATAACAACAAAAATCAGCCTTGCTTGGATCGTCTTGACACAGCAAGTCAAGAAAGTTGAGAAGAAATAAGGAGAATGAGAATAAAGTAAACAAGGAAAGCGACAATGAGCTAAAAAAAAAAAAAAAACATGACTTCATCCAAGGACCTGTTTTTCTTTTCTCTGTTTCAGATTCCATATAATAATAATAATAATAATAATAATAAATAACTGCCCGCGACAGGTCCTTCGAGTGTCACTCGCCATGAGTCATGGAAAAGGTATGACCACCTCCTCTATCAAGTCGTTCAATAAGCACGGTCGGAGTTGACATGTTCTGCCCTGCAGGTGCTACATGCTTGTCAGACAAAAACACGCTAACGATGCGGGGCTCTCTGATAATGAGAAATAATCAAAACAACACTCTTTGTTTTGTCTTTTTCTCTCTGTTCACGTTTGTGCACAGTCGTGGAGAAACAAGATAACGGAAGCAAGCATGCATCAAGAAAGAGCCGTCAACTGTTATTGAATAAAGCTCCCGGCTGTGTGAACATCGAGAGAGAATGAAAGAAAAAAAAAAAAAGAAAACGGAAAAAGAGTCGCTAAAATGCCGAGAAATTGTAAAAAAAAAAAAAAACGGGGCACCGGCAAAGACCAAAATCACAAAAATAGGGAATCGACAAAAAAAAAAAAGATTGGAAAACGATTTATATTTATGAACATATATATATAATATATATATATATATATATATATATATATATATGTATATATGTATATAAAGGAACATCATTTAAAAAGGAAAAGGAATCTCATCCCCTGTCACGGCCCCCTTTTTGCTTTAGGGGAGACGAGTGAATGGTATTCGAAATAAGTGAAATCAAATGACACAGTCATCGCCTCAACGAAATTGAACAGATGAAAGAGTTCCACGACCTCTGCATTGCAGGACTAGCATATAAGCGGAGTTCTGCTGAGAGAGCGGGGGAGAGATGCGTGAAGGAAAAAAAAAAAAACACACACACAAAAAAAAAAAAAAGAGACTTCGTCTCAGTTTCCTTTTTTTTCTCTTTCTTAATCTGTGAATCACGTACGCGCACACAACACTGTTATACATATATATATATATATATATATATGTATAAAGAAAAAAAAAAAAAGCTATACAGTCTTTATCGATGGCTGGCTGTGTGACTCTCAAACTGTATCTCGTTTCCTTCCTTTTTTTTCTTCTTCTTCTTCTTCTTCTTCTTCTTCTCTTTTTTTTTTTTTCTTCCTTTCACCTTTATCGCAAGTCTTTGTCAACGTTTCGTGCACGCAACAACGAGACATGCAACTTACTAGCAGCGAGATATAAAACTCTCTCCTCTCCCCGTAAAAGGAGGTCATCTACATAATCAATATATATATATATATACAAAAAAAAAAAAAAAACAGAGAAGTGGAGTTTTTTTTTTTCTCTCAAATCGTGCTATTTTCGTTAAATGTCGGACGAAAAAAAAAAAAAAGTAAAGAGTAAAAGGAAGAAGAGGTCGATGGCGATCACAGAAAAGGGAGAAAAAAAAGAAAAAAAGAAGAGCAAAGACCAGAAAATCAAATAATGATAGAATCATCATTGTCCGGTTAAAAAAAAAAAAAAGAGTTGCACTGCTTTGTTTTGTTTTTATCCATTTTATGCTGTGAACTACTACGATCGAAGGAAAACAACGGAACAAACAAAAAACAAAGATGTGAAAGGTGAAAAAAAAAAAAAGAAGCAAAAAAAAAATGGGGAAAAAGAAGCATCAAATAATAATTAAAAAAAAAAAAACAACAGCACATCATACCAATGAGTATCGAAGAAACACCCGGCAGTAGAAAGGGGAAAAAGGGCTGAAAGCTCGTTCGATTTGCCTCATTTCACCTATTACGCCTTCCTGCTTCGACCTCACTTTCGATATGCGGTCTTTTTTTTTTTTTTCTCTTTTCGCCAGACGAATTGAATTGAGTGGCAATAATAATAATATGCTAATCAGGCGCACGTAGTATAACCCTTTTTTTTAAAATACTCCCTCATACTATATAAGGAAAGAAAAAAAAAAAGGGGCGCGAGTTGAATCATTACTAGGCGAATGCACACACAGCGAGAGAGAAGCGCGCCACATCAAAGAAGAAGAAAAAAAAAAAAAAACAGAAGAAGACCTCTTTGAGAAGCCAAACCCAACTTTTCTTTTTCTTTTTTTTTTTTGTTCGCACTGTTACTCTCAGACCGCTCATTCGACTTATTAGCCTCTCTACAGCGACGTGCTGAGGAACTTCTTGGCGAGTGCGTCCGTCGTGGTCGACTTTGGACGCTCCAGCGGGCGACCCTGCAGGCGGTCCCACACGGCACCCGACATCACACCCAGCTGGCGCGACAGGCCGAACAGCACTGTGTAGTAGTCCTGTTCCTTCAGGCCGTAGTGCTGCAGCAGCACGCCGGAGTGCGCGTCCACGTTAGGGAACGGGTTCTTCGTCTTGCCGTGCTCCGTCAGGATGCCAGGCATGATCTTGTAGATGGTGCTCACCAGCTTGAACAGGTCGTCCTCGAAGTGGTGGCGCAGGCAGAAATCGCGCTGGCACGTGTAACGCGGGTCCGTCTTGCGCAGCACTGCGTGACCGTAGCCCGGCACCACGTGGCCGGCCTTCAACAGCTCCCACGTGTACTTGGTCAGCGCCTTCTCCAGCGCCGCCTCGTCGTTCACGTTCACGCCGTCCGCCTTCACGCGGTCCTGCATGCTGAACAGGTACTTCAGCACCTCCTGATTCGCCAGCCCGTGCAGCGGACCTGCCAGCCCGTTAAGGCCGGCGCTGAAGGCCAGGTACGGGTCGCTCAGCGCCGACGCTACCAGCGTCGTCGTGTGCGCTGACACGTTACCGCCCTCATGGTCCACGTGGATGGACAGGTATAGCCGCATGCATTCCCAGAACTCCTGGTCCTTGAAGCCCAGCATGTTGGTGAAGTTCGCGGCCCAGTCCAGGTCGCTGTTGCTCGCCGCCGCCAACTCTGTCTGGCCCTTGGTCATACGGTTGTAGATCATGGCCGCGACGGCCGGCGTGCGCGCCATCATGTCCAGCGCGTCCTCAAACGCGTACTCCCAATACGTCTTCTTGTTCGACTTGCCTGTCGCGTACGCCTTCGCAAACTTCGAGTGCGTCTGCAGGGCTAGCACACCCGCGCTGAAGGCCGTCATCGGGTGCGCGTTGGACGGCAGCGCCGCGATCACCTTCTGCGCGGCCGCGATCGCCTCCGGGTCGGCGCGGTGGTGCAGCTCCGTGTTCAGCGCCTTCACCTGCTCCGCCGTCGGCACCTCACCCGTCATCAGCAGCCAGAACATGCCCTCCGGCAACGGCTCGTTGCCACCCGGCGCCTTCGGCAGCACCTTCTGGCACTCCGGAATCGTGCGACCACGGAACCGAATGCCCTCCATCGCGTCCAGCAATGACGGCTCGTACACCAGCCCCGTGATCCCGCGCATGCCGCCGTACGCAGCCTCTACCGTGGCGTCGCTCAGCTTCTCGTGACCGTGCTTCTTCTTGAGGTCCGAGATCTTCTGGGCGTCCACCTTGTTACGCTTCAGCATCTGGTCCTTCATCTCATCCACCACCGACGATGCCATACGCAGGCCCGCCACGCCGGCGATCATCGAGCAACGAGCAGCACGCATGGTTGGTACAAGCGGCACGGAGTGCTACAATGTAAGTGTGGATATATGGGTGGGTGTGTCTGCGAATAGGGGTTATTACGAGATACGGGGAATAGGAAAGCAAAAAGCAAGAAGAAAATAAAAAGTGTGTGAATATGTGGGTTAAAGCTCGTAGAGGGCGAAAAATAGTTAATTCTGCGGCAGTGAAAGGTGGGCCGTAAAGAAGAAAAAAGAAAGGAAAACAGTTCAAAGAGGGAGCGAAGTTGTGGGTGGAGGGGGGGGGGGGGGTTGAGAGAGAGAGGAGGGAAGTACGATAAATGAGCAACCATATTTACAAAGAAAAGCTCAGCTGTACGTGGCATTCCATGATGAACTGTGCGGTAACTTTAAAGATGGTAAAGTACGTTGTCTACTACAGCAGCAACAACAATAATAGTAACAATAAAGAGCTTGTCTGGAGGCACAATCATTGTTCTTTGAAGTACCTTTTTAAAAATCTTCTTTCCCCCTTTTTGCTTATTTGCGGTTTTTTTGTTTGTGTTTTTAATCAACTTTTTTTTTTATGCTACAGATGCGAAGTCACCGATAACATGGAAAAAACCCCACCGCTGTCTGCTGTAAGGGAGCACAACTTGTTTTGAAAGTGCTGGAGTCTCTCTTTTTTTTTTTTTTTTAGCTTTGGTTTGTGTGTGCATGGCTGTGCAACGACGATTGCTCAACTTCAAACCACATGTTTATATCTATCTTTATATATAAAGAAGCAGCTGTACAACACGGTGGCATTTGGCATTACTATACCATCAAGCTTCCCGGAATCGGCAGCATCTGCGTGTTAACAGCAGACAAGAGGAGGGAAAAAAAAAAATAATAATAATAAAAGAAGCAGGAGGTTTAGCTTGTCAAAACACTATGAAAATACATGATAACACGTAAAGAGGGGAAGAAAAGAACAGTAAATTAAAAAAAAAAAAAAAACAGGAAAGCAAACAACGGAAAACAAAACGTCCACTGGTGCGAAGAGAAGTAAAGCGCATCCAGAAAAATGGCTATCTGTGCAAAGAGAGAGAGAGAGTACGTGTATTTGAAAAAAGCAGGAAAGGTAAAGACAGAAAAAAAAAAAAAGACAGATACTCTAAAAGAGAAAAAAGAAAGCGAAGTGTGACAGTTTTTTTTTGTCTATTCAGAAGAGAAGGAAAAGTAGAGATTGTATGTCGTTCACAACAACCGCAAACGTTATCGTCCTTTTCCGTAAAAAAAAAAAAGAAAATCCCTCTAAAAAAAAAAAAGAAACTCCGACACATACACATGACACAGCTCTACCACAAGAGCATCTTTAAAAGAAACGAAAAGCAGTTCTCCTCGCGCACAGAGGCACTTTCTATTCTTGAGTGTTTTTTCCTTCCCCCTTCTTTCAACCCACTCGCCAAACACGTCGCCGTAGCCTCAGCACGACGTGCTCCCTTTCCACCGGCTCAGCATCCTGCAATGCTGGACTCCCGGGGACGTATATGACATCCACATCAGCCTCCCTCAGCTGCAGTGCCCGCCCCACCGCACTGCAGCAAAGACTGCACTTGACGTCACGGATAGTCACGGGTGCAGATAGGCTGACGGGCGGGACTGAGGCGCCGGCGGCGACCACCAACTCCACCCTTCCTTTTGGCGTCAGCACGACTGCGGACTGACACGCACGGCGATACTCTACAACGGACGCGTGAACGGCGGACGCAGCAGCAGCAGCAGTAGCAGTAGCGATGCTCGTGTCCGCGGACGCAGGAAGCGAGGCGCGCATGAGCGGACTCACGAAGGTAAGGCCACTGTTTGTGAAAGTGGAATCAACGGCGGCGGCGGCGGCGACAGGGGTGAAGGCTCGCCTGTCATCGCCCACCACCACCGTCGCTGCCGTCTGGTCCTCCATTTGCGCCGCTTTAGTAGAGAGCGTGCGAGCGAGGCGGCGATGCCCACCGACTGCGCCGTGTAGTGGTGGGTGAGGCGCATAGGTACGAGCTGGGGTGGCGGACAGCTTCACACCAGGAGGCGGCGTGGCAATCACCACCACCTCCTCCTCCTCCGCTGGTGGTGCTGCCGCAGCGGCTGTATTATCACTGCTTTCACTGTCCGCCGCCACCGCCAAGCTGCTCTGCTTCAACGACGCGGCGGAGGTTGTGTCGGGAGGTGCCGGCCGACGCAGTGGGAGCGGCTTCATTCCGCGAGTTCTGCCTGCGCTGCCGCGGAACTGGGCGACGGCAGCGCCAGTGGGCTTTTCTATGCTGGGCATCACACACTCCCCCTCTCCCGCCGCTTTGGTTGCAGACAGAGGCACGCCGATGTCAAACGTACGTGAGCGCGTAGGAGAAGGGGCAGCGACGGAGCTGGCGGAGGGCAACGATGGCTGACGCTGCGGCAGTGATGATGATGATGATGGTGAAGGCGACGCGTCTTCACTGGTATGTGACATGGCATGTGGCAGCGGTGGGAAGTAGGGCTGGGTGGGTCGGCAGCTTTTCCCACTCTGGCCGTTATCAGGTGAGGCTCCGGCCATGGTGCCGCTGCTAACGTCCCTCCTGAAAAAAAAAAAAAAAAGGAGTTGTAGACCTCTTTTTTTTTTTTTATTGACACGTTAGGTGGAGTGACGAGGGCCACAGGATCACATATATAGACTTCTTCGTTGGAAAAAGGACAATCGGGAAAGCTGGAAAAAATGGTAAACGTGCATTCCACTCACGCACGAGGACACGCATACATACACACACACACGCACAAAAAAAAAAAAAAGTGCAGAGCACCATGAAGAAGAAAAAGAAAGCGGCAAGTCCATAAAAAAGCGGAAGACGATGTTGCGTTTTCCAGCGATGAAACACATCCTCTGCATCCTTTGCCCTCCTTACCGTCACTCTCTGGCGCAGGCACAAAAAAAGAGGACGAATGCAGTACACCACGATGAGTCAAAAAAAAAAAAAGAAAGTTAAACGTGCGCCGGAAAACGGCCACTAAGAAGGCCACCGAGGAGGCAAGCAAGCAAATAAAAAGAAGCGCACACACGCATACGTTCGCAGGCTCGTTACTGTGAGGTCTTGCGCTCTCCACTGTCCCCCGCATCGGTAAGTGAGTAACCCCCTTTTTCCGATGTTCAGTAACACAGCAGACGAAAAGAGGGTAGGCTGATGTGTCTTGCTTTGGAGATGTGTTGGGCATAGTTCTCTTTTTTTTTTTTTTAATTAGTTTGTTGTAAATTAATAAGTGGAAAATAAAAAGAACAGAAAAAAAACCAAAGGCAAACAAATAGAGTCGTGAATTTGCACACACACACACACACACACCGCACCGCATTTACACCTAACACACGCACGCACCACCACGCTTCCTTCCATACAACCAGGCGCAAAAGATACAAAAAAAAAAAAGAACTCAACAGGATAAAACAAATAATCAAAAGAAAACCTGTGCTGATAGGAAACAAAAAAAAAAAAAGTAAGGCAGATCAGCAACGACATTATTATCAAATCCCCTACCAAAAAAAAGCACTGTTTTCCAGTCACCACAAAAAAAAAAAAAATCGACATCAACGACTTTTGCCGTTGGGTTGTTGGTTTCACGTGCATCCGCATTTTCGTACGAGTGTGATTGTGTGTGTGTGTGTGTGTGTGTGTGTGTGCGTATGTTAATTAGGTTTTTAGATGATATAGCAGCAAAGAACTACCCTGCTACCTCCCCAAAGATTCGGATTATAGAAAAGCACTCTTTCCTTTTTTTCCCCTCTTCAATGTGCTGATGATGATACTCTTCTGCCGGTGAGTCGCGAGTGCGCAGGGAAAAGAAAGGGGGAAAAAAAAAGACTCAAATAGACACACAGAAGGAGAGATAAACAGGCAGCACGGGACGCTGCGCTGCTTTCGTATCTACGGCGCTTTCCCTCCTCCTCGACACACACACACACACACACACACACACACACACAAAGACACAAGTGAAGCTCTCATCGAAGCCTGTACATCACAAGTAACAGCAGCTGCAGCAAAAAAACAAACAAACAGCACGCCAGAGAGGGAAAAAAAAAAAAGAACACAGCGAAAAGGTAAAAAAAAAAAAAAAGCAACACAACATGCAACGAGTACGCAAATACCGGAAAGCAAAAAAAAAAAAAAAGAGAGAGAGTCAGCTAGTACATTAACGTGAATGCAAGCATTAAAAAAAAAAAAAAAAAGCGTGACACTCATCAAAGTAAACAAATAGAAACAAAAGCAGCTGGGGCAATAACAACCATAAAAGTATCAGCGAAAGAAGAAAAAGAAAAGGAAAACAAAAAAAAAGAAGGACAATCATGAAGAAAGCCAAAGAAGAGTTGAACAGTTTTTTTTTTTGTGTCGCCGAAAAGGACAGGCCGACGCCGTACTCACAAGAGCTAATGGGTGGGGCTTATTCTACAGTCTTTGCTTTCCCCTCTCCCTTTTCATTCAGAGCGCCGGCACCTCTGCTCGTCATCCACACTCAGCGAGATATAGATATAGATATAGATACAGATATATGTACATACATATACGATGGTACAGCTGAAACAAGTCACAAACCAAAAAAAAAAGGAAACGCGAGACAGAGAAACAAGGACTCTTTCCTAAGGCGGTCGGCAAAAACAAAAACAAACAAGCAAAAAAAAAAAACGCACATCCACACAAGCACACATCTGGAACTTTTTTGCCGCCATCTGAAACCGTTGTCTCTCTGCTCCCTCATCCGCCGACCGCTTCGGATCCATGTTCTCTCCATCATCTCCGTACCTTTCTCCCGCAGCCTACAGAAGAAAAAAAAAAAAGATAAGAACTTCGTAGACCTTTTTCTCGTTGTCGCTGATATTACAGACCAGTTAGATCGCTCCCGCCACCGCTACCAATCGCCACCGCGGTAGCGTCTGCCGCGTTGGCGCCACTAAGCGCATTGCCCGTCCCTGTTCCCAAGACACCGCCTGCCCCGGGTGCCGTCGCAGTCGCCGCCAGCTGAGGCTGAGGCCGTTGTTGTTGTCCTTCTACAGCGGCCGCTGCCGTCGTCGTCGTGGGCGGCGATGGTGCCCCGCCCTCCTGCACTTGATGTTGTTGCTCGTCCGCGAGCGGGTCCTGATTCTCCGCTCCCGCGGCATCACTGGTGCCGTCCTCGTGCATAATCTGCGTGTTGGCCACTGCCGCTTCGGCGTTCTCGGCGGCTGCGTCGATCTCCTCCTGCGAGGCGGCCTGCTGCTGGAGCACGGAGATGGCCTCCTGCACTTTGTTGTTGCCGGCCCAGCGGTCGTTCTTCAGGATGGTCCGCTCCGCTACCGTGTCTACGACGAGACGAGTGTTTACGACGGGATCCATCGCCAGCTTCACCATCCCATCTAGCAGCGCGTTCTCCAGCACGTCGTCGGCGCCGACCTTCACCACCTGCTCCGTCACGTAAGCGAACATCTGCCGCCCACGGAAGCTGTAGGCCGTCGCCAGCTTTACAATCGAGGAGAGGTAATTCTGGTACTTTTCATCGTTCGCCCCCCGCAGGTGCTTTAGGATGACGGCCACCGGCTCGTAGGTGGAGGTGCGCACCTCCATCACACTGTCGTCCAGCAGGCGCGAGACGAGCGCCAGTACAGAAGAAAAGGACGGGCTATCGGGTGAGAGCAGCACCGCGACGGCGCCGATCCGCTTCGCCACCTCGTTGCGTAGCCGCCAGTTCTCGCTTTCCAGTGGGACGTGGCAGAGCAGCGGCACGAGGCGGTCACGGGTGGCCGGAGTGACGAGCGCCAAGAACTTCTCCGCGTTCAGCACGGCGCCACGCTTGATGTCGTCCAGATCCCGCAACAGCAACTCAAAGGCCGGCACAATGGCCTCTTCGGTGATCTCGGTCCCCAGCAACTGCGCCATCTCGTGTAGCGAGTAGGCGAGTGACTTGCGCACCTTCCACTGCACGTCTTTTAGCATCGTCGCGTAGGCGTCCGCCACCTCCGGCCAGCGAGAGGGCCCGATCACCTGCACCACGGCAGGAAAGCAGAAGGCGCAGTACTCGCTCAGTGGGCTTTCGACGTTGTCGGACTGGAACGCCATCTCCGTAAACAGTCGCAGCAGCTCCGGGCTGATGTCCTCGCTGCGCAGGGTGTGCAGCAGACGACCAAGGGACTCGTAGGCGCGGGTGCGCACCCACCGTGAGTCGTCCTCTAGCAGCTTCTGGAAGGCAGGGACAATGAACTGCACTCGCATCGCTTCGGGCAGGCCCTCCGACACCTTCTCGATCGACTCCGCGCAGGCTTGACGAACACCCCAAATCTCATCTCCGCAAAGTGTCAGGTAGAGCGAGAGAACGGTGCGCTGAGCCTCCTCCGTTGTCAGGACCGCGCAGACGCCACCGAGATTGCTGCCAACCGTGCGGCGCACCGTGAAGCTCGAGTCGTTCGACAGCAGCTCCAACTCCCCCAGTACGACTGTCGTGCAGAAGACACTGCCAAACTGCGGTGCTAAGTCGTTGAAGAGCTGCGCGGCGACGACGCGGTAGTCCTCTGCGCGCTCGTCGTGTGCCAGCGTCATCACCACGTTCAGCAGGTGCGACTGCACATGCTCTTTATGCACGAGTTGAGCTAGCTTTTGAATCGTCTCGAGGGCGACTACGCCCACCTCGACGTTCTTGTCTACCAGTAACTCGAAGGCAGTGGGGAGGAAGGCGTTCAGCAGATACTGATACCCGGCCTCCCCACCCTGCTGCACGAAGAATTGAGCCAGAGGGAACAGCTGCTCGACCAAGGCCTGCCGCACGACAGGCTCAGCGTCCTGCGTGAAGGAGGTGAGCAGCGGCACGATGGCACGCGCGCTCTCGGCATAACCGGCGTACTGCGCAGTGGAGCAGAGTTCTCGCACGAGCACCAGCCGCTGCAACGAGAAGTCGGACTGGTAGTAGAGCAGCAGACGGTTCAGAGGGTCGAGGGTGTCATCGATGGCGTACTCATTGAAAATGAATTCCTCTTCGGCATCCTGATTGGCCTCGTCGAGGAGCTCTGACGGCATTTTCCTCTGTTGTGGTGGTAGTGGCGGCGGTGGCTCGTTTGTGTTGGAATAAACGCAAGTGTCACTGTTGCTTTGCGTAAAGTAAAGGGGCAAAAACAACAACAACAACAGCGAATGAGAACCGCAAAAAAAAAAAAAAACGAAAGAACGCGCTACCGAAACACACACACACACACAAAAAAAAAAAAACAGTTAATCAATCAATCAATCAAAACGAATGACAAATCCCCGTGATCAGCAAAAAAAGGCGAAATTCTGAAAGCGAGAAACAACCTTGCGAAGTGATTCTTCGCTTGCTTTCCCTCTCTTCTCCGTTGTTGCTGTTTGTACGTGCAGAGTTGTGTACAGAAAGATGTATAGGTCTCGGCTCCACTTATGCTCGACTCTGAGACGTGACAACAACGAAGAGAAGAGCAGAGGCAAGTCGTGGCAAAACGCAGAACTTACCTAAAGGATGGAAGGTCAAAAAAAGGGGGAGAACAAAAATCAAAATAAATAAATAAATAAAAAAAAAGGGGGAGAGAGAAAGGGAAGTCGAAGAGTGCGTGTGCGTGTGTGCGCGCTCTTGGTGGCAATGCGACTGTCCTTGCAGACCTTTAAAATTCTGTGTACCTGCTCGTTTGAGTGCTTAAATACTGATAGCTCTGTTTTTTTTTTTTTTTAATAAGCAACCGCCTGCAACTCTTGGCTGAGCAGAAAAAACAAACAAATAAAGAAGCAAACAAAAAAACAAAAGTTGGTGTTAGAGACGTTTACTTAGGCGCATACGCATACACGCAAACACACATGAACACCACCTACACGCACAGATGAAAAATAACGACAACAACAACAAAAAAAGATATGGCTTTAGGTGGCTGTGCGATGATAATGCCAGAAACGTTCAATAAAAAACGAAAAAAACTAGTATATAGAGATCGAATAGGATATGTATATGTAGCTCAGTACACTACAACCAAACGTGTATATATACTCCTTTTTTTTTTTTCACCGAAAAAAAAAAAACACCTTTTCTTCTTTATTATTCTCGGTGCTGTTTTTCTTATTTGTGCACCTCTCCGTGTGACTGTCTGAAGCGATGACTCGACGTGTCCTTCGCTTGCAAAATGAACCTCTCTTGGGCCGCGTTCGCGGTGCTTCTTTTCTTTTCCTTTTATTTCTGCTGCTCTCTCTCCCTTTCTTTTTTTTTGTTGTTGTTGTTGTGCTGTATTCTGGCGAAATATGAACTAACACAAGACGAACCCACCAGAGAGGCAAAAAAAAAAAAAACAGAAAACCTGCAAATGCTGAGCATAAAACGTGTAATATTACGAAGAGAATGAGCAGATGTGGCGGTGCACACAGGACATGGATTGGGGGAAAAAAAGTAGTAAAGAACAGGAAGCGAGAAGAAAAGACGTGTGTGAAAGGAAAAAGAAAAAGTAAAGAGCCATGCAGGCGCTGCGTATAACACTAGCAGTATAAACGCGGCATCTCTCCTGCTTTCTTCTCATTTACTTATTTGTAGCCACGTGGCGAGGCTCTAAACACACACAGAAGCTGTAGTTTCGAGATGGCTTCCTTGGCAAGCATGGTCACATCTCCACCACATTTCATCAACGAGATCGATGCTCTTTTTTTTTTTTTTTTAGTTAGGTTCTCGCCGTTACGAACGGTGCTTTTTTTTTTTTTTCCTCTCTTCTTTACTGCGATAATCACGTCATTCGCAGCACACATTAAAAAAAAAAAAAAGCGCGTTTGCGAATAGTCAGGAAATGGTATAAATAATCAAACACGGACAAACAAACAAATAAAAAAGATAAGAGAGAGAGAGAGAACTTCCTTTTCTCTCCCTCTTTTACACACACAGCAGGCATTTGAGTGTATAAAACTGGCGCGAATACACACAGACATATATACCTGTTAATAGCTTTCTTTTTTTTTTCGTTCTTCTCTAACTTCACTAATCAAAGACATTGAGCAGCTTTCGAGAAACCAGTGGGTAACCAGCAACGACAGAATGGCTTTGACACAGCAAAAGCGGAACGGGCTAAAGTCAACAACAACAAAAAACAAACGTGCGCAGCGATGAAATAAATGTGGTGAGCAAGAGTGAAGACAGCTTAAAAAAAAAAAAAAGTGGAGTGACTCTAGAAGAGGTTTGAGTGTTGAGCGCAGACAGCACTGTACAACGATATCAAGACCGCCGCAGACCGTATATGTTCTTTTTTCTCCATCCAGTAGCGGGACGCTGAAGATCTTACCCCTTCGATAATCACTTGTCCTATTTTCGGTTCAACAGGCTATAAAAATAGCAAAAAAAAAAAAAGAAACTAAACATTCAGCTCGTCGAAGGTCACAGCTACCCAAGTGCCCTTTCAGAAACCAGGAAAACACCAACGCCCACCAACAGACACACACACGCAGAAAAAAAAAGTGACAATAGCCATCGCAAGAACAAGTAGGCCATTACATGTTATTCAGCACCGTACAGATGGGCCGCAGCAGAATGTGCAGCAGCCCCTCCTTTCGCGCTTCCATCGTTGCCAACGCAATAAGCAACAACACCCGCTCGTCCTGCAGCGTCAATGCGCTCTGCAACGCTGCCGCCTCGGCGGCATCGCGTGCGGCCTCGGCCGGCGTTGGAGGCGGGTTGTCCACCACGTCCGGGTGCGCGCTGGCGGATTCGATGCCGCCGCGGTGGCCACCCTGTGCGCTGTCCACCACCGACAACAACTCAATCTCACGCTTCAGCTGATGCGTCACGAGCGACGACTCCGCGCTCATGTCAGACGACTTGCCAATCGGCGGAGTCGTCGGCACGTACCACCGCACCACCTCACTGCGTGTCAGCGTTTCTGGCCGCATCGTCAGCACCTGTGCGAACCACTTCGCGGGTCGGCGTAACACCTTGTTGATGTCGTTGTACGGGTAATCCTCCACCATGAAACCGAGGAGGTTCTGCACGTACAGCTGCAGGGAGCGGAACGCGTAGGATGGGGTGTAGTCAGGGCTCATCAATCCGACGCAGTCCGCCTTCGTAAGCTGCCGCACCACGTCAAAGAAGCATTCCATCTCCTCGCTCAGGAGCGTGGCGGCCCCCGGGTAGTACTGCTCCATCGACGTGGCCCCGACCTCGTTCCAGGTAAACTGACTGCGCCACAGGGTGTGCGGGTTCGCCGTGGTGCTGCTGCCTTTGATGCGCTGCTCACTCACGATGTTGTCCTCGCCCGCGTAGCGGCGGTATACGTCCACGGCAGAGCTCGCACCTCCCCCAACACCGCCGCCCGTTGTCATCATCGTTGCTGCGCTGGACGGCGTCAGACCCGCCAGGTTGTGGTTGCTGCCGCCGCTGGTCATCTGTGTCGTCGCGTCGCTGCCACTCATCGCCGCGCCGAGAAGGGAGCGACTGGGCGTGGCCTGGTGCGGCGTCGCGGGTCCGGGGCAGGCACCGGACATCGCATCGCCTGGCAGGTTCGACGAGCGACGCAGCCCGGAGAGGGCACCGCTGCTGCCGCTGCTGACCATTCCGTCTCCTCCACCACCGCTGCCGCCGGCGCCACTCGCAGTGACGCCGGCGGCAGCGTTTTCCTCGGCCACAGCCCGGTGGCCCAGTCGCTCGACCACCTCGAGCGGCAGCAGCGTCATCGTCCACGGCTCGGCAGGAACGAACATGCCCATGACGAAGCTGCAGAGCGGCACGACCTGCGCGACGATCGCGGCGAGTTGGAAAATCTCGGGGATGGTCCAGCCGGCCGCCAGTACGCCCCGGATGTCGTGCTCGTTCAGCGTCCACGGCGTGTGCGCCGCAATCGCGATGAAATGCCGCACGGCGCGCAGGCGGAGCGGGGGGCCGTGCACGATCCAGCGCCGGCGAGTCTGACCGCGGCAAGGAAGCTGTTGCTGCTGCTGCTGCTGCTGTGGCGGTGCGTGTCGCATGTCACCGTGGTGGTAGGGGCCCGCCTCGTCGTCGGTACTGAAACCGTGTGGATCGTAAAGGGGGTTTTGCACACCACCGCGCCGGCCCACGTGACCACCACCACCACCACCACCGCCGCGATAGACACTGTCGTTGTAGTCGTCTGTCAAGTCGTATGCCAAGCGCATCGCGTCCTCGTCGTCCTGTCCGTCCTCGAGCATCGCCTCCTCGGCGTAGCGCAGCAGTAGCGCGGAGAAGCGGGAAACAAGGTACTCACAGCGGTGCCGGCTGGCCGCCATCGTCGCCACCATCAACCGTACATCCACCGAGAGCGGCCCCTCCTCAAACAGGACGTAGCGCAGGGCGGCGTGGTGGGCACGCAGGATATCCGGGTAGAGGGAGAGCAACATGTAGTACGACGGGCACTCCCCGTCATCCGTGAACACGCCGTAGAGAAGTGCCTTGGACGTCGTCAGTTGCGGCGTGGGCGGGAGCAGGTGGCTTTGCGCCAGGGCGAAGAGCAACGCGCGACGGCGCTTCGCAGCTTTGGAGAGACGCGAGCTCGCAGACACCGCAGCAGCAGCAGCAGCAGTCGTCGTCGTCGTCGTCCCTTCTGCACGTGACACGGCTGAGCTTGTCGCGCTGGTGGTGCTGTGGTCTACAACCGTGGAGGAGGGGCATGGCAGCGTCGCCGGGCCACTGCGCTGGCCGCCGCCACTGCCACCGCCTTCGGACTCCAGCGACGCGTCCGGCGGGTTCGGGGAGGCGGAGCTAACCCCACCGGCAGTGGCCCGGCGTTGGCTGCTGCTCGGCTCTGCTGTCGAGCTGCTGCCGCCGTGCATCCCGCGACGTCGCCGCACACCTGTGTGCACCAGCGACGACGACGAGCCCGGGATGACGCGTGCGTTCAGCATGACCTCGGTCGAGACGGCCTCCAGCACGGACTGCAGCACCGCAGCTGCACTGCCGTTCGGGCCCATGTACTGGTCCTCCTCCATGAGGAGGCGCTGCACCGTGGGTAAGGCGGTGGTGGCGGGTAGAGGGCCGCAGAAGGCGCTCAACACTGCAGCTCGTGATCGCTGTTGCTGCTGCTGCTGTCTTTCCCACCACCGCTGCGCCGTTGTCACGTGCACCGTGCCCGCGGTGTCAAACCACAGCATCGGGTCCTCCGCCCGCACATACTGCGTGGCCGGGACGCGGTTGCTCGCGTTGCCGCTACTGCTGCCAGAAGAGAAACCACCTCCAGCAGGGGGAGAAACAGTATTGGCCGTCGTCGTCGCACTGCTGTTGGCAAGGGCTGCGCTGACCGCGCTGGAGTGATGGTGTGACCCAGCCGCGGACGTCTCTGCCGTCAGCGCACGTGACGGAGGCTGCAGCGTCGGCAAATAGCGCAGCAACTGCTGCCGGGCGGTCCAGCCGGCGGCACTGCAGGGCGGCGGCTGCACCGCGAGTGTGTGGGCGAGACACAGCTGTGCCGCGTACGACAGCGGCGCGCAGGGACAGTTGCAGGCGAGTCGTAACAGAAATTGTAGAGTCGCCGAGGCGGCCTGCTGCATCGCGGCGTCACCGGTCCTGTCACCACCACCACCACCACCATCTCCACCCCTTGTGCTGCGGGACTCATTCTCGGAGGAGGGGTACGGGTTGTTGTCTGCGCTGTACGGCACCGCCATCGGCGCACTTGCCTCCGCCTCTTCACCGGAAGCCGGGTCCATGTGGGCGCTGCCAATGATGCCGTGAAAGGTCAGCGCGAACGCGGCGCAGCGCTGGCCCAGCAGGAGGAGGGCATGGAAGGCGTCGCGGAGGGCCTCGGGAGTAACGCACGGTGCTCCCGCAGCCGCGCCCGCAGCGCTACCACCAGCAGCAACAGCAACTCCGTCACCCGTAGCCACTGCGCTCCCAGCAGCACGCAGACTCATGCCTGCGACGTCACCGCCTTCACCACCGTCGCCAGCACGAGCGTTTTCATCAGACATCGTGAGAGGCACCGCGGACGTTGAGGCAGGACCCCCTGCACTGCAATCGCTGCTGTTGTTGATGATGTCGCCGCCTGTCGTCGCAGCGGCAGACGACGTGCCGGGCGTGTTCGCCGGAGAGGGAAAAAGCTCTGTGGGGAAGTAAAAGGCATCGAAGACGGCGAGGAGGGCCGTCGTAGCACCGGTCTCAGCCGCGGAGGTGGCGGCGGTGCAGCCGCCTGCGATTTCGTCGGCGCGTGCCGGTGCCATCCAGCGCGTGGCTGGATCACTCAACAGGCTCTCTTCCGAGCCACTGCGGCTACTACTGCTGCTGTTGTGATTTGTATTCCCTGCTGTCGTGCTGTGTACAGTGAAACCGAGAAGGATGTGTGGGCGATGCTGTGCCGTAAGATGCGACAGCCACGGCGTCTCCGCTGAGTCCGCCGACGTGGCGGTGGCGGCGGCGCGATTCTCCGACTTTGACGTGCCGTCAACCTCCTCCGCAGGGAGCGGAGGCGCCACACACGTGTTCGGCGCGTTGGCGGCTGCCACGGCAGCGCGTATCAGCAGCTGAGGGCTGTGTGCAGAGGCGTTGGCGCGGCGGCGCGCCTCCTCGGCGACGGCCTCGCGCACAAGCTGCGCGTGCTCGAGAGCGAAGAGGTGTGACAGCAGCATCGCACTGTACCACGTGAAGTCGCGGAAGACGTCCGTGGCTGCCACCGCCGCTGCGGCATTGGCGTCGTCGTGGTCGCCGTTGTTGCCACCACCACCGATGTGCGTGCCGCTGTCGCTCCAGTGATTGCCGCCCCCGCCGTAGGCAGCGGTGGTCGACGACGCCGCTGCTGCTGCGTACATCGAAGTGTGCGAACTTAAAATGAGGGTAAAAGAGGAGGAGGAGGAGGGGGGTCAGCAGTCTCTCCACTTTTTCTTTTTCTCTCTTTGTATGCACACGTACACGTTAAGCACCACGAACGTAATTTGTGAGTGTGTGAGGGAAAAAAAAAAAGCAAACGCCCCCACTTTCGTCAACAGGAATCCAGAAGTAACCAAAAAAAAAAAAAAAAAGTAATTAGTGGGGCAGAGTAAGGAAAAAAAAAAAAAACAGAGGGAAAAGAAGGAAAAACACTAGAACGTTACAACTTTTAAAAACAAAAACAAAATTGAAGACAATAACAGAGAAAGAGACCACCAAACACAAACAAAGCACGGCGAAAAGAAAAGAAAAGAGAGTCGACAGGAAGGCAAAGGAGACGTTCAACGGCAGCAATGACGACCCCCTCTATCCAGAAAAACACACACACACACGCGCGCACGCAAAACAGAGAAGTTAAAGAAAGAAGGAAAAAAAAAACAGTAAAAAAAAAAAAGATACGAAAAGGGAGGAACAGAATACAGAATATACAAAAGAGAGCTTTTACTGCCTTTACCACACAGATGGTGCACAGTTTTTTAAACGCGCAAAAGGCGCAACAAGACACGCTGAGGCGATGACTAATTTGTGAAAGAGAAGAAGAAAAAAAAAAAAAAGAAGAGGCAAATAGAAACAAAGCGGTAACTTGTAGAGGCGCTTTGATGCACTCGAGAGAAGTCAAAAAAAAAAAAAAAGGTATAGTGCTTGTTAACTCGTAAAGGTGTGTTTGTGTATGTATATATGAGTTGAGTGGATTAGGAAAGAAGAGGGTGAGAGAGCAGTTAGAGCAGCATACAAACGTGAAGAGGTCCGTACTAAAGCCAAGTGTCAACCTTTTTTTTTTTTAGCGTTATTGGTTGATGGGGCTGAAGGCTGTCTCGAAAAAAAAAAAAAAGCGCAAGCACTCATTTCTGATTGAGAGAGACAGCATTGCATTTTCTTGAAGTGTATAATTGCTAGAAGCCCACCAATCGGTGGCGAGCTATGCGCCACCTCAACTTCACAGCATATACGCCCTTTTCACTTCCCTTTTTTTTTTCTAGTATGACGAACACAATGTCTTTCTCTTTTTCTACTGTGGGGTTCATCTGAATGAAGAGCTGTTTCTCACAGTGGCTATCCTAAGTCCGTTATTCGTTTTTTTCGTCTGTAATTCTGCTACTGACAAGCCTTCGAAAAGAGGAAACCGTAGTCCGGAACGCTACGACACAAGCACATCCATTCAATTGTGTCGTACCAAAGCAAAAAAAAAAAAAGGGAGAAAACCATGTAAAACAGACAAACAAACAAAAAAACAAAAGAAGAAGTGAAGTAGACAAGAGTGCTTTTTTTTTTTTCTTCCTTGTTCGCTATCGTTTGGTACGAAACAACAACAAAAAAAAATGAAAATAGTAGTTCTGATAATGAAAACGAAGAGAGGTTAAAAAAAAAAAAAAAACAGAGGAGAAAGATCCTGAGTGGGGCAGCGACGACACACATGTATATATAGAGGCTACAAATGCAAACTGTGCCGTCGTCACGTACATTCAGCGCTGTTTAGCGGAGGTGGCGAAAAGAGAAATAAAACCAAAAAAAAAAAAAGACAAGGACAAAAGACAAAAAAAAAAAAAAGCACTGACGATGATAGAGAATGGAAACGGGGTACATCGAAGACTGCTGTCAACAGAGATAAAGCGCGAAAAGAAGAAAGCAAAACGACAAACAAGCAAAGATACCAAAACGAAGCTGAGAAGGAGAAAAGGGGGGAAAAACATGAAAAACAAAAAACAAAGAAAAATCACAATAACGACAGTAGTGGATAAGCACAAAAGACAAACGAGCATTTTTGACGAAGGAGGAACGAAAAAAAAAAAAAAAGAAGGAGAGTTGAATTAAAAAAGGTAAAAGATCATGGCAATGCACTTGAGCAAGTCGCACACTCCGTTCTTTATAAGTAGAGCTGTACATGTGATTACATCTTTTGTGCTCTTGATACCTTTGTTCTTCTTCCTCTTTCACTTTATTCTGGTGCTGCTTCTTGCCAGATGCTGCCTTTGACTTAATAATACCTCCCTCAAAAAAAAAAAAAAAGAAAAAAGAGGAGTTTCAAATAAAGATGCGTCCTATCCTTCATTTCTTTCACGTCGCCTTTACACATATATATATATACAAAAAGGAATAGTAAATATAAGCAGGTTTTTTTTTTTCCTTCCTTGCTTTTTTTTTTTTCCAGCTTTTTTTTTAGGAAAAAAAAAAAAAGAACCTTCACATGCAAAAAAAAAAAAAAGAGACGGATTGCGGGGAACACCACGATATCGAATCGCAACAACAACAACAACAACAACAACAAAAAAAAAAAAAACAGTCTTACAGACACACACACAAAGAGAGAAAACACTAAAACAAAGAGAAAGAAGCTCAACGGCCAACGATGAACGAAACGGGGCAAGAAGGCCAGTACGGCAAAACAAGCGAGCCAAAAAAAAGTAACAACAGATGTGAGATTTAAAAAAAAAAAAAGAAAAGAATGAGGCCATTCTTGTGGTACACAAAACCTGCTCTTCTGCACAAGTTGGGTATGGATGTAGAGCTGTACCTTAGGTTGTCAGCATGCTCGGGTCCCAGTCCACCTGGAACCAAGGATGGTTAATTACATCCTCCATCGATATCCGCTTCCGCGGGTCTACGGTGAGCATGCGCGCCACCAGGTCTTTCGCCGGCTCGGATATGTGTCGAATCATCTGGTACTCGCCTCGCTCGATCTTGCCCAGCAGCACGTTCATGTTCCGATCTTCGAAAGGCAGGCGGCCAGCGAGCATGACGTACAGCACCACACCGCAGCTCCAGATGTCCGCCGACAGCCCGTTGTAGCCGCGCTCCATCAACACCTCTGGCGCGACGTAGTTCGGCGTGCCGCAGATTGTTTGCAGGAGCACGTCCTGCTGCAAGTTGCTGAGGCCAAAGTCGGAGATCTTCAGCGTGCCGTTGCCGTCCAGCAGGAGGTTCTCCGGCTTCAGGTCGCGGTGCGCGAAGCCCTTGGAGTGGCAGTAGTACATCCCCGCAATGAGCTGGTGGAAGTAGCGTCGCGCTGTCGGCTCATCAAAGCGCTTCGCCGCAACGATCTTATCAAAGAGCTCGCCTCCCGTCACCAGCTCCAAGACGAGGTAGTAGTGGTTGGTGGACTGCAGCACCTCCTGCAGCTTCACCACGTTCTGCTGACGCAGGCTGCGCATGATGGCCACCTCACGCAGCATCTGATCTTCCATGTTTTCCTTTTTCAGGCGGCGCTTGTCCACGATCTTGATGGCCCAAGTGCGGCCCTGCGGGTCGGTGCCCAGACGCACCTTGGAGAAGTTGCCAGAACCTATCTGCTTGCCCAGCTTGTACTGGCCAGCCATTATCGCTTGGTCCATCTTGTCGTTTCCTGTTTTTTTTTTTTTTTTTTCTATGAAGAGTACGATGGCTCAACGTACGGGTGCGTGTTTAGATGTGTAGGCACGAAAGCTCACGGCCTCTCTTTCGAAAGCGTGAAGAAGAGGAACACAGCGGTGAAACAGCAAAGTGTATTCAAAAAAGTTGTTGTCACTTACGGAGACGATTTAAGAAATAGAGAGGGAAAGGATGAAAAGGAAAGGGTGGGTGGGTCTGTGGAGTCACCACACACCATCCAACAACCGCAACAACAAAAAGGGCTGCAGCACAAGTCACTTCAATTTCATTTATTTATGCACATTTGATAAAAGAGGCGCAAAACACAGGGGACTTCTTTTTTTTTTTTTTTGGAGGAGGGGGAGGGAAGGGAGAATAGGAGTGGGGGACCGAAAATGACGACTACTCGTTTGGCACGATTCCCATGGACGATTTGCCCCGCTAAATCTAAGCACACCAATCTAACAAAGAAAGAAGGAAAAAAAAAAAAATGAGGTTTCAAACCGACAGCGGGTCTTTACAGCGGCAGCCACGAGTGTCACGCTCGCCCTCTTGCTTCACTTCCTCGTTCATATACAGGTAGGCCCGCGTAGACACCGCCCTACGATCTTTTGGTGCCCAAGGGACGACCTTCACGCAGCGCGCGCCCCGCCCGCTGCCACTCTCCTCATCCACAGTTTCGTTCACACACAGGGAAGTTCGTTCGTTAGCTAGGCTGCGGTGCAGCACGCAGGTGGCACGCCACAGCTGCACGATTGCGGCCGTCGTGTCGGCCAGCATGGCACCGGCCTTCGCTGTTGCCTCCCCCTCCCCTCCTTCGCTGTTTTTGACTTTTGTTGACTGCGGATGAACTGCCGCCACCGCCGCTGCATCAGCAGCAGCAGCCACGCGAGATCGTACCTGTAGATGACGCACAAGACTGTGGTGCAGGTCGCGCAGACTGCTTGGCGTGCCGCGCAAGCGGGAGTGGTGGTGCGGCAGCTGGGGTACTACCGTGACAGAGGCTGAATGACGTCTTGTCGGCGACGATCGGTGAGTGTCGGACGGGCAACGCTGCCACGCCTCCACAACGCTTCTGGCGGCCTTCGCTGAGGAAGCGCGCACATGAGACGGTGCAAGACGAGCGGGCGACGTCGCCTTGTCCTGTGTACTCGGACCTTTCGGAAGACTCTGCTGCTGCTGCTGCTGCTGCTGGCTTGGATGCCAGGTGGCCCACACGGCACGTGGTGAAGACGACAACGATACTGGCAGACGCTTCGTTGTTTCTGCGAGCAGATCATACTTGAGTTCCGTTCCCTCGTCGTCTTTCTTACCTTCAACTTGGCGAACGGGCCATCGAAACGCTAAGGGAGAGGTTGCCGGAGAGGGCGAGTTGGAGAAGAGTGGGTGCCAGGGCGAGTTGCCGAGCGGCGAGGACGAGGTGTCGAGGACAGAGTCGTGTTCGCTAGAGAAAGGAACAGGCTGTTGTTTCACGTGTTCACGTCGTGGTGTGTGTGCAGAAGCCGCGGTCGCCGAAAACGGCGTCCATACACGCACGCTATCGGTGGCCAGATTCTGTTGTTGTGGCTGCTGTGATTGGGAAGGGGACGTGGGTGGCAGGCCAAACGGACATGGCATGCGCTTGAGCCGCGACGTCGGGCTGCGACGAAGCCACGGGGCAGCGTTAGTGGAGAGCAAGAACGACGACGACGGCGGTAGTGACATCGTGCGCTGACTCCGCTGCACTGCCCGCCTCCCTGCGTTAGACGAACTGTGGCGTTGCTTTTGCGAAGACAGCCCCCATTCTTTCCGTTGACCCGTCCGCAGGGCAAGTTCATGGGCGGCCTCCTCGTCAAGTTGGTGCCTTCGCTTCTGCTGATGCAGCTGGAGCAACAGGGCACTTTTGGTAGGCCGCACCGCCGTCGCGGTAGGCGGAGAGGAGCGGCTACAGATGCTGTCGATGTACGCCTGCATCAAGGGTGGGTCTGGGCTCGACTCGAGAGCAGGTCGTCAAATAGCACAGATGTACTGTGCAAGAAAGAGCGTGTGCGTAGGGTCTAAAAGAGGCTGTAGGAAGCACATTAAGTTCGCCCGCAGCGCTGATCTCAAGCTTGGAACTAAATCTTGTCGGGGCTACAGTACGTATGGTAAGGAGCGTTGCGTCGAGTTGTTGATGTCAGAAGGCCTATTTTTCTTCTTCTTTTTATCTGAGCAACACACACACAGCCCGCTTTCTTGATTCGCTTTATCAACAGGAGAAATAAAAATAAAAAAAAAAAGAGAGGCCAAAAGCACAAGATCACAGATGCACCACCCCCTCCCACACACCAAAAATGTGCGTATGAAATAAAGAAGAAGGGAAGAGGGGATGAGAGAGAGAGAGAGAGAGGAGAGAGAGAAAAAAAAAAACTGCAACTGAGGACTCAGCAGAAGACAGCAGAACGCAATTAAAAGCAAGAAGCGGTAAAGACAAAAACTAGGTTAGAGATTTCCATGCCGCTTCACAACACAAAGCGTTTTAAATAAGAAGAGACAAGTTTGACAGGGGAAGGGAGAATAATCGCTACCGTTCGCTATCATGCCTCTACACATACGCAGAAAGGAAAAAAAAAAAACTGCTAACATGCTGTTTTTTTTTTTTTTTGACTTTGTTTATTGTTGAGAAATGAATAAAGAAAAGTAAAAAGAAGAAGAAAAAAAAAAAAAGTGAGTTGGTGGCTTCACGCCGGCCAAAAGCTGTTTTTCTCAAGTGACCAGTGAAGCCTGTACGAGGCTATTTATCAGTCCCATTCCCCCTTTCATTGTTTTTTTTTTTTTTTTCCTCCTCCCCCTTTCCAGTGGTACACTTCGCACAACGCGCAGCAAGTCAAGAAATGGAAAACTCCCCCGCCCCTAACCCCCTTGCTGTCCATTCACAGTGAACCGTAGCAAGAGAGAAAGAGAGGGAGAGAGAGTTCAAATAACTTAACGAGACACGCACTCACACAAGAAGATATACCGTCCTCCATCAAAAAACACTGAGGCCAAAGAGAAAAAAAAAAACCGCGGAAGGCTTCGCGGCAGCAGAAAAGGAGGGGAAAAGGAGTGATATCCGTCAAAGAGAAGCAAGAGTTCTTATGAGTTGGGCGGAGCAGAGAGCGTTGAAACGAAAACGCAAAGCTAGTTGATCAGAAAAGACAACCAGAAAGAAAAAAAAAAAAAAAAGGCAGCAGTTTCCGTTGTTCTCCTGGTTTCCTTACCTCTCTCCGCACTTTTTGTCTTCGCTCCTGTTCTCTTGGGTGCGCTCCTTGTTTAGAGTCGACGACCTTACTTTTGTTTTTTTTTCATTGTTTACAAGAAGTGAAACAGAATAAGGCATCGTACGCATCCATGATGGAAACACGTAAAGAACAAATTCACCATTCAAATCATCCCTTAAAGTAAAAAAAAAAAAAAAGAAAGGAAAAAAAATGTTGAAGCTTGAAAAGCACAGCGGGCAATCCCTTCCATCTGAGTCGTGAGCGTCAGTGCATCGCAACGGTCGTCGCATGTACGCAGACTTCCATGATAGAAAGAATGCAAAAAAAAAAAAAAAGACACGCCGCTGACCGTCGCTTAGTAGATGCGCTGGGGCTTGCCCATGGTCGACTTGAGGTAGGCCGACTTCAGGTTCTGCCAGTTCTTCTTCAGCAGCGACACGAGGAAGTTCAGCGCCATGGTGACGTTCTGACGGATCTGGTCCTCCGTCATCTCCATGTGGCCGATGCAGGTGCCGAGGCACAGCACCTTCTTCAGCTGGAACTTCACGGTGGAGCGGAGCTCGACGATTTTGTCGGTGAGGGACTCGCTCGGGGAGCACACGGTCGGGAACTTGCCCATACGGTGCATGTGCGGGCCAACGAGACGGGGCACGGTCTTGATGATCGACTCGGAGCACAGGAAGGCGTCGTACTGGTTGCACATCTTCTTCACCAGCTTCTTGTTCTTATTCAGCTTCTTCAGCTCCTCCTGGTTCATCGTGGGGACGCCCTCCTTCTTGGCGATATCCTCGTGCACGAGGTCGCACAGCAGGCAGACAGACATGCGCGGGCGGCACACGTTCGGCAGCTTGAGGGAGCCCGAGAAACGCTTGTCCTTCTGGGGGTCGTAGTTCTTCAGGTTGACCTGGAGGTCCACGCTCTCCTTGAACTTGCGCTCCTTGTCGGCCTTGAGGACGGCCTGGATGGCCTCCGACAGCACCTGCGGCGGGATCTTGGACATGATGAAAAAAAAAAAAAAAGAGAAGAAAAAGACCTTTTCTAATGTTACGAGGTTAGAACGATTAGTTTAAGGGATGAATGAAAAAGATGATTCTGGCACGGGGTGGGTGTCTGTGTTTCGAAAAAAAACGGAGCTAAACTGGACTCGGCTCTTGTGTTTTCTTCTCTTGTGGCTCGGAAAGCAACTCTGTCAACCGGGTGTAGTAAAACAACAGAGGAAAAAAGAAAAAAAAGGGGATGGGCGAGAGAGCGACGGAAAGCACGATGGTGTTGGGGGATGAAGCGCAAAGCAAGAAAGAGGAGAGAAAAAAAAAAAAGAAAAGGGAAAAGTGGGCGTATAGGTGTTCAATGAAGATGGAAACGAAGGTAGGATGAGGAAGAGAGAGAGGGGAATAGGCAGACTGTCCAAGCGAAAAAAAAAAAAAAACGTCGCTTTACTGCTGACTCCGCACCTTTCTCACTTCTTGTGAAGTGTATAGCTAAAGGAAGAAAGGAAAAAAAAAAAGGTCTATCAACTTTAAAGTGAAAAAAAAAAAAAAAAACAACCGCCATGCGTTGCCAGTGTGTCCACACCAATCACGAAAAGGAGAGGCAGCGATCTCCCACTGAGACAGGGGCGGCTGCAGCCGCTTCTTTTTTTTTCCCCTCTTTTCATTTTCACCCACTTTTTTTGTAGTTACCACAAAGGTCACTCGTGGCGACGTGGCGACGTGGACAGCGTCTGTGCTTTTTAGTCTTTATCTTGTATATATTCTCTCTCTTTTTATTTATTTTTTTTTTCCGGTGAAGAAATAACGTTGTAAATAAAGGAACTAAAAAAAAAAAAAACGTGAATAGTGGAATATGATGTGTTCCGAAAAGCAATACACACACACACACATCAAAAAAAAAAAAAAGACGCACCTGCAGAAAAGAAAAGAAAAAAAAAAAAAGAACGACTGACGATCCTCAACACACACACACACACACACACACACACACACAGAGAAATAAAAAGGCAGAGTAATGTAAAAAGAAAAAAAAAAATGTGAAGACGTGAGGCCAAAAAAAAAAAAAACACACACACACACAACACCAATCGCAGCAACTGATGAAACACAAGAAAAGAAACATGACAACCGTAACGTGAAAAATCAGAGGTAAGCACAGAGAAATAACAAAAAAAAAAAAAAAGAAGCAGGCTATATGCCAGCACACATGATTTGCGTTGACAATTTTTCAGTGTGATGAAGATCATTGCCCTTCTTTTCTTTTTTCGCTCCAGCCTTTTCTTCAAAAACAACGCAAGGCCTCATTGTCTCGTTGTGATCACCCCTTTTTCGTTTGGCTTCCCCTCCTAGGCAGTCGCTGGCGTAGCCCCAGCGGGGGCGGAGGAAGAGGGCGACGACGACGTCGCCGCGCCATTTTTGTAGCTCCCGGTGATCTTGAGCACCTCCTGCACGATCTGCTCCACCGTAGGCTCCGTCGGTCGTGGTCCCCACAGCGCCTCCACCTCTTTCGTCGTCAGTTCCTTCTTCTCCATGAGTGCCGCCTCCATGCTCAGCATCTTGTCCTTGTTTTCTTTTATAATTCGAACAGCGGTGCTGTGCGCCGCGGCGACGAGACGCTGAGCCTCCATCTCAGCCCGATACTGCGCGTTGTTGGAGAAAGCGGTGAAATCTCGCCCAGCCTGCGTGTACTCTGGGTGGTAGGAGAGTAGCCCTGCGTGCTTGCTCATGCCAAACGCCAGCATCTCCTTCAGCGCCATGTCCGTCGCCCGCTGCAGGTCGTCCATCGCGCCGGCGGACGGGTTGCCAAGCAGCACTTCCTCCGCCGCACGACCACCAAGCATCACCACCATATCCGCAAAAAGGGTCGCGTTTGTCTGGTACTCGTGAAACTCCGTCCCGGCTCGCTGGGTGTAGCCCATGGCGTGCCCACGCGGAATGATGCTGATTTTCAGCACCGTCTGCACCATCGGCAACATCCACGCCGTGAGGGCGTGGCCCGCCTCATGAAGGGCGGTGCGACGCGCAGAATGGTCGCTCTGGCGGTTGCGGTGCTTGCGACCCATCAAGGTGTTGTCGAGGGCTTCCAACAGCGCCGGCAGCTGCACGAGCGGCTTCCCGGCAATACCGCTCTGCAGCGCCGCTTCGTTCACGACGGTGGCGATGGTGGCGGGCGAAAGGCCGGGCGTTAGGTGGGCCAGCTGATCTGCCAGTGCCTTGTTGCTCACGCTCTTATCCAGCGGCAGCTCCTTGCCCTCCTCATCCTTCGTGCGTCCGCTTGGGTCGCCGGTGCAGATGCGGCCCAGGTAGTGCTCGAACAGCTCCCGCCGCGCCGACAGGTCCGGCATCTCAATTGCGATCTTGCGATCAAAGCGGCCCTCACGCAGGAGGGCCTTGTCGATGTTGTCTTGGAAGTTCGTGGCCGCCAGCACCACGATCGGGTCCGCGCTCGTGCTGAGGCCGTCCAGCTCCGCCAGCAGCTGATTGATCGTGCGGTTCTCCTCACTGCTGACGCTGCCGCCCTGCTTGCCGGCGCGGGAACCGATCGCATCGATCTCGTCAATAAAAATAATCGCCGGGGCTGCGGCGCGGGCCTCCTCGAAAAGTTCACGCACCCGCTTCGGCCCGCTGCCGCCCATCAGCTCAATAAAATCGGCACCGTTACAGCTGAAGAAGGCGACGTTGGCCTCACCCGCGACGGCCTTCGCCAGCAGTGTCTTGCCTGTCCCAGGTTCGCCGGTCAGGAGACATCCTTTTGGCAGCCGAGCGCCGAGCCGGGTAAACTTGTTTGGCTCCGTTAAGAAGTCCACGTACTGCCGGACTTCGGCCTTCGCCTCGGGGATGCCGACCACGTCGGTAAACTTGGTACCCTTCACATCAACGCGGAACTGGCGCTTTTTGATCGGCATCATCTGCTCCATCATATTCTGAAAAGGATTGCCGCTGCCAATGCCCGCGGGGGATGGGGTGACACGGCGCAGGTAGAGATAGGCAACGAGAAGTGGAACACCGAGCCACAGGATGGGACCAAAGGTCGGCCGAATCCAGTTTTCTTCGGTGGAGCGGCGGTGGCGTTCCGCGTCCTTCAAGCCGCGCTCGTACTCTGCCTTACCAGAATCCGTAGTGGACGACATCGCGACGTTGCTGTTGTTGCTGAGTTTAAAAAAGAAAGAACAAAGGAAAAGAAGTAGCTTTCTTCAGACTGATAAGAAAGCCGACGCTCGTGTAACTTGTATGCGGCTAAAACGATATAGCACGCACACGCAAAAAAAAAAAATAGGGAAACGAGATTGTTTTATAATCTAAGTCGGTGCACTCGTTGTGGTGGAGACGAGGAGAAGAGGAAATCAACCGTATAAGGTGTAAGTAGTGGGAAGATGCCGGTGTGACTGCTGCTAATGCACTGGTGCAAAGAGCAAAAAGACAACAACAAAAAAAAAAAAAAAGAGAGATATAATAATAATAATAATAATAATAATAATAATAATAATAAAAGATGCAGTTAAAGCGGGGGAAAATAACACCAACAACAAGAAAACCCTCTGTCCCATGATGAGATTTTCCAATAGCTTTACTACAGGAGTCACTTGGTTGAAAAGATGAAGTCGTGATATGAGTTCTGGGCTCTGTGGAGAAGCCGTGTAAATGCTAGAAACCGGTTATGCGTTCCACTTTTCCCGTTTAAAAACACTACTTACGTATCCTTGTTTGATCGTGCTTGTGATGTCGGCTATTATACATAATCCAATAGATCAAACAACAAACAACAGCAATAACAACAACAACAACAAAAAAAAAAAAAAGATCACATCAATTCAAACAGGGAGGGGAAAACGCGTGCCTAGTACAACCTCAACAAACAAACAAACAAGCAAGGACGCTCGTTCTTGTTTCCCTGCCTAAATCGCTATGTTGTCATCGTTTGCCGGCAGGCCTATTTCAGCCTTTTGCCACCTAGTCTTATTTTTCTTCTTCCTGTGTGAATATCCTGCATTTTACATCGACGGATCAGCCGGCGCTCGTCTCAGCTGCATGTGGCTCAAATCTCGCCGCCGCACGACGTACGGCATCCGCAAGTGCCGGCTGATCCGTCGGCAGAAGCGACGACTGTGGTGTCGGGTGCGTCGTCGTACCGCACTGCCCGCCATTTGGGGTTAAGCTGGTGCTTGTCGCCGCACCCGGCACCACGACGACGGGACTCCCCATTGTCGGTTTCTGCGGGTTGTTGCTGATCAAATAGGCACCGAGGAAGGCGAGCGGGTCGGGCGGACGCACCCGCGCCACCTCCTCCAATCCGAGCAGCAGCAATGGGAGAATGGTGCGCTCAATGAATTGCGCATCGGGCAGGGCATAGTCGGGGATGGCCTCGACATCAACGGCGGAGGTCAGCGCTGCGGCTGCTGAGTTGGCGGCGGAGCTGCCGCCGCTGCTGAGCTGCACGCTCCCCGGCGGTGGGTCAGGGACGTGGTCTCCAGAGGTAGGTGGGATGGCGGGGTCCTCGTTGACATTCATGGACGACTCGACCGCCGCCTGCGCCGTCGAGGTGGGCTTGCCGGAGCCGAGGTGGAGAAAAAGTGTCTGAAGCGTTTCCTCGTCTATCTCATCCAGCGACTCTGGCTCTGCGTGAAACTCCATGGCAAGCAATAGTAATAATGATAATAGGTGTGCACGGTGTGATTGTCGTTGTTCACCACGCCCTTTCGGTGCGGAAAAAAAAAAAACGAGGAAAGCACACCGGAACGTTTCAGTTGAAAAAATGATGGAAGGGGGGAGGAGGGGTAGAAAGAAAAAAAAAAAAAAAGACACGAAAATAAAAAAGGAGGAGAGAATACGCACTTGAACAAAGAACACTGGTGGGCTCTATGGTTAACCGTGAAAAAAAAAAAAGGGTCAAGGTGCCCGAGGCTAAGTGGAGCCCACACACTTTTCTTGAATTTCGCGGCAGAGGGGACAAAAACGAGCATGGGGCGAAGTGCCTTCAGCGACCTGCTGTTTTTACCCCCTTCTTCTTAGGTGTTTTTCGTGAACGTTACAGCAAGCAACGTGGCACTGCTGCTTCATCGCAAACCTTCCGCGACTGCCGGACTTCAACAGCAGCTGATCCCTCTACTGCCACATCGTTGTTGTTTTTCCTTTTTAAAGGACAAAAGAGAAACTAAAAGGGGGAAAAAAAAAAAACAACAGTAACGTAGGAACGACTGAATGGACCACCTGGGCAGAGATCTTTAAAATTGAGAAAACACAGTTGCGTCTCAACCACTTTCCTTGACAATGTGCTCTGCTGCTCAGGTGCTCGAGTTTTAGTCTCAGCCGACGACTTCATCGTCACTCGCGCACGCAACTACGCCTACACAAAGGACCACGAGGAGTATGTAATGGCACTAAAAGCTGCTAAATCAAAAAAACGTCACTGGATCTTGCATTCATTTTCTTTTTTCTTCACTGACTCAATGAACTGGTTGGCTCAGACTACCCTTTTACGTTGTCCCCATACCCAACCGGAATTGAGTCACGAAAACAACGCAAGAGAAGAAACTCTGTCAGCGGCAACAACAAAAAAAGAAAGGCACAGTGAATGAGCAAACAAAAAAAAAAAATGGAGGCAAAGAAACAGCTGAACGATTTAGTGATCGGCCTTGCGGCGGAAGCCGCAGCCCTCCACGAGCAGTGCTTTGCCACCAGTTGGGCGGCACAGCTTCTTGGAGCACTTGCTGCACTCCACCGAAGTCGTGGCGTGGCTGTACACCACCGTCACGCTCTTGCAGCGCGGGCAGCTCACGTCCATGAAGTAGGAGTTGGGGCCCTGTACGAGACGACGGCGCTTGTGGCGCATGCGCTCCGTGCGCACCGTCGGGTAGCTGAGATCAGCGTCGAAGAAGCCCATGACGTCTACTCGCGCAGAAATAGAGGTTTCGCATATGTATGAGTGTGTGTGGATCGATTAAGAGAATGCACAAAGAAACAACACGTGCGATCGGACACAGGTGGTTATGCACACCGTGCATCACATCATATATGCATACGTGTTGAAATTTAAAAAAAAAAAAGAGGAGAGGGGGAAAGATGAGTAAAAACACAGAAGAAAAAAGCACAAGCAACCATATTAAGTGCTCACGGCTGAGAAAACTGCACAAAAACACGTACATACACACGCAATGCACGACTTCCTGCCGTAACACCTTCGCAAACACAGCATGAGCGCCGACACAAAAAAAAAAAAAAGAAGCGGCGAGAAAAATCGTAGCGTCTGTGATCTGCCGCATCGGCAAATAAACCAGCTGTAAAAGCGACGAAATCTGTGCCCAAGCTGATTCACGGTATAAGAATGCCAAAAAAAAAAAAAAAACAATTGAGACAGGCTCGCACACAAACATACACACATATACATGAAGAAGAGACGCCATTAAGAGGCAAAAGCCGCTTTCTTCTCTTTTTTTTTTTGTTGTTTGTGTGTGTGTTTCTCTCGTGTGCTACCGAGTTCAATTGCGCAACTCAATTTGGCTCTCCAGAGAATGGGCATTAACTCTGGTACAAGATGATAGTAAAAGACAAGCATTTCTGGAAAAATAGTAATAACAGTAATAGTAATAATAATCGCAATAATGGATGCTAAAAAAAAAAAAAAAGCAACAAGGAAACTAGCAAAAACCTTTTGACGCTTCAAGTTAAATGTACCCCCGCAGAGACGAGAGACATTAAAAATAACAATAACAATGATAATAATAATGCATCGTATAGTTGTCCGTAATAGGGTCTTTCTTTCGCGTCAAAAAAAAAAAAAAACAATAATGAAAGCCAAAACAACAGCAACCGCCAAAAAGATCAAGAACGATTTCATTGATAGCATTATCATCAACCACCTCAATAAAGTGCAGCAAAAAAAAAAGTGCAAAAAACAGTAGGCTTTTAATGAATAAAAACGCACTTGAGGTCCATGTCGACGAGATATGAAGGGAAAAAAAGGAGAACCAGGAAGCAATTGGCGGATGTTAGGCGTAAGATCGTGTAAACAAAGTGCGTTGACCAAAACGGCAAAAAACGACACACAAAAAAAACGGTCGGCTGACCATCATGCACCAACGCAAATAACAACAACAGCAAGAAAAAGCGCATATGGTTAAAAAGAAAAAAAGAAGAAGACACTACCCTCTTCATCTTTCTACATCCTCCAACCATTTGCGTCCCTTGTTCATCTTTTTCTCCATTTCCTTTCTAGCCTTGTAGCAGTTCACGCATACACGCTGTGGAAAGCTGCCCTCCTTCAGGCTCATTACGTAGCTCGAGCAGGACGCACAGAAGACGTACCCGCACAGCCGGCAATGGTGACGTCGTATGAGAAAGGTGAAGGTGGTGTGGCAGTTATTGCACTCAGTCACCGAGTTGTCGTCCTGCCACTCTATCTCCTCTTCATCGTCCTGTGCCTCGATACGGGCGTCTGCGCGGGCCTCGGCGGTGTCGGCGTCGTCAGCGTACTTCTCCGGCCGCTTCGCACCGCACATGTCACACTTCTTGCGTCCCATCGGGTTCTCAAAGGTGCAGGTCGGGCAGGGCCACTGCTTCTCCGCCAGCTTCCCCTCCTTTTTCTCCTTCTCCTTCGACTTGTTTGCGCCACTGCTGCTTCCATGGCCTTTTTCCTTGTCGCGCTTGGGAGCCAGGTGGCGCGGCCGCTGCCCGCTCTCGCACGCTGTGCAAATCGCCACCGAGGTCGGGTTCTCAAACGTGCATACCGAGCACGCCCACGTAGTGGGCAGCGGCGGGTCGCCACCACCACCGCCATTGTTGTTGCTGCTGCGACGAGGCGCGCGGCCCGCGTTGTCGCCCTCCTCCACCACCGGCGTGCCGTTGCGCTGAAAGCCGTGGCAGATTTTGCAGTGCGCGCTCGACGGCGCGTTCACCTCGCCGCACACGCTGCACCGCCAGCGCGTCGTGAAGGGCGTATTGGACACCACGCCGCTGCCCGCCGTCGCAGTCGCCGTCGGCACTGGCGTCCCGCTGCTGCGGTAGGCGTAGCACACCTTGCAGCGCTCCGCACTTGCGTCGTTCGGCGCGAGGCACATCCCGCACTGCCACGCCGTCACGCCGGCACGCGGGAGCGGCGGTGCCGCAGGTGTCGTCGAGGCCGGCAACGGCGTGGCAGGAGCTACAGCGTAGCCCGGCCGCATCGTATCGCACATCTCACACTTCACCACGCCCAGCTTGTTGCGGAATGTGCACACTGTGCAGCCCCACGTCTGCAGCTCCTCCTTCTTGCGCTGCTCCCGCTCCTGCTCCTGCTCCAGCTCGCGCCGCAGACGGATAATGCGCTCGAGCTGCGCGCGCTCGTCCTCCTCTTCAGCGGGGGCCGCAGAAGCCACAGGAGCCGCAGAGGGACTGCTGTGTGGCACCGCAGGCTGCACAGGTGGGGCGTACATCTGTGAAGAGGAGGAGGAGGGCGGTGGCGGTGGCGGACTCTGCAGCATCGCTGACGCACCGTTGTAGTACGGCTCCTGCTGTGGCTTCTGAGGCGGAGCTGACGCATGCACAGAGGAGGGAGCACCGTAGGGACTGCTTGGCGCGGGCGGGTATCCCTGTACTGGCGCCTGTGGCACGCCGCTTTGCTGCTGCTGCTGCTGCTGCTGTGGCGGCGGTGGCGCCGCGTAGGCGTTGTGAGGCGGGGCTGCAGGAACGCCATAGCCGCTCCCGCCCAGTGCGTCGTACGACGGAGGTAGCGGCGGTGGCTGAGGCGGTTGAGCAGGGGAGCTGGGCCCGCCAAACAAATCATCGAGGCTCACCTTCGGCTGCTGCTGCTGTTGCTGTGGCGGCAGTGGCGCAGGTGGCACCGCGTAGTACGGATTCATTCGGCTAAAAAGGGCGAGGATGACGACAGTCTGGTTATTGGGATGTCTGCCTTCACACAGTGGTGGTGTTGAACAGCTCGTAGGCCTTTAACCGCAATTCAAAGTGAATAATTACAAGCTTTCCTGTTCGCGCTGTCCCGGGGGAAGTGGCAAAAAGAAACAGTTCTTTTTTTTTTTTACCTGTATGTGTGAGTGTTTGCATAATGGACTTGTAATGCGACGCGTAAGAAAGCAGGCGAAAAGAGGAGAGAGGAAAAAAAAAAAAACAACAGAGAGTACATAAGGAAATAGTGGAGAAGTCAAGCAGTGCGGTAGGGCAATAGGCGCAGCGAAAGAAAACGGACAGAAACACATGTGCAAGATTCACAGGCAGAATTGGGGAGAGATCTTACCAGGAAAAAAAAAAAAAGACTTGCTACCACTTTACAGGTAAAGCAAGGAAGTGCGAAATTGAGGTCCCCCCCCACTCTCTCACATAGTTTAGGCAGACACGCGTTCTTCGCCTGACCTACCGGAGGTGTCTTTTGTGGTAGATCCCTCTCATCAACAACACCAGACAACAGTTTGAATCGCGCAACTGCGTAAGTTAGCACCGCTGTCAGACGAAGCAGAAGCTTGGCAAGAGCCGCCGCCGACAACCTCGCTGCTGTTTAGATCCTTTCCATGTTCTCTGATTTAATACAATTCACTTTACCTTATGAGTACTGTTATTATTGTTTATTCTAACGTGTCGTTGCGAGTATTACGCGGTCAGATCATCCATCAAAAATGAGGAGACAAACAAACAAACAACAACAAAAAAAAAAAAACAAAGAAGAGAATATAATAGCGAAAGGAAGAGGAGAAAAACAGATGATTACAACCCACACGAGTGTCTGCACTCTCCAGCACCTTACCGAGCGTGTAGCTAGCACGTTGTTCAAACACCACTTTTTCAATCTCCCCCTAAAAAAAAGTTGCTTCTAGTCTTTAAAAAATGCGCTTTAGCACAATGATCAAGCATAAAACAGGGGAAAAAAAGGTGAAATGCCACCTCTGTGGAACAACGGCAACTGAGTGCGCATCGAAAGAACGACATTAAAAAGGTCAGACGGTCAAAGCCACTTAGAACAACAACAACTACGGAAAAAAAAAAACTGAAAAAGAAGGGAAAAAGAAGCAAAGATAGCATCAGAAACGAGGCAAATCTAAACAAAGACAAGATAGGATATGAATAAACAATAACGATATATAGAAACAGCACATGAGAAAGTCGCAGCAAACAAAACGCGAGAGCGAAGAAAAGAAAATGGAACATAAAAAAGAAAAAACCCAGTTTACATGTGGATAATCTTGTAACACAGTAGGACTCAATGAAAACAGAAAAAAAAAGTGGAAAAATGTGAGCCGCAAGAAGAAAAGAAACAAGCAAACAAAGAGTATATATATATACCACGAGGGAGGAAAAGAAAAATGAGGAAAAAAAGTCTACAGAGAAAAAAAAAGTGAGAAGAACAATTTTTTTTTTTTACTTTCTTCTGTTTTGTTGTGGCTGTTGCTGCACGATTTCCGTCTGTTGTTGTGCGTCTCCTCAACCTCTTGGCTGTTTTCTTTTTTTTTTTCCGTCATATGAACAAGTGGCAGCCTCATATGTACACAACCGTGTAGCCGATGGCACCAATGGATAGTGGTGGCGAAGTAAAAAAAAAAACCAAGAAGCTCCGGTCCTCCTGCGCTGCGCATGTACCCGAAATACGGTGGAGAAAACGCTTTCTTCGTTTCCTGGAACTTTTTTTTTTTTCCTCTTTCTCAGTTCCTACCTCGACTCATGCGCAAACATGCTTGTCTAAGTAGCCGAGATAAAACAAGGAAAAAAAAAATAGAAGAAAAAATAACAACAATAACATAAGACACTTTTTTTTGGGGGGAGGGGAGAAAGACAGCCAGAAAGTTCTTTTTTGTTGTTGTTGTTTTGCACACAACTGAGAACCACCCCCCCCTCCAAAAAAAAAAAAAAACGGTAGTGAGCCAAGGAAAAGAACATCTACGTTGTTGTGAATTCCACACTAAAAAGGAAGAAGAAGAAGAAAAAAAAAAAAACACCAGTATGAGGATGAGTTGCGATACACTCACTAGGAGACAGATGTGGATGAAAGGGTTCCGGTGCTGTCCGTGTCTTCCGTTTCAGTTGCGTGGTGCTTCTTCTCTTTTAAGTATGTGTGTGTGTGTGCCAGTTTTCGCACGATGACTTCATCTCGAACTGACAGAGTTGTACACATGATTGTGCGTGTTACACAGCCATCGTAAAAAAGAAAAAAAAAACGCTTTTTTACTATAAAAGCAAGCAAGCAAACAAAAATGCAAAACAAAAGGGGGTTAATGACAGGTGGGGGAAAAAAAAAAGAGCACACTCACGCATACACACACAAAAAAAAAAGCTACACATTAAGTAGTTTAGGGCATTCAAGGAAGCGTTAGTGCAAAGTCGCACAGACACACACACATACACATACACATACACATACACATACACACACACATTAGAACAAAAACAAGGAAAAAGCGAAAAGTAGGCGAAAAAATGAGAAACGGAAAAAAAAAAATGTAGGCTGCGTCGTAGAGGAATAAACACTCCAAATAAGACCGCATCACAGCGGAGTGGGTCTTTAAAAATACACTTTTTTTTTTCACTGACAGTAGGAAAAAAGAAAACAAGGATCTGAGAAGCCATAGCACGTCAGACAAAGCCCAGCTGTAAACGATCGGAAAAAGAAAAACAACAGCCAAACACACCTAAAAAAAAAAAATGACTTTTCTCCCCTTTGGCCGAGAGACCATACGTCAAGTGTGTCTTCCTTCTCTCATCAAAAAAAAAAAAAAAGAAAAAAAGTGAGCCTGCGCACTGGCATCTAGACGAAATCACTAACTTGCTCTAACGATTTTGACCGTAAAAGCTAAGTGTTGAATGAATACAAATAAAAAAAAAAAAACAAATATATATCACAATAATAACGGTAAAGAAAAAAAAAAAAAGAAAGAAACTTGCCGTAAACGCAAATCTCTATCTCTCCTATAAGTAGAGCCCGTTGCTGCTCTCCTTCCTCTTTTTTTTTTTTTCCTGTGCCATCCCTCCGCTTTAGTTTGGTTTCCAACAGCGAGGATGAAGCGATCTTACCGTACTGTTGGTAACGAATGCTGATGGACTGCTGCGTAAAGTCCCTCCGTCTCTTCTCCGGTCTTTTCTATGTCGCCACGTTGCATTGTCCATCGTCGCCACAGCACCCGCTACTCGCTTTTTTTCTCTATTTTTCTATATTTTTGTTTTGTTTTCTACTTTTTTTTTTTGACTTTTCCCCCTTTTTTTCTCTTTTTTTTTTTTTGGTTTGCTCTCGCTTGACGGCTCATTCCGAGATTGTTAGACTCGAGCTGCTAAAATGGAGAAAGAACTGAAGTGAGAATGAGAGTAAAGAGATCGTAAACCAGGTTTAAAAACATGCAGACGAAAAAAAAAAAAAGAGGTGCAGCAGCAAGAACAGCAAACAACAATGAAAAGGTGAAATACCAGAGCAGCGTGCATCACTGAATTTTGTTGCACAAGGGCGAACCGTGGATGTCACAACTTCCTTAATGTGTCTATGCTTTGCTTACATTTTCAAATAAAGAAAAAGAAAAAAAAAAAACTATGTACGGAAAGCGATTGGAATACAACAATCTAAATTGTCGGTTTTTTTTTCCCCCCTTCAGTGTCAACGGCAGCGCGGTAAAGAAAAAAAAAAAAAAGAGATAACAGGGAATACTACAGAACGATGCAAAGACAAAAAAAAAAAAAACGGGCGCGGTAAACGTCAGCACATACACTGCTTGAAAACGTGCTACGATCTTAGGGGGGATAAAAACGAGCGGCAAGGAGAAAGGAGAAAAAAAAAATGGAATACGCTCTTTCAACAACAACAAAGTTCACAGCATACACAAAAAAAAAAAAAAAACAGTTGAAGCACACACACACACACACACAGTAAAAACCATGGCTGATGAATCAAAACAAAAAAAAAAAAAAAGCACTACGAAAAACTAGTGTGGGTGGAAAAAAAAAAAAAAGAGAGCTGCGCAAGGCGTGGATGAAACAAGAGATGCAAACAAACAAAAAAAAAAACGGTGTACACGAACAGAAGCGTCGCCGTCGATGGTTACGCCTCGACCTTGAGCGCATGCATTTACGACAACAAAAAGCAGATGGCGAGACGCATGAAGCTGATGAAACTCTCTTTTTTTCCTCCCCCTCCTTCGAGTGCCATGCTGCACTCAGTGTTTTACCAACGGAAAAACGCATGCACGCAAATACAGGCAAACACACGCACATACACACACACACCTATATATATGAATATACACACACGCACATACACACTAAAACACTCTCTTAGTTTTGCGTCCCTTTACGTGTACCAAAAAGGGCATGAAGGTGCTCTTTCCCCCCTCCCCCTTCATTGGAGAAAAAAAAAAGCTAGTTGATATAGTATATACATCCAGAAAAGAAAAGCAACGTTCAAAAAGCAAAAGAAAAAAAAAAGCTCAGTTGACAATCGTAAACCGAAAACAGATATGAGAGAGACACGCGAAAATTACCGTTAGTCAATTTCTTTAATTATACTGACGAATGAAGAAATGGAACACACTAAAAACAAAAACAAAAAAAAAACGCAAAGATTAAAAAAAAAAAAAACAAATGGAATAAGCGACGGCAAGAGCGATCAGCTTAGCTCAACAGGGTTTACAGTGGATCTGGCTCGACCAATCCATGTGGTTTCAATAAGTAGCACTCTACTATTTTGTAAGTACTGAAAAAAAAAAAGCAAAATAATGGAGTGTTCTCGGCAACGAGAAAAAAGAACGAATGTAAAAGAGGAATTCTATTAAAAAAAAAAACACACACACACACAAAAAAAAAAAAAAGAAACAGTACTATGATATAGCGGTAGTGTTCCTGTTTGATAGAAGAAATATTCAAAAAAGGCAGGTTAAAAAAGTCTCCCTCCTGCGTTAAAAGGAAAAAAGGAGAAAGTGTTTAAAAAAAAAAAAAAACATGGAAGCCTTCTAGACAGCGACGCACCTATTTCCTTCCTTACACGAAAGCAGAGCACACGCCAAGGACAAAAGTACCTGTGCACCTCAAGAAACACACTAAGATGTGCGCTTGACAGCCAGAAGGAAAAGAAAAAACCCTAGTGGAGCCTTCGCGCCAATGATAATATTCGATTCCGTGTTTTTTTTTTTTAAACTAGTTACCATCAGGATTGAAGATTCTGCGCTACACGCACCGTCATCGTTTCTTTTCATAAACAAAACAAAACAAAACAAAACAAACAAAAGCACAATCAAAAAGCGTCTGCGGAGGAGGAGAAGGAAGGTGGTCTAGTAATAACAAAATACGAGAAACCATCGTTTAGGGCTTTAACAACAACAACAGGGGGGGAAAAAAAAAGAAGGTAGTGACACTCAAAAGCAACGCTATTTCTTTTTTTGCATATTGGAAAAGAGGGTGAAAAGAGAAAAAAAAAAAAAGATGTAGAACATAAAGTGAAAAAGTGGTGGAAGAGGAAAAAAAAAGCTGCTGATCTTATTCTGCGGCACTTCGCCAATCAGTGTCTCCTCAATAACAATTGTCAATGGTGCGGGTACTAAAACTCTCAGAACAACACACACACACACAAAAAAAAAAAAAAAGGTACAAGCACTCTTACACCATGATACTAATAGTAGTAATGAAAATAATAAAACCACATCATAGTTTATTGCAGTGACGTCATAAATGATTGAGAAAAAAGGGGGAAAAAAGAAAAAGAAAAAAAAAACTAAAAAAAAAAAGGGTAGTAGAGGTGACGATTCGCGTGCACTGCGTAGCTTTTTACCTCTCCTTCCCTCTTTGTTTCTGCTGAGTTCACTGTTTCTCTCGTGAAAGCTAGCCAGCAAAAACAAGCAAAGACGAGAAAAAGAGGATAAAACCGACTTTTTTTCTTCGCCGTTGTAGCTTTTACCTACATTTCTTTTTAGTTTCTTGGCCGCAGCTACCTGTGTACGTCTGCAGACACCAACTTCATAAGCGAGAGAGAGAGAGAGAAAAAAAAAAGGAAAAACAGTGAATGAAAATAAATAAAAAAAAAAAAACAATAATGATGGTGAAACGTACAGAGTTACGCACGAAAACGGAAATTACGAAAAACAAACAAAAAGAAACTCGCTGCTAAAAGCAGGACAAGAACAGTATAAAAACAATAAAGTCCGAACGCACGGAGGAAAAGAGAGAAAAACAAACAAGCAAACGAACAAAAAAAAAAAAACTCTTAACACGTGAAATCGATGGAAGCAAGCTCAACGAAAAAAAAAAAGAAAGAAAAAAAGTAACCTGAGAGAGTGTTGCAGGCACAGCACCACGCCGGAATCTCAGAAACCTCAAAAAAAAAAAAGGAAAATAAAATTATTGTGATTAAAGACAGTATCATAGATCTCGCTAAAAGACGCCAAGAACAATGACTAGAGAGAAAAAAGACAAGGAAAGACGTTCAATTTTCAAGTGTTTGGAAAAAGGAAAACAGATCTATCTATAAAGAAAACAAGAACAAGAACAAGAAAGAAGCGACCAAAAAAAAAAAAAAAGTATAAATACTACAAGTGCGCCAGGAGAAAAGAGCAAAATCGAAGAACTGTTTTTAGGCATTTGTAGAGAGCTTGTGAGTTCGTTCAGCATTCAAGGGGGAAAAAAAAGAACGGCTGCGTGGACGAATAAAAGCTGGTCTTGTGGACGTCAACACTAATTGAACCTAACACAAGTGCGGGAAACTATCATTAAAAAACATGTCAAAAAAGAGAAAAAAAAAAAAAACAGCGTACGCACACACGCATACAAAAAAAAAAAAACGCTTCATCATCATCGTCACACCATGACGACAAAAGTGGGTAGGGTGAACTCAGTCAGTCCAGGGGAGGAGGAGGGGAAGAAAGCAAACGATGTGGTGTAGGAACCGAAGGAGGGCATAGGAAGCAGGTGCGAACGGAATGATGGAGTAGGAAAAAAAAAGGGAGCATTTTACCCGTCGGCCTTTAGCTCCGCCACTGCTGCGGTTGTTGTTGTTTTGGCTGCGGCAGTAGCATCTGGCTCGCCACGGTGTACCCCTCCGGGGCATACACGACGCCAGTCCGTACCTGACCAGCAGCGGTGTACAGCACCTGCTGCGGCTGTATCTGTTGTTGAGGTGGCTGAGGTGCGCCTTGCCGGGGCACCTGCTGCATCGCTCCCGTATTCACCGCGGGGACGGAGGTGGCGGTGTAGAGGACGTCCCCGCCAGGCTGACTTGCACCGACATACTCCATTCGCCCTGTAAACTGCTGCTGCTGTTGTTGCTGCTGCTGCGGCGGTGATTGGTGTTGCTGCTGAGGTGGGGTCTGGAGCTGCTGCGGCGGTGCTGTGTTCTGCGGTGCGGCACGCACGGCAAAGGCGGGATCGCCGCTGCTGTAGGAGATCATGCTGGCGGAGGCGTATGGACCCTGCGAGAGATACGCCGTGGTAGGAGCCGCGTTTGGCGCAGGCGCGTAGCCTTGCGGGGCGGTCGCGTACGTGGCCGTCGTATAGCTCGCCTGCTGCTGTGGTAGTGGCTGTGGCTGCTGCAGTGCCGCTGGTGGTGCTGGTGGTGGTTGCTGCTGCCGCTGTTGCTGCTGGGGTGGTGCTGTGGTAATAAATGCACTGATCGTGCGTGGCGCGGCGGCGGCCTGTATGGACTGCTGCTGGAACTGCGCAGGCTGAAACTGTATCGGCGCGGCCTGAGCTCGGTTTTGGTTGGGCGTCGCGAACTGCACGCGCAGCGCGTTGGTCTGCGGCGGCACAACGTGCTTCTCATTCAACGCCTCAATGGCACGCTGCGCCGAAATCTCCGACTCATAGCGCACCCACGCGCTGCCCCGACTGCGCCCGTTGGACTCGCGCATAATCTTAATCTCGAGCAGCCGACCAAACTGGCCGAAGAGCGGGCGGAGCTGCTCCTCGGTGCACACCGCGGGCACCTGGCCCACAAAGAGCTTATACCCCATGTTGATGTTCGTGGCGGGGTTGCCGTAGGCGGCCATGGCAGCCGCGCTCGCATTCAGTTGCTGTTGCTGCTGTTGTTGCTGGGGAGAGAAGAGCTGCGTGGCAGCAGGTGCCTGCGCTAGCGACGACGACGGGCTCATCTGGAAGAGTGTGGTCGGCGGGGCGTTGGTGTGGTACAGCGGCTGCCCTGGTGCAGAGGGCTGGCTCGTCGTCATCGCGGGGCTGGGGTAAAAAAAACCTCCAGGCCGCCCAACCGTTGCCGCAGCCGGAGCCCCGCCATAGGTGTTGTACGACGGCGCAGCGCCCTGAGGTGCCTGCGTGGAGCCGATCTGCGGAGCAGCGCTACTGCCTCCGCCATTGCCGCTGTTGTAGTTGGCGGTCGTGGGTGACGGCGCAGTCCCGTACATGGCGGCATGTGACGGTGAGGCAGCGGAAGGGGTGGTGGTGGTGCCGCTGCCGCCACTGCCGCTGCTCTGGCCGAAGTTCACGCTGTTGCTGCCACCGTACATTCCAGCCTGCGTGGGTTGGAGTGGAGTGTTACGGTCGGGGTACGCGGACTGATTCGCGTATTGGTACGAGTTGAGATTCATGCTCAATCAGCGAGACTCAAAAAAAAAAAAAAATACAGTCAATCAAGTCTCTTGGCGGAAATAAACAAACAAAAAAAAAAAAAAAAGAAAACCCAGAAGAAGGGGCTTGGACGAGAAAAAAAAAATCAAATCAAAACGGGAAGATGTAAACAAAAAGAAAAAAGGGATCTTAGAGCGATATCACGTGCCGTAAAAAAAAAAAAAACGTTTTTACTTTCAGTTCCCTTCCTGTAGCCTCTTCAATGGAGAATTGGAGTGAAGAAAGAGGGAAAGAAAAAACAGCGAAAGGAAATCAGGAGCTTTTCTGTTATTCTTGTTGTCAACGCGTCAAGCCAGCTTGCACAGTCAACAAACTTTGAGGGTAGAAAAAAAAAAAGAGATTTTTATGCAGAAAAACAAAAAGATAGAAGAATCCAATCACATAAAGGAGAGAAATAAATGCGAAAAGGAGTGAGCGCAAAGCCAGTGTGCCAAAAAAAAAAAAAAAGGAAGAAAGGACAGAGGAGAGCGGCTTGAGAAAAGACCAACGAAGTACACACACATACACTAACACACACACACACACAAAAAAAAAAAAAAAAAAGGACCAGGCAGTCGAAAAAAAAAAAAACAGGCCCAAACGGCACGCTAAACGGCACTTTCTTATATATAAATACGTGTATTCAATACAGAATAATAATGACAATAGTAAGAAAATTACTTGACAGTTGCCAACACAAAAAAAAAAAAGAAGAAAAAAAAAAAACAGTATCGAGAGCGAGTAAATGGTAATGATATATATGCAAATCACAAAGGAATATAACTTGACAACAACAATAACAAAGAAAAAAGTGTTTTTCTCCGTAGAAATCAAAAAAAAAAAAGAAAAGAAAATAGTAATATGATATTCGCGACAATAAACAAAGTGGAAAAAAAAAAAAGTCAAAGGCTTTTCGCTGCCTGCAAGAATGTTCTACAAGTTGCAGAAAAAGGAATAAAATGAGTTTTAGCGCTTGAGCGTTGTGAGTAGAAAAGAGAGGAAAAAAAAAGGCGGAGCAAGTGCGTTCTTTTTTTTTTTTTTCTTCTTTGCTGTTGTGTGTAGTTTTTTTCTTTTTTTTCTTTTTGCTGCAGCCTGGGATTTTTGCGGTTCAAGCTATTCTGTTTGGAAAAAAAGCGGAAACTCGCGTTTCTAGTTTTCCGTTAACAGACAATGATGTGCAGAATGAGGAACAAGTGAGACGCAAGCTGAAACCAAGCAGTGTACAGAGCAACAACAACAACAACAAAAAGAAACAACAATAACAAAAAGGTAAACTTGCACGAGCGCGCACTTGGAAAAAAAAAAAGGAAGAAGCAGAGCAATTACTTTTTGGTTCAGACACACAAAAAAAACATATATATATATATATATTTATATATTTACTTATTTCTATAAAAGAAAGAAAGAGAGAAACGCGTTAAGCTGTTTTAAACAGTTTTTTTTTCCCCTTCTTTTTTCTTTGTACGTGTGTGGGTTGTGTCCTTATTTGTGCTCTTATCAAATTAAAAAAAAAAAAAAACTGGAGGTAAATGTAGAAGAGAGTAGCAAGCGAGGAGAAGGAGAAAAGAAAAAAGAGAAAAAAAAAAAGGGAAGCCTTTTCTTTTGTTGTGAGTACGTTCAAAGAGGAAGATGAGTTGAGTATAAAACAAAGCTGCTGCGACTACAAACAAGCAAACAGGAAAAAAAAAAAAAGAAAGAAAGGAGGCACTTGTTACAAACACTTAAAACAAACAAACAGAAAAGGAGAGAAGAAAAAAAAAAAGAGGCAAGACGCAAACACACACACACACAAAGAAACTAACTAGGTGAAACAGCAACAACAAAAATAGTTCAAAGGATAATTAACGCCGAAAAAAAAAAAAGCAGAAAGAAAGAAAAAGAAAATGGAATGCAAGCGTTCTTCCTCGGGTTCACACAAACACACACGCACACAAAAAAAAAAAAAAACAGGTTGGTGACAAGTATCAAACGGAAGATCTTAGCTGCAAACCGGTAGAGAACACAGAGAGAAATAGAGTGTCGAGTCACCTTGAATCAGCGGTAAAGGAGAAAAACAAAAGAAAAGACTCTAGCTTTCTCACTTTTTTTTTTTCTTCTTTCCTCACCAAAAAAAAAAAAAAGAGAAACTCTTTTCTCCTGCGGAGTACTATCGAAACCGCTTTTACAGAGACAGTTGTCAGTGATTTAGAAACTAGAGATGTCAATTCCCAGGTAGAACTGGCGGAAATAAAAGGGAAGAAAAAAGGGAAAAGGGACGGATGCACTGTTAAGAACAGCTCAACGCCAACTTCGCAAACGGAAGAAGAACTAAAAAAAAAAAAAAAACAGAAAGATGGTGGAAACTGAAGCGTGTAAGTGCACCAAAACCAACAACAGCACCAACAAAAGAAGCCAAGAGAGAAAGAAAAAAAAAAAAAAAGAGAAGAGGTGAAAACAGAAACTAAAGCCTCAAGCGGCGCCTCGCATCAAAAAAAAAAAAAAAAGGAACAACGACAAAAAGAAAAATAGGTAGATATAAATATATATATCGGAGAGTGAACAATGTGAATTTACAAAGAAACCCAGAGAGTGGGGCCTAACTGAGAGAATGCGCTCAATCAGACACGTGAAGTCTTTTCCCTTCTTTTTTCTCTCGGCTACGTGCCTTCTGGCTATGGAGAAAGGAAAAGGTCGGCAGCTTTTTTCTTCTAATTCAACTGAGCTGCAAGAGTTTGCGCGAGACAGCTTCGAGCAATAATATAAGCCTTTCCTTAAAAAGAGAAAAAAAAAACAGTTTTTCTCCTTTCTTAACTCTGGCCTATACGTAGTAGAGAACAAACAGATATATATATATATATATATATGTATATAACCACTTTACTTCTGCTTATGGAGCTTTAAGCAATCTTTTTCCCATGATACGACGCAGTGAAAGGGGTACACAGAAGTAGCAAAAATGCAGGTGTGGCAATGAGAAAGCGGGTACCAACGCAGTTGCGTGCGCGCGTGCGTCCATACGCACAGAAATACACAAAGCACACATAAAAAGGTTAATAGGAAACGAGAGAGAACAAGGGAAGTAATATAGAAATGATGACATAGCGGATGCGCAAACGTGAGACGCGGCGTTTTTTTTTTTTTTCTCTTTTCACGATCAGTGCAACCTGAAGCAGTCAGAAACGGATAGCGGCAGCCTAGACGAGATGCTATTGTCGTTCAGCAGGACATTCATACACACGTGGACACATAGCTGCTTTGTCAGCCTCGTGAAATAGAGGTGCATGGAGGTGCTTCCGAATGCTGGTAGTTTCCACCATCCTCGCCGTGCTGTAGTGGAAACAAATTACAGAGGCACACAGAGAAAGCGACTATTTAACCATTGCTAAAAAAAAAAAAAGAAGTAAAAGATAAAAAAAAAAAAAAATGACAAAGGCAGGAGAATAAAAACGCTGTCAAGCAAGTGAGAGATGAGAAGAAAAAACAGAAAGAAGAGAATATAAAAAAAAAATGGGTCATTTAGTTTTCAGCGAAGACACCCCGCATTCCTTTACAGTAATACACAATGCGTAAACGGAAATAATAATAACAATAAAAGAAACATGGGTGACGTTATGAACAGACATAAATGGCTTAAAAAAAAAATGGCGCTACTGCTGCTCACGAGTCTTTCGGACGTGAGTGTTGAAGACAACCATTCGGGTTTTCGACGTAATCGGTGAACACCGGGGTGCGCTTCTCAACAAAGGCGCAAGCTGCTTCGGCGATGTCGTGGCAAGGCAAGCTAAACGTCGAGATAGCGGCCTGGTATTCCAGAGACTCCTGCATGGCTCGCTCCCGCTGCCAGTTCAAAACAAGCTTGGAGTTTTGCACCCCCAAGGGCGAGTTCGAGGCTATGTCGGCAGCTCTGCGCCGCGCATGGGCCAGCAGTGCTGCGTAGTCAGGGCAGACCTCCTCCACAAATCCCATCCGCCTCGCCTCCTCGCCGTCGAAGCTGCGACACGTGAAGGCCAGCTCACGCGTGCGGCCCTCTCCGATGATGGCGGGAAGACGCTGCAGCGCGCCAATGTCGGCAGCCAGTCCAACAGCCGCCTCTTTGACAGAGAAGACGGACCGCGCCGTGGCGTAGCGAAGATCGCACGCGCTGGCGACGGATGTGGCACCACCGATGCAGTGGCCGTCAATGGCGGCGATGACAGGGATGCGGCAGCGCGCCAAGGATGACAAACTATCCTGAAATATGCGCACCATGCGATGCTGACGCTGCAGCCGCATGGCGGGAAAAGACGGGGAACCTGTCATTGCCGCCGCGTCCGCCGTTGCCGGGCCATTGGCGAGCTCCTTCAAATCGATGCCAGCAGAGAAGGAACACCCTTCACGGGGCGCCAAAATTGCCACGCGAGCTTCATCGCTCAGTTCGTCTGACAATAGCGAGGCTACATCTTTCAGTGCAGAGACATACACCGCACCGAGCAAATTCAACTTGCGTACTGGATGCGTTGCATCTCCTGAAAAAACCTCAATAACACCTTTGGTAGCGCCGCGTTGAACGGAAAATGGACCGATGCGCCGGATAAGGGAGGCCGCCTCGGCGGATGACCGGAACGGCAAGCTGCTTCTCATCACGTAAACAGCAGGGAGAAAGTGCTCGCGCCCAAACGGATGTACTGGAGAAGCACGCAGAAAGAGAAAACTGTGCAACCTCTTTTTCTCCTTTTATTGTTTTCAGTTTCGATTTGTTTTGTTGTTATTATGTTGTGTAATGAGCAACAGTGGATGTATATGTATGTGCTTAGTTGCTAGAGTTGAATGCACTTTTTTTTTTTTTTACAAGGCAAAGAAAAAGAAAGAAGTGGTGAGAAGAAGCGAACGGTCTCTAAGGATAACTTCATAGAACTTACTTGACCGTTGCTCTCCATTGCCTTTTTTTTTTTTTGATGCACAAGGAATAATAATAATATAGTGGTGATAAGAGATACAAGCGCAAGCCTTCAAAATTGGGCATGTCGCGCAAGAGGTTGCGTATGCGCGTGCACCGATGTTTTTTTTTTTTTTTTAATTGCGTCATTTTGATGCGTCAACACCGAAATATGACCTGCCAAGAGCTAGCGCTCAGCTTCAACAGTAGTAGCACTAGGCAAGAAATCGAATAGGCAGCAAAGCTAAACCAGACACCTCTTCAACGCTACTCAGTTCCTTTCTTAAGAAAAAAGAGAGCATTTCTGCTGTTTTCAACATTTGTTGTCTTCGAATCTTCTCAAAGTTGAGCTGAGAAACTCTGATCAATGGGGAAAGCCAATGGCAAAAAAAGTTCCAGTGCTAATTTACATTGTTTTACATCGCATACGGCGCGTACACACACACACACATTAAAAAAAAAAACAGCTAATCGCGATTGGTGTTCCTACCTGCTGGTGCATACAATGTAAAGCGCGCGACGCGTGCTCATGCCAGCAGCCTCGCCCTTCAAGACCACTGTAAAATGGAAGGGAAACAGCGTGCTGCTTTTGCAGCTGTCTCTGTCGTCGGATGCGACGTGCTGGATGCACAGACATGACTCTTTATCAGCTCCAAAGGGCTGCGAAAGTGGCGTGACACTCCACTCTGGATGCACTGTTAGCGGGTGTGTCTGCTCCCAGTTGAGCACTTCCCACTCACCGCTTGGGCCGTTCATCACGCCACCGATGAGAATGGTCTTCAACTCCGCCTCTTCAAAAGCCAGAAAAACAGGAGACGCCGGTTGACATCCAATGTCGTCTGTAAAAGATATGGCAATCACTCGACTTCCCCCTAGAGAAGTGTGCGGTACAAGGGCGTATACAACACCCTTCACGCAGCGGCCGTCGAGTGCGACTTCGCGGTTTTCACCGCTTGCGACGATGCACAAACGCTGAGAGTGAAAGCCGTCGTCTGTGGGTGCAAAGACAACGTTGACAGTTTGCCTGGTGTTGGGCTGCACGGTAAAGATGCGGGGATGAATAAGAAACGGGCGCTCCGAGGCACCTGCAACACGCGAAACGCTATGGTCGGCGGCGTCGCTGATGACGACAACAAGAGGAGAGGAGCCCACATTGCCAAAAATGAGACTTTTCTTGATAGAATCGTTTTTTTGCACGGAGTGAAAGAAAAGCCGAGAAAGCGACTCGGGTTGGTCTTTTTCTGGTGTCGAGACGCTATCGGCCGCTGATATCGTCAACTGCGTAGGACTGCAAACACCCTGGACGCGAACGTGAACGTTGGCCTTCACACCAGACAGTGAAACGAGTTCGAACGGAAGAACTTCGACAAACTTGCCGTACTTGCGTGGCTGAAACGCGATGCACACGTTGGTGCAACACTGCGACGCAACACCGTCGAAAGCGTAGCTCAAAACCGAAAACGCCGATAGCGGACTCATTGGCGGCGCACGAATAAAACAGTGATCAGTGTCTCTGTTAGAGATAATGCAATGACGCAAGCACACGCAGTGAATTGGAACCTTTCCGTAGTCGACATGCGCTTCGTACGTCTGCTTTGGCTCATTTTCCAGCTGCTCCGCCTCATCGGCAAGCGCTACGGTTTTACGAGGTGCTTGCCGCCCACCTAATGCACCGTCGTTTTGTGTTCCAGCCGCGCTTGCCTTTGAAAGCACCTCAGCGTCATCAATGAACACCACCGGCTTTAACACACAACAACGCACTGTGAAGAAAAAACTGTGGTTGCTGTCGTCATTGATGTCACATTTTAGCTGAAATTGTCGGTGCTTGCTCCACACACCATTTTCGCTGCCAGATTCCCAGTCGTCGTACATCGGCTTTTTCTGGATTACGACGCTCTCGCTCACAGTTGAGGTCATTGTATCCTTCTTGCTTTTTGAAGGGTGTTGCGAGACGACTGGCTGCAGCGAAAGTTCGTCCGTTTCAAGCTCAGGCGGTACGTTCAAAAAAACTGCAATTGGAATGTTCTCGCCTGGCTGTAAAATACCTGTGTCTGGTGAAATACGAAAAAAGGAGTTAGGTACCTCAAAATGGAACTCGCCGGCCTTATCGCTTGCGTTGAACAAGACGGTGGTGGCCGAGACGCTGCAGCCTAAATTGCACGGCGGAAGCAGCAAAGTCCGGGAGGACATTCCATACGACGCGCTCACGCCCTGCCCGCTGATCGTGACGACCTGCGAATCGCCAAACTCGTTGATTACACGCAAACGCTGAGAAAACCGACCTTTCTGGGGCGGCTCCACCGTCAGCCGGAACACTACAGTTTCTTGAGGAACAACCTCCATCACCTCAGGAGAGGCGTTGATCCACACTGGAAGGCTGTCAAAACCGACCAGTTGCACCACACTCGCCTCGTTCGTGACCGGCACCTCGACGACGCGCGACGTGTTGAGAATGAGTTTCCCAACATCGAACGCGGTGACCGCCATCTGTGGAGAGCGCTCGGAGAGATCGGCGCAAATGCTGAGCAGCAACGGAAGCGTTTGACCTCGCACAACACACTCCACGATGGAGGAAAAGCTGCGTGGCAGCTTCTTTGAAGTGACGAAGTTTACCTGCACCGTGTACTGTTCGCCTGGCTGCACACAAGCTCGTGAAGGCGACACAGAAATGACGCTCGACAGTGACGCTGAAATGTGAAAATCAGCGATAGCGGTAATACTGGTGCGATTCACAATGGTAACTTCGTCCCAGTAGTGCTCGTTGAAGAAGCACGCGCCAAAGTCTATTTTTCCGTTGGTGAGATACACCGGTAACTCCGTGCTTGCGCCGCGAACAGGTATTGTAAAAGATACATGAGTGTTGCTTTTATCGGTCAAAATAACGTCTGTGTCGAGCTTTACAGCGCTTAAGGGCGTAAAATGCAACGCGACGTCGAACGTGGAAAAGGGAGGCACTTCTACCTTGTATTGCTGCGGTGAAATGCGGAAAAAACAAAATTCTTTGCCATTTACCGGGTTCACGTGCTTTTGCTCGAGGAGCGATTTAAATGCTCCGCCAACAATCGCTGTACCGCTAAGCGCACCTTTGTTTTTCAATGTGATGTGACGTGTCTGTTCTTCGCCAACAACAACGGTTCCAAAATCTATTGCTTTGGGAAAGACGGAAAAAAGAAAGGCCTTGCGCGAGGTAGAAATAGGGAGCGCAAAAAAACCTTCCTCAGTTTTCAGGTACAGTGCAGTGGCAAAATCGACATTCTCTCGCGGACGAAAATATATAGTTACTTCCCAGGAGAGGCCTGGAGAAATTCGAGGAGGGACGTCGTATTGGAAGCGCAGGGCGTTTGCGAATTTAGGCAAGATGGGCATTACTCGGAATGTTCTTGGAACTGTTGTTTTGTTCAGAAAAGTCACAGTGACGCTGTACTCTTTCATAACGTCGTAGTTGGCAAAGCACACTTTCTCCGGGGTGCAGGTGAAAGGGGCTGCCCCAGAGGGGAGAAGATTCTGTGTATAGCTAGGTGATATAAGCGTTGTATTATCGAAAAACTGGTGTTTGCGTCTCCGTCGAGTAATGTGAGCGTGACCAAGGACGCTGGTGTCCTCTCTATACGCAGGATGTTTAATAACGCCATCATCAGAAGAGAGAAACTCCATTTTTGACAACAACAACAAAAAGAAAGCAGCACAAAAACCTGTTTGTATTTTTCGACGCACTAACAACAAAAAAAAAAAAGCGATTGTACTGTCTTAAAAGCGCACGTACGAATCAAATGTAGAGCCAAACAATAGAAGTGCGTTGATTTAGAAGAAAGAGGAGAAAGAAGAAGCTTGTGTGTGTGTGTGTGCGTGCGTGATTAAGATGAGAGAATGGAAGTTCTTTTTTTTTTTTTTCACAGCCCTTCCATTGAGCTGCTTAACTCCTGCTGCTAAAAGAGCAAAGCTATACTCAGCACGACGGCTGATGACTGTTTGAAAGTTGCAGTGACAAAGCGACTGTTACCAGTCTGGTTTTTTTTTTTTTTTTACCTTTTGTTACAAACGTATTTTTCCACCTTTTAGAGTTACAACCTGCCATGAAAAAAAAAAAAAGGGTGTCTTGGTTTGGACTTTGAGAGCTCATTGAGTTAACTAAACACTTGTTAATTTCGTTTTTACCCTTCATAGCGTGCGCCGCACTCCAGCCTCCTTTCTTCTTTCTTCTTTTTTCCCTTTTCGCTCGCTTTCTTGCCTTTCCAGCGCATATTTTCCTTTTAGATGCCGCAGAGAAAAAGTAAAAAGCCTGTAAAATCAAGCGCATCGTTCGTTAGAGAGAATAGCATTGTGTGATACGGCTGACGAGCCATCGGAATCCTCGGCTTCAATCGCGAGCACACGGAGGAGAGATATCGCCGCGTTGCTTTCGCATTCCCTTCGCAAGCCAATCAACACTATTAACGCAACTTTTTCTTTTTCAATCCGTCAGCATTGCCTTTCTGAACCGTAGAATTTGTTACTGCTTGCTTTTCAGGCGTGATGCAATTAGAGTTGTTAAAATACTAGGCGGCAAAAGTGCCGATGAACATAACGTTTTTCCCCTCCACGTTTAAAAAGCGCTGTGCGAGGATTAGTCAGCGACGTTTGTCAAATCAAGCAAAGGCACACGTAATGGAGTCAGAAGAGCGACGTAGCGCTCAAGAAGGCGCCATGGCAGAGTCTAACGAGCACGCTTACCCGGTTGGGTTCGCGTAAAGCTATTCAAGATAAAAACGGAGGAAGGCGAGCGTTGGAAAGTTCCTCCGCTCGCTGTCCGCAGTTTTGGCTAGGGAGAAGAAGAAGGGAAAGTGAGGGGGGGGATGGGGGACGGAAAGAGGAGCACGTCATCAACGAAGTATGAAGCGGCTGGGAAGAGTCATCGGGCGAAGCGTTGCAACACAGCCAACGAAGTGCAAAAACTCGTCTTAGGAGGCCTTTTTTACAGTCCTGCGGAGAGGTCGTCTGCCGGGCAAACCTCGAAGTAGGCGTAGAGTGGGATTTGTAGCACTTCACTTCGCGCTCTCTCACTCAACACAGATGCCTCAGAAGAGCTGGAATCGCGTGCAGAAACACTGGTGGCTTTTTTGCCCTGTGCTTTTTTTCTACTGGCTTTTTCACGAAAAGACAGCTGATAGGAGAGCTTCTTTTCGACAGACATGTGCTCTTTTTTTTTTTTTCTTTCCTTTGATTAAAACGAACTGAATAGGCGATGAAGCGTTTTTGCTCTCTTTTTGATCCCGATTGTTTGCTCAAAAGTGCTTAGCGATAAAAAGGGAAGAAAAGGCAAATTGCAGCTGGAAAAAATGCAGCGGAAGAGGGGCTTAATTGCGCTCGTGTCTTTCGTCCTTTTCGGACGCTGTGTGTGCGTTGCAGTGCAAACAGCTCACCGCATTTCATGAAAACAATATTTGACCAAGCTGTGCGGCGATTTTCGCCCAAGAGGATCTTTTCATATAATAATAATGAAAAAAAAAAAAAAGCCTTTCTTGGGATCTTTACAACCAACTGTAGCATGAGAAAGCTATTATTTGTTTCATAAGTCCTTTTTTTTTTTTTCATATGGATATAACGTGACGAAGGGCGAGAAGTCAGGCGGAGTTAATGGCTTTCTCTATCATCGTAAGACCATATTTCTGTTCAGCAGTTCAGCCACCTGGGGCAAAAAAAAAAAAGTCTGCGCCCAATGTAAGTGCTTGTGTGGTATCATATTCTCTCTCTGTTTTCCTCTCCTGTTTGCCTCACACAAACAATAACATACACATACATGAGGATCGTAACAACAACAACAACAAAAAAAAAAAAAAAGCGCAAGCTTGCTTTGTTTTCCTCATCGCCGCGAAAAATAAAATAAGAAATGACAGAGAGCTTTGTCGTTCTGGCGCTGCCGTACCTGCAGCAGTCCCAGGATTCTCTTCAATCTGCCCAGTACGAAGCGCTGGTGCGGCAGATGGGTCCGCTTGGACAAACATTCCGCAACTTTGTGATTCCCTGCCTGAAGGTTGGCACTCTGGACTCGCTGATGGAGGCGAGTGACGAGCTTACCAAGTTGGACCCGATTATGGAAAACACAGTTCAGAAGCTCATCGGCCTGATGGAGGAGACGTCTGGAAAGCCTCGCAGCATAGTGACGACGTTTCGCATTAACCAGACACAGGAAATGTCCCCCGCGGGCTACATTAAAAACTTCCTTTGGAGCTCTGCGCAATTCGATCCAAAAGACACCATCCAGAACCTCATAGAGAAGTTTGCGCAAATCAACTCCACCGCCGACGAGCGGGTCCGTGTTATGCTGGGAGAGTACAACGACACGCGCAACAAGGTGACAGCCGCCAACCGCAAGGGTGAGGGCAACCTCTCTATCCGTCCGATCCGCGAGCTGGTGACCATCTACAACCGCGACCACCAGTGCTTTGTCGACACGGACCTCCTAGTCACGGTCTTTGTAGCCGTCCCAGTGGCATCGCAAAAGGAGTGGCTTGAGAGCTATTGGAAGATGAGCGAGTACGTTTGCCCTCAGTCGAACCGCCTCGTCGCAGAGGACAAGGAATATGTGCTAAACAGCATTGTTGTCTTCCGCAAGGTGATGGACGACGTCAAGGCAGCTTGCCGGAAAAGACGTTACGTTGTTCGCGAAGTGGAAGGCACTGATGACTTATCTTCGGCTGAGCTCAAGGAACTGCAGCAGAAGGCGGAAAAGGAGAAGAAAGCACTCTACACGCTGCTCTGGCAGCAGTACTGTACCTGCTACGTCGCGTGGATTCACCTGAAGGCGGTTCGCGTTTTTGTGGAATCCCTACTGAAGTTTGGCCTTCCTCCACGCTTTATCGCAGTCGTATTGCAGGTTCCTGCAGACAAAGAGGCTGAGATCCGGAAGCGTATTGCGCAGATCTATCCCGACCTGACAACCCCTTTGGCGAATGATACCGTTGTCGAAAGCGGCGCCTTGCAGCAAGAATACCCATATGTTTCTCTCAAGGTGGCAAACGTACAGAAGTGATGTGAGATGTCAACGGTGAATCTCAATCTCAGCTACCTCTTTTGTATTTCCTTTCCGTTGAGGTTGCCTTTTTTTCTTTATCGACCCTTCGTTTTGACTTATGGTTAGTTTGGCGTATGCTGCGAAGTCGTTGACTTGAAAAAAAAAAAAAGAAAGAAAAAGTCATGAAAACCAAATGAAAACAAAATTGTAAAGGAAGAGTTTTCTGCAAGCACTGCCAAGTGTCTTTTTTTTTTTTTGCGCTAGAAGCGTAACGCTAAAACAGCGTAATAAATGGGAGAGAAAGGTCCGTCTTACCTTTCTTCAAATTAGAGGCAATGAAATGGCATGTCTTTTTTTTTTTTAAAGGAAATGCAGCCTGAGGCACATTTTGAACAACGCATCGAAAAAGAAGAAGAAGAAAAAAAAAAAAAAAGAACGTATCGCCGTGCACACACTCTTTTGTGCCAAATCACTGACGTCGCTTTTGTCGCATGTCTCGGATATTCATGCGCTATCTTTTTTTTTTCTCTTACCAAATTAAGGCGGATATAGATAAAATCAATCGTGAAGTCATTACAAAAAAAAAAAAAATGCTCCCTTTTCCTGTGCTTTTTTTTTTCTTTCTTTTTGTCTACTATTATCAGCTTTGACTTTCGGTACGAATCTAAGCATACACTTTTTTTTTTTTTCCTTTTTCTATTCTTGCCCGTTCACAAACAGTTATTTGTGCTTTCTTTCTGTTTGTGTCTATATATACTTTTTTAAGATTGCTGTTTTTTTTTTCTATGTGTGTGTGTGTGTGTGTGTGTGTGAGCACAACATTTCTTTACGTTTCTCGACTGCTTTTCATTATTGTGGACAAAAATGTTGCGCTGCGGTATCGTGGTGTTGCTGTTGTTTAGCACCTGCGTTGCTCTTTTTGCGAGCGCACTAAACGTAACACAAAACGAGCAGTCCACCTTTGTTGAGGGCATCAAGATTTTGCCTCGCAGTGTACAATTGTCAAACAAATCATTCTGTTTTTTCACGATACCGGTGCAAGGTGACTCACAGCGTGGCGATGTTTCAACGCTGTGCAGCTTTGATGGCGGTGCGAGTGTCAAACCGGCAAAGCTGTCGCACAGCATTTGTACAAGCGGCGCCGTCGTCGACCAAAGTCTTTATTGCCCAAACGAAGAGCTGCCGCACGACGAAGAGGGCGAAATGGAGTTTTCTTCTGTGGCACATGCAGTGCAAAGCGGCGAGCTGAGCACAGAAGACTCAGAAAAGCGGTTTGTGTTCAAGAGCGGAAAGCAGACGGGGGAGGTGAAGCAGATTCTCTTTGACGGCAATTCTGTGCGTCTCGACGACGACGATGCTCATATTCTTGTTTCGACCATAATCAACGATGCCGAAGAAAGAAGAGTTGCAGTGTTCAAGTCAGAAGACGGCTTTACATTCAGGGCTATTGCTGTTATTCCTGACGTAGAAATGGCTGAGGCGCACTACCTTTTCAGTGAAGGAAATCGAAGACTGAGCGTGGTCTCAGCATACGAGAACAGTATTTACACAACCACATCCTCTGGCTACGCGGGGAACTTCTGGTCTGCGCCTAAGGCGGTCAACGTAACGACGCCTCCAGCATCGGTGGCGTTTTCCTCCGGCGTGCTAATTCAGTACGCATGTTCTAATGAGACCTCTAAATTGGCGAAGTGGTATCTTATGGAGGATGTCGCGAAGCATCCTCTGTCGCCCAAGTCTTTTAGCGTTCCGGCGCTAAAGGATGCCGGTGGCACGCCTCTGCTTTTCTTCTCCGTCGCCTCTGCGGATAACACCAATGAGCTGGTGATTGTGCATGATGACCCTGGATCAAATCCGGCTGCAGGTATACGGCTCTCAGTTTACAAAGTAGACGATTCTACCGAGGCCAAAGAAAAGGCCGACAGGATTGCAAAAGAGATGGAGGAATTACTGAGGAGGGAAGCGGCTCGCTTCAAGGCGAAAATGGAGCGTTTGGAACGAGAGAAGGCGCAACGGCGGGAGCAGCGGCGTAAGGAGCTGGAACGCAAGCGGAAGTTTCTTGCCGACGACGCACCAAATGTCAATGCAGCCAAGTCGTACATGGACATGGACGGCGAGATGATCATTATTCGCCGCGTTCATAAAGACTCGATTGCACTAGAAAAAGAAGTGTTCTTTTCGGATTTGTGACGACGAAGATGCGTTCCCACTGTGTGTGTGTGTGTGTGTGTGTCATACGAGCACACAAACAACAAAAAAAAGTTTTTTTTTTTCAAAGACGCGTTGCTAGCGTCTCAGGCAGGATGGTCTAAGAAAAAAAAAAAAAAAACAAGCGAACAAACAAAAAACCCCGCTCTATGGTTCTTTGGTTTCAGCTCCATCCATGCATGTGAGCTTTCAGCAGGAGCATTTTCTGTCGTCTCAAGTATTCGTTGACGCTTTTTTTTTTTTTCTTCTGGCTTGCAGCGAAGTGCTAAGGTGTTTTAGGTTCCTTTATATGTTGACTCAACGTTGATGTTCTTCCACAAAACGTGCTTCCGGAAGAGAAAAGAACAAGTTTCATTTTTTTTTTTGTGGATGGGTTTCGATGCTGATTGCTACGCGGTTTTCTCTTTTCCATTGCTCTCTCCCCATTTTTTTTTTTTTCTTGCTTCCCATTTCCCTTTTCTCTTTTGCACAGTAGCAAGTAGAAGAAAGCCTCTGGTGTTTTTTTTTTTTTTTTGCTAGTGGTGTTATAGAGTTGTGTTTAGCAGTCTTGCCAGCTTTCCTCTTCTTACTTTTTTTTCTCTCTTTCTCTTTCGCGTCTGCCTCTTGTCAAAGCCGGTGCAGCAAAGGCTGGAGAAGTGGCATCAAGCGGGCAACCGATCGTAGGTTTTTATGGTCTTCAGATCAAAGCGATTCCGAAAGGTCTTCATAACGGTTGTTAGGCGTAAGGACACGGTGCAAGCGACAGTCGCAGTCAGCCGCAGCTGTCGAGGACTTTTCTTACTCGTGGCAAGGCAGCCAAGTGAGTGACTTGCGACAGCTTCTCGCTTTTTTTTTTTTTTTTTTCTCTCCTCCCCCTCTTCCCGCCATGCCCGCGGAAAAGGCACAAGATGAAAAGGGCCGTCGCACCGTTATGAGCACTGGCATCAGTAACAACGAAGTTCGAGAGTGTCAGTACCGTAAGCAGCTCTCTTTCAACCACACGCTCAAAATAGTTCTTCGAAATAGCCTTTATGCTGCTATAGGACGCATATTGATGGGCATTGTGAAGGGCCTGGTCAAGCGCGGCTTGTCGCGAGCGTTTGTTGCCCGTGTGCCATCTGAGTTTTTTTCGCTCAATCCTCTGAAGTGGGCGGCTGTGTTTGGTGGCTTTTCCAGCTTCCGCTTCTGCGTGCAGACTTTGGAGCGCCTTCTCAGTCCGCTTGGTGTGTCTGAGAAGTTCGTTGCCCTTCTCGCCGGCTGCGTTTGCGCCACTCCTGCCTACGTCATGAACAAGGAGACACAGATGGAGTTGTGCCTCTATCTTTTTGTGCGTAGTGCCCACACCTTCTGCCTGCGATATATCCTTCCTCATTTGCCGAAGTTCGTGCGGGAGTTTCGGCATTACGACGTGATGCTGATGTGCGTGAGCTCCGCGCAAATCGCCTACGGTTGCCTATTCAACCCCGACACGCTGCCAAAGTCCTACCAGGGCTTTCTGGTCCGTGCCTCGACCTATCAGGAGAAGCTCATTCGCGGACACTCAGGCTTCGCTCGCGAGCGTTTAGTGCCGGATCTGGTCGACTACTGCTGGTCGCGAAAACTGCCCATCATCGAAGACTTCAGTCAAAAAGGGGCCGACGTTCTCTGCAAGCTGACGCACGGCGATCACTCATGCAATGTGTGGGCGCTGATGTTCGTTGTGTGGAACATGGTCACCATGGGCATTCCGCTCTACGGACCTCTCCGGCTTGTTTCCATGCTGGGCTTCCAGCGCAAGCGCCTCCTCACCAACCCAGTTTCAACCATCGCCCGCAACGTCCGCTCCATGCTGATCAGCTCTCTCTTCCTCGCCACCTACGTCGCCGTGATTCTCCGCTCCGCTTGCTTTGGTGTGCAGCACCGCGGCGGCGGGGTGAAGACGGTAACCGCCTTGTGCTCGCTGGCCGGGCTGGCGACCTTGCTGGAGCCGAAAGGGCGGCGCATGGACCTCGCGCTGTACTGCGCCATGTACGCCCTCCGCTCCTTTCTGTTGACGCAGAACCTACGTGGTCGCCTGCCCTACCCACGTCACTGGTTTGTCTGCAGCGTCTACCTGCTATCCGTCGGCTTCATCTTTTACGAGTACGAGGAGGAGCCGCGGCTGCTGGACCGTCGCGTGCGCTCTGCCCTCCGCCTGCTGCTCGGCGAGCACGTGCCAATGGTCGCGAAAAAGGAGGCGGCGACGGCGGCGGCGGCGACTGCCATGTCGGATGCAGAGGCGCCGGTGGAAAGCGTGAACACGGTGAGTCGTGAAAAGGAGCGGCACGTGCAGATTGCCAACACCGTTTCCTTCTCCTCTACTCGCATGGTGCTTTAAACACACGTACAAGCGTACATATATATATATATATATATATGTGCGCTTTTTCTTTCACTTTTTTCATTTCAAGCGACGCTGAGGCGGTATAAAGATAGATTGCGGCGGAAAATGCGAAGAGAGAAAAAAAGAAGAAGAGAGAAAAGAAAGAAAAAAAGAGACACCGCAGCAAACGTTTTTTTAAATCCCTTGCAATGGATGTGCTTTTTCGTTTTTTTTTTCTTAACTGGAATGGTGGTCGCCGTAAAAACACGAAAAAAAAAGATGGAGTATGAACTGGGAAAAAAAGTGAATTCAGAAGCGACAACTATTCTCACTTCCCTGTTGTATTGCCACTCTTCTCTGTATTTTTTTTTTTTCTCCGCATTCGTCAGCTAGCGCGGGCATCGTGGTGAGTGTCCATTAGTGCAGCACTTCTTTTTTTTTTTTTTCGGATACAGGCTTTTGCCAAATAATATCTGATTTGTGTTTCTTGTTTTTTTTTTTTCGTTCTATAAGTTCAACATGATTGTAATCGCTTTCCTTTTTTCTTTTTGTTGCCTGTTTTTCTTTATTTTCCTCTTTGTTGACGAGTTCGATTTGTGTTTGCAGCAACGCCTCCGTCAGTACATGAAAGCAGAGAACAATCGGTGCAACGAGTACGTGATGCGAATCGGGAGTTATCTGGGGAAGGGGGTGTTTGTCGTTTTTCTCTCTGTAGACGTCGCATCTTCTTCCTTCTCTTTTCTTTCGGCTTCTTCGCGGTCTCTTCCGTTTTGTGTCTTTCCTTTCACGCCTGACATACGAAGTGACAAGAACGCTGCTTCCTCGGGTTTGCCGCGCTCTTTGGTTTTTCTCTTTTTGGTTCCTTTTTCTTGTCGTTCTTCAGGTGCGGTGCGGTTGATCGGTTTTCGTGTCTGTCTTCTATCGAATTTATTGAAGCTCTTTTCTTCACCTTTTTCCTCCCTATCGGGCTTCAGCAGCACTCTACCGTTGTCCTGCTTCTTTTTTTTTTATCCTCACTTTTTGCTTTTCCTCTTAGCCAGGAATTCGCAGTGAGTTTTGCGCCTCCTATGTCGTTCGCGAATCCAGCTTATCTCTTGATTCGACTGCTTTCTATGCGGCTTATTGTTCTTGCTTTTTTTTTTTTCGTTAACAGGGTGGCGTATTCCTCTAGGCGCAATACGTCTTTTTGTTTTTATTCACTTTTTTTTTTCTGTTCTTAAACGCTTAAATAAAAATGCTCTTGACTATCTTCTGAGTATTTAAGTAGGTCTGTGTGTGCAACAGGAGACGCAGCTCTTTACTTGTTCCGACGTTCAGCAATTGAGATGCATGCGCTCGCTGGCTGTTTGTGAATCGACTAGCTTCCGTACCCACAACGTTTTTTTTCCTCTCTCCTGTTTGCTTGTTGCGTAGGCTGTTCTTGTGGCGGAAAAAAAAGAAAACAGACCAAAAGAGTAAATCTGTACTTTGCCTTCTTTTTACTGGATTTCGCCTACCTTGCTTCTCAGCTTTTTTTTTTTCTCCCTCACTTTCTGCTCTCTGAGCAATGAGTGACAATCTCGCTCTTTTCTTGTTCTCCTCCTTTGACTGTTATAGTAAGTAATGCGTTTTAGGTTTCATGTTGTTTGTGGTTGTCGTCTTTTCGTCTTCTTCTTTTTTTTTTGTCGTTGTTTGCAACGTAGGCAGACGTTGTAGGTGCGTCCTCTAGCCACAACTGACGAGGTTTTTTGCGCTCCTCTTTGTTTATTTGTTTATTTCAAGTAAAAACAAACGAATACACAGAAATCGATCAAAACATGCGCTGCGAAGTCAAAGATCTGCGGAATTGTGCATTTTTCCCTTACACATACCACAGCTTCCAGCACTTTTGAGTAACTGTGCTGTGTTTTTTCTTTTTTTTGAACGCGCGCGCTTGCGCTCACACCAGTGCATCCGTCGTGTTTAAAAAGGGAGATCGGCTTGTGCCGTACGCAAAAAAAAAAAAAAAACGAGTGTCAGAAGCAGAAGACCATTTTTCTTCTTTTATCGTAGTTGTTTGCACCACTTCTCTCATCCCCACAATGGCACTGAGATAAACAAACAACAATCAAAACGAAAACCAAAACGAAAACTGCAACCAAAAAATGCGGAAATGCTCCTCTCTCTCTTTTCTTTTATTTCGTTGTCCTCTGTCGCCTTGATTTCTTCTCAAAAGTAAGGGAAAAAAGAGAAAGAGGTATCGTTTTTTTTTTTCTTGTTTTCCTAGCTGCGAGTAGAAGAGAAAAAAAGAAAAAACACTCACACTAACGTCGTCGTCTTCACTTTATTTTCTCGCGTTTTTCACCTGACCGCTTTTTTTTTTAACTGTGTTTTTGTTGTTCTTGATACACACGTACACACAAAAAGAAAAAAAAAAAAGTAACGTGATCATTGCACCTTCTTCCATACGCACGCACATACATCGTTTAGAGACCCTTATAATCGAGCTGTCACCTCCCTTGGACTTCCCCTTTCAGCATTTCCTCCTCTTTTTTTTTTTTCTGGGCACTGCATGAAGGGAAAACGAAAAAAAGGAAGTTGACGAGAAGGAGAAAGAAAAAAGCAAAAGTAGAAAAGACACCAAATCAGTTGAAAAAAGACTAAGTGAAGTGAAAATGGCGTCTAGCGATCCTGCAGAGACGGAGCGGGTGATCCGTCAGAAATTAGAAGCCAGTGGACAATATGGCAAGATGCGTGCTATGATCATGGAGGCGGCATTGCAGACAGTGCAGTCCTCGTCCGCGGAGAGCAACGGTACAGGCAGAGCCATCTTCACTCCCTCCGCGGCCCTTATCAAGGCAAAGCAGAGCGGCGTGGCGGAGCTCAGCATCGTTCTGGAGTTTCTCGACTCGCTTGGTCTACAGTACACGGCGAGTGTGCTGCGACTGGAGGCCGGGCTGGCCGCGGTGCCGCTGCTGTCCACCGCAGATCTGCATCAACGCTTTGGCGTAGCACCGCTCTCCACGTGTCTGACGGCGCTGGTTCAGGGTGGTGGCCACGTTGACGTGCAAGCGTCGCCCGCGCAGCCCGCTGCTGTGACGGGGGAGCCCGCTGCCCAACGCGATGCGGCGGCGGCGGCGGCGGCGGACACGAGCGACAATGACGGCGCCGCCTCGGACCACAACCAGCCGGGCGGCGAGGACACGACGTTCTTCATCTCCCGCTGGACCAAGCGGCACTTCGTGCGTTACCAGCAGGTGTCAGGGCAGCAGGTGCAGCTGGACCGTCTGATGGACTGCCAGACAGTGGTGCTGGACGAGCTGGATAGCATGACAGCCGACGACTGCGAAGGTGGCGAGCTCGTCATCGCGGCCTGCGAGGGCAGCGTCTTCCTGCGCAACTGCAAGAACATGACAGTGCATGTGGCCTGCAAGCAGCTGCGCACCCGCGACTGCGCGAACATCGACCTCCACATCTTCACCACCACCGACCCGGTGGTGGAGATGAGCCACCACGTCAATTTCTACCCTTTTCATCTGCGCCTGCCGGGACTGCGGAAGCTCTTTGCTGAGGCCCGGCTCGACGCGAAGCTCAACCGCTTCGTCCACGTCTACGACTTCACGCCGAGTGAGCCCAACCTGCCGCAGCCACACTTTTTGGTGCACTTCCCCGACCACCAGCAGACCATGGAGGACCGTTACGCCACCTACGGCACCCCGGAGTGCCCACCGGAGCTGGAGCAGTTGCTTGCCTTGCAGCTCATGCCGGCCGCCAGCTCCGAATCGGGCAAGAACAAGAGCTACGACATCAAGACCGGCGCGCAGGTGTGGGCTAAGGCGGGGACGGCAGCCGCCGCAGCTGTGCCGACTGCAACAGCGGCAGCGGCTACCGATTTAGCGATCACCGCAGCCGCGGGGAAGCCGGCCGCCACAGTCTACAAAGACGACTTCAACGCCTCAGAGAGCGAGCACTCCTCGGTGCACTCCTCCTCCGTCTCCGACGTAAAGAGCGACAGCAACAGCAGGGGCGACGACGACGACGACGACGACGACGATAGCCACGACACGCATGCGAAGGTGTCACAGCAGAAGCAGAAGGAGCCTGCCGTCGCTGCGACGACGACGGCGGCGGCAGCAGCAGCGGGGCACGCTGCCACGCCTGGCGGTCTGGACAACGAAGAGTATTCCTCCTTCGATGACGAGAGTGACGACGCTCACAATGCGGACGACAAGTACGAGGTCGACGAAGACGAGGACGATTTCTAAAAGAGAGGAGAGAGAGAAAGAATGGAAGTACGCACACAATAATAATAATAAAAGCGACTGAATTCAGGTTGAGAGAATGAAAGCACGCACACACACACACACACACACATGACGGCGGCTGATTTTGAAGTTTGTAGGGTGACTTTTTTTTTAATTCTGCAGGTAGCTGGGCTACGAAGTTCGCTGGTGGCAGTCGTCGTGGCGCATTCATCGTGTGGCCTCTTGTCGCGCCCCTCAGGGCTCGTCAAACGTTGTTGTTTGTACTTGGCGTTTATTTTGATATATAGAAATGCCTTTTTTTTTATTTATTTCTTCTCGTTTTCGGGGAAGGTGCTTTGAGTTATGAAGTTCTTCTCTTTTTGTTTGTGCCTCTGTATTTGCACGCTCTTTTTTTTTTTTTTACTTTTACCATTTGCCAGCTCATTGTCGCTTCGCAAAAAAGCTGTTGCTGTCAGATTTGCCGACCGTTTTTTTTTTTTTTTGTTGTTGTTGTAGTCGTTTGTAATCGATGTACTTCAATTTTCCTTTTTTTCTTCTCTCTCTCCTACTCCGGTTTTGTTATTGCGGAAACGAAAGAGAGGCTGCACAAAAGTAGAAAGAGAGAAAAAAAAAAAAAAAGAAAAAGCAGCCACGCGTAAAGACACGATTCGTCTATTTTGGGGTGCAAATACAACATGAAAAAACTCTCGTGCGAATAACACACGCAGATTGCGAATCGTCCGTCAGAATTTGTTCAGTCAACTTGAAGCTCCACTTAAAAGAGAAGAAAAAAAAAGGAGAGTGGACATTTTTATTAAACCACTGTTCAATGAAACCAATGAGTTGTTCGGCAGCGTCGCTGCGGAGCAAGAAACGACAGAAGGAGTCTTCTATGTGCGTTAACCTTTTTTTTTTTTGTGTGTTTGTTGTCGCAGTACTATTACTCAGCCAGCTTCTCTTCCCTTTGCCACTTTCTTGATCCTCTTCTCCTACTCATCGTCTTTGCTTGTTCATTCTGCGTGGTTATGCAAGCTTGAGAACATTTGGTTTTTTTTCTTTTTTTTTTTCTTGGGGGAAAAGTAAGACGCTTGGTGTGGCAATATCCCTTGTAGAGTCACCAGTGCGACGTCTACGTAACGTCTTGCAGTTTTTTTTTTGTTATCTTTTCGAGGAAACATCTGACTGTTGTGCATTCACCTATTTTCATTCAAGCACTTTTTTTTTTTTCTTTAACAGGGCTGACGCGCTTCCTTTACCCTGACTCATACATTTCTTTTTTCTATTGCGTATATTAGAGCAAAGCTCTTTTTTTTTTTTTTGAGCTAGTAGACGCTTTACATCTTTTTTTTTTCTTCTGCACTTTGCACCATTACAATAGAGCTGTTATACTCTCTTTTTTTTTTTTTTTCTCCCTCTCACCTCGTTTTACGGGGCTCTCAAAGCCTTCACAAATCACTAACACTAGACTTCGAGCCTCTTTACTTGCTTCTCACATACGCGTTTGCTGGGAGAAGAGGGAAACACACACACACACACGCGAAGAGCGAAAGTAGGGTCCGAAACACAGAAACAGCAAGAGCGATGGATCAAGCACGTAGTGGTCCTGCGAAGCTAAACCGAAGCACTGGCGATGGCGGCGGTGGCAGTGGCGTGGCTGTCACGCACCGCTCCTACGCTCTCCCCAGCAGCGGCAGCGTAGCGGCGGGCAGCGACGCACTACCCATGCCTAGCAGCTCTCTTTCCCTCTCTCTCTCCGTCGGAGAGCCAGCGAACGCGGCGCGGCGCTGCAGCGACGGCCGCCGCAACGTCTCCACCGCGCGTGGGGCGGCGCACTCGCCTGCCATCTGGCTCTTCGACGATGCTCCCACCTCAAGTCAAGATGCAGCAGCAGCAGCAGCAGTCGCGACGGTGTCGGCGGCTAACAACATCGACGAAGAAAAGAGGGAGGGCGAGAAGCAGGAGGAGGAGAACGCGGGACATTGGCAACGCTGGTTGAGAAGCGAGCGTCGCAGCAGCAGCAGCAGCAGCCGTCGCGAATGTGCACGCCACCTTCCTCAGCTGGCCCAGCCGTGGATGATGGACAGCGTCGAGGTAAACCCGTCCAGCACTGCCGAGGCGCCGTCGCCGCGGGTGCTGGACAACCGCCTGCACTTTTTGATGCCGCGCTTTGCCTCGGCGAGTAGTCGACGATCGCTGTCGGTGCCATCGCTGAAGGAGTCGGCTGCGGCTGCGGCTGCGGCTGCAGAGGCAGCGACATCGATTCCCTCCCACGCGACGCTGTTCAGTGCGCCGCCGCCGGAGGAGGTGACGGAGGACCAGCGGTCGGCTTCGACGGAGTCGTGCGCGTCGTCGCCGACGGACACCCGCACCAAGACGTGGGTCTCCTCCTCCACCGCCTCGAGACGCCCTCGCCGCGACCGCCTGCACGCCTCGTCTGCACCGCCACCCCACTCCGCCAGGTTTACTGCGACCGGCTTCGCCCACGACAGCCAGGCAGTTCCGACGCCTCCACCAGCTGCCACAGGAGGTGACGCCTCCTCTTCCGCCTCTTCCTTGTCGTTTTCGTCGACCCAGGACGCCGTGCTGCCGCCGTATGCGTCGAGTTTTACGGTCGACGGCGTGGGCCCACTCATGATCGTTCACCTGGACGTTCTGCCGGAGCTGCGCCACCTCGACGGTAGCGCGTCGACAGCCCGACACGTGGGCCAACTCACGACTGCGAGCAACAGGCAACACGGCCACGCCGAAGGCACGCTGGCGGACCGTGCAGGCCGCAGCGTGGCAGCGGAAAATGACACGCTCGTGCTGCGTCCAGACGCGGCGCTTGCTGCTCTCACAAGTGGCGGCACTCCACACCCTCTCGCCGCGACGTCCATCGAGCGCGATGCGGCGGATGACGCTGCGGCGATCCACGCGCTGCTGGCGCACGAGGCGCAGGAGGCGCACACACGCGAAGTCGCTGCGCTCTACGTGAAGCTGGAGGTGGCAGAGCAGCGTGCCCGCATCGCCGAACAGCAGGTTAGCGATGCTGCCGAGGTCCGTGCAGCGGCGTTGGTGCAAGCCTACAAAGCGGAGGAGCGGAAGCGTCGTGCCCAGTTCCAGGCTTCGCTGGACGCCCTTCGCGACGAGAATCGCGACTTGACGGCGAAACTGGAGGCCGCGGCGCGGGCACCCGCCATGGGCCTCCACCCCTCCTCTTCCTCCACCGCCACAGCGACGTCGCTGCTGCCCTGCGGACCTGCGGGCACCACCGCCGCCCTTCGCGAGAACGCGACTCTGGCGACGGTCGTGACAAGTGAGGCGGACGTCGCGCGCCAGGTGCAGTCCGTGGAGGCCTATTGGCGAGACCGCCTGCGCAACGCCGAGCGGCACTGGGAGGACGAGATGGCGCGGCAGGCCCGACAGCGACGCGAGGCCCTCGACCAGGTGGAGGAGCTCGTGCGAACGGTGGAGCAGACGCAGGAGGAGCTGCGCTACACCCGCCGCCAGGCGGCCCGACTGCGGGAAGAAAACACGCGTCTGTCGTCGTCGTCCGCTGCCTCCGCCTCCGCCGCGCGCGGGCTGTCGACGTCCGGGCAGCTGCTCGCAGCATCGAGTGCGGTATCCGCTGACGAGGTGGCGCGCCTGCGACAGGCCTTGAAGGAGCACGAGCACCGGGAGGCGGCGCTGCTGGCGCAGGTGGAGAGCTACGGCGAGGAGGCAACGCAGGTGCGGCTGCGCTGCGAGGCGGCGATGGAGAAGGCGCAGCAGGATGTAGTGGCAGAGCGCCGCCGCAGCACGGAGCTGGTGAAGTTGTACGGCAGTCAGCTGGAAGCGCTGCATCAACAACTGCGGGAGTCGAAGAAAGCTGCTGCTGCTGATGCTCCACACTGACGCTGCCAAATGCAACCTATATGAAGGGAAGAGTCAGGATTGCTTTTTTTTTTTCTTTACCCTTCAGTCGTCTCATGCTTTCGTCATACAAGTGTCGAAAGAGGAAAAAGTAAAAGAAACACAGTCACGCATGATACAACAGCAACAACAGAGTAAACAACGGTTTGCTGATTTGCATTGCTCACGCTGTTCTCTTTGCGCGTTACTTTCCCTTAGGTTGTCACGCTCCTAATGCTGCGGTATGACAGACCTTGATGTCCACTGCTCTCGTTCTTTTTTTCTTGTTTTAAGCCAACTTTTTTTTTTCTTATTTTATTGCTGTCTTAGCTACGGTAATTTGGTTTTGGTGTCAGTTTCGTTGTCGGAGCTCTTTTTTTCCCATTGATCAACTCTACACCTCATTCTCCACTCTTCACCTCTGCAACTTTTGCATACACAAATTGTTACTGTTTCTTCAGGTTTAACGTTCTTTGCTTGCGAAAGAGACGAAAAAAAAAAAACGAGTTAACGTGAAAACAAAGACTACAGGAGTGCCGTTCGCTTCTTTGAAATCCGTCGACACCCCTCTTTTCAGGTTATCTTCTTTTTCTTCTCTTAAAACTCAAAGTTACCTCTTATTTTATTAGCTTTTTCTCTTCTCACACACAGAGACACTTATTACACCTTAGCAGTAATTGACTTAGAAACAACCAACACGAAAACGAGCACGAAAACTAGTAGTACCTTCAATCCTGTTCCCTCTAGCTTGAGGTCTCCTTTTTTCTCTGTTTTAATTATCACTATTACAGCCTCTTCCTTCTCTCCTAAGTTACTCTAAACTTTAGTGGAGGAAAGCAGTCTTTTTCTTTTTTTTTATTCTCCGCTTGCTGTTTCACAGAGTCTTCACCTCACACCGCTCGCGCGTCGCTGTCCCTGAGCCTTTCAACTTTTCTATTTATTTGCTGTTGTTGTCAAGGGAAACGAACCAATAAGAGAACATGCTCCGCACCGCTCTCCGCATGGCCAAGAAGGGCCCCCAACCGAACCCTTTCAATGCGAAGTATCTCGGCCTCCTCCAGGCTGACGGCGGCAGCGCGAAGTACTACAAGATCAACGAGATTGACTCCAAGTACGACCACCTCCCCTTCAGCATTCGTGTCCTGCTCGAGTCGGCGGTGCGCAACTGCGATGAGTTCGATGTGACGTCCAAGACGGTGGAGAACATCTTCGACTGGAAGGATAACTGCAGGAAGGGGATTGAGATTCCGTTCAAGCCGGCGCGTGTGGTACTGCAGGACTTCACCGGTGTCCCCTGCGTGGTCGACCTGGCCGCGATGCGTGATGCGACGAAGCGGCTGGGCGGCAACCCGCTCCGCATCAACCCGCAGATCCCGGTGAACCTTGTCGTGGACCACTCCGTGCAGGTCGACTACGCAGGCGTGGCCGACGCGGTGGAGAAGAACCAGGACATGGAGATGTACCGCAACCACGAGCGCTTCGAGTTCCTCAAGTGGGGCTCGAAGGCCTTCGACAACCTCCTCATTGTGCCGCCGGGCTCTGGTATTGTGCACCAGGTGAACCTGGAGTACCTCGCCCGCGTCGTCTTCAACTCCAACGGCGTCCTCTACCCGGACTCTGTCGTCGGCACGGACTCGCACACGACGATGATCAACGGCCTTGGCGTGGTCGGCTGGGGCGTTGGCGGCATTGAGGCAGAGGCCGGTATGCTGGGCCAGTCCCTCTCCATGGTGCTGCCCCAGGTCGTCGGCTACAAGTTCACAGGCAAGCTGCCCGAGGGCTGCACCGCCACCGATCTTGTCCTCACGGTGGTCAAGAACCTGCGCAAGCTTGGCGTGGTCGGCAAGTTCGTCGAGTTCTACGGCCCGGGCGTCGACGCCCTCTCCTTAGCGGACCGTGCCACCCTGGCCAACATGGCGCCCGAGTACGGCGCCACCACTGGCTACTTCCCGATCGACAGTGAGACGATCAATTATCTCAAGAACACCAACCGCTCGCCGGAGCATGTCGCGCGCATCGAAAACTACGCCAAGGCGGTCGGCCTCTACCGCACCGGCAACGAGAAGATCGAGTACTCGCAGCACCTGGAGTTGGACCTGTCGACGGTGGTGCCGTGCGTGGCGGGCCCGAAGCGGCCGCACGACAACATCCCCCTCGCGGGCCTGTCCAAGGACTTCAAGGCGTGCATGTCGGCCAAGACCGGCTTTAAGGGCTTCGGCATCCCGGAGGCGGAGCACAACAAGAAGGTCAAGTACACGGTGAACGGACAGGAAGCAACGATGGAGCACGGCAGCGTCGTAATCGCCGCCATTACGTCCTGCACGAACACGTCGAACCCGAATGTGCTCGTCGCGGCCGGTCTTGTGGCTAAGAAGGCGGTGGAGAAAGGTCTGAAGGTGCCGCCGGGGATCAAGACATCCCTCTCGCCCGGCTCGCACGTCGTGACCAAGTACCTGGAGAACTCAGGTCTACAGCGCAGCTTCGACGCGTTGGGCTTCGAGACCACCGGCTACGGCTGCATGACCTGCATCGGCAACTCGGGCGAGATCGCACCGGAGGTGGCGAAGTGCATCACGGACAACAACTTCGTGGCCGCCGCGGTGCTCTCGGGCAATCGCAACTTCGAGGCTCGCATCCACCCCCTGACGGCGGCGAACTATCTCGCCTCGCCGCCGCTCGTCGTAGCCTTCGCGCTGGCCGGTCGCACGAACATCGATTTCGCCAAGGAGCCGATCGCGAACGGCGTGTACCTGCGCGACATCTGGCCGACGAACGAGGAGATTGCCGCGGTGGTGAACAAGTGTGTGACGCCGGACCTCTTCAAGCAGGTCTACGCCCACATCACGACGATGAACACGAAATGGAATGAGCTGAAGGTTGAGGAGGGCGAGTTCTACAATTGGGACCCCAAGTCGACGTACATTCACAGCCCGCCGTACTTCGACGGCATGACGAAGACACCGCCAGGGGTGAAGAACATCGACAACGCCGCCTGCCTCGCCGTCTTTGGGGACTCCATCACGACGGATCACATCTCCCCCGCGGGCAACATTGCCAAGGATTCGCCGGCCGCGAAGTTCCTGAAGGAGCACGGAGTGGAGCGGAAGGACTTCAACACCTACGGCTCACGCCGCGGCAACGACGAGATCATGGTGCGCGGCACCTTTGCGAACACTCGTCTGGGCAACCGCCTCGTCGGCGAGGGTCAGACCGGCCCCTACACCATCTACCACCCGACTGGCGAGAAGATGTTCATCTTTGACGCTGCGATGAAGTACAAGGCGGACAACGTGCCGACGGTGATTCTGGCGGGTAAGGAGTACGGCAGCGGCTCATCGCGCGACTGGGCCGCCAAGGGCCCCTTCCTGCAGGGCGTGAAGGCTGTCGTGGCCGAGAGCTTCGAGCGTATTCACCGCTCCAACTTGGTGGGCATGGGCATCGTGCCACTGCAGTTCAAGGACGGCCAGAACGTGCAGTCGCTCGGCCTGACGGGGAAGGAGAAGTTCTCGATGGACTTCTCGGGCGATCTGCGCCCGCACCAGGACATCGTGGTGAAGTGCGACAACGGCAAGAGCTTTACGGCAATGCTGCGCATTGACACGGAGATGGAAGTGAAGTACGTGGAGAACGGCGGCATTCTCAACTACGTCCTCCGTACCAAGATTGAGTAGATTCAGCCGCTGAGAAAAAGAAAAAGAAGGGGAAAAAAAGAAAAAGAGGAACAAGATCAGCAAGATGTGTGTAATAACTTCGCATCTACTGGCTCCCCCTTTTTTTTCCCCTTTCTGCTTTGTTGTTAGATGGCTGAGTGACCTATGCCCATATGCTCGTGGTGTACGCGTTTCCCATCACCTTTGAGCATATTTTCTGTTATTTGTTGTTGAATCTGTGCTTGCTTTTCTGTCATTTTTTTTTTCGTGTTTGTCCAGGTATACTGAATCATCGGTTTAGTGTGAATACCTGAACACAGCTGTTCTTTTTTTTTTTTCTTTTCCTTCTTCTTGGCTGTTTCTGGCTGTTTCCTACCTTTTTTTTTTGGGGGACTTTTTTTGGCCGCGCTTCGCCCAACGTTGATAAGTAGTGCGGGATGCGTCAAGCATCGGCTTGTGCATGCGCATCTGTGCGCACCGACGACCGCTTCTTTATTTCTCCCTTTCTCTTCAAGTCAAGATTGCGAAATAAAGAGGGTGTGCAGCAAAAAAGAAAAGGAAAAAAGGGAGAAAACAACAACAACAACAACAACAGACTGCTGTCTGGTAGGCGTTGCTTCACTTGCTCTTCTATTTGCTTGACCTAGTATCTTATATTCCAATGATAAAAAAAAAGGACTTTTTTTTTTTTAGTGTTTGCCTTTATTTTTGTCTGCTCGGCAGTCCCTCACCGTCTTTTTCCACCCAAGCTCTATTTTTCGAAGAACTTTGTCTTGACACACAAAAACACAACAAATATATATAAGGTTAACCAAAACGTGTGTGTGTGTGTTTGTATTTTTTTCTTCGCGGTGCTTTCTTTTTTTTTTTTTTTAGTAATAGAAAATGAAACTTGAAAAAGGGGAACACACAAGTGTTGTCGTGAGTTCCCGCTGTTTCTCCCGGAGCAAACCTGCCTGCCTGCCTACGCAGGCAAACAATACGACCACACACTTAGCTGCAGTGAGTCCATATGTGAGCGACGTCTTTTCTCTCTCTCTTTTTTTTTTTTTTGCATTGCTTTTTTTGTAATACACATATATATATATATATATATATCTATATCTATATATATATATATATATATATATATATATATATTCCTTTTCTTCTCTTCTTTTAACTTGCAATTCGACTGTTCTGGAAGGAAGAAAACAGGGAAAGAAAGAAAGAAAACAAAACACCTGAACTTTTAGTGATGTGCGAATAAAGAAGAAGAAGAAAAAGAGAGGGAGAGTGGCTTCACGTATTCCTGTGCTAACCCTTTTCTTTCTGTTCATTTTTGTTGTACTTTACGAATGCGCTTCTACAAACAGCAAGTGACGCTTTCTTTTCTTTTTTTTTTGTGTGTTTTTCTTACACGTCGCTCGCATGCAATGATGTGGGTGTTTTCGCTTAGAGACATCCACACGAACGACATATTACCAAACTTCTTTTTTTTTTTTTGCTAACGTTAACAGTCAACCCTGATAAAGAGTGGGTTGACTAGATGAGAAAAAAAAAATGAGGTAATGCGACCTTTTTTTTTTTTAAGATTGCGTGTCGTTGTTGGTTGAAACTTAGGACTTACACTTCTTTTTTTTTTTTTACCTTTCTGTTATAAAAATGAAAAGCACACACACACGAAGTAAACGTCTTCACTTCCTCCTTTTTTTTTTTTCATTGCTGCATGTTTCTTCTTTTTTCTTCTTCACCTTTAGGCTGTTTTTGAAAGCCCCTTTTTTTTCTCTCTCTCTTTCTTCAACGAATGTGAGGAGAGCAGGGGCAACGAAAATTAAAAAACCAAGAAAGGCGAAGGCTCCAAAGCAGCAGCAAAAAAAGAAGTACCTCTCTTTTGAGTAAGTGTTCAAAAGCACAAGTCGTAAAAACAAACAAACAAACAAACAAACAAACAAACAAGTTATTCTTCAACATACGCTGGTAGGATGCACATAGCGAAATACTAATGGAACGCTCACACGCGTCATTTTATTTTGTTTTATGTGTATACGGAATAGTATGGGAGATGAGCGCTGAATGGGGTTAGTTTTAGTTTCCTTTTTTGTACTCTCTTTTTGTTTTTAATCTTCCTCCTTGTTGTCTGCGTGTCCGTGATGCGGCCACCGGCAAAAAAAGACGAGAGGAAACAAAAAACACACAATGATGGGAGAGAGCTGACGTGCCTGCATTTGTTCTATATTGCCTTTAGGTGGTTGCGCCTCTTTTCTGATGATTATTAGCCTCTTTTTTTTTTTTTTCTTTCCTCGTACGAATTATGGTCGTAGTGTACGTGTCGGTATGCACTTTGAGCGGTAACACAAATGCAAAAAAGCAAAGCACACGCGCAAACACAACACGTGCACTCGCAGGTTGTTTGTGAGTGGGGAGAGTGAATGCTACCATACACTCTCTGCTTCTCACCCCCTCGATACAAGGAAGCATCTTGGGGGTTACGTGCACCTGTATTGTAAAGCGAAAAGAAACGTGTCTCCCCTTTGACTGCTGTCACTGGAAAACAGGGTGTGTGCCCTTTTTCTCGGCCAACTCCAGAGTAGCGTCTTTGTCACCTGTGAGAAGGTGCAAATTGAGAGAGATGGTAGGGCTCCGGGGCAAAAAAAAAAAAAAAGACATGTTTCCAGGTTCTTTTCTTCCCCCCCCAAAAAAAAAAATGGAGGGTTGCTCCGCGGAGTTCTTTTGGGTGAGAGCAGGCGGGCCGAATAACACATACAACCACTGCTGCTGCTTTTTTGTTTTTGCGATTTCTCAGGCTGCTTATCTTCGTGTTTGTCATTTGAGGAACAACGTTTTTTAGCTTATTTCTCATCTCTTTTTTTTTTCCTGTCTCTCCCCCTTATGCGCTTCTCATTGTCATGTCACCCTTGTGCTCGACGCGCTAAAGCACAGGTTACTAAGCAAAGCAACAACAACACATTATCAACAATACACAACAGCAACCACACACAAACAAAAAAAAAAAAACACACAATCCACGCACACATTGTGTCGATGCCTCCGCTGACTTTGGAACAGGTGCTGGCGCGGTCTATGCGACTTCCCCGACAGCGCACGCAGCGTTACGTTTCGAAGCTCTACCGCGGCAACGCCCCACCTGCCGCTGCCGCTTTGGATGCCACACGTGCTGGAGCGCTTGCTAGCGAGTTGACGGAGCCTGGCCTCTTTCACACCACTCACAGTGATGCCCTCGCCACTGCGACCGCCTCAGGCACTGCGAAGTCCACCAGGGCATCTCCTCGACAGGAGAAACTTAACTTTTTTGAGCTGATGGAGCGCGAGGAGGCGGCGCGCCAGGCGGGGCGGCTGTCGATCCACCGCAGCGACCGTCTCGTGCGCAACAGCGCGGACCTCACCACCTTTCTCCAAGCAGCCCAACGAACAGGCGACTGGGAAGATGGGTTGAAGGCCTTCGCGGACGCGACAGCGCTGCCCGCCTTTCAGTCGCTGGTGCAGGAGTACCTCTCGTCGTCGCCCAGCGGACGCGATGCTCCTGCGAGGGGCAGCCCATCCGCAGCAGCGCCGTCGTCAGCGTCGTCCGTCTCTCTCTCCGGTGTCAACCCTAACGTTGTCCAGGTGCAGGCACTGATGGACACGTGCGCCGCAGCAGATCAGTACACACTGGTCGAGAAAATCGGCGCCTTTTTTGCACCGGCGTTTCCGGACGCGTTCGCACATGCGGTGGAGCTGCTCGTTGCGCGAGCCCCTCTCGCGTCTTCCTCTTCGTCTTCTTGTTCTGCTGCTGTTGCTGCTGGGTGGCGTGCGGGATTTGCGTATGTGACGGAGCGCTGCCCACTGCCGGCGGCTGAGGTTCCCGTGGAGGCCTTCAATGTGTGTCTGCGCGGTTGCGAGGCGGCAAAGGACTGGCGTGGGGCTCTGGAGGTGATCCGGGCGATGGGGCCGAACCCGCTGCAAGGCTGGACCGCTGCTGAGGAGGGGGAGGCGTCTGCGTCACGTGTCGGCTCTTCGGCCGATAGTACCGCAGCAGAGGCGACGCCGGTGAAGGAGGATTCGCCGGCTTCGACAGCGTCGCCGGTGTCCGTGTCAACGCCGCCGGTGCCGAACGTGGTCAGCTACGCGACGCTGATTGCGACGCTGGAGCAGGCTGGTAAGGATCAAATCGCCTCAGAGGTACTGAACCGCCTGCCCGCCGTGGAGAAGGAGGAGATCACAGCATCGTACGCGGCATTGATCTTTGTGTGGTCGAATCAGGTGTTACACAAGCGTCGGCGGCGTTTTTAAAAGAGAGTGAATGCTAGGAAAGACGATTGAGAGGGAAAAAAGGCAAAAAGCGAAAACCAGAAGCAACAACGACAGAGCATTTTTTAAAAAGTTGTTTACAACCCTTTACTCTCACCTCTTTTTTTTTTCCCCCCTTTTTGCAATGTTGTTGGTGCTGCTTTGCTTTGCTTTTTATTGATTATTTAAAGTGTGGAACACGCGTTGTCTAGTATTAGACATATTTGCTGTGAACAATTATACTTCCTAGAACAACCAAAAACAAAAAAAAAAAAGAAAGGAAAACAAAAACAAAAAGGGGATTTATATGCGGGCATGCAGAAACATGAGGCCGCTCTTCTATGTTGTCAAAAGGGATGTTTGGCTCTTGTTCTACGTTCATAAAGCCGTGAGGCAAAGAGAACGAAAAGGAGAGAGAGAGAGAGAAAAGAAAAGATGGACATTGGGCTTTCCCGCTTCAAAAAAAAGAAAAAGAAAACCTGCTTGTCGTTTTCTCTTGAGAATGGCGGTGCTACAGGTTTGGCCTACTGGAAAACAAACAAACAAACAAGCAGAAACTGAAATATACCATTGCATTCAGTGTGATGTCATTAACAGAGAAAAAAAAAAACAACAACAACAACAGTTTTTTTTTTCTTTTGCTTAGCTCCCCTTTTACTCTTTTTCGTCTACATTTGATCTACTGCTTTTTTTTTTCCCCCTTTATTGGCTTTGTTTTCGTTTTCGTCAGCCTCCATTTTCTTTTTTCTTACTTCTTTCCCTCTTTCGACTGTTCTTGCTGCCCGTTATCGTCATGTCAGCGGCGGTGACGTGGCTTCAGAACAGCCTCGGCGTAGACGTGACGGGAGAGTGGGCCCGCCACGTTCACCTCAACGTCGGTGGTGTTCTCTACACCACCCGTCGACACACCTTGCGCAGTCTGCGCGAACACCCACTCTTTGGCGCAATCCTGTCTGGCCACGCGCACAAGTGCGAAGACGGCAGCTTTCTCATCGACGGCGACGGCGCGCTTTTCCGCTACATCTTGGAGTACCTGCGCCATGGCACGCTGACCGTGCCGGAGAACTTCGAGGAGTGGGAGATGCTGCTGCATGAGGTGCGGCAGTACCAGCTGCCGGAGCTGGAGCAAATGGTGCTGGACCGCTTTGAGTACCAGCGGTGCGTATTCAAAAAGCAGCTGCCATACGGCGTGTATGTATGGTGGCCGACGTCCATCGCCACATCACACCACGCGTCAACCAACGCGTCAGGTGGGCAGCAGGGTGACAAGCCGTCGACGCAGACACCATTGCATCCACCAACACCACCACAGCAGTACCAGCAGCAGCAGTATCCTTCTTCGCAGCCTCCGCCGGTCTCGCGTCACGCCGAGAAGCACGGTGACAGGAGTAGCTCGCCGCCTCCTACTGCCACCACCACTATCACGGCTTTTTCCAATTCCGCTTCCGCTTCCAATGATGTTGCTGCTTCGCCTGCCGCCTTACCAAGCGCGCACGCCGCCATTCGAATTGTGCCGCCACTTCCAGGCTTGGAGGTGGACGCCGCCACCGGTGCCTCCGTCATCTTTCGCCGCGGACAGGTGCTGCATGATCTGGACCAGCTCATCACGGTGCTTTTGACAGCGTATGGGTACAACATCCAGCACTGGGATGAAGCGCGCGGGCGTGTGCTGCTGACACTCTCTGGCGCTCTATAGCGCCACAGCGACCGTTTCGAAGAAGCAAAGGAGGACGGAGAGGAAGAGAGTGAAACACACAAGAAGTTGGCACCCTAGAAGAGAATAGAAAGATGGAAGGAAAAAAAGGCTGCGTGTTGATGCGTTGTTCTTGGTATCTTTCTCTTTTTCTTCTCCATTGCTCAACAGCGTGTTTTACACATGTTGTCGTAAAGCGCATTGACACAACATAACCAAAAAAAAAAAAAAACAGTTGCTTTGCAAGGCTCAAGCACCACAGAACCGACTTTAATGGTCCCAGCACATCAGGGCGAAAAATAGAAACACATTCCTTTTTTTTTTTTGTTCTTTCTCTCGCGATACCGAGCTGCACTCTGCTGATGTGCGCAACTTGGCCTGCTAAGCGCGCCTTTCGCGTTGCACGGCTCACTGGACTTCCTTAGTAAAGGTGGCAAAGAACAAGAAAAGGTGAACAAGTTCTCTCAACTCTTCTCTTTCTCATGTCAAAAAAAAAAAAAAAGGAAACTCGATGTTTCTCACACACATACGCACAAACAAACAAGCAAATAGACAACCAACAGCAACAACAGCAAACGCAAAACGCTTTTCTATCGGACATCGTAGTGGAAGATCTAAGTGAAGGGAAACACCCAGCCCACATAGATTCTTTTTTTTTTCTTCGCATAAGGAGTGTCATTGACTTATGTAGAACCCGTTTACACACACTCTAGGAGATCGACGCTTCCATCATAGGGAAAGCAGGGAAAAAAGGTAATCGAGCTGAAGAACGTTTCTTCAGTCCGCTTTCTTTTTTTTTTTCTTCTTCTGAAACTGCTTAATACATCCAAGTGCGCGTTATCGAAACAGAATCAAGAGATTATATGAGAAGACAGTAGAGAAGTGTGCCACACAAGCACACATATACACATAGAGACACGCAGGCAGCTATGCAGCGCACCCTCTTCGACTTTGCTCGCAAGCAGACGGGCTCGTCCGCTACTCCACTCGCGACTGCTGCTGCCACCGCGGCGAGGCGCACACGCGTGTTGCTCACTGTCTCTCCGGCCGACAGCAGCACCGACGACGACGGAACCTCCGGTGCACCAGCCAGCAAGCGTGCACGGCTGTCTTGTGAGGTTGACGACGCAACAGGCCAGACAGGCCTGACGAGGGAGGCTCCGATTTGTTTGGAGGAAAACAGCGCGAGCGTCGTGGCTGTGGATGTCGCTAGTAGCGATGCACCCACGCGAGAGACTGATGCGGAACCACAAGAAGAGCGCGAGCAGCAGCTGCTGTGGCAGCGAGGGAGCCGAAGGTCCCGCGAGGCGTCGCGCTCGCGAGAACGGCAGTCGCGTGCGCGCTCCCCACCTGCGCCGTCAGCAGCATCAGGCAGCAGCTCGCACTCCACGCCTGCTGCGCCAGCCACGAGCAGTCGTTGGCTGGCAGCTCTCATCACCAACCCGGAGTGGAAGGTCTTTCTAGAGCCCATAACAGCGGACACGTGGCGCAGCGGTGAGTTCCTGCGCATCGAGCGATTTCTCGACTGCGAAACGTCCAAAGGCAAGGTCGTTCTCCCCCCTGCGCCGCTGATCTTCAACGCCTTCAACAGCTGCCCCTTCGCGGACCTGAAGGTGGTACTGCTGGGACAGGACCCATATCACGGCCTCAACCAGGCGCACGGCCTGTGCTTCTCTGTGCTGCCCGGTGTGCCGCTCCCGCCCAGCTTGAAGAACATGTACAAGGAGCTCGCGACCGACATTCATGGTTTTCAAGCGCCGACACATGGCTACCTGCAGAGTTGGTCAGAGCAGGGGATGCTGATGCTGAACGCGACGCTGACAGTGGAGGCGCACAACGCGAACTCGCACAGCAAGGTCAGTGGGTGGTCGCACTTCACCGACGCTGTGATCGCGCGCCTGTCACAACATCACCCAAACCGACTCGTTTTCTTGCTTTGGGGCAGCTTTGCGCAGCAGAAAAAAAAGCTGATCGACACGCGACGGCATGTCGTGATTGAGAGCGTGCATCCCTCTCCGTTAAGTGCGAGCAAGGGCTGGTTCGGTTGTCACTGCTTTTCCAAGTGCAATGCGGCATTGCGGGAGATGGGTCACACACCGATGTACTGGCAGCTCCCCTTGGACGTGCCACACATCTAGTAGCAGCGGCAGGGAGAAAAGGCGATAAGCCGAGGAAGACGAAAAATAAACCGAAAGCTCAAGAGAGAAAAAACAAATAAAAGAAGATGGGGGAGGAAAAAAAAAAAATGAGTAGGGAAATGATGTTGCGCGAAGTGGCGATCACAAAGATACTTGGTGCTCGCTCGTGGCCATCGTTCTTACAGTGACGGTTCGCAAAAAAAAAAAAAAAAAAGAGGGAAAGAAAGAAGAAACGGAACGAGAACAGAAGTCCTGTAGTTTTTGTTGTTCGCGGTGCAGCTTCGAAGGACTGGAGAGGTGATGATGAGGTGGGGGGGAAAAAAAAAAAGGAAAAGGAACTTCAGCTGACCAACTACCCTTTTTTCATTAATCCCTCTCTCTCTCTCTCTTTTTTTTTCTCGTTTTTTTTTTCTTTTACTTATTTGTTTATCTATTTAAGAGGACAGCGCATGACCAGCAGCCGCGGGATCATCACATTTCAGCCAAGTATTTTCAAAACAAGGCGCATTTTTGAAAGAAGCAACCACCTTTTTTTTTGTTTGTTTATTTACTGAAACGTCCTGCCCTTCTTTTTTTTTTTATTTCCCGGCTTTTTTCTTTGCCTCGTGGCAACTAGCTCCACAATACCTACACGCACAATGGATCGCGTAGCGGCTCCGGATGCGGCGTCATCGCACGGTGCCGTCGACACGTCCTTCGCCAACTCCGGTATGGATCTCGAGACTCTTCGCCGCTCGGTGCAGGACGATCAGAACAGGAATGTGCCGCCCGCTCCGACAGCGCAGCTGCTGCGTGTGCCTGAAGTGATGGATGACTTCGTCCGTAATTTCCTGCAACGGCACGGCATGCAGGCCACGCTGCAGTGCTTCGAGAGCGAGTGGTACCGCCACACCGCCGCCCGCGGTGTCTCTCCGGCCAGCCCGATGGTGCCGGACAACTACCGGGAAACGATGGCGCTGCTCAACCGCATTGAGTTGCTCGAGCGCGATTTACGCCAGCACGCTGAGCTAACGACCCGCGTGACGCAGCAGTGGACGCAGGCGAAGAAGGACCGCGAATACCACCGGACGAACCACCAACGTGTGGTGCAGGAGAACGCACGATTGACCCGGCTGTTGAAGCAAGCTGGGCAGCACGCGGAGCAAGTGAACCCGACGCTGACGGAGTCGCGCCTGCGCTGTGAACAGCTGCTGAAGGCGAAGTCGCTGCTGACCATCGAGCGAGACAAGCTGAAGCGCGACAATGAGGCACTGGAGGCCCGCGTGGCGGAGTTGGAAGGGCAGCAGGGAGGGTCGAGCCACCCAGCTGTGAAACCGAAGCCGCCAGCAAGGCAGCGTGGAGCCGACAACGCGTCCTCTGTACAGGGGAAGCGCAGAGGCCCGTCAGGGCCGGCTGCGCGACGCGGTGCGCCGTCGTCGTCGTCCACCGCCGCTGCAACACACGCCGCGGATGGCGTCGACGGCGGCTTTTCGTGGCCGGCGGACGAACGCCCTCACCTCGCAGCTCCCTCGTCTGTTGGTGCGGCAACAGCAACAACAACGACAGCAGCAACAGCAGCAGCAACAACAACAGCGGCTAATGGCAGCGGCGGCGTAGGCGGTGCGTCCGCGAGTTCATCGAGTGCGGCCGCAGCCGCCCGCCTCAGCCCGCCCACTGCGTCCCCGGCGACGGAGTGGGCGGAGCAGGCGAGCTTTCAAGCACACGCGATGCCCGTGTCCTGTGTCGCACTGCACCCGTTTAAACCTGTCGTGGCGAGCGGCTGCGACGACGGCACGTGGCGCCTCTCCGCCCTCCCAGGCGGCGACGCGATTGTCTCTGGGCGGGGCCACGGCAGCTGGATCGCCAGCGTGGCCCTGCACCCCCGGGGCACGATGCTTGCGACGGCGGCAGGCGACAAGACGGTGAAGCTGTGGGACTTTGCCAGCAGCCGGTGCTGCGCCACCTTAACGGGGCACACGGAGGGGGTGTGGGACGTGGAGTTCCAGGACACCGGTGTGCTGCTCGCCAGCGCCGGCCTCGATAAAACGGCTCGGGTGTGGGATGCGGAGGCTGGGCTGTGTCGGCAGACGCTGCGTGGGCATCAGGACGCCGTCAACGCTGCCCGCTGGCTGCCCTGCACGAACCTCCTCCTCACCGGCAGCGCCGACAAGACCGTCGCCATCTGGGATGCCCGGCAGAACACCCGTGCGCAGTCCTTCACCGGCCACCGCGGCGCCGTCCAGGCCGTCGCGGTGGGGCCCATTGACCGCGGCTTCTTTGCCTCGTGCGACACGCAGGGAGCCGTGATCTTGTGGGATGCCAGGCGTATGGCGCAGCTGCTGCGGGTGGAATGCGGGCCGCAGCCGGCAAACAGCGTTGCCATCGACGGCACGGGGCACTTTGTGGCGGTGGCGAGCGACGACGGGTCGATTAAGATGATCGACGTGGAGGAGACGGTGGTGACTGAGTTGGTGGGCCACGATGGCCCGGTGCAGAGCGTGGCGTTTGAGGTGGGGAACAGTCGGTTCCTGGTAAGCGGCGGCAGTGACCGCACCGTTCGCTATTGGTCGTAGGTGTGTTTTTTTTTTCTTGTGTTTTTTTTTTTTCCTGCATGTATTAAATGACTAGGTGTTTCCTTTTTCCTCAGGTTCTGGCTGAGATGTGGTTGTACGTGTGCGTGCATGCAAGTATCTCTAGAGGTGTGACTCTTTCCCTGCTTTTTTTTTTTTTTAAACAAAGACGTCCACTATTTTTTTCTTCTTTTTTTTTGTTTGATGTAGAATAGCGCGCTTTTCGCCTGCTATATGGGCGCTGTTTCCGTCTGTCTATCTCATGCTGTCACTTAGCCGAAAACAGAGGTCTTCGTCGATGTTCAATTGCTGTCCACGTGACACAATGAAAGAAGGAGAGAGAAGAAAGAAAAAAAAAAAGAAAAATGGAATGAGCTGGATTAGTTTCATTACACAGCTTCAAATACGTGAAGGTGGTTTTCCTTGTTGTGACAAGGCTCGGTTTTTATTTGCGCATCCATACAGGCGCTGTGGACTGTAAACGAGGTCGAGAGTTTAGGCGTTTGTGTTCCTTTTTCTTAAAGGAGATTGGAGTTTAGTTGCACCGAAGAGAGAGACCACGAGAGTATTAAAAGAAGAAAAAAAAACAATTAATGGCAAAACGAAGCAGCAGCTGCGGTTGCCTGACCTGCGCTTACATAGTTTGCTCAAAATGCACGACTTGATTGGTATTCTCTTTTTTTTTTTCCTTCTAGCAGTCGCGCTCTGCTCTCCGTAACGAAAAACTCACTTTTCCTTTTTTTTTTTAGATACTGCCATGCTCTTTCCCCCTCACTTTCCATTTTTACGGTTGCACACACACACACACATACATACATACATACATAAAACATCTGCATTAGTTTTTTTTTTTTTGAACGCGTGAACAAGGCATACGCACACACACGAAAAGAAAAAATGTCAATTGTGAAGGTCACCGTGACGCACTCGGCGAGCCAGCGAGTGGTCCCTGAAAAGGCTTACGGCCTCACACAAACGGTGCAGAGCATCCGCGCGGACATGTACTCCCGGTTCGGCATCCCGGCCGAGAAGATCCGCCTCGAGCTGTACGACACGCGTGACTGCAAAGTGGAGAGCGACATGCAAGATGCGAAGCTGCTGGGTTTCTACGGCTGCCAGGACGGCTACCGAATTCACGTCGTGGACCTGCGTCCCGCCGCGCAGGTGGACAACTTCGACGATGTCTCTCAAGTCGAGAAGTACGAGATGCCGGAGGAGGAGTGGCTAAAGCGGCCGGACAACATCAGGGCATTCAAGGCGCGGATGCTCGCGCAGCAGCGGGAGGAGATGGCAAAGGCCGGGCTGGAGGTGCCGACCGGCCCTGATGAGAACAGCTTCAAGGACCTGGCCGATAAGATGAAGGTGGGGGATCGCTGCTGCTGTGCGCCTGGGGGTCGGCTTGGGACCGTGCGGTATGTCGGCCGTGTCGCCGCCTTAAAGCCCGGCTACTGGGTTGGCGTGGAGTTTGACGAGCCGGTCGGGAAGTCAAACGGCACCGTGAAGGGGGCGCAGCTGTTTTCGTGCAACGATATGTATGGAGGGGTGCTGCGGCCGGACCAGGTGGAGGTGGGCGACTTCCCGCCTGAGGAGTACTGAGTCGCAACAACATGAAAAAGTGGGCGCTTGAGCAACTCTATGACCAGGCGAAAACCAGGGAAAGAAAAAAGAAGCACAATGCACTCCTTTTTTTTTCTGTCCTTTTCCTGTTTCCTGGAGTTAATAATACTCGCAGCAGGAGTGTATACATATATATATATATATATATGCGTTCTAACGACAGGATGTTGCCACGGCTATGTGAAGAATCACAGCTGTTTCTCTTAAAGAACAACAACAACAACAAAATAGTAGACTGTGTGTCTCACTTCTCTTTCTGAAATGTAGCTAGTTAACGCTTACCCTCCTGTCCACATGACAGGGAAACAAAGCTGGACACGACATTTGTGAGAGAGAACACGCAAAAAAAAAAAAAAACACTCGCTTTCATTACACCTCATGATGCTAGGACTTGAACTTTTTTGTTTGGTCGCTCATCGTCTTTTCCTCTACCCTTGTCTCTTTTTTTTTTATGTGTGTTTTCTCTGTTGTAGTTGTGCCAGTTTTTTTTTTTTTCGTACTTTACGGCGCCAATAAGATACATGCATTTGCTGGATCATTTCTAAACTCCTTCTTTACACGTGAACGTGTGTGGCTTTTTGCAGGTTGCTTTAGTTTCGTCCGTGTGGCGGCAGAAAACGCCCTCCCCCCCTTCACACACACAAGGGACGGAGGAAGTACAGTTTTTTTTTTTTCGTGACTTTTTCGAAAGAAAACGACCTGATCAGAAGAAGAAAAACGAGAAAAGAGCCTCATTTTGCTTTCTTTGGAGCTATTTGGGCCACTGACACACTCACGCACACGTACACACGTGCTCGAAAAGAAACAAGCATAGAGAAAGAGAAAAAAATACTGATCAGGGCTTCTACAAAAAGCCGACAGGCAAAAGCAACACGGGAAATACAGTAAAAAAAAAGAAAAAAAAAACTAAGTAACCTTTTTCTTTCTTACTTACTTAGTCAAGTGTCTACAAAAAAAAAAAAAAGTAGGGAGGAGGAAGCTGCTCTGTCTTTCTTTTCTTTACCTTTTGTCTAACTCCTTCCTTGCTTTGTAGTGCATATTCTGGCAGGGTGACACTGTACAACTCATTATTGTTATCATTATACACATCTGCGCTCTTGGCCTTTTCTCTTCCTGTATCTGTCTTTTTTTTTTTTTACCGTCTTTTCTTTTCCCTTTTCTTCCCCGCAGAAGAGCTGCTGCAGACGACCGCATATATAGCCATTCTTCCGCTTCGTTTTTTTTTTTCTTCTCTTGTTCTCACCCCCTCTTTGGAGCCCCTATCCCCTCCCTCTTTTCCTGCTTGTAATTTCGAGGCAGCAGTTTTCTTTTTCTTTTTTTTTTTGTGCTTCTCTCACTCGCTCAAGTCTTGAAGTGTAACTCAACGACAATCATCTGGTGCTTTCCCGTTAAGCTGCTGCTTTTTTTTTTTTCCTTCCTTAACAGTTCCCTTTTGGATGGTATGCTGGCAACCTTCTTTTCTTTTGCTTTATTTTTCGTTGACCACCTTTTTTTTTTTTGGAGAGTTTAACGTTTTCACCTTTCCGTGTTCCGGTTTCCCGCAGAAAACCACTAAAAAGAAAATAACGTCAACAGTGGCGTAATTCGTCAAAAACAAAGCAAAAAAAAAAAAAAGAAAAAGAAAATAACAACAATTTCTGAAAGTAAGAAGCCAAAACAGCGATCGTTTGCGTTTGAGAGCGCTCTGTAGTTAACCTACCCGCTTTACGCTGCCCTATTGCTTTTTTTTTTTTTAAATTGTTTTCTGTGTTTTTTTTTTTTTTTATTTTCTTTTTTCTTTTTTTGTAGGTCGAAGAAGAGTGGGCTTTGTCTTGGCTTTTTTTTTTTTTCTTCCTGCCGTTAGTGGAGGCTCTTCCCCCTTTTTTTTTTTTATGGCTGTTAAAACACACAAAAAAATCCTGTTTCCGTTTATATAATTATATTCATAGGTAAAGAGCGTAGTACTATACCACCCAAAAACGAAAGTGATAGCCGTGACACCTTTCTTTTATCGTATTACGCCTCCTATCACTCTTTTTTTATTTCTCCTTTTTTTTTTTTTGTTCTGCGATGCTTCGCGACTGTCGTGAGAAGTCTCCAGCAGGCTCGGTGCGTTGCACGCCACTGTCCCTCACGGATGCCCATGGCAGCCGCTCCAGCACCTCCTGCGCCAACCTGCCCTGCATCGCTCCGCTCCGTCGCGTCGAACTTCTTGACGCGACGGAGTCTGGCAGCCACGCCTCGTCCATCAATGATGTGGCCGCCGCCACGAGCCTCAGCACCAGTCTCAGTGGTGCCAGCGACTTCTATCCACACCCAAATGACCCCTTGGATGGGGCGACACTGCTGCCAGCGGCCACCACACCGACGTCGGCAGGTCGGCTGACCCCGACAGCAGCCATGGGACTCGCCCGCGCACCAGTGGCGCTGCACACCCGCTCCAGTCCGACCATTCGTTCCCCGCCGCACCCACCTCTGCAGACGACCCGAGGACGACAGGAGAAGAACGCAATGCAGGCACCACCGCCGCCCTCGCCACCCTCGCCGCCGCCGCCGCCACCACTGTCACCCCCACTGCCGCTGCGGCTATCTTCGCGCAGCCCCGTAACCGCTGCTCCGTTGGTCGCCGCACGGCCTCGCTTTGCGTACCCGCCGTCACCGCCGCAGCCGCATGGCACGTCGACTACTCTTTTTTCGGAGGCGCACGCACGACAGCCGACATCCCTTGCCCCTTTTCTCGAAGTCACCTGCAACGCAGAGAATGGGGAAGTGAAAGAAACAGACAAAGAAGGTAAAGAAGAAGATGGGGTAGACGACGAGGGGACACAGGAGCAGCAGCGGCTGTATTCCCGTCTCTCCAGCATGCCCTCTTCTGCTTTGTCACCTGCGCTGGAGGACCCCGCTGCGGCGCTCTTCCCCGTCTCCGGCACCGCTTCTGCCCCTGTCTCTTTTTATCGGCCTCGCATGCACGGCGGCGGCCACCACCACCGCCTTCCTCCTCCCTCTCCTCACCCTCCTACTGGTGGTGCGGAGCGGAGCTGCGAGTCGCGCATGCCGACGCCGTTGCCCTTGCAGCAGTTCACCTCACCAGAAATCACACACGGCGGTGTAGAGAGAGGCTCAACAAACGAGATGACAGACACAGCCCGCTGTCATAGCAGCAGCAACGACAGGAACAGTACCAACACAGCTCGAGGCAGCAGCGCAGATGGAGGCGAGTCGGACGACAGTCTCAGCTGTAACCCTTCCGAAGACGACAAGGGTGAGGAGGACGACAAGAACGAGGAAGACACTCTGTCAAGCAGCGACTTCACGAGGAGTTCGGAGCTTGGCATGGACAACTTGTTCTATCGCGTCATGGAGGCGAAGCGACGGGAACAGCATAGGAAGGAGGAGGCGGCGGCAGTGCCTGCTCTGCCGGTGAAGACGGCATCTTGTGCGCTGCCCCATGCACCGTCCGTCAACCTATTCAACACGTGCTGCTGTAACCGCGCACCGCGCTCCGCGAGCACTGCGCCGCTCCTCACCGCCTCCCTTCCGCCGCCACGACAACAACGCATGAGCGCGGGCGAATGTGTCGACACTTCGACTGCCGTGTCAATCGTCTCTTTCGACCCGCTGTCGCTGCGCGTCACCACACCGGCGACCTTACAAGACTTCCTCGTGTCGCCACCGGGCACGCCGCGTCGACGCGCGACGGTGCAGGCATCGCCTGCGAAAGGCCGCATCGACGTCCCTACGCTGCCACGCCGGTCGGACGAGGCGCAACTCGCGCCGCGACAGATGATGCAAAACTTCTCGTTCGGTGGCGGCAGCAGCAGCAGTCTGAGCAGCGGTCTCGTTGAGCGCGTCCCGCTGGCCGCTGCTAGCGCGCTTGGGTTGTCAAGCCGCGCTGACGTGACTCCCGTCTCGCCATCGCACGCGAAGAGAGCGGCAGGGGCGGAGGAGAACAGCAGGGAGAAGTTTACAGCGCTGCGTCCGCTGCCGTCGCCGCGCGAACCCCCGCTCCACAGCACGAGCGAGGCGTCGAAGGTGGAGGCGTTAACGCTCTTTCGTACGGTGAAGCCCATCGAACCAAGCACGATCGAGCTGCCCTCCTGCGATTCCCTCACCTCCTCTTCCGATTCCCCAAACTCATCGCGATCGCTGTCAGAGTCGAGCTCGCTGTCGGACACGTATTGCCAGCTACGCACGCGCAGCTATGCGCACGTGCAGCAGCACGAGGACAACGTGACGGGGGCGCAATGGGTGTCGACGCTGATCGAGGTCGAGGAGCTGCCGAGCGAGGTGCAGCGAGCTGTCTCGATCTTGGGCGGCGTGACCTCCTCCATGGCAGACGCGCGAACAGACAAGGCGCACGCCTCTTTCACGCAAATCCTAGAAAAAGAGGTAGCAGGGAGCCGTCGAATACTGCCCTCGCCGCCGCCGCCACCGCAGCAGCAACAGCAGCAGCAGCAGCAGCAGCAACCGCAGCCGCCATCACAGCGCATGTCGAGCTTGTTCACGACTGCTTGGGCAGAACTTTCGACAGGCGCCGCGACATCACCCATCTCGCCCCGTGCGGTGCTGACGCCGCCGCCACTGCCCGCGCTGGCTGTCATTTCGTCTGTCACTACGCCCGTCAAAAACGGGTGTCACACGAGTGCACCACCGTCACGATTGACGGGGCGCGACCTGCTTTTTTCGTCTAGCCCACACGGTGACTCTCCTTTGGGTGACATTGCACCGCCAAGCGGAGGCGCCCTGCCAGAAGACCAGCACAGCAGCAGCAGTCTGACCAGCCTCCCTGTCCATGTGCGTCCTCCTGGAGATGAGGTGGGGGCAGCATTCTCTCACACAGCAGGTGTGACGGATTTCGGCAAGCCAGAGAACGGGACGGCAGCAACTACTTACGCTCGTTTTTCTACTACTACTGCATCCGTTACAACAGGTGGTGGTGCTGCACCTTCGCTGTTCGACGCCTTCAAGGTGCGTGTCATTGATGTGCGTGCCGTAGCCGCTGTGCATGCCGCCCCTGCCGTGGCCAAGTCTTCCCCGCTGACCTCGGCGACGCCGCCGCAGCCGCCGCCGTCCCTTAGCGTGGCGGTGCCGTTATCTGCTGCGGCAGGCGCGAGCCCGCTGGACGTGGAGGGGAGTGGCGCGTCCTCAGTGGTTGTGGTGTCCGCCTTGGCATCTTCGCTGACCTCAACATTGACCTCGTCTTCGGCGTCACACACTACACATCTCCCCTCGAGTTTCACGGACGCGTCAGACGATGCGGCTGCGCGGATGAGCAGCAAAGACCAACCCCGCAGCGGAGGCGGCGAGGTCGCTTCTATTTTGGCTGCCTCGCCTCCTGCCGCGGGCCTTGTCACGGCCGCGGACACACACGCAGCGGCAGGCGAGGGAAGCGACTGCCTGGCAGTCATCGCGGACCTCAGCAACACCGTCGACGGGGGGCAGCAACAGCGGCGATGAAAACAGCGGTGGTGGCCATCAGGGGGGAGGGGGTCCGATCTCGCTTCTCTGGCAGCCACAAGTGCCGCATGCGACGCTCCCTTGGCGGACGGCGGCGCTGACAAGGCATGGGTCGACGGCACTGCGCACACGCTCGACAAGGGTTTCTTTCAAGGCAACGCGCGCATCGCGTACGGGTTAGCCCACCCACGGTACAGCGACGCCGAGGACGGTGAGGGGCACCACGACGAGGAGGAGGAGGACGCCACGATGCAGGACAGTGGAGCGCTCCTCACGGCGAGCCGCAGCGCCGACGAGGCGATCGACGTCACCTCTAAGTTTGGAGCTCGTGGCCAGTGTGACCCACTACTCCTTTCTGTTTTTTTTTTTTTTTTGCAACAGTCATGTGGTGGGGAGGGAGGACTAGTCAGAGTACGATGAACACGCCCACCCCCCTCCCCGTCGGCGGTACCTTTTTTTTATCTGAGTCTGCCAGCGACTCTGCTGGCGAACAGCACGACAACGACGATTTGTGAGGTCCTGGATTAAAGCCTCTTGCTCTAGATGCTCACGGCAGCAGCTCTCGGCAGTTTCCCCCTCCTTACTGCCGTGCTGGCCAGTACGGTTTCCACCTCAGCGTCATCCCACTCTCTCCTGCTTTTTTTTTTCGACTAGCAACGCTGCTGCTGCTGCTGTTGCTGTTACTGCTAGCGATGTTGAGGCTCCATAGGTGAGTCTGGACCGCAATGCTGTCGGCCAGCGAGAGGCGTCATCGTGATCACCACATCATTGGCTACTACCGCTACGGCCGCCGCTGAACTGCCATATCCATTGATCTTGGACTTCATCTATTTCGAACACCGTTCATTTTTTAAAAGACAATATGTCTGAAGGAAAGAGCGCAAAGGAACAACAACACAAAAAAAAAAAAAGAAGAAAGAGGAGCAATAATACTGATAATGGTAATGATAACGATAATGATAGTAAAACCACCGGAGCGCTGCGTAGCATACCAAAACACACTCGTTGAAAACAAGAAAAAAAAAAAAAAGAAAGAGAAAAAAAAAAAGGAAGCTTCGATGCTTACAATCCTTGAAAGCTGAGGAAACGGAAGAGGTGATCGCAGAAGTCCTTTCGGCATTGTTGTACTCTTTTTTCTTTTTTTTCCACTATTTCCTTATTACTTGCTTCTCATTCTAGAAAATTAACGAGACTGAAGAAGAGGTGACACATGCAGCGCACAAGGTTGCATCGAGAGCTGAAATTCGCATCATACGCTTGAATGTTACTCTTTTTTTTTTTTGGATTGAAACTAGTGTCCTTATAAACGATATTATCGTTCCTACGGTTTTTTGAGGTTCTTCCGCTCAACCGTTTTTTGTAGCTTACTAATTTGTACCTAAGCAGACAACAACAACAGCGAAAAATCCACACTACACATCGATGTTATTTTCCTTCAAGACGACATTTACTTTGTTTGCCGCCGCCACTGTGGCGTTGGTGCTGGCGTCTTGGGTGGTGTATGCCGCACCCGCCCATCACGGCTACCCTAGCTGCGACCCGTCTGTGGTGCAGTCCAGCGGCTACATCGATATCCCCGGTGTGGGTGGGACGCAGAAGCACTACTTCTACTGGCTGTTCGGCCCTCGGCGGTGGCCCAGGGATGGCAGCCGGCCGCCGGTGATCATGTGGATGACGGGTGGCCCCGGCTGCAGCTCCGGCATCGCCTTGGCGATTGAACTGGGCCCGTGTGAGGTGAATGAGACGTCTGGCGAGCTGTACCGCAACGCGTACGGGTGGAACGACGAGGCGTACCTGCTGTTTGTGGACCAGCCGACCGGCGTGGGCTACTCCTACGGCGACAAGGCCAACTACGTGCATAACGAGAGCGAGGTGGCGGAGGACATGTACAACTTCCTGCAGGGCTTCGCAAAGAGGTTTCTTTCGCCTTCGATCACGGGTGGGAATGACTTCTATATTATCGGTGAGAGCTACGCCGGCCATTATGTTCCTGCCGTGAGTTACCGCATTTTTCAGGGCAACCAGCGTGGCGATAAGCCGAAGATCAACCTGAAGGGCATCGGCATTGGCAATGGCATCACCGACCCGTACACGCAGCAGCCCTCCTTCGCGGAAATGGCGTACAATGGTTGCAAGGAGAAGTTGGGTGCGCCGTGTATCACAGAAGCGGCCTATGAGGAGATGCTCTCGCTGCTACCGGAATGCCTGAACAAAACAAGGGAGTGTAACGGGGGACCGGACGACACGGATGAGTCGTGCAGCATTGCCAACGCGCTCTGCAGTGAGTACAAGGACTACTACTTCGCTACAGGACGCAACAGCTATGACATTCGCAAGCCCTGTGACGGTCCCCTTTGCTATCCGATGAACCATACGCTGGACTTTTATGAAAATCCCGTTGTGCGCGCATCGCTCGGCGTCAGTGATGCGGCGAAGTGGTCCACGTGCAACGCCGAAGTTGGTGAGCTGTTTGAGTACGACTTCATGAAGAACTTCAACTACACGTTTCCCCCGATGCTGGCTGCTGGCATTCGCGTGCTGATCTACGCTGGCGACTGTGACTTCATCTGCAACTGGATCGGGAACAAGGCGTGGGTGACGGCGCTGGAGTGGCCCGGCAAGGCCGCCTTCAACAGGGCACCGGATTTGGAGTTTGCGCTGAATGGACGCTGGGCGGGTCAGGAGCGCACGTACGGCAACTTCAGCTTTGTGCGTATTTACGATGCGGGTCACATGGTGCCGATGGACCAGCCCGAAGTCTCGCTGTACATGGTGTCACGGTTCCTGCACAACAAGCGCCTGGCGTAGCGTGGTTCACCGTGTAAAGAGGCTCTCACTCTACCGGCGCTGAAAAGGTAAACGAGGTCATTAATAGTAGCGAAGTATGTAGTGGGACAGGTGTCTGAGAAGCGAGTGCGTGATTTTTGTGTGCCGCTTCTACGGAGGAGAAGAGCTGGAGTTGTGTTGTACATTCTTTTGTTGTTCTCGCGCTCTCCGCTTCCGTAGTGTCCTTATCGTTGGTTTGCACAGCTGTGCGTGCTTTTTTTTTTTTTTCTTAAACGGATCAGCATCGGCGAAGACCGGCGTGATGAAAGCGCTCGCGTACACAGTGCGTGATTTGACTCCACAGCTTGAGGGTGAGCTGGTGCAGCCGTCCAGGCTGATGTCGCGGTCTCTGCTGGGCAGCCAAAAGCCCCTTACCTCGCCTTCGAGGCACGGTTTTGGTCGGTGCTGTGTAGACTTTGAGGCTGGATACTGAAGGAGCTCCCTTTTGTTCTTGTTTCTGTGTGTGTGTGTGTGTGTGGTCTTTTTTTTTTTTGTTGTTGTCGCACATGTGCATGGAAAACGACGAACGGCTCACTTTGAAGGGAAGGAAAGAGAGAAGGTGTGGGAGAGCGCGCTCCCACCTGAGAGGTTGGTGGCGGCATGCAGACGTGGCAAACGCAACAGGAGCTCAACGGACGCATCTGAGTCTTGTTTTCTACTCATCACTTTCGCTTCTTCTTCGCTTTTCCTTTTCTTTCTTATCTCTCAGTGCCCTTTTGTTTTTGCCGTTTTCCGCAGCTGTTACTTGGGCAGCACGCACGCGTCGAGCTTTGCGTCTTTTTCCCAAGTGCACCCCCAATTCTCACCAGCCGAACTGCAGCAACGGCACCGAGTCCCCCCTCTTATCGACTTTTGGAGCTTTTCTGTTTGAGACGGGCAAACGGCCGCACAAGCAACGATGCCTGCTGCTCCGAAGCTCTTCGTGGCCCTGGCGGTCTCCACTGTGGCAGTCTTCACGCTTTGCTGCACGCTCGCTGTTGGCGCCGCCCATCACGGCTACCCTAGCTGCGACCTGTCTGTGGTGCAGTCCAGCGGCTACATCGATATCCCCGGTGTGGGTGGGACGCAGAAGCACTACTTCTACTGGCTGTTCGGCCCTCGGCGGTGGCCCAGGGATGGCAGCCGGCCGCCGGTGATCATGTGGATGACGGGTGGCCCCGGCTGCAGCTCCGGCCTCGCCTTGGCGATTGAACTGGGCCCGTGTGAGGTGAATGAGACGTCTGGCGAGCTGTACCGCAACGCGTACGGGTGGAACGACGAGGCGTACCTGCTGTTTGTGGACCAGCCGACCGGCGTGGGCTACTCCTACGGCGACAAGGCCAACTACGTGCATAACGAGAGCGAGGTGGCGGAGGACATGTACAACTTCCTGCAGGGCTTCGCAAAGAGGTTTCTTTCGCCTTCGATCACGGGTGGGAATGACTTCTATATTATCGGTGAGAGCTACGGCGGCCATTATGTTCCTGCCGTGAGTTACCGCATTTTGCAGGGCAACCAGCGTGGCGATAAGCCGAAGATCAACCTGAAGGGCGTCGCTATCGGAAATGGGTGGACCGACCCGTACACGCAGCAGCCCTCCTTCGCGGAAATGGCGTACAATGGTTGCAAGGAGAAGTTGGGTGCGCCGTGTATCACAGAAGCGGCCTATGAGGAGATGCTCTCGCTGCTACCGGAATGCCTGAACAAAACAAGGGAGTGTAACAACGCCGGACTTGACTACGGTGCATCAAACGCGGAGTGCGTGCAGGCTAAAGCAGTGTATGCGGATTATGAGGGCTACTACTTCGCTACAGGACTCAACAACTACGACATTCGCAAGCCCTGTAACGGTCCCCTTTGCTATCCGATGAACCATACGCTGGACTTTTATGAAAATCCCCTTGTGCGCGCATCGCTCGGCGTCAGTGATGCGGCGAAGTGGTCCACGTGCAACGCCGAAGTTGGTGAGCTGTTTGAGTACGACTTCATGAAGAACTTCAACTACACGTTTCCCCCGATGCTGGTTGCTGGCATTCGCGTGCTGATCTACGCTGGCGACTGTGACTTCGTCTGCAACTGGATCGGGAACAAGGCGTGGGTGACGGCGCTGGAGTGGCCCGGCAAGGCCGCCTTCAACGCTGCGCCTGACGTGGAGTTCAGCGTCAACGGTCGTGCTGCGGGTCAAGAGCGCACGTACGGCAACTTCAGCTTTGTGCGTATTTACGATGCGGGTCACATGGTGCCGATGGACCAGCCCGAAGTCTCGCTGTACATGGTGTCACGGTTCCTGCACAACAAGCGCCTGGCGTAGCGTGGTTCACCGTGTAAAGAGGCTCTCACTCTACCGGCGCTGAAAAGGTAAACGAGGTCATTAATAGTAGCGAAGTATGTAGTGGGACAGGTGTCTGAGAAGCGAGTGCGTGATTTTTGTGTGCCGCTTCTACGGAGGAGAAGAGCTGGAGTTGTGTTGTACATTCTTTTGTTGTTCTCGCGCTCTCCGCTTCCGTAGTGTCCTTATCGTTGGTTTGCACAGCTGTGCGTGCTTTTTTTTTTTTTCTTAAACGGATCAGCATCGGCGAAGACCGGCGTGATGAAAGCGCTCGCATACACAGTGCGTGATTTGACTCCACAGCTTGAGGGTGAGCTGGTGCAGCCGTCCAGGCTGATGTCGCGGTCTCTGCTGGGCAGCCAAAAGCCCCTTACCTCGCCTTCGAGGCACGGTTTTGGTCGGTGCTGTGTAGACTTTGAGGCTGGATACTGAAGGAGCTCCCTTTTGTTCTTGTTTCTGTGTGTGTGTGTGTGGTCTTTTTTTTTTTTTTGTTGTTGTCGCACATGTGCATGGAAAACGACGAACGGCTCACTTTGAAGGGAAGGAAAGAGAGAAGGTGTGGGAGAGCGCGCTCCCACCTGAGAGGTTGGTGGCGGCATGCAGACGTGGCAAACGCAACAGGAGCTCAACGGACGCATCTGAGTCTTGTTTTCTACTCATCACTTTCGCTTCTTCTTCGCTTTTCCTTTTCTTTCTTATCTCTCAGTGCCCTTTTGTTTTTGCCGTTTTCCGCAGCTGTTACTTGGGCAGCACGCACGCGTCGAGCTTTGCGTCTTTTTCCCAAGTGCACCCCCAATTCTCACCAGCCGAACTGCAGCAACGGCACCGAGTCCCCCCTCTTATCGACTTTTGGAGCTTTTCTGTTTGAGACGGGCAAACGGCCGCACAAGCAACGATGCCTGCTGCTCCGAAGCTCTTCGTGGCCCTGGCGGTCTCCACTGTGGCAGTCTTCACGCTTTGCTGCACGCTCGCTGTTGGCGCCGCCCATCACGGCTACCCTAGCTGCGACCTGTCTGTGGTGCAGTCCAGCGGCTACATCGATATCCCCGGTGTGGGTGGGACGCAGAAGCACTACTTCTACTGGCTGTTCGGCCCTCGGCGGTGGCCCAGGGATGGCAGCCGGCCGCCGGTGATCATGTGGATGACGGGTGGCCCCGGCTGCAGCTCCGGCCTCGCCTTGGCGATTGAACTGGGCCCGTGTGAGGTGAATGAGACGTCTGGCGAGCTGTACCGCAACGCGTACGGGTGGAACGACGAGGCGTACCTGCTGTTTGTGGACCAGCCGACCGGCGTGGGCTACTCCTACGGCGACAAGGCCAACTACGTGCATAACGAGAGCGAGGTGGCGGAGGACATGTACAACTTCCTGCAGGGCTTCGCAAAGAGGTTTCTTTCGCCTTCGATCACGGGTGGGAATGACTTCTATATTATCGGTGAGAGCTACGGCGGCCATTATGTTCCTGCCGTGAGTTACCGCATTTTGCAGGGCAACCAGCGTGGCGATAAGCCGAAGATCAACCTGAAGGGCATCGCTATCGGAAATGGGTGGACCGACCCGTACACGCAGCAGCCCTCCTTCGCGGAAATGGCGTACAATGGTTGCAAGGAGAAGTTGGGTGCGCCGTGTATCACAGAAGCGGCCTATGAGGAGATGCTCTCGCTGCTACCGGAATGCCTGAACAAAACAAGGGAGTGTAACAACGCCGGACTTGACTACGGTGCATCAAACGCGGAGTGCGTGCAGGCTAAAGCAGTGTATGCGGATTATGAGGGCTACTACTTCGCTACAGGACTCAACAACTACGACATTCGCAAGCCCTGTAACGGTCCCCTTTGCTATCCGATGAACCATACGCTGGACTTTTATGAAAATCCCCTTGTGCGCGCATCGCTCGGCGTCAGTGATGCGGCGAAGTGGTCCACGTGCAACGCCGAAGTTGGTGAGCTGTTTGAGTACGACTTCATGAAGAACTTCAACTACACGTTTCCCCCGATGCTGGTTGCTGGCATTCGCGTGCTGATCTACGCTGGCGACTGTGACTTCGTCTGCAACTGGATCGGGAACAAGGCGTGGGTGACGGCGCTGGAGTGGCCCGGCAAGGCCGCCTTCAACGCTGCGCCTGACGTGGAGTTCAGCGTCAACGGTCGTGCTGCGGGTCAAGAGCGCACGTACGGCAACTTCAGCTTTGTGCGTATTTACGATGCGGGTCACATGGTGCCGATGGACCAGCCCGAAGTCTCGCTGTACATGGTGTCACGGTTCCTGCACAACAAGCGCCTGGCGTAGCGTGGTTCACCGTGTAAAGAGGCTCTCACTCTACCGGCGCTGAAAAGGTAAACGAGGTCATTAATAGTAGCGAAGTATGTAGTGGGACAGGTGTCTGAGAAGCGAGTGCGTGATTTTTGTGTGCCGCTTCTACGGAGGAGAAGAGCTGGAGTTGTGTTGTACATTCTTTTGTTGTTCTCGCGCTCTCCGCTTCCGTAGTGTCCTTATCGTTGGTTTGCACAGCTGTGCGTGCTTTTTTTTTTTTTTCTTAAACGGATCAGCATCGGCGAAGACCGGCGTGATGAAAGCGCTCGCGTACACAGTGCGTGATTTGACTCCACAGCTTGAGGGTGAGCTGGTGCAGCCGTCCAGGCTGATGTCGCGGTCTCTGCTGGGCAGCCAAAAGCCCCTTACCTCGCCTTCGAGGCACGGTTTTGGTCGGTGCTGTGTAGACTTTGAGGCTGGATACTGAAGGAGCTCCCTTTTGTTCTTGTTTCTGTGTGTGTGTGTGTGGTCTTTTTTTTTTTTTTGTTGTTGTCGCACATGTGCATGGAAAACGACGAACGGCTCACTTTGAAGGGAAGGAAAGAGAGAAGGTGTGGGAGAGCGCGCTCCCACCTGAGAGGTTGGTGGCGGCATGCAGACGTGGCAAACGCAACAGGAGCTCAACGGACGCATCTGAGTCTTGTTTTCTACTCATCACTTTCGCTTCTTCTTCGCTTTTCCTTTTCTTTCTTATCTCTCAGTGCCCTTTTGTTTTTGCCGTTTTCCGCAGCTGTTACTTGGGCAGCACGCACGCGTCGAGCTTTGCGTCTTTTTCCCAAGTGCACCCCCAATTCTCACCAGCCGAACTGCAGCAACGGCACCGAGTCCCCCCTCTTATCGACTTTTGGAGCTTTTCTGTTTGAGACGGGCAAACGGCCGCACAAGCAACGATGCCTGCTGCTCCGAAGCTCTTCGTGGCCTTGGCGGTCTCCACTGTGGCAGTCTTGACGCTTTGCTGCACGCTCGCTGTTGGCGCCGCCCATCACGGCTACCCTAGCTGCGACCTGTCTGTGGTGCAGTCCAGCGGCTACATCGATATCCCCGGTGTGGGTGGGACGCAGAAGCACTACTTCTACTGGCTGTTCGGCCCTCGGCGGTGGCCCAGGGATGGCAGCCGGCCGCCGGTGATCATGTGGATGACGGGTGGCCCCGGCTGCAGCTCCGGCATCGCCTTGGCGATTGAACTGGGCCCGTGTGAGGTGAATGAGACGTCTGGCGAGCTGTACCGCAACGCGTACGGGTGGAACGACGAGGCGTACCTGCTGTTTGTGGACCAGCCGACCGGCGTGGGCTACTCCTACGGCGACAAGGCCAACTACGTGCATAACGAGAGCGAGGTGGCGGAGGACATGTACAACTTCCTGCAGGGCTTCGCAAAGAGGTTTCTTTCGCCTTCGATCACGGGTGGGAATGACTTCTATATTATCGGTGAGAGCTACGGCGGCCATTATGTTCCTGCCGTGAGTTACCGCATTTTGCAGGGCAACCAGCGTGGCGATAAGCCGAAGATCAACCTGAAGGGCGTCGCTATCGGAAATGGGTGGACCGACCCGTACACGCAGCAGCCCTCCTTCGCGGAAATGGCGTACAATGGTTGCAAGGAGAAGTTGGGTGCGCCGTGTATCACAGAAGCGGCCTATGAGGAGATGCTCTCGCTGCTACCGGAATGCCTGAACAAAACAAGGGAGTGTAACAACGCCGGACTTGACTACGGTGCATCAAACGCGGAGTGCGTGCAGGCTAAAGCAGTGTATGCGGATTATGAGGGCTACTACTTCGCTACAGGACTCAACAACTACGACATTCGCAAGCCCTGTAACGGTCCCCTTTGCTATCCGATGAACCATACGCTGGACTTTTATGAAAATCCCCTTGTGCGCGCATCGCTCGGCGTCAGTGATGCGGCGAAGTGGTCCACGTGCAACGCCGAAGTTGGTGAGCTGTTTGAGTACGACTTCATGAAGAACTTCAACTACACGTTTCCCCCGATGCTGGCTGCTGGCATTCGCGTGCTGATCTACGCTGGCGACTGTGACTTCGTCTGCAACTGGATCGGGAACAAGGCGTGGGTGACGGCGCTGGAGTGGCCCGGCAAGGCCGCCTTCAACGCTGCGCCTGACGTGGAGTTCAGCGTCAACGGTCGTGCTGCGGGTCAGGAGCGCACGTACGGCAACTTCAGCTTTGTGCGTATTTACGATGCGGGTCACATGGTGCCGATGGACCAGCCCGAAGTCTCGCTGTACATGGTGTCACGGTTCCTGCACAACAAGCGCCTGGCGTAGCGTGGTTCACCGTGTGAAGAGGCTCTCACTCTACCGGCGCTGAAAAGGTAAACGAGGTCATTAATAGTAGCGAAGTATGTAGTGGGACAGGTGTCTGAGAAGCGAGTGTGTGATTTTTGTGTGCCGCTTCTACGGAGGAGAAGAGCTGGAGTTGTGTTGTACATTCTTTTGTTGTTCTCGCGCTCTCCGCTTCCGTAGTGTCCTTATCGTTGGTTTGCACAGCTGTGCGTGCTTTTTTTTTTTTTTCTTAAACGGATCAGCATCGGCGAAGACCGGCGTGATGAAAGCGCTCGCGTACACAGTGCGTGATTTGACTCCACAGCTTGAGGGTGAGCTGGTGCAGCCGTCCGGGCTGATGTCGCGGTCTCTGCTGGGCAGCCAAAAGTCCCTTACCCCGCCTTCGAGGCACGGTTTTGGTCGGTGCTGTGTAGACTTTGAGGCTGGATACTGAAGGAGCTCCCTTTTGTTCTTGTTTCTGTGTGTGTGTGTGTGTGGTCTTTTTTTTTTTTTTGTTGTTGTCGCACATGTGCATGGAAAACGACGAACGGCTCACTTTGAAGGGAAGGAAAGAGAGAAGGTGTGGGAGAGCGCGCTCCCACCTGAGAGGTTGGTGGCGGCATGCAGACGTGGCAAACGCAACAGGAGCTCAACGGACGCATCTGAGTCTTGTTTTCTACTCATCACTTTCGCTTCTTCTTCGCTTTTCCTTTTCTTTCTTATCTCTCAGTGCCTTTTTGTTTTTGCCGCTTTCCGCAGCTGTTACTTGGGCAGCACGCACGCGTCGAGCTTTGCGTCTTTTTCCCAAGTGCACCCCCAATTCTCACCAGCCGAACTGCAGCAACGGCACCGAGTCCCCCCTCTTATCGACTTTTGGAGCTTTTCTGTTTGAGACGGGCAAACGGCCGCACAAGCAACGATGCCTGCTGCTCCGAAGCTCTTCGTGGCCTTGGCGGTCTCCACTGTGGCAGTCTTCACGCTTTGCTGCACGCTCGCTGTTGGCGCCGCCCATCACGGCTACCCTAGCTGCGACCTGTCTGTGGTGCAGTCCAGCGGCTACATCGATATCCCCGGTGTGGGTGGGACGCAGAAGCACTACTTCTACTGGCTGTTCGGCCCTCGGCGGTGGCCCAGGGATGGCAGCCGGCCGCCGGTGATCATGTGGATGACGGGTGGCCCCGGCTGCAGCTCCGGCCTCGCCTTGGCGATTGAACTGGGCCCGTGTGAGGTGAATGAGACGTCTGGCGAGCTGTACCGCAACGCGTACGGGTGGAACGACGAGGCGTACCTGCTGTTTGTGGACCAGCCGACCGGCGTGGGCTACTCCTACGGCGACAAGGCCAACTACGTGCATAACGAGAGCGAGGTGGCGGAGGACATGTACAACTTCCTGCAGGGCTTCGCAAAGAGGTTTCTTTCGCCTTCGATCACGGGTGGGAATGACTTCTATATTATCGGTGAGAGCTACGGCGGCCATTATGTTCCTGCCGTGAGTTACCGCATTTTGCAGGGCAACCAGCGTGGCGATAAGCCGAAGATCAACCTGAAGGGCATCGCTATCGGAAATGGTTTTACCAGTCTGCTCATTCAGTATCCTTTTTATGTTACCTATGCCTACGATTTCTGCAAGGAGAAGCTTGGCACACCGTGCGTGAACGCCTCTACTCGTGATGAGATGCTGTCGATGATGCCGCAATGTCTGGAGCTGATTCGAACGTGCAACTCCTTTCCTACAGACGGTGACCCTTCATGCCTCGCCGCGACACAGCACTGCTCAATTATCGAGAATCTGTTTAGTCGCAGCGGATTGAACCCGATGGACATCACCAAGAGGAACGTGGGCAACCTGGGCTATTCCATGAATCACACACAGGCCTTTTTTGCAGATGCAAAGCTGCGCGCACAACTTGGCGTGGCGGACGGCGCTCAGTGGAGTACTTGCAATGACGAAGTCACGAAGCTGTTCGACAAGGATGAGCTCCGGAACTTCGACTACGTAATTCCCACTATTTTGTCCTCTGGGGTTCCTGTGCTGATCTACGCTGGCGACTTGGATTACAGCTGCAATTGGCTGGGTAATAAGGCGTGGGTGACGGCGCTGGAGTGGCCCGGCAAGGCCGCCTTCAACGCTGCGCCTGACGTGGAGTTCAGCGTCAACGGTCGTGCTGCGGGTCAGGAGCGCACGTACGGCAACTTCAGCTTTGTGCGTATTTACGATGCGGGTCACATGGTGCCGATGGACCAGCCCGAAGTCTCGCTGTACATGGTGTCACGGTTCCTGCACAACAAGCGCCTGGCGTAGCGTGGTTCACCGTGTAAAGAGGCTCTCACTCTACCGGCGCTGAAAAGGTAAACGAGGTCATTAATAGTAGCGAAGTATGTAGTGGGACAGGTGTCTGAGAAGCGAGTGCGTGATTTTTGTGTGCCGCTTCTACGGAGGAGAAGAGCTGGAGCTGTGTTGTACATTCTTTTGTTGTTCTCGCGCTCTCCGCTTCCGTAGTGTCCTTATCGTTGGTTTGCACAGCTGTGCGTGCTTTTTTTTTTTTTCTTAAACGGATCAGCATCGGCGAAGACCGGCGTGATGAAAGCGCTCGCATACACAGTGCGTGATTTGACTCCACAGCTTGAGGGTGAGCTGGTGTAGCCGTCCGGGCTGATGTCGCGGTCTCTGCTGGGCAGCCAAAAGTCCCTTACCCCGCCTTCGAGGCACGGTTTTGGTCGGTGCTGTGTAGACTTTGAGGCTGGATACTGAAGGAGCTCCCTTTTGTTCTTGTTTCTGTGTGTGTGTGTGTGTGTGGTCTTTTTTTTTTTTGTTGTTGTCGCACATGTGCATGGAAAACGACGAACGGCTCACTTTGAAGGGAAGGAAAGAGAGAAGGTGTGGGAGAGCGCGTTCCCACCTGAGAGGTTGGTGGCGGCATGCAGACGTGGCAAACGCAACAGGAGCTCAACGGACGCATCTGAGTCTTGTTTTCTACTCATCACTTTCGCTTCTTCTTCGCTTTTCCTTTTCTTTCTTATCTCTCAGTGCCCTTTTGTTTTTGCCGTTTTCCGCAGCTGTTACTTGGGCAGCACGCACGCGTCGAGCTTTGCGTCTTTTTCCCAAGTGCACCCCCAATTCTCACCAGCCGAACTGCAGCAACGGCACCGAGTCCCCCCTCTTATCGACTTTTGGAGCTTTTCTGTTTGAGACGGGCAAACGGCCGCACAAGCAACGATGCCTGCTGCTCCGAAGCTCTTCGTGGCCCTGGCGGTCTCCACTGTGGCAGTCTTCACGCTTTGCTGCACGCTCGCTGTTGGCGCCGCCCATCACGGCTACCCTAGCTGCGACCTGTCTGTGGTGCAGTCCAGCGGCTACATCGATATCCCCGGTGTGGGTGGGACGCAGAAGCACTACTTCTACTGGCTGTTCGGCCCTCGGCGGTGGCCCAGGGATGGCAGCCGGCCGCCGGTGATCATGTGGATGCAAGGTGGCCCCGGCTGCAGCTCCACGTTTGGCCTGCTTGTGGAGCTGGGCCCTTGCCTTATGAATGAGACGTCTGGCGAGCTGTACCGCAACGCGTACGGGTGGAACGACGAGGCGTACCTGCTGTTTGTGGACCAGAGTGCCGGCGTGGGTTTTTCGTATGCTGACAAGGTCAACTATGATCACAACGAGAGCGAGGCTGCGGAGGACATGTACAACTTCCTGCAGGGCTTCGCAAAGAGGTTTCTTTCGCCTTCGATCACGGGTGGGAATGACTTGTATATCACGGGTGAGAGCTACGCTGGCCATTACATCCCCGCTCTTGCACATCGTATTGTGGTGGGCAACCAGCGTGGCGATAAGCCGAAGATCAACCTGAAGGGCATCGCTATCGGAAATGGGTGGACCGACCCGTACACGCAATTCCCGTCTTACGTCACCATCGCTTATGAGTGGTGCAAGGAGAAGTTGGGCGCACCGTGCATCACCGCTGCCGCGCGTGACGACATGGAGGCGAAGTTGCCACAGTGTCTGGAGCTGATTCGAACCTGCAACTCATTCCCGAATGACGGGGATGCGTCTTGCGCACAGGCCAAGGATGTGTGCGACAACGCGCTGGAACACTACAAAATGACAGGCCTGAACAGCTACGACATTCGCAAGCCTTGCATCACAGATGATTGCTACAACACGTCTCATGCGGACAACTTCCTGCGCTTGCCTGAGGTGGTGCGCGCTGTCGGGGCTAAAAGCGACATTGTGTATGAAGGCTGCAGTGCGGAAGTAGGGAAAGACTTTTCCAACGATATTCAACGCAACTTCAACTACACGTTTCCCCCGATGCTGGCTGCTGGCATTCGCGTGCTGATCTACGCTGGCGACATGGACTTCATCTGCAACTGGATCGGGAGCAAGGCGTGGGTGACGGCGCTGGAGTGGCCCGGCAAGGCCGCCTTCAACGCTGCGCCTGACGTGGAGTTCAGCGTCAACGGTCGTGCTGCGGGTCAGGAGCGCACGTACGGCAACTTCAGCTTTGTGCGTATTTACGATGCGGGTCACATGGTGCCGATGGACCAGCCCGAAGTCTCGCTGTACATGATGCGTCGCTTTCTTTACAATCAGAAGATTGCGGCATGAAGTTAAGTGCCGACAACTGCGCTGAGAAACATGGGACATTGATTCGTTTCTTGCTGCTTTTGATCGAATAAGTTACTGGCTTTTTTTTTTGTGTGGTAAGGGGAAGTTCAGTAAGAGGATATTACCACGTAATAAAGAGCGTTGTAATGGGTTTCAGGTGAAGGCTGCTCTCACAATAGACACTACATTTTTTTTCTTTTGATTGCTTTGCTAAACAGATTTACGCTTTTTTTTCTTTAGTTGTTATCGTGTTTTTTTTTTTCACGGCCTTTGAGGTGTTTTCTTAAGTACTTTTTTTCTGTCGTCTCCTGGTCTTTTTTTTTTTCACAGTGAAAATCTGACGTTCTGTTTTTTTTTTTTGTTATTAATAGTGCTACCGTCGTTGCTATTATTGTCTGCCTTGCATGGCAGTTATGATGAGAATCCGTGTTGTGCGACGTGCGCGTGTGTGCTGGTTTTCTCCATGACGTCAGTATACATCAATAATGTGAGTGCCTTCCTTACTCTTATTGTTTTTTGTTTATTTGTAAAACTGCAAATAAGCAATGGAGAAGTGTAGCAGTAATAAAGGAAAGAGCTCCAAGCAGAGAATGAGATGAGAAAAAAAAAAAAAAACAGGCAGTGAGCATGATTTCCTCATTGATTTGCCCCCTGAAAGCTGTTTAGTAAAGAAAACGGAAGTGGGGGAGAACACCATCGCGGCGCATTTAAGAAAGAAAAGAGAGAGAGAACACATATTTGTTTCCTCCTATTTGTAGATCTCAGCTGAACTTATTCTTGCGAAAAGAAAGTGCGAAGAAGAAGTGGCTTCATTGCATTAAATTACCATATCCGACTTTCAAAAAGAAAAGGAGGAAAACAACAACAACAACAACAACAACAACAAGAGAAGCAGTACCAACAGCAGTGACAACCACAGCAGCCGTCTAATGGAAAATTACTTCTCTCTTGTTTCCCCTCTGTACGTCCCTTTCTTCCTTTTTATTTTTTTATGTATGTGCTTTATCGTGTCACAGGAAGGGGAGCATTTGGCTATTTATGTGGATGTCTTCCCTTTAGCACATAGGCTTCTTCTTTTTTTTTTTTTTGTGTGTGTGTGTGTTAGTATTACGCTGACGTTACTTCACCATTATTGTGCTGCTCTTTACATTCGTCTTGCTCCTCCTGTTCCGTTGTAGTTCAAGGGTGGCGACTCTTTTTTTTCTTCCTATATATGTTGTTATGCTCATCTGAAAACTGTGGTTTCTTCCCCACTTTCTCTCAAAAGAAAAAAAGGAGGACACCCTAAGGTTCTAGACGAAGTAGCTGGCTTTCTAGGCTTGAATCTTCGACCACCCTTGAACTCCCCCTCCCGCTTTGCTTAACAGGACGCTTTCCCTTTTTTTTTTTTTGCCTTTCCCTGTCCATTTTGTCCAGCTTCTATTTCGCTTTCTAACGGTGTGATTTGTGTGCCTGCTTTCGCCTCATTGTGTACAGCACTGTTAATCCCCTCTCTCTAAATACAATTGTGTATCTGTCGTGCACATTTTCACGCTTCGCTCGCGCCAGTTTTACTCATCTTTTTTTTTTTATATTTCTTTTCTGTTTTTGTTTTCTTTTTCATCACGATGGGGGAGTGTATTCTCGACAAGATCCTGCGTGTCATTGTTTTTTTCCGCCTGGAGGACTATCTGCTATGTCTCATCTGCGGGCTCGTCGCTTTCGGCGTGAGCAAGGCACGTCCGCACTGCCGGCCCTTTTCATGGACGGACAGCACGATTGGTTTTCCTTACAGTGGCAAGGGCACCTTTCCCTCGTGGACGCTGCCACTCATCGCGGTATTGCCGGGCGTCGCGTACGTCATCGGAGAAGCCATTCGGCATGTGTGGTGGGTTCCACGATTGCAGGCACGGCGAGGCTTGGGTGAGAAGGTTGAAGACAACGGCCACCGTCAACATTCGCAGAGGAGTCGGAGCTGGAAACACCCGCAGGAGCAGCGAAACTCAATTGAGGTAGTCGCCACGGAGGAGGGCGAGGAACAGCAGCTCGCAAAGCAGCCGCAGGCGTCCGTGGCGACAGTGTCCGAACCGGACCGCACGGTCCCTTGTTCTTCCGCTGGTGTTGCGTCAAGTCCTATCTTGGACACCGCTCCGGGACTCACGAATCGCTCCTCCGCTTCCCCGCGCCCTCAGTCATTAGGACAAGGGGATCATTCTATCGTGCCGTATGGTCTACGTGGTGCAGAGGCGAGCAACGGTGACAACACCAACAGGGATATGAGCAGTGGCAGCGGCGGCAGCGGTCCACAGCACGGCGTGTCTTCGCCGCGCCAGCGTAGCGGCGAGGCATCCACACGGCGAGGTGTCTTGCTGCGGGCGCCATGGCAGCGGTTTTTAGCCCATGCGCATATGTGGGTACTGACACAGGCCTTCGCCGTCACGTTTGCGATGCTTGTGGTGAATTCGGTTAAGGTCTACGCCGGCCGTCTGCGGCCTGACTTCCTCGCCCGTCTGCGGCGTGAGGGCTTTACCGAAAGTTCCACTGAGGTGGACTGGTGTGCGGCGGGCAAGGGCGGCCGCGTGTCTTTCCCGTCCGGGCATAGCGCGATCAGCTTCGCTGCCTTTGTGCCCTTCTCGTTTTACGTGCTACACACTCTGCACGCATTCAGCCGCGGTGGGGTGTCGCTGTGGCGCATCGTCGTGGGACTTTTCCCTCTGATTTTGCCCATCACGGTCGCGGTCTCGCGCACCCGTGATTACCGACACGACTTCGATGATGTTGTGGCAGGAAGTTTGATCGGCATCGCGAGTGCGCTGATCGCGGTGGGCGCGAATTTGATGGTAAATGGTAAAACGGGCCAGTTGATGCCACGCCTGCCCGCATAAGAAGTGGAAAGTGGTAGAAGGAAAAATAGTTAAGACAACAAAAAAGGCTGTTACCGTCGCTGTTTTTTTTTTTTTGTACCTTTGCAGTTTGGTACTTAACTGCTAATATAGTCTTAGTTTTGCTGCTTCTCATTTAACTGATTTTCTAGCTGACGTTTCTCTTCTTCTTCTATATATATATATATATATATATATCTCTGTGACTTTTATTGTTGTTCCGCAGCTCTAGAAAGAAAAGGAAAAAAAGGAGGAAAATAAACTAAGTACATCGTTACGAATCTGCTATGCTGCACGCTGTACATCTTTTTGTTTGCAGTTTCTTTTTCCTGCACCGCGTAACCTCCCACCATCTCTCCTCTCATCTTTGCCCCCTTTTTTTTTTCTTCTTGTCTCACTACGAACCTTTGATCGTGTCGCACGCACGCTCGTCTCTTCCACTGCAGCTTCTGCAGTCCTTATTTTCTTTTTTTTTTTCCCTACAAGGGCTTATTAGTTTGTGTGAATGTTTTGTTTTATTTTATTTTATTTTATTTTATTTTTCTTTTTAAGCTTGTAAAGGAAAGGAGGCAAAAAAAAAAGGGAAATTTGGCGCAACATGAGCTGCCGTTTTTTTATCCGACACTTTTTCCTCTGGCGGGTGCCGGACTACCTGATGATCATTGTCATGGCGATCGTCGCCGCCGTTGTCGGCGCCAAGGTGCGTCCGCACTGCCGTGACTTTGAGTGGTCAGACCCGAGCATCAACCACCCTCACGCCGGTAAAGAGGCGTTTCCCATGTACTCCGTCGTCATCGCCGTCATATTCATCGCGTTGGTTTACTTTGCCGGTGAGCTGCTCACGAAGTGGAATCGCCCCGCGGGCAAGATGAACATGTGCCTGCACGTCAACGGCTGGATTGTCACTCACGCCTACAGCATCCTCCTCGCTTTTCTCTTTGTGAACGTGTCGAAGTTGTACGCAGGGCGGCTGCGGCCGGACTTCATCGCACGACTCGCCAAGGAAGGCATCACAGAGGCGAACTTTTCGACTTTCACGCACCACCAAATCTGTCATGCCGCCCGTAACGGTCGTCTCTCTTTTCCATCTGGGCACAGTGGAACCTCCTTCGCCGGCTACGTGCCTCCGTGTCTGTACTTGATGGGCTTGATGCGCACCCTCAATGGGGGAAAGGTGTGGCTTGCCACGATCGCGCTGCTTCCGCTCATCCTGCCCGTTGCCGTGGCCATATCGCGTACCGTGGACTACCGCCACAACTTTGATGACGTCCTCTGCGGCAGCATCTGCGGTGCGTCCTGCGGTGTCTTTGCGGTGTTGATCAGTTTTCGTGTTTCGATGCGCGGCGAATGGACGCTGCGCGATCACCCAGACGATGTGGCGGAGACGCGTGCGTGGCTGCACCGGATGCTGATTGATGGACCCGAGCGGCCGATGCTGACGGTGAATGAGTCCGACAGCAACAGTAGCCGGTGGAGCGAAGGTGATAGCCAGGGCGAGGTTGAACAGGAGGTGACCGTGTCACCGGCCGTAGAAAACTGCCTCACTACACACCCCCACCACCAGCACCACAGCGGCGAGACGAAGCGGCACGATGGGAAGGGGAGCCGTCCGTCAAACTCTGAAAAGGTGAAGGGGGACCTGTCGGTGCCCTCGCGTTGCGTTGCCTCACTGCCCGGCGATGATGACGTTTCACCCGCAGTATTTCAGGAACGTACATCGAATCTGTCACCTTCGAACTGGAATATGGACGCGCTGTCGCGTGCCTATTAAGGCGGTAATGGTGAAGCGTTGGAAGGAGAGGGAGCAGCGAAAAGATATGACGTCGTCTTCGGGCGGGTCTTTATACCGTCTAGCCGCTGCAAGTCTGACGGCAATCGTGCGATGGCGGAGTGTTTTTTTTTTTCTTCTCAAAAAAAAAAAAACAAAAAAGAAAAAAGAGACGAACAACGAAGTACACAGATAAGCACACACACATATACGCACATAAGAGTGTCCTTGACTGCGATGTAAAGCAACACAGGATGTTATGATGAGAATTAGATGGCTTAGCGGGGGGTGTCAGAAACGAGTTTTTTTGTTTTCTTTTCCCATTACCGTTCTACATAGTTCCGTGTTGCGTCTTGTTGTATTGAAGGGCTCCACACTACAAGGAAGGGGAGGGAGAAAATAGATGCACCGGATTTCGTTGTTCACCTTTTATTTAAAGTGTTCATGACATGATCAGCTTAACTTTTTTCTCTATATACCGGGTTTTCTTTTTTCCTTTCGAATTGAGAAATGACGCTTCACTTCATTTTTCTTTTCCAGTTTACCCTTCCTAAAGGGAGCTTTCTGAACAGTCCAACGCTAACTGCTCGGCTATACGGCGCCGTAGCTTTACGCGTTTTCTCTTTTCGCCATTCGTTTTTTTTTTCCTCTTTCTTTTTTTTTTTTTGTTTGAATTAGGGCTTGTGGAAGTGAAATTCGGAGGTCGAGATGGACGTCATTTCATCCTGACAACGACTGTCCGTGACAGGTGAAGTTTTTGTCTGTGAGAGGCGAGTGGGACGCCAAGAAAGGAGCCCCCTCTACACACATTACCGCAGAACTTTGCTTTCTTAGTAACTTTTTCATTTCGTAGTGTTTGATTCGCTTCTTTTTTTTTTGCGATGTGATATTACTTACTTTTTTTTTGTTTTTGGTGCATACGCTTGTCGTCAACTTAACCTTCAATTTTTTTTTTTTTACAGGTTAGAACCCTATCAATCAAAAAAGAAAAAAGTAGTTGCATGTGCAGTTTATTGTTCTTCTTTTTTTTTTTTTTTGAGGTGTGTCAGCGCCTTTTCTTGTTCTAATCACCTCTTCCTTTAGTGTCTTTGTTGCCGACCCTGCTTGACTTTTCACCGGCGGCTGCTTCGGCTGTCTCTTGCGTCAATAATAACCGTAAAAAAAAAAAAAGAAGAAACAGTGCCACAGTACAAGTAAGATAATTAAAAAAAGGGGAAAAATGAGCATTCGGGCCTTTGTCAACTGTAGTATTACTACAGCGATGACCTTTTCATGGCGCCGCACAGGGGTGTCTTTCCCGTTTCAATCACTCTTTGCCTTGTTTTTTTTTTTTTCTTCTTTTCCCCCCTTTTTTTGGCGGTGGCAGAAAGGAGCCAGGAATAGCCATGGGATTGCCATAGCAGAGCTTCTGACGCTTAACGAGTCGAGCGCGTAAGCTGGTAATGCTAAAGAACACGGTTGACATGGGTCCGACGTCTTTTTTTTTTTTTTTATGTGTGTGTGTGTTAAAAAAGAAAAATGAAGAACTCCACTTGCCTCCCTCTTCGACTTCACCCTTTTTTGACGCTGACGAATTACGTCTCCGTTTCTTTCATCCTTGCATGCCGTTCTGCGTACAACTCAACAGCCAAGGTTACATTTTTTTTTTCATTGTGCTCACTCAGTTCTTCACACCAACCATGATGCAACGCTGCCTGCCCACCCTCACGGGGCAGCGGGCTTTCACTCGCTCCGCTTTTTCTTCCCGCTCCACGTTGGCCGCGCAATCGATGCTGGCTGCTGCCTTGACTATCTCGACACGCTGCTTTGTCCAGGGAGCACCACCGGTGCCGAAGAAAGACATCGACCCAAAAAGGAAGGCCTACCTGCGCAGCTCACACGCGGATGAGATGGAGGATAAGTACAAGCGTCGTCAGCGCGAGATCCACGAGTACTTCGCAACACACGAGCCGAACTGCCCGGAACCGCTCGAGGAGAACGCTTTCGTGAAGGGCAAGTTTGGCATGCGTCGACGTTACTACGTCGATCATCGCGGCAAGCTCGATGCCATGGCTCTCAACGACGCTATAGCCGAGAGCACGAATGCGATGCGGAAATAGTAAAAAAAAAAAAAAACACAAGCTCACGCCTTTTTTTTTTTTTGGTTATGTGCCCTATAAAAGAGAAAGACGTTTTTTTCTTCTTTCCTTTACGTACTTTATGTGGTTAATTCAATTTCAGTCTTCGTTGAAAAAGCCATCGTAGGAACTTCACGTACGCTTTTTTTTTTTTTTTGAGTTGTGGAGTGTGAGCTTTTTCTTTTTATAGTTGCTGCTGCTGCGATTAGTGAGTTTCTTTCTTCCTCTCTCTTTATATATATATATATATATATATCGGCATCATCTCTGTCTACGGTATTAGGAAAAGAAAAACAGGCAAAAAAAAAAAGATCTGGAGTTTGTCACGTGAAGTCAGCACGTTACTCCATAATGATGACTCGTTTTTTTTTCTCTACTTGCAATGAAGGCGATGTGCTTGCTTTTTTTTTTTTTGTATGGAAATTGATGATGAGGGTGGTTGCATGGGCTATTCTATCAACTCTCCTTAAACCCACATTTTTGTTTTTAAGGGATTTCAGATGTGCACATGGGGAAGGGGATGAATATGCTAGGTTTTCATCATGACAGCTTTCCTCTCTTCTCTTCTCGCTTTTTTCTTTTTTTTTTTCTTAACAACGAAAAAGCGCACAAGCGTTTAGGCTGCTATTTTAGTTTTGAGCGCTTTCTTTCTAGCAACTCCTCTTTCCGTGATCACTCCTTCACAAGTCCCTCGTGCTCACCTTTGACAGTAGATAGTGCTCGTTAGTGTGTCTGTCTGTCCTTCTTTTCTTTTATTTGTAGTTCACCGTAGTCTTCAAGAATTCCCATCTGTGGTAGTTGCTTTTCCGATCTGTTAGGTACGCGTATATTTATATCTCCCCTTTTAAACCTTCCTTTGCTTCTACACAAGCGTTTCGTTATTTTTGAAAAGGGCCTTTATCGAAAAGAGAAAGAAGGAAACCAGCTTGGCATTTATATAACCAGCTTTTTTTTTTTTTTAGCAACTGGCTCTTCTGTTACTGCTTTATCCAGCAACTAGAATCATAGGCAAAACAGCTCTTTTTTTTTTTTTAATTAGTCAACAGCTGTTGTTTTTTTTTTTTTCCTTCTTTTCGTTCTTGTTCCGTTGACTTTGTTCATTTTACCACCGTCCCCATCCCCCCGGCTACACGGCACGATGCTGCGACGCGCCTTCATCTTGCGCAGCGGTCACGGCGACCTCTTCCCCACGAGCAAAGCCGCCGCCCACCTTAACCCGACTTGGGTGATGGACCGCCAGGTGCCTCACGCCCCGGGCAAGGGCCACTGCTACGCCGAGTTCTGCACCCCCGCGACGCACAGCAAGTTCCAGGTGAACAGCCCAGAGGTACACGAGGTGAGGGCCATCTCGACCCGCAGCCCTTTCAAGAAGGAGCTGCACCACTGCGTCACGGTGCGGCCCAGCGAAGCGTCCATCGAGGCAACGTTGGTGGGAGTAAACAGTGAGTTAGACCACCACCACAAAAAAACAAACGACACCCCGTTGGCCCGGGCCAACATCGCGGCGAAGCTGGCAGCGGAGCATCACGCCAAGACGCGCGATTTCATGGCACACAAGCGAACCCCACTTGCACGCAGCGCCAAGTACGCGAACACGATCGACTACCCGTCCTCGCAGTTCTTCATTGAGGAGCGTGTGAACCGGCTGCGCAAGATAGAAAACATGAACCAGAACGGCTATGTGCGTGAGTACATGCCGTGGGAGCCCAAGCCGGCACCTCCCCCGCCGCCGCCTCCAAAGAAGTAAAAGGGACAAAAAAAGAAGAGTTTTATAACTTCAAACATGCACACACAGACACACACACACACAAACTTCTTCACTTTCAGTTCCAAAAGAAGGAGAAAAGTGTGCTACATACTACAATGGCTGAGCTCCTTCTCCCATTTGGATTGCTGAACGCACTGACTGTGTCGTGATTATGAAAGTTCTTTTTTTCCCTCTCTTCCTCCATCCGTTTTTTTTTTTTTGGATCTTCGCTTTCTTCCTCCCTTTTCGTTGTTTCCGATACTCGCTGTTTATTTAAAAAAGGCAATTATCCTTTTTTAAGTGTTTTTCCTTTTCCCTTCAACTCGGCCGAAAGCTGAGGTGCATTATGTATGTGGTTGTTTCTGTGCGTTTGCGTGTCCTCCGCGAAACAAACAAGAAAGAAAGAGTATTTAAAGCTCTTCAATCGAAGCAAATGTCCGCGAACGCTCAACTCCCTCTCTTTATTCTTGTTTTGATAACCCAAAGAGGAAAAGTATGTCACTATCTGGCTTGCTTAAATTGTGCAAGCAGCTAAAAACTCCATGTTTGCCTGCTGTTAATTTAAAAGACAAAGGACTTTCCTTTCTGCATATATGTATGTGCTACAAACACACACGCACACACACACGCTTGCTAAAGCTGGAGTTCTCCGAGGCAGCAGTCACCTCCCAACTTATCTCCTTTGTCTTTTTTCTTTGTCTACGTTTCTTTTTTTTTTTTCGTTTTATAACGCACCGTTGATATGTGTTGTCGGTGCGCCCACTCTCTCCCTCGCTTATTATCGCTGTTATTTCCTTGTTGAGTCGTTTTAGCCCCAACACGGGTTGGGACGTGCACTTGACTCAAAAAAAAGTCGTAATACAGAGGAACAGTAACAATAACAGAAAAGAAAAAAAAAGAGTAGAGCTTTCTTTTTGTTTTCCTTCGCTCTAAGGTTATTCCGTCATTTGAAATAAAATAAAAGTGAGAGGAAAAAAAAAACCCACACCCTTTTTCCGGGTTTCTGTATTTTTTTTTTTCGACTGGTATCCCGTTTTATATTGAGGTTTTTTTTTTAAATTAATTTGTTGGAGGCATCTGGACTTTGCATCTTTGGTCTTTTTTTTTTTTCGCGGGTTGCCTAAAAAAAAAAAAGAAGAAAGAAGAAAGAAGAAAAAACAAGTACATATAGATGTGTATATATATACACTTTTTTTTTTAAATCTATTTCTCTCAAATCACCACAAAATTGAGGGTTTTGCCCTTTTCCTCTGGTTTCTTCTATGGTGTTTTTCTTTCTTTGAACCTTTTTCATTGCTTCTGCAGCTCTCTGTTTATTGTTATTATTATTATTTTTTTCTTCTTCCCGCTGCCATTATTAGTGTTTTTTTTTTTTTACGTGGAGCTTTATTCGTTGGTAATATTAAGAGCATCTGCTTCTGTGGTGGGTCTTTTTTTTTTTTTTGCCTCCCCCTTTTCCTTTTTTTTTTTAAGCTTCATGCTAGCTGGCGCGATGACAATCCTCAAACATGTGTTCTCGATGGCGACGGTTAGCCTCATCGTGCTGGTTATCCAAAATAGTCTTTTGGTGGTTATGACCCGCTTCTCCCGCAAAAACGTCAGCGCTCCGCTCAATTACTACACCTCCACGCTTGTGCTGAACCAAGAATGTATGAAGATGCTGATGTGCCTCGTCATTTACGCCTTCGATGATGTGTGGAAGCAAGTTCGCCGCGAGTCGTCTGCGGTGACCACGACTACCACCGGCACCGTGAAGGTCGCGACGACGGAAGAAACGGTAGGTGACGATGCAGCTGCGCTGCAGGTCGACGGCAACTCTTTTGCACGGCTGAAAGCTACCGGAGAAAAAAAGTTCTCGCCTACCCCGCGCAGTGACGCGGCGCAGGCTAAAGAAGAGGCTCCAGAGGGCAGGCGCAATGTTGCGAAAGATCGTCCTGTGGCCGTGGTCGTCGGAGAGGAGGAGGCGAGTGCCGCAAAGCTTAGCGGTCCTCCTTCAGTGATGCGATACAGTGGAAGTGTCGTGACGCCTCCTTCTTCCGCCGCTGTCTCCGGCACCACCACCACCACCACTCACGAGTCCGCCAAGTCAACGGACATTTTTGATCCTCGCAAGAATAAACTGCGCTTTGCGTGGGTGCGGGCGCAAGCGGTGGCGAATCTCTACTGCTCAATGCTCCGCGTCGCCGTGGTGAAGCGCGACACATTCAAGCTGCTTCTGCCGGCATTCCTCTTCAACCTCCAGAACTTCCTACTCTTCGTTGGGCTGTCCAACTTAGATGCCGTGTCGTTTCAGGTGTGGTCACAGACGAAGCTGCTGTCCACCGCCCTTTTCTCGGTGTGGCTGCTGCACCGCAAGCTGTCGCTGATGCAGTGGCTCTCGCTCGTCCTGCTGACGATGGGGGTGTTGGGGGCGCAGATCGGGTCAACCAAAAGTGGCAGCCTTTCTGTTTCTGCCAACATCACAATCACGTCTGATGCGCCGACTACTCTCAGTAAAGCACCGCAGCAGCAGCTGCAGCAGCAGCGGCGGCTCATGCGAGTCGTGCCGATGCTTGGTGCTGACGACGAGCCGGTCGTCATAGGCGGCGACGAGGAGCCGCAGGCCAACGCACTCGTCGGAATCGCCGCCTGTGTCATTTCAGGGCTGTCCTCCAGCTACGCCGGCGTGTACTTCGAGAAGGTGGTCAAGACTACGAGCCCGACCTTGTCGATCCGCAACATTCAACTTTCCCTCTTTGGCATCCCGTTTGCCTTCGTGTCGATGCTGCTGCTAGACGTGTTCCCGCGGTGGCACGCGCAGTACCAATGCGGTGACCCGGTGAATTGGAACATCTTCCGGAACCCGTTAGATACCACCGCGACCGGGCCGTACGACGACAACGGCGGGTGTCCAGTGCGACCGTTTTACTTCTGGCAGCACTATGACAATCTGCTGACCTGGGGCCTCGTTGGGATTCACGCTTTGGGTGGTTTGCTCGTCGCGATTGTGGTGAAGTACGCCGACAACATTTTAAAAGGCTTCGCGACGGGGGTGGCGGTGATTGTGAGTGGCATGATGAGTTCTGCAATTTGGGGCTACAAGCCGTCGCTCGCGTTTGTGCTGGGCGCGATGTTAGTGATTGGGTCGAGCATAATGTTCCACAAGTTTGAACCGAAAGGATGAGCAGGAGAAGCGGAAAGAGAGGTAAAAGCGGCGCTGTGTTCGTTGACCGGCTGCTTGAGCGTGCTTCTCTCTTTTCTTTTTTTTTTATCTTCCTTCAGCTTCCGCTTATGCTCCTTTTTCTACTATTTTCTTCTTTGTTTACTCGTTGCTCTTATTGTAGACCTCCGTTTTTCTCATTGACTCTATCGCGTTTTTCTTTTTCTTTTTCCACGTGTTCTGCGATCGCACCTTCACTTATGTTACTCTGCCGTTATGACTTTATCCCTTTAAGCTAGTTTTGGATCTCCATGACGAAAAACAACGGAAAACAACCAAGAGCAAAGGTACTTTATGGTGCTGCAGCAACTCGTTGTGAGGTACTGCATTGCTGGGACGTTTTTTTTTTTTCTTTGAATGCTGCAAGGTGTTCACACGAAAACACTTGCACTGTACACCTTTGAAAGTGCAGCATTCGATGTGTGGAGGGATGTGCCTTTGAGCACACCTGCCTTCTGCAGGCTTTGAAGCGAATCGCTGTGCATGCTTAAATCTGGGCTGTTTCCTTTCTTCAAACTTGTATCTTTTTTTTTTTTAATTATGCTCCTTTCCTTTTCTCTGTTTTGCAGTTCTTGAGAACCACAAAACTCGTGCAGTATCACCGGTCGAAGTGCATTTTTTTTTCTTCTTAGAAACCTCGAAGTGGTTCTCTCTTTCTCTGTGTATGTGTGTGTGTGTGCAACTACCGATGAAATGCTTGATGAGCACACATTTCTGAGTGCTGCTTCTTTTTTTTTTTGTTTTGAGTGCTTTTCGGGGTTTCCAAATCGCAAGCTGATTTCTTTCATTTAAGACCTTTTAGAGTAATAACTGTACCCTTTTTTTTTTCTCTACGTTGAACGTCTTTTTATATGACAAGTGCCGTCACGCGAGGCGAGCGTGCGTGGTCGGATGCTGCCACCACCTCTCACCCCACCAACGACGCATCGTCTTCGTCGTTTCTCTTCCCTTCACGGCAGCCGCAACGCCTGTCGCGCGACTTCAGCGTTGCCGCCTCGCCGTCGTCGCCTTCGCTGGACGAAATCCGTGCCCGTCTGCACGATGTCATGCGGAGCATCGACGACACCTTAGTGGAGGCCGAGGCAGCCCCGTCGATGGTTCAACCTTTCAGCCGCACCGCCATCACTACGGGAGCAGCGGCGGCGAACTCCGCGTTTGTGCCGTCTACGCCGTGTTTCGTGGGCGGACGGGTGAGTTGGGCAGATGGGACTCTGGGACGAGTGGACCAACGTCCTCCCGTGCGGCCAACGGCGCCACCGGCGTCTTCTTCTTCAACTTCCTCTTCCTGCTCCGCTCTGCCGTTGTCGTCCGCCGCCGCTGCCGCCTCTGATGGTGAGGTGGACTCGGCTGCAACTGGCGCGACGGCAGGCACCGGTCTCTCCGCCACCTACAAGGCCATGTTGGACTACTGGCACGCGGGTGCGGCTTCATCGTTGCTGCCTCCTCCGTCTACCGTGCCATCGCTCTCCGCGCGTTTGGCGGTGCTGCGGGCTGCGGAGGCGCAACAGCGACAAGTCTTGCAGCGCCGTGCAGACGGTGCTAGCACCACCTTCCCGGAACCAGCAGAGGCAGGAGAGACAGAAGAGAGCCTTGGCCTACACGACACACGTTTTGCACGTCGAGATCGACGTTCACCTCTGCGGTACACGGAGGAGAGCAGGCCGGCAATGCGTGGGTTTAGGGACCCACACAGCGCCGCTGCTGCTGCTGCTTTTTCATCGCCACCGCCGGTTGAAGGCGCAGCACCGCTTCCAAATTCACCTGCGCCGCACACGTGTGACACCGCCGTCGCTGACACGCCCGTTGCTCATCGTCGCCCTCCTCCGTCACCTCAGACATCTCGACCCATCAACCCACAGAGCTATCAGTTCTATGAAAGCAAAAACAACAACAACAATCCAAGTAAACACGGCGACGTCTTCTATAGTGCTCTACCAAGCACTGGCGCCTCCGGCATCAACGTCAGCCACAGCAGCGAGGTACTCGTACACAGCCCGAATACGTCCCGCGAGAACTCACCAGGCTCCGTCGAGCGACGTGTGCGACGGGAGGCGCGGCTGGAAGAAACATCGCACATCGTCACGTTGGCGCTGGAGCGGCAGGCGGCCGCTGAGGCGGCATGGCGAGCGGGCCAATCACAGCTGCGAACTCCACCAGCGCAGCCAGGCGGCAAGTCTTCTGCTTCGGAAGCGTGGATGGGCCACCCGACTGCTTCTGTGTCCGAGCACTACACGAGTAGGCAGGAAAGGGCAGACGGCGGACGTGGGGCCGGGGATGGATGGACCATAACGACAGCGCCGCTTGACGCCCTGCAGGCACGGCTGACCCTTTCCACATCCGCCGCGGCTCTTGTAACCGCGGCGAACGCTGTGGATGGAAGAGAGGGAAACGGAGAGCTGCCAATGCGCGAGGAGCTGGCCGTGCGCGCGCGACTGGCCGCACGTCGCAATAGCCGCGAGAACGCGACGAGCTTAGCTGGCGTTTCGGACTCCCCGCCAAAACTCCTGCCGGACAGCTACGCTCGTCTGAGCGAGGCCCGCGACCGGGATGTTTCGCAGCACCTTCAAGAGGAAGTGGCCCATCAGACGAAGGTGCAGGTCGACGCGAGGGCTCGCGTGGCGCGTGCGCGGGTGAACGTCCCCGCCAGTGAAACATGTATCAGCCAACGATCCGCAGAGCTGCAGGCCATCCGTGCGCATGCTCAGCAATTAGAAAAGCTCCGTCGGCAGATGCAGCGCGAGACGGCAGCGACTGCACCACCACTCACCCCAGTGCAGCCCTCCGCAAACACAGGGCGTGCAACACAGCAAGCTGCTGTTGGCGCTATGAGTGGAGGTGGTGGCGATGGTGGTGGCATGTGTGCGGAGGCGGCTTCGACTGCATCTTCCTCAACGCTGAACATACCAGAGGTATCGCCGTCGCCTCCCCGCGCTCCATCACGAGAGGTTGTCCGCCTGCCTGCACCACCGCAAACGGCTGCGTCATCGTGTAAGCCATTTCTTTCTCAGTCTACTCGTTCTCCAGCAGTGGAGCAAGGCGTTACACCAGCCGATTCGACCAACATGCACAACCGCAACATCAGCAGTAGAATGACGGCACTTTCCACCGCTGCCGCGCTGAAGGCGTCGTCGGTGGAGGTGGACGCCACCGACGACAACGACGACGGCGTCGATGGCAGAGACGCGGCAGCGTCGACGAGCGTGTCGGCGACTTCGCTGGACGACGCTCGCGCGCCCACGCCGGAGCAGTGGGTCTCACCGAAGCCGAGGCGTGTTGCGTCGAGTCACAAACTGAGTGATACCGCTCTTTCCTCCCCGGCTCACTTACAGAATGGACAAGGGCCGCTGCCGCATGAAGGTGTAAGTCGTCGTCGTGGAGCGCGTGAGCCGGCAGCTGCGGCAGGGGGAGCCGTCGCCGCCTCCGCCGACGTATCGTCGTCGCAGTGGAAGAAGAGAGGTGTGCTCGTGGACGGCGACGGCGACAGTGGTAGCGATGCCACGCAGGCAGAGGCTACCTCGCAGCGAGACTGGGCCTCGTCTACGCAGCTTCCACCACCGCCTGCGCGACCTGCGCGACCACCGCCCTCGCCCGAGCCAAAGAAGCCGCACACTACAGTTGGCACACAGACTCGATCAGATGTCGGAGTAACACAGCATCACCACCATTGCCACATAAAAAATAGGGACGCGCTCTCAAAGCCAGCAGAAGGCTTGATGGCTGCTCCACTGACGCCACGGCGTGCGTCGCAGCCGGTCGTCGACGCGGAGCGCGACATCATCTCGTCTTCTCCCTCCGCTGTCCGCCCTTCTCACCCCGGCGACCACGACGACAATAGCAGCGTCTTGACAGCAAACGGCGACTTCGAGTCCAGAAGTGGCGTTGGCTCCCTCACGCCGGAACGACTTGCTGCGATTCAGTCCACGCGCCTGCACGTCTCGCCCACGCGTGGTACGGCGTGGCAAAACGGGTGTGCCTCCGCCTTCTCTCCGCAGCCCGTCTCCTCGTCGTCTTTGGCGTCTTCTTCCTGTCCATCCTCGTCGTCGTTGAATGACCTCCTCGCCCTTTCCCCATTCGCGGCAACCCTGTCGAGCAGACACAAGCGGCGGTCCACGACGGCGCTGCGAAACTCGCAGACGCAGACACTACCAAGTGTCTCGGCGCCGTCATCTGACTCACCGACACGCGGGCCGTCCTTGCACGACGCCCCGAGATCAGCAGCGCCGTCTCCGCGGACGTCTCCGCTGTATGCGGGAGGCGACGGCGGTCGTGGTGGTGGTGCTGCTGCTGCTGCGGCTCCGCTGCTGGTGCATGAGCGGGCTGTGCAGCGAGCGGTGAGTCGGCGCACGGCCCTCCGTGCTCAGGCGATGCTGTGCGAGCACGGCGTTTCTGTGGAGGTGCAACTCGCGGGGCGGCGACTGCCTGCGGTGGTGAAATTGTCCAAAGACAAGCGGGAGCTGCTGTTTTACCTTGAGCGTGTCACAGAGGCTCCGGCGGCCGTGTCGCCGCCCGGCGCCCCACGCGCGCGTTCCCTCGTTACGCCACCACCGCCATCGTCGACAGCGTCGGTGGTGTCGGAGCCGCCGTCACGGTCGCCGCGTGCTTTCCCACTGCACCCGCAGCAGCACCCGCAGCCGCAGCATCCGACGCCGGCGGACCCCAATCAGCGCGGCTTTCTTTACTCTGTCGCCCCCTCGGTGCAGCTGCGTGAGGCGGGCAGCAGAGGCAAAGTCCAGCCTGCTGAGGCGTGGGTGAGGCGGAAGGTGATGGCGAGTCCACCACCACCGTCTGGTGGCGCACGGACATCTGAGATGCACCTCGTGCCAGCCAGTCAAGCAGCGCCGCCACACCCGTCGCCAGCGCGGTTCCGCGCCCCACCGTCGCCGACGCTGCATCCGATGTTGGTGCAGCAGGCACAGCCCGCTGCGCCCGTCAGCAGCCGGGTCGCAGCGCCGTCCATTGTCGGAGCCAGCCGTGCATCTCGCTCGCGTCTTCCCGCTTCGCTGTCACGCTCCTCGTCGGTCAGCCCACCGCGGGTGATGCACGTGCGAGAGCTGCACCACTTCCCCTGTAGCTACGCCCGCGTCTACGTGCCGTACGGTGTGATGGGCTACGAGGAGGACTGCGGCTTTGGCGGACCGGGCACCTGGGAGGACGTGCAGGGCATTCTCTGTGGGCCGGCTGCGTACGAGGTGCTGCGGCGCTATGGCTGTCCGCTCTTTGCGAGCATGCGCGGCCGCGACTACGTGCCATATCGCGTCTATGTGATTATTCCGGAGTTTCGCCGCGTTGACATTCCGCAAGATGCCGTGCTGCTGGTGCTAGACTTCAAGCAACGTGTGGACTGGGTGCTTTTCTTGCTCGCGATGCAGCTGTATCTTGCGAAAGATGACGGCGATGTTGATGACGAGAAGAGGTGCGATGGCCCAACAAGCACGCGGACGACAGGGAACACTGAGGCCGCGCCCACCGCGTCTCGCCATGCGCGGCATCCTGTGCTGTCCTACGGTCGTGCGCTGTGGATGCTCGCGGTGCAGCGGCTGCAACGTGCGCGTGCGCTGCGCGGGCTGAATCCTTTCGAGTCGCACGTGTCCGCACGCCAGTTTGAAAGGCCCACGGACGAGTCCCCGTCTCGACAGCGAAGAGAGTCGTTGCTGCGCGGCGAAGTCGACACAGAAGACGAGAGCCGAAAGAACAGGGCGGAAGAGCAGGCTGCCAGACCACGCAGAGTACCAGCGGCTAGTGCAGTGTCTGCCACGAGCGCGCTTTCTTCCAGGACCTCATCGCCGCTTCAGTATGGTGTACAGGGAGCGCCAACCAGCCGCCTGGCATCCCCTGGCACTGGAGTTTCTGCAGCTGCAGCAGCGCGACCTCTCCAATTTGTTGCCCCCTCGTCGTTGTGCCCACCGCCTGCAACTGCGCCGCCGAATGCTGTACTACGCAGCCCGCGAAGAGGTCGTGTAATGGATCCGCGTCTTGCACAGCGGCGCCAACAGCAACAGCCACTACGACGATCGTTACAGCCCCAACAGCTGCTCGAGCACTTTCAATCACCTCCGCGCGTGCCATCCCCCGCTGCCACCGCAGCTGCACCACGCATCTTGAGCAACAAGAACAACAGTGAAGGCGGCCACAATTTCAATTATGTGCAGATGACCAATGGCAACGTGCAACATGTGACTTCTGCTGTTCGCGTCGGCCCCAGTCAAGGGCGGCGGCGAGGGCCGCCGGCTGCTTCGACCGCAGCGCCGAACCAGGCGATGCAGGCACCTCAGCACGCAGCTCCAGCTCCGGTCAGCAGTGCAGAGGAGCGCACGTCCCCGCTCTCTGCGGAGGCGACGTCGAAGCCACGCTTTCGCTGGTTGAAGCGCGTCGCCAACACCCTGAACAGTGGCCGGCGAGGCAGCGCGTCGGGCAAGCACACTCCCGCGGCGACGGCAGAAATGCGGTCGAATGGCGTGCAGTAACAGCGTCTTCGTGAGAGGACTCTCTTTTTTTTTTTTTGCATTTTTTTCTCTTCACTTTCTTTTTTTTCTGAATAGCCTTTTGTTTTTTTTTAAAGCAAGATGTCACACACCTTTGTTCCTCCTAGACTACTCTCTCTTGTTCTCCATCTCTTCTACTGTACTACTACTACTACATCATCTTTTTTCTTAGACATGAAAGCCGCCATCGAAGCCCTCTCGCTCTCTTTCTTTACCATACAATTCATTTGATGCCTTAAAGCCAGCAGCGTCTGTCTTATTATTATTATTATTATTATGTGTATGTGTTTGCAATCAGCAACTTTCAGCTTTTACCCTTTTTTTTTTTTTCGAGCTACAAAAAAAAAAAAAAACAAAATCAAACAAACACACATAAAAAAACAGCAACAGCAGCAAAAGAAGGATGAAGTAAAGGAAAAAAAAAAAGATCATTGTGATGTGGGGCTGTGAAGACAAGCTCTTATCGCTTTTCAACAGGGTGAATTGCTCTTTTTTTTTGGGGGGGGGGGGGTGGGGGGCTTCTTCTAAGAAAGAAGCAGTATTTCTCTGTCGCGTGGTGATTATGCAGCACATATATCAACGCGTCTTATCTAGGTGGATACATGCATATTGCTGTAACGTTGCCTGCACGGCTCTTTTTTTTTTTCCTCCCTTACCTCTCTTTCTCTCCCCCTTCCTTTTCTTCTATATGCGTTATAATCGTAATACAAATCGAATAAAGAGAGAAGAAAAGAAGGAGAAAAAACGCTTTGTGGTTTGCTGTTTTGTGCAAGGTTTGTGGTAACGGACGTTTCTTTGTTGTCGCTGCTGTTGTTATTGTCAGCACTCTTCTTTCAGTCATCGTGGCCGTCCCTCGTTGAAGGACGCTACAGACAGTCTCAGATCGGCCCTGTGGTTGTGCGGTGATCACAACAGGACATCACTTGGACTACAGAACACGCGAATGTGATCTGTCATCTGCAGCTCATCACACACATACACGCATACAAATCTCGAAACTCTACCCAAACCCCTTCTATATATCCGTGTTGGCTTGAAATTGATAGTTTTTTTTTTTAAATCCCCCTATAGACTAGTGATTAGACGCAGAACCTCTTTGCTTTCACACACAAAACAACAACAACAACAGCCGCTTTGTGGCGTTCGCGGAGTCACGTTACAGTGTTGAGTGGCGACTCCTGCTCGTGTTTCGTTCGCCTTTCGCGTTATGCACACCGTTCTTCTTTTTTTTCTTGTATCTCACTACTGCTAACGCTGCAGGCTTCGCACTTGACGTGTTTTGTTGACCGTCTTTTTTTCACGAGTTTTTTTTTCTCGTGCGCGCTCTGAGTTGATATATAAGTACTTGTATCGTCATGAATGGCAACGCTAGCTCCAACGGCACTGGCGGCACCGCTCCAACAACACCACACATCGGGTACGGCGGCATCAGTATGAACAACAGCCTTCATAACAACAGCAACACCAGCGGCGGCGGCTCGGCTTCAAACGTGAGCGGTGGCCCCGCTAGCTTTCCTGTCAACCTCGGCCTGTCCTCTCGTCCCACGGGTGAGGCGGACATAAGTAATGACGTCATTGCACGCCTCAGCGAGCTGGCCACCGCCGCGCTCACGTCGCCCGACAAGGACACGCGCGACGGTGCCGCCCAGCAGCTGCTCTTTCTCAGCAGCTATGAGTACTGGGAGACGCTGCGGACACTGCTGCCGCGCGTGCACAACAACTACCTGCGGTTCATCATCGTGAAGGCGATTCTCTTCCTGGTGAGCAATGAGCTCGGCCCGCAGGAGCGGACAGAGGTGCAGCAGTACGTGCTCGAGTACATTGAGGAGCGCCGCTACGCCGGCGAGGAGCTGCCGTTTTATCTCCGCAACGCTCTCTTCTCTGTCTTTGCCTCTGCGCTGTTCAGCAACTGGAAAATTGCCATCATCCGCGCCGAGTCCTCGGAGCAGATGAATTCGGCGGAGATGGCCGAGGGCATTTTTGAGAAGATGCGCCTCTACCTGACGACGGACGAGACGCTGGACTGTGTGCTGGAGATCTTGACCTTTTTCTCGCGGCAGAACTCGAAGCACTTCATCCTCTCCGTCAAGGGCAGCTTCGCGAAGCAGGTTTTGCCCTTTTTCTTTAGTGCCGCAGCGAACATGCTCTCCATCTCGCCAGCGAAGGCTGCTGCGGTGTGCAGCACGGCTCTGGAGTGCGCGCCGGAGCTGGAGGCGCCGCTGATCCGCCTCTACCACCCGTCCGACCCGTCGATCACGGTGCTGCGGTGGCCAGCCTGGGCCCCGGCGCTGTCGAGTGCGATGAATCAGTGCGGTCAGTCCCTGCTGGAGCAGCCGGACGGCCCACACGCAGCGGTGTTCTCGCGGCTGCTGCGGCAGTGCTCGGCGGTGACAAGTCCTCAGGAGGAGTACATCGCCACGCGTGACGAGGTGGCACGCGTGCTGCTGGACATCTCGCAGCGGCTGCTTTTCACCGTGCGGGCAAATCCAGAGCGGGTGGAGCTGCTGCGGCTGTCGTGTGCGCTGCTCGTGAACACGTTCGAGCGCAACGACGAGGCGACGGTGGAGTTTCTCGTGCAGAACCCGGAGTTGATCCGCGTGTGGGCGGACGCCACTCGGTTCATCCTGGAGAAGCCGTTTGATGAAGAGGAGACGGACCTGTACCAGGCCCTACTGCACCTGTTCTACTTAATTGCGGAACGGCTGCTGCCACCGAAGCCGCGGCTGCGCAACGCGCTGGAAGAGCCGCTGGAGAACTTCTACGGTGCCTCTACCCCACCCGGTGGGTCCAGCGTAGAGCGGCACGAGGAGCGGGCCCTTAGTTCGCAGCTGCGCTCGCCACTGGCGGCGCCGCGTGGCCCGCTGCCGAGCGACCGCACGCGGGAGGTGGAGCAGCAGGTGATGGACGTCTTCCGCGTCTACGTGGATGTCGTGATGGACACGGCGCACCAGCGCGCAGACTCGCAGGAACTGCGCAGCGCGACGACATACGTGTTGCAGACAGAGCGCATCTTGCAGCCCATTGCGGAGGTGCTCTTCTGCGAGCGCATCGACCTCGTCCCGCAGCTGGTCGAACGGCTGCACCAGACATTGCACCAGTACGAGCTGTGCGTCCGTGCCCGCCGCGAGCAGGCCTCCGAGCAGATCGAGAACGCCAACAACGGTGGCGACGTAAACGGGCGGTCCAACTACGGGTCTTCAAGTGCGCAGCCTGTACTGGAGGAGCTCTGCATGACCATGGCCGTGCAAAACATGCACATGGGGAACGGCGCGGCTGGCGTGGACGCGAGCAGCACCCCGCTCTTCTTCACGCACGTCTGTCTTTCACGCCTCTCGGTGATTGTCTCCATCTTTGGCATTGCGATGCTGCATGGCACGGCGAGCCGGGACGACTCGGTCTTGGGCACTATCGCGAACTTTGCCCGTGAGCTGCTGGGCCAGGAGGACCAGGTAACGGAGGACCTCTTGCTGTGCCTCTCCCTCTTCGATGATGCGGCGGAGGGTGGGGCTGGCGGCTTCAACAGCAGTAGTGCAAACAACAACAATAATAATCTGTCCGGCATGCCACCTGGGCCTTCAACGTCGCCCGGCAACAACGCCCAAGCGCAAATTCACATCGGCATCCTTCGCGCGCTCTTCTTCTTCTGCGGGTGCGTCTACGAGACGAACTTGTCACGTAATGAGGAGTTCTACGACATCACGGTGAACCTGCTCTGCTACGTGTACCGCTACCACAGCGACCAGGTGGCCCTCGTGGCAGATGCGAACATGCTGCTGAACCGCATCGTCGACTACGGCTCCAGCGGAACCTACTTTTTAGGCGCTGACAAGTTTATGGGCCTGATCGAGGTCGTGAAGGAGGACCAGCTGGCGCTCCTGCAGACACCAGGGCAACTCGGTGTGGCGGGGCTGACTAGCGAGGCCGCAGAGGCGCGGCACGGCTTCCTGACCGCGTTCACCTTCTACGTCGAGACGCGCTACTACGCTGGCTTCCCCATCGCTGATGTCGTGAACACAGTAACTGAACGCTGCTTTCGTAACGACCACATGCAGGCGAACTCGTGTCTGGCGTTTGAGGACCTGAAGGCGATAACGAAGGGTATTCACCAACCTGACACGCTGCTCGTGATGCTGGAGGCCACGATACGCCACAAAGACATCTGTTCCGCTGTGGTGCGCTGCGAGGCGCGGGCGGCGCCTGACATGATTGCGTGGCTCTCGGTGCTGTGCAGCCGCAGCCGCCAATATCTCGAAGAGCAGAATCTGAGCTCGATTCCGTGGGAGCTGACGAGCCTTGTCATGAACGTGCTGTGTCTCTTCTTCAGCTTCCTCTCCTACCCACCCTCCAGCACTCCATCTCTCGGGGCGAGCGCCAGTGGGCCGTTCCCTGGCGCCGCGGGCGGTGCAGCGTCAAGCCAGGATTTCGGCGTGATGGCGGATGGTCCAGGCCTCACCAACCCACCGGTCCGCAGCAACTCGAACGGCGGCTACGGCGCCTCTTCCTCTTTCTTCAATTTCCCGACGGACGTCGTCGATGCCGCGGTGGTGTACGACATCTCAGACATCTTGCACACCTTCTGCACGGCGTCGTGGTGCAACTTGGGCATTGTCCTTTTCTACGAGCGGACGACGGTGGAGCACTTTTTCTGTGGGGCGGTGGAGCTGCTCACGACGACGTCGGTGCAGCACCTCATGGCGGACGAGGGCCGTGCGCGGATCTTCAACGCGATCGCGGCTGCCGTCAACTCCAGCGGGAACACCTTTCAGCAACTCCACCTGCTGTACATGCGACAGGGCGTGTGGAACCGCCTGGTGCGCCTTTTGATCCAGTGTCTCAACTACGCGTACGCACCGGAGCTGGTCGAGATCCTCTACTCCATCGTGCGCAGCGACCAGCAGGCACAGCTACGCATTCCACAGTATCAGGGCCTGGAAGGCAATACCTTGGCCGCCACCTTCAACGAGATCTGCACTTTGATCGCCGTGGCGCCGCATCTCACCTATCGTGAGATGACGGGGTGCTTCGGTCTTCTACAGATGTGCTACGACGGTGCACCGATCCTGTGCGGGGAGTGCGCGGACAAGTTGTTGGATTTCTGTTCCGCGTACCATCGCGTGCGGCTGCGCCTCATCATCAACTCTCTCCGTCGCGGTGACGGCGAGCAGCTCTTGACGCAGTATATGACGTATTTTGGGCAGTCCTCCGTCGTGCCGGTGCTGAGTGCGTGGTAAGAGAGGACTAGGGGAAGGGAAGGGAGGGGAAGGAGGAGGGCCCCATTTCGCCAGTGGGCGTAGCGTGCTGTGATCCTTTTTTTTTTTTTAAATTGTCTTCTCGCCCCGGACGACTTGTGCAGTACATTTCAAAAACGGGGGAAAAAAAAAAGCAGCGTATATGTCGCACGCTTTGTCTCTGTTCTCTCCTGGGTTACCTTTAGAAGGTGAAAAAAAAAAAACAATAACTCATGTGAGTGTCTTTTTTTTTTTGTGTGTTTCTTTCTGGTAACGTGTTTTTCTCGTGCAGTGTTTCCCCTTCTGCCTTTTTTTTTTTTTTGTGTTTTGCTTGTCTTATAGGATAAGGGAAAGGAAGGGAGGTGAAGAACAGAGGTAGTGAGAGAGCGTGTAGACGCGGTGTCCATACACGCGGTGACGATGTTGTTGAATTCTGAAAGGCCATACCGGCTGTTTCTGAATTTCATAACAAATTGGGGAAAAAAAAAAAACAACAACAATACGCATTACCCTCCGTAAAGTTGACGAGGTTAAATAGAGCGAGAGAGAAAGGCAGAGGGATTGAGGAGCAAGATTTGGGTGATGTAAAGCTCCGTACGCAGGACGCTCTGAAGCCATTGTTTGCTCTTCTTTTTTTTTTTTTGCTTCGCCTTAGCGGACTTACAGCTTCTCTTCCAAACAGGCGGACATACGAACGTACTCACGTTCACACGCACGCACACACACACACACACACACACACAAGTAAGAACACATATGGCCTCTTTTTATTCTCATCATCTTTCTCCTTCTTTCTCTCTCTTTTTTGTCTTATACGCAGGGCGCGTCATGTTCAACCATCCGTTCGTTTTTCCGTTCTCCCTCGCTTTCTTTCTACTACAACGTTAGTTTTTATTTGTATAAGTAACCAACAACAACAACAACAAAAAAAAAAACAATCAAACAAAGAAAAAGAGGAAACGAGACTCTCATTATTGCTGTTGTTATTCTGTCCTTACTTTAAAAACTTGCACATTGAAAGGTCCGCTTGCCCCTTCTCTCTCTCTCTCGATATGGAGCATCGACGGAGGCGTACCGGTCCCATCCGCTTCCGCAGTTTTCTGCGCAACACCGTCCTCGACGTGATGCGGTGTCGTGGCTGGATCGAGACGGACAGCGAGAGCGACTGGGACTACTACTGGGCTGACGTCTCATGGATCCGCGAGTACTACGACGGGTTGAGGCTGGACGACCACCAGCACCTCAACCACTTCCGCAATCATCACGAACTCACCCGCAAGGATACGATGGTGCGCAACTTCAAAAAGATGGTGAAGCAGGTGGAGAAGGAGGGCAACGCCGAGGAGATCGCGGCGTGGGACTTCTTCCCGGTCACCTTCGCCCTCCCGCAGGAGTACGGTCTCTTTGAGCAGGAGTTCCGACGCCACCCGAACTCAATTTGGATCATGAAGCCGCCTGCCAAGGCACAGGGCAAGGGCATCTTTTTATTCACCAAACTGTCCCAAATCGCGGAATGGCGACGTGAGTTCAAGCAGCGGAACGGCTACTTGATTGGTGGCGGTGGCTCGAACGTCAACACGAACAACGTGAACGGCAATGCAGGCGGCCAGGGCGGCGGTGGCGGCGGTAGCGCGAACGGCAGCAACGCCAACAACGGCCCCTACGCTGCCTATGGTTCGGGGTCAAGCAGCCCGTACGGAAGCGTGGAGCCGGTGGAGCCGTACCTGGCCCAGCGCTACATCGCAAATCCCCACCTGGTCGGGGGCAAGAAGTACGACCTGCGGATTTACGTCTTTGTGCAGACGTATCAGCCACTGGTGGTGTGGCTTCATCGCACAGGTTTTGCCCGCTTCTGCCACCACCGCTACTCGCTCAACGACATCGACAACACCTACATCCACGTCACGAACGTCGCGGTGCAGAAGACGTACCCGAAGTACACGGCGGCCTCTGGCTGTAAGTTTGGTATACGAAACCTGCGCACCATCTTGACCGCCACTCATGGTGCCGCGCGCACTAATCAGCTCTTCGGCGACATCCAGCAGATGATTCTCCGCACCATCTTAGCGGTGCAGAAGATCATGATCCAGGACAAGCACTGCAGTGAGTTGTACGGCTACGATGTGATGATCGACGACACGCTGCACCCATGGCTGATCGAGACCAACGCGTCACCCTCCCTTACAGCGGAGACGCCGGCGGATTATCACCTGAAGTTCAACATGCTGCAGGACATGTTTGATGTCATTGATATGGAGGGCCGCCGTAGCGGGGACGAGGAACGAATTGGCGGCTTTGACCTCATCTGGTCTAACGGTCCGGCAGGTGTGTCGAAGAATGACCGCACGAAGGTGATGACGTCGTCCTACCTCGGCTGCGTGAACGAGAATGAAATTCCCATTAGTCAGCTGCGAATGCCACCGCGTCTGCAAAACCACGATAGCAGCGAGCGACCTCTAACTTAAAGTACGCGCTTCTTTTTTTTTTTTTGGTAGTTTCAATGTACACTATGCTCTCTTTCAAGTATTTACTGAGCTCTTACTTCACTTTGCTAAAAAGAAGAGTGGGGGGAAAAACAGCACAAATTCGTGAACATTAAAACCACCAACGATAACAAGAGTAGCCACTTTTGGCAGCTCTTCGCTGTTCTACTCTTTAACTCAAAAAAAAAAAAAAAAGAGCGTAAGATGAAACATGACTGAGAAGGGAACTGTGGCAAAAAAAAAAAAAAGAAAAGAAACACTGGTTTGGCATATGTACCTGCTTTGATGTGCGTAATTAAAAACAAACACACACAAACACACACACACACACACACACACAAGAATAAAACAAATCAATCGGCCCGTCTGTACTGCACATAAAGAAACTCACATCTTTTTCTTTTTTTTTTTCGTTTTTTTTTTCCTCTTTTTTTTTTGTACCACATGTAAACAACGACAAAAAGGAGCTTTACTACTTTTACAGTAGTAAGAAAGGAAGCACACACACATATACACATATATATATATATATATATATATATATATATATATATGCACGTATGCTAGGCTACGTTTCTCAAAAAAAAAAAAAAAAACTGAGAATCAAGAAGAAAGAAGAACTTAAAAAAAACTAACGACTAGATCGTTTTACTTGTTCCTTCGACAGAACATCTTCTAGGTGAATCAAAGGGAGAGAGTGAGAAACATGTCCTTCAGCTTTTCTATCTTGTCGCCCTCCGCGAAACTCAAGCAGCGACACTTCGTGACTGTACAAACACACACAGTGCTTCTGCTGCTTTGTCTGCTTGTTTTGCTTGCCGGTCTGCCGTCCTCGCTCTCCCTGCTGTCGACCGTGCATGTTGCTGCCGCTGCTGCTGCGTCTTCTCCGTCTTCACCCAGCAGAAACAACGACAACAACTGGGCTGTCATTGTGTCGTCGTCTCGCTACCTCTTCAACTACCGGCACACTGCCAACGCGCTCACCATGTACCACACGCTGCGTCAGCACGGCATCGACGACGATCACATTCTCCTGTTCCTCAGTGACAGCTTCGCCTGCGACCCACGCAACGTGTACCCAGCGGAGATTTTTGCCCAGCCACCGCCCGACTCCACCGACGTTAGCGGGCACCCGGACAGCAATCTGTATGGGTGCAGTGCGCAGGTGGACTACTCCGGCAGCGATGTGGACGTGCGACGCTTTCTGAGTGTTTTGCAGGGTCGCTATGATGAGAACACGCCCCCAACACGTCGACTTCTCTCTGACGAGAACTCGAACATCATCATCTACGTCGCCGGCCACGGCGCGAAGTCGTACTTTAAGTTTCAAGACGTTGAGTTTCTGAGCTCGTCTGACATCGCGGAGACGCTGACGATGATGCACCAGCAGCGTCGCTACGGCCGGGTGGTGGTGCTCGCGGACACGTGTCACGCCATAGCGCTCTGCGAGCACATCACCGCCCCGAACGTGATTTGTCTCGCTTCCTCGGACGCCGACTCGGAAAGCTACTCAGATCAGTACGAGCCGCGCCTCGGCGTGCATCTCAACTCGTATTGGATGAATGAGATGTTCGTCCTGCTGAATGGCACGAGTTGCACGGACCCGCGGGTGAAGCGGTTTAACCGGGAATCCGTGTCCCCCCTTCACCAATCTTGGTTCGAATTCAACTACCATCCGAAGCGGGCGGTGATCAGCCGCGGCCACGCAGATGCGGCCCACCGCGACGCCGTGAACATGCCAGGTGCGATTCAGCAATGGAAGGTGGCAGACTTTGTGTGCGGCACGGACCCGGTGGCGGAGTCGGTAGAGGTGCGTTACGATTTGGACTGACAGTTTTTTTTTTTTTTCTGAAGCTCTGGTGCAATGTGTGCATAGCGTTTGCGTTTCTGATGTTGTGGACGATTCTTCTTTCTTTCTCGAGTTTTTTTTTTCTCTCTGCTGTTTCTTAGGTTCGGCAGCGGTTGTGTCTCTTTGTGTTTTGACCTTTTCGACGCGTACAATACCCAGAAAGAACGACGACAACAACAACAACAAAAAAAAAGCGACAGAAAAAAAGTACTTTTTCTCCTCACCGAGGGAATTACAACAGCGAGTCATCGTAACTCAATTGTTCTCCTTTCCCAAACAACTCTCTTTTTTTTTTTGTATGTGTGCGTTTTGTTACTGTTTCGACCGGCGTGCGCGCAGATTGGCATAGTGGTTGTTGAAAAAGGGTCTCTGCTTCGTAGTGTCAATGCTGTCCTTTTTTTTAAAGGGGAGAGGGGTTGGAACAAAGTTGAGCAATTTTGACTTCTCTCTCCCTCCCTCGCCGTTCCTCTTCATCTCTGTGTGCTGTCCGTCGCTGCCTTTTTCAACTCCTTGACCTGTTTTTTTTTTTTTCAACTTCTCGTCCTTTCTCCACGTTTAACTGATCCAGTCCACTGACGTATTCAAAAAAAAAAAAGCAAAAACAACATACACACACTTCTACGCTATCCATGCGCGCTTTCACCTCATCAACGCCGTGCTGTCGTCTGCTGGCGACGACGCTGGCAACGACCACGCGCGCTGTCACCAACACGACCACCAACAAGGAAGCTGCTGCTGCGCCCGCGTCGCCGTCCTCCTCCTCAGCAACCGTTCCAAAGGTGGCCCCGAAAAAGCCGCGTCGCCGTATCACGAGCAAGCTCGATGCATCTGGCTTGTTGAAGAACGTGCCAAGCGAGCCCGGCGCCCACGCGGAGTTGTCCACGGCGGAGCTGGAGCGTAAAGTGGAGGAGATGTCCCGCATGAATCCGAAGCAGCTGGAGGAGGTGATTCGCAAGTTCGACGAGCAGGAGGACGAGAGCAGCCGCGTGTTGAACGAGGACTCGCTGTACCAGATGGATGTCTCGCTGAAGCCCCGCAGCTCCGGCGCCGTGCGCGTCTTCTGGAAGGATGTGGATGTGGTAGAGCTGAAGGATCGTTACCCGGGCTGGTACGCCGTAACGGTGGACGGGCGTAAGGTGAAGGCCTTTGAGTCGTCGCAGCCGCTGGCGGTGCCGAGCCTCGCCATGGCCTGTTGCTGCGCCCAGGAGTACGCGGAGCAGACTGGCTACCTTAACAAGCTGCTCATGCCTATGTCTGACATCTGCAGTGGTGCACTGCACATTGCCCCGCAGATGCTGAACCCGCGTATCGACTACCTGCTGTCGTTTTACCAGAACGACAACGTCTACTTCCGCGCCGCACCGATCGCGGCAAAGCAGGACGCGATGATAGCGCCTATTGTTGAGTGGTTCGAGCGGATGTACGAGATGGAGGTACCACGCGTGGTCGGCATTGGCGACCCGCACATCACGCCCCACGCCACGGCGAAGATGCGCGATGCCTTGCTGGCTATGAACATGAACCCCTACCAGGTCCTAGCCATGTGCGTGACGGCGCAGTTCACGAGCAGCCTGCTGCTGCCGCTGGCGCTGTTTAGCAACGTCGTGGACCTCCCAACAGCGCTGGCGATCAACCGCGCGGAGGAGCACCACAACATCTCTGAAGCGGGCTTGGTGGAGGGCTACCACGATATCCGCGAAGCGGACGTCGTGACAAAGATATGCGCCTGCGCGACGACGTGGCGGCTGATGGAGGGCGTGTCGCTGGCGAAGTGCTTGGAGATGCCACGCGTCGGTGGGGCACAGGATGAGGCAGAGGAGGTGTAAGAACAGAAAGAAAAAGGAAGAGAAAGAAAAAGAGGAAATACCGATTGTGCTTTTTGTTCAATTTTTTTTTTGTATATGTGTGTGGCGAGTACTTCGGATTGTGTATTTGGGGGAGGGCTCGGGCTTTTTTTTTTTTTTTATTTGCTCGAATACTCTTCAGTAAGCGTGACGTCGTTGCGGATGTTGGCGTTGCTTAACGGAAGTGGTGAAAGCGGAGTTGTCGATGACGCAGTATGAGCTGTTTTATTTTCTTTTTCTTTTATTGAATTACTAGCGTGGGTTGTTTTCATTACAGTTATCATTATTTCTTATTACAATCTTACGTTTTCGCTTCAAAGCAAGCAAACAAACAAACACAGTCCTGCAAGTTTAACGAGGCTCAAAAGTAAACTGGGCTTGAAAGAGACCACAGCTTAAGGAGAGAGGAGTGCGTGCACATGACGATGTGTATTTTCTTGTCAATATAACGCCTTCCCAAACGGGGGTGCTTTAGTGTTTGCATCGGCTCGCTCTTGTTTTTGCATCCACTGGTGACTGTCTTCTGAAAGTGTTCCCGCTTTTTTTTTGTTTTTGTTTTTGTTTTTTTTCCCTTTCTTTTACTTGTCTTTTCTCTCCACAGAATCGTCCATCTTCGCTCTTACCGTCATTCTCCCCCCCCTCTCTCTCTCTCTCTCTCTCTCTCTCTTTTTTTTTTCCCCCCCGTTTGCATGCTTTGCTCGATTGCCACCTCATTGCCTTCCTCTGGCTGCTCGAAGAACAGTGCGGTAGTCAAACAACATTACAGCGTCCATTAAAACGCCTCTCAGAGATGCCGCCGAGAACATCTTCATCGGCGAGGCCGACATGCTCCGCGGGCTCTGCGCTTCCCTCTTCTTCTGCTACTGCTGCATCTGCGACCAGCACCCGTCAACGCCTTCTTGTGTCCACCACTTCCCGTAACAGCGTCAATGACACGGTCCGTGCAGCTCGCCGGCCGAGTCCCGCCAAGACATCCACTTCCACTCTCGTACGAAGTCGCAAGACCACCGCAAATACCACCAACACCGATGCCGCGAATCGACCCGGCTACGGCGAACTAGTGGAGTCGAACCAAGTGCACGACGATATTCGTGCCTTGGGCACTCAGGTGCAGTCCCTGATCGCCCGGCGGCTGCCTCGCCACGGTACCTCCGCGGAGCAAGTTGCCTGGGGGGTGCGTCAGTTCGGTCCGTCACGGGAGTCCCGTGCGGTGCTCAACAGGGAAAACGAGGCTGCCAAGCTCGCCTGGGAGACAGGAGTGTACTGCGTTTGGCGCTGCACCGACGTGCCGAAGCTGCGCGCGGAGGGAGCCAACAATGATTTTTGCTGCCGGCTGGGCTACCGACACGTGTGCTTCTGCGGGCATCCGATGGCGGCACACACGGTGCCGTCCTCATGTGCCTCAAACAGCGGTGGCGGCGCGAATAGTCGCGGTGCGACACGCACTTTGAGTGGTGCGGCGCCGGTGAGTGATCGCCAACTCGCGCAGTGGAAGGCGCCGTGCGAGGAGGTTGGGTGCGGGTGTAGCGCTTTTCAGTACATCCCAAACACACCGCTGGAAATCGGAGAGGGCTGGCTGACACGCCGAGCGGATTGGAAAGCGTCGCAGTGGAGCGCGAAGTGTCGTTGCGGACACGGACACAAAGCACACGATCCATCGGCGGTGTCGCGCCTGCGCTGTCGCAGCTGTGGTGGCTGCACAGGATTTACATCCGCGTTTCTGTGCGTCGTGTGCGACTTGCCGTGGGAGGCGCATGCCACAGTGTGGGAGAGCGAGGGGACGCGTGTGGCGGCCGGTCTGCCCGTGAGGGAGGCGTATGCGCCACTGGCGGGTATGGACTGGGACCTGCGTGAGCTTGTGTTGACCGATGCCACCATGGACGGCAAAATCGAGCCACCGGCGACCTATCTCGCGCTGCAGGCTCGCCAGGGAGGTGTGCCTCGCAGCCCTACTCGACGCCGTCTTCCTGATCCAGCGTCCCCACCAAAGGTGGAAGAGATGCCGGAGGTGCCGGATCCGGTGCTGCCGGACGTGGAGTACTGCCCTGCATGTGCGACAATTTACAGAAGCGCGGCGTCCAACTTTTGCTCCAAGTGTGGACAGCCTCGTCCACGTCGTCCATCGACGCTGCGCTGAGTGTGCAGTTTTTCTTTTTTGTTTTTATGTTGTTTCCACCGAAGCACAGGTGACAGGACATGTCTTTTTTTTTCCCCTTTCCCCTTTCCTTTCTTTTCTCCGTCATTTTTGCTCGTGCCTGCTTTATGTAAACAAGTTTCTACATGTAAACAAGAACAACAACCGCAACGGAAAAAAAAAAAACCTCAGTTTCAGAAATGGGGCGGAAGCGTTTCTTACTGTTTTTTCTTTTTGTCTGTTTCTTCAGAACTTTCATTGACTCTATTATTATTCACTTTCTCACTCTCAACTTTAAAACAATCACACACACACACACACGCGCGCGAAAATGCACACACTCTTCAGTTTACAGGCTCAGAAGGGATCGTCTTTTTCTCTTCTCAATCTCCACAAAGGCACCTACACTGCGGGACCTTTTTTTTTTCCGCTCGTGTGAAAAGTGGTTCCGAGTAGCTGCAAACACACTGGTAGTTTGGTGCCGTTGTACCGCATAAAACGAAAAGCTGCTTTGCTGTTGTTGTAATCTAGTTTTCTGGGGCATCTCTACGCATCCATCGAGACACAGAAGCGCTAAATAAAGATCTCTTTTCTTTTGTGGGTCAGCACTTTTTTTGTTTTTTTTTTTCCCCTTTCATTACATCTTCGATCATGCGTGCTAGTAAGCTGATGTTGGCGGGGCTGCGCCGGCTGCCTCTCACGTCAGTTACCACCGGCGCCCTGCCTCTGGCCGCCGCAATGGCCCTCCCCCTCATTACGCACGCCCGCTTCGCCAGCAGCAAGAATCCCTACACCGTCCTCGGCATCAAACAGGGCGCGGAAAAGGCGGAGATCAAGAAGGCGTACCGTGTCATGGCCCGCAAGTACCACCCTGATGCGCCGGGTGGCAATGATGAGAAGTTCCGTGAGATTCAGGAGGCCTACGAGCAGATTAAGAGCGGCGTGTGGATTCGCAAGCAGCAAGAGAGCAGCGCCGGTGGTGGCGGCGGCGATGGCGGTGGCGGCAACGCGAACCGGTACAGCGGGTTCCGCTACACCACCCGCACCCACAACAAGAGCAAGGTCAGCTACGACGAGTTCTACGAGGAGATGCACACAGGCAAGGTAAAGAAGGACCCGTTTGCCGACGACGAGGACGAAGCTGAGGGTGCGGCGGCGAAGGACCCGCGGCGGAACCCGTTTGCGATGAACGAAATTGCCTTTCAGGCTTGGCTGCGGTTTATCATCATGTGGTGTCTTCTTTTTTCTAGTCTGCGCGTCGTCCTGTTCTTGATCTTCCCACCCAAGTGGGAGAAGCCACAGCGTAAACCGCCGCCGCGGGAGTTGCGTGGGCAGCGCCGGCCTGCTCCGAAGCCGATTCACTCGTCGGAGGATGCGATTGTGGCGTAGCAGTCTCCCTCTCTGTCTGTCTCCCTTCTCCTTTTCTTTCGATAGAACAACGAGTCCGGTGGCGCTGGTGCTTGCGTTGTTGTGAGAGGCTTTTTAAAAGTTGTTTTTTTAGTTCCTCACATTTGACTTTACGATTGTCTAGTATATACATACATAAATATATATATTTATATATATATTTATGTATACTTTTTTTTTACTTTTCCTTGCCTTTATTGAGATTTTGTGGTGTCTGTTTCAATGGAGGGGATTTGCTTGGCGGCTCAGTCAAGTAGCTGCTTGTGTGCTACTTGCGTGTTTGCGAAATGACGAGGGGGGGGCGGGAAAAAAAAAAAAAAAAGACAGGCTCGTAGACGCGGAAATGCGCCTGCACAATGCGTCTTTACGGTTTTTGAGACTGGTTTTTTTTTTTGTTGTGTTGCTGCACTTGTGAAAAGATGTTTGGCCGTTTCCTCTTTCTTTTTTTTTTTTATATTATATTTGTCTATTATTCACGTGTCATTAATAATGAACCTAAGAAAACAACGAAAAAAAAAAAAGGAAAAGGTAACGGAAGAGAAGATAACAAGGGTAGTTCTGTAGTTCCTCGACTGTGACGACGTTGGATGGCTTAATGCACTTCTGGTGGAATGACAGTCAGTTACACCCTCAACCACTTTCAACAGTTGCCTTCAACTATTCAGAGTCAAGGAAGAGAGAGAGAAAAAAAAAAACTAAACTAAACTACGGTGTGTTTAGCAGACGTTTGAATAAAGATCGCAGCATGCGCTCGGGCGGGAGCTACGCTGCGACTTTGGAGTTTTCATTGTGCCTAGTCCGATTCTCAGACTCATATACAGTTTTGAGGAAGCCTCCTTGGATGGCCCCTGTTTTTGCGGTTCACCTGTCTTTTTTTTTCCCCTTCCTTCTCGTCCTCTTTTAAAAATCTCCCTGCTTGTTACATGGCTTTCTTATTTATTTACTTGCTTTTGAGCTTATGAAGCCTTGAAGTGGAGTAGGAGTTATCACAGCTCTCCGATCTCGCGTTGGAGAGAGGAAGGCGTTACTCATCTTTTTTCTCTACGTGACCTTCTTTAGTTTTTTTTTTTTTAAACCGCTTTTCATGTTGCGGCCGCAGCATTCGTTTCGACCTTCTTTTGAGTTATTGTTTTTCTTAGCGTATTTCAAGTAGTCACCCATACCGACGCACACACATCCATACAGAAGGAAAGATGCTGCGTCAAACGTGTGTGCTGGCGGCGGCGGAGTTCAAGCAGAAGTCCCGCTGGTCCGGTGTGTGGCCGAACATGCACTACGGTGCGATGTATCTGCAATATAGCGTCGGACGTCAGCTGCCGATGCAAGGTGTGAACTGGGTCACACGTGACTCAAATCGTCTCACCAATTTCGGTGCCCGCTACCAGTCGGTGATTGACGACGTCGACGTGAAGCGCAACGAGGAGGAGTTGCAAATCCCCTTAAGCGATATCCGCTGGAACGATCATCGGCGCATCTACTGGAAGTGCTCCTTCTGCGGATCTACGTACCGCAAGAGCGTGTCTGTGCGCACCAAGTTTCACGCCGGCTGTAACATGTGTAAAGGCCGCTATGCCTCGGAGGTGCTGCGGGAGCAGACAAGCGTGACGCCACTGAAGGAGGCGCAGCCCGAGCTGTTTCGCAACCTGACCGAAAACGAGAAGAACGACAACATTGGTGCGCTGAGTGTGACGAGCAAGTTCCGGGCCAAGTGGAAGTGCACGTCTTGCGGGCAGCCGTACCAGGCCACCATTCGCAGCCGCACCGGTCAGGTGGAGCCGGGGCAGGCCCCATTGCACCCGCAAATCACGCAGTGGACGTCGGTCTGCCCGTCGTGTGCGTGGAATACAAATATGAAGGCGTTGGCTGAGCAGACAAAGAAAGAGGGCCAGTTCCTGGGCCTCGATGCATCGCTGGCGGAGACGGCCGCGACGTCAGCAAAGAAGATCCCGCGCCGCAAGAAGTTAGTGGTGTGAGAGTAGAGAGCTTGCACTGCGCGTGGCTTCTTTCTTTTTTTTTGTGTATATACATATATATATATATATATATATATATATATGCGCCCGCTTGCTAGATTACGAATTCGCGTTGGCTGTTGGGTGTAAGCGGAAGAGCGAGACCTTTTTTTTTTTTTGCTTGTTTGCTTGTTTGTTTGTTGGTGTGCAGCGCACCTGTGTCTTCAAACAGTTTTGTGATGTGCGGTGAAGTCACTGTCTTTACATGTTATTTATTTACTTATTTTATTTTCTGCGTTTTTTTTTTTTTTAAATAGTTGTTTCACATTCCAGGCGATCTCGACAACAACAACATTCGAAGAAACACGTCAATGGAGTGGGGCCGTCAAATGACGATGCGGTATATGACAGAGCAAAGGGAGCGCTTAAAAAAAAAAAAAAAGAGAGTACTTGGTGTTTGTGCGGCTAAATGAAAAAGGGCATCTTCACTAAAGAAGGAGGTGTGCGGGCAGCAAGCTCGCTTTTGTTTTTGAGTCGGAAAAGCCATCTTTTTTTTTTCTGTAGCTTGAATTCTCTTACTTCGTTACAGGACTTAACATCTCTGAGTGAATGTGACCAAGCAAACAAGCAAGTGCGATGTATGCTGCTTTTTTTTTTTTTGGTTTGATTCTCAGTGGCGTGGCCTTTTACTATCATCTCCTCCTCGCTCTTGTCTTTCATTTTTTTTTTTCGAGATTTTCTGTTTTATTTGTTGTTTTCGTCGCTGCTTTTTTTTTTTTTCTGATTGGTATCGTCACCAACAACAAAAAAAACCTTCCACCTGTGGTTTCAGTAGTGTAGGCACACAGCAAGAAGAAGAAGAGAGAAAAAAAAGGGGAATACGAAACAACTAAGAAAGAACATGTCGAACCGCTTTTTTCAGAAGTTCTACCTGCGCTGCGGCAACTGCACCGCGATCCAGCGCAGTGCCCAGGGCTACAAGCCGATCGCCAACCCGATTCTCTTCAAGTCGGACGAGCACTGCCGCAATTACCATGATGAGCAGCGCCGTGCCGCGGGCTACGCGGGAATGATGGTGACGTGCCGCTGCAACAAGTGCAAGCGCGTGCACTCGAACTGGCAGGTGTTGGACGCGCAGACGTTTCTCGACGCGAAGCTATCGATGACCCCCGCAGAGCGAGAAAAGCGCTTGTGGGCGAGCTCGAAGGAGTGAATAGGAAAAAACAAAACAAAAAAAAAACAGAAGAGAATAGCGTTCTTTTTCTTTTTTTAAGGGTGGCTCTCGCCGAGGTTTTGTGAGGTCGTCTCATGCCACCTTACTCGTCTTATATACATACACATATACATACACATATATATATATATATGTGTATATGTGTATTCACTTAGTCTGCTGTTTTTGATTGCGGTCTTCTTTTCTTTTCTTTTTTTTTTTTCCCCTTTTCCCTGTTTGTGTGGTGGAAGTCGATGCGAGTGCCTTTTTTCGTTCGTTTTCTCTTGGTGAAATCGTTGCTTTTTTTATTTATTTTTGTGGTTGAAGTGATGCCCGATGATGTGCTTCTTACAGTTTACACACACACACACACACAACAATAACAAAAAAAAAAAAAACAAAGACAAAGAGAGAAAGAGAGACAAATGGAACGTTTCCAAGCTGGCCGTTTTTTTTTTTTTTTTGCGGACCAGGATGCGAGCGGGCAAGGTCCACCTATGTTTTTTGCCTGCCAGTGCAAGTGCTTCCTGCGTTCCTCTTCACTGATAATAATGGCCACGCGTAATGGAGAGCGGTACTACATAGAACACACCAGCTAGACTCGGCGTCGTGAGGAAATGTCCTTTTTTTTTTTTTCTTCTCCTCTTTTTGCTCTTGTTAAAGTAAATAACAGGAAATATAGGCAAACGGTTGACACTTTTTTCTTCCTACACATACACAGGGGGAAAAAGGAAAAAGGCATCAAACACGTGTCAAGAACAGCTTCAGGAAAAAGGCAACTGTAATTCAAGCGGGTTATTTAGTCAACCAGAAAAAAAAAAAAATGCACCCGGCTGACACACGTCTGCAGAGCATCGGGGCCACCTTCGCCGTGCACTACTACACAGCGCTGGCGCAGGCCCCGGAGACCCTCGTGGCGCTCTACACGCCGACGGCCCACGTTTTGCACTGCTTCCGAAAAGCGAGCAACGCGGCTGAGATCAACACCCTGCTCACCACTGTGACGGGTGCCGGCGTGAAGGAGGTGAAGCTTGAGGACGTCTCAACGACGCGCACCACGTCTGGTGGAGTGAAGGTGACCATCAGAGGTGCGCTGATTCGCGCTGCTGCGCCCACGCAGGCCTTCACGCAGGAGGTGGAGTTGCGGGAGCTGGAGGACAGCGTGTTCTGCATCACGAGCGACAAGCTGAGCTACACCGCCGGGACTACAGGCGCGGGTCAGACGGCGTGGACGGCGGTAGCGGAGAACACACCGGAGATGGAGGCGGTGGCGGCAGCAGCTGCGCAGTCTCCCATTACCACTGCTGCTGCGGCTCCTGCAGAGTCGGCAGAACAGAAGGCAGCAGCTGTGAGCGCACCAGCGAAGGAATCGTCGGCGCCGTCCCGAAAATCTACACCGGCCCCTACTGCTGCTGCTGCCGCCGCTGCGCAGCCGGAGCCGGTCAAGAAGCCTACAAGCTTTGCCGAGGCGCTGAAGATGAAGAAGGCGGGCGACGGTGCGGCCTTTGCCAATAAAGCGGTGCGCGTGGTGGCATCGGACAGGGTGGCAGAGGCCAGTGCTGCTGCTGCGCCTGCTGGTGAGAAGGCCGAGAAGGCGGGAAAAGGGGAGAAGAAACTCCCCAGCAAGAAGGAGGAGAAGCCGCGCGCCCACCATACAGACGCGTCTGCATCTGCGACAGCGACCGTGTACTACGACATCATCTTGAAGGAACTCGCGCCCTCGGTGACGGAGGAGGAGGTGCGTGCCCTCGTCACGCCGGTAGCGGCGGTGAAGTCGGTCAACGTCGTGAAGAGCGAGAAGCGCCCTCGTAACAAGGAGGCTGCTGCTGCCGATGCCGCCAAGACCACGATCACGTTTGCGTTTGTACAGCTGGATCGCCCTGCCGATGCCCCGGCGTCGCACGTGAAAGATGTGGTCGCGAAGCTGGCTAAGCACAACACGGAGCTGCACGTGGAAGAGGTGCGAGAAAAGAAGGCGGCGGCGGCGCGGGGGCCGCGCGCGGCGGTGAAGAAGCCGGCGGATGCGGCGCACACGCACAGGCGCCCGGAGCACAAGGGTAAAGCCCCTGCTGACGGTACTGCCCCTGTTGCGAAGCCCTCCCAGAAGTAAAGAAAGAAAGAAAAAGCCAGCAATGGAAAACGTCTCTCTCTCTTTATTAGGTGGAAGACGCATGAGTGAACGCGGTGTGGCCCCTTTTTTTTTTTCGTTGGCGTCGCAGGTGTTCTTTAATTCTCTTCGACTTAACATGTGTTGCATATAATGCGATTCTCTAAAAAAAAAAAAAAAGAGGGAGAGAGAAAAAAAAAAAAAGAAGGCATCTCTGGCAAGGTAGAACATCTTTGGTGTTGTCTCTCTTGTGCGAATTCGCCTTCTCTTTTTTTTTTTTTACTTGTCGTTTTGGGTGTCTGCGTCCCGAGTATTGGTGCAGTGCTTAATGCGTATGGGTGCGAGGGCGTTCTTACTGGTCGTTTTTTTTTTTAAGGGTAGTTTCTCTCTTTTGATTGCAGTGATTGCCCACACCCGACCATTGTTTCCCTTTTCTTTCTCCTTACTGTGGAAACACGGACATATAGCACGCAGATGTCTTGTTTTTTTTTTTTTTTACCTGTTGTCTAACGATGCGCATGATGTGTTGGCTCGAATAAGAACTCTAAATGCTACTCCCAGTAACAAGGACTGAAAACAAAAAAACAAAAACAAAACTGCGGCAATTCAATCGCGCCGCACTTACAGAAGGTGATGGATACACTAAAAAAAAAAAGAAACAACCGCAACAACAAAACATGCATTGCAAGGGCCTTAACAAGCAGTAAAAGTGTCTAGACACAGTAATTTACTGGATTTTTTTTTTTTTGTATGGGGCTCGTTACTGACTTAAGTCCCCTTACGCAAAAAAAAAAAAAGAAAGAAATGGGAAAAGTGTTTGCTTCTTTGTTGTCTTGTGGAACTGTGTTTTATGTCCGATTCAACCTGCTTTGCAGGTTTTCGCTTTTCTCTTCCTCATTTTTTTTTTTGGAGTTTTCACACATGTGTGTGCGCGTGGTTTTTATCTTTGCGTATTGCCACGATACCGTCATGTAGTCGAAATCGAACGATCGGAAGCAATCAACCATCAACTATCGTGCTAGGCTTTTTTGAGAGAAGAAAAAGAAGGGGAAAAAAGGAGCATTGATCAATACAGAGAAAAAAAAAACGAACAGAAAAAAAGCAGCTAGTCCTTTTTGCTCGTTGGAGTGTCAACGCCATTCACAGGGCCTCTCTGTTTCTTTTTTTTTTTCATTTTCTCAACTCAAAGATTCAACCAATCTCTTCAGAGTGTGGCCGTTTACATAGAATAACAACAGCAACAAACAAACAAAAAGCAGGGAAAACAAATTGTGGACACGATGAAGGCAATCCGCACGATTGGTTTCACCGGCACCATCGCCAGCGGCAAGTCGTCCCGTTGCAAGCGCCTGGTGGAGGTAGCCAAGGAGCACCAACGAGTCCTCGGCACCGAGGCCAGCGCCGCTCGTGTTCTATCGAATAAACCTATGACGAAGACAGAAAAGAGCGCGTCAACGGCTGTGCCGAACTCTGTCATGGTGCACTACATCAACGCCGATCTTGTGGGGCACAGCATTTACGAACCTGGCAAGCCGTGCTACAAGGATTTGGTTCACCACTTTGGCTCCGTGATTCTCTCCCGCACACCAACAGCAGTGCCGCCTGGGACAAACAACAGCGCACCTGCCGGATCCGCGTCCTCAGGTGGAACGAGCAACAGAAACAACGATGGAGATATCAAGCTCCATGGCCATGCTTCAAGCAAGATCGACAATTCTATGCCCCCGTTCATTGACCGCCGTGTGCTGGGCGACATCGTTTTTGCGGACGAGCACAAATTAGACGAGCTCAACGCGATCTGCTGGCCTTACATCAGTGCTGCCATCCGTGCCGAGCACGCCGCCGTGTGCGCGCGTGCCATGGCAATGCCACTACCCAGCGGAGTTGATGCACGTCTCTACCCCGATATCCCACCTGAGACCACATCACCGGCGGCAGTCGCGCTTATAATAGTGGAGGCTGCGCTACTGTGCGACATGACGGATGTGCTGAATCTGACGACGGACCTATGGATGACGCACTGCACACCGGTCATCGCGGTGGATCGGCTGATGCAGCGCAACGGGCTGTCGCGTGAGGCGGCGGAGCGGCGTGTGGCGAGCCAGCACGAGGTGGGCCAGAAACTCCAGGTGCTGCGGGAGTTGTCGTATAAGGGTGATATTGAGGTGTTTGACACGACACAGGTGTCTCTGGCCGCGGGGCTGAAGGAGACGGAGAAGGCCTTCGAGAGGTTCTGGGCAAAGAAGGTGCTGGTCCACTTGTCACAGAACACCATCGCGTGAGATGGGAGTGAAGAAGGGGCGTTTGGACCGAGAAATCACAGCACTCTCTCCTTCTCCCTCTCACTTTCTCTTTCCATTTAGCTTTTCTGTTTCAACTGCTTGATCTCTTTTTCTTTTCAAATTATCTTCCGAGTTCAATTTAGCTTCTGAAACATGCTATTCGGCTTGCGCGCGTCTTTTTTTTTTTTTTCTTTCTTTCTTTCTTGCTTCTACGCCTTCTTTTTCCCTTCTTTCAGTTTTTACTTGTGTATATATATATATATATATATATATATATAAAAGTACATATATATATATATATATATTGACTTATTCATCTATATGCGAAGGTGCTTCTTTAGATACGCTAGCGATGCTGTACCATTCACTTCGTTTTTTTTTTCTTTTTTACTTCCTGCTATTTCTGTTACATGTGTCTGACTTTTGCCCTCCTTCAATGGAGCATAAAGAACATTCACATACAACAACAAAAAAAAAAAACAGAAAAAGAAGAAAGAGGAAAGTAACACGAAAAGTGATCTGAACCTTGAAAAGCAAACATGTCGTTACTCTTTCTCATTCTGTTGAGCCCCAAGGCTAGTCAGCAAGCGGATTCGTGCTAACAGCTTCCTCGTGTGAAGCGAATAAAAAGCCGATCAGGGCAGTTTAAAAAAAGAAAAAAGAAAAGAGAGAAAAAAAAAAACTCATGTGACAAGTCGTTTCCTCTAAATAGTTCTCTTGCAGATGTGTGCCTTTCTTAGTTTTTTTTTTTTTTTACTTTCAAATGATGGTTGACGCTACTTTGAGCTCTTGCTTTCTGTTCTTCCTTCTTTTATTGACGCTTGCCGTTGACGCTCCAGGGAAGAGCAGCCAACTCACGTTTGAACATACGTACAGCTCACACACCAAAGTACATACACATATATGTATAGTGGGAGAGAGAGAGAAAGTTGATAAATAAGGTGACAAGAAGTGCGCAGATCTCAACAGCTCTTTCTTTTACTAACAACCCTCCTCCCTTCATTTCTTTGCCACACACACACACACACACATACAGCAAAATAACGTCTAAACACATTTGCTCGTTTTTCCTTTTCCCTTCGTTTTTGCATTTTTAATTAATTATTTATTTATTTATTCCTCATTTATATCCAGGACATTCAAAAGCAACGCCGAAGAGACAAAAAAAAAAAACCGAATTCAACAAAACCAAGCTGGAGTTTTTTTTTTTGTTGTGTGTCGGTCCAAGTCCAGGTAACTTCAGTAATGTCAGACATTACGGTAGAAGAGCTACAGCGGCAAATCGAGGCGGAGAAGACCGCCCACAAGGCCGCCATGGACGCCCTCGCCGAGCAGACGCGCAGGTTTCAATCGATCCTCGACGAGAACCAGCGGGCGTTCACGGACCTCATCACACGTGTGACAAATCTGCGTGTGGCCAAGGGCGAGTTTCTTGCAGCGCAGTCCGCCGGTGATACACAGCAGGTCAGCTTCCACACCGGCTCTGACGTGTTGGATGGGCTGCTCTACTCCCTTCAGGCAAAACTGGCCAGGCCGAATCCGTCCGTCGAGTCGTCGGTGCTACAGGAATTAGAGACAGCGGCGCTGGAGGCGATGACGCCCTACGGTGCGCGTCGCGTCTCGACTCTGTTCACCAGCAACGCCGCGGCTGTTCGCCACACCGGCGTCCTGCTGCTGTTTCCCAACGACGTCCGCGGTGTGCGGGTGTGGGCGAATAAACACTTCAGTAGCTGCGCCAGCTGCGCCAGGCGTGCCGCGCAGCTGCCGCCGTGGAGCCCGTACCGCGTGGACAACAGGGCCTCTGGCTTTGCTGCCGCGCCGAATCTACGGGCACTGCCCAACAAGCGTTACCACCACCTGACCTTCTCGCTGCTGCAGGAGCGCAGCTTGGCAGACCGAGCGGACACGGAGCAGCAGCTGGACTTGCTGCGCGGCACCTTCTTTTTGGCGGTGCAGTCAACCGAGACGAGCCAGCCGCTGAGCGACGCGGCCACGTCGTGTGCCACGATGACGGCGGCGCTGCAGAGCTTCTTGACAGAGTCGATGACGGAGCTGCGCGAGGCGGTCCGCACGGCGGCCCCGTGGAACACCGGAGCAAGCGCGAATGCCGAGGTGTCGGCTGCGATGGAGATCTTACTGCACACGATTGAGCCGCGGGTGGAGGTGCAGGCGGTGCCGCAGCCCGCTGCCACTCGCCACGGTGCACCGTGCAGCCTTGTTCAGGTAAACGCCGCGGTGGCCGTGCCGCTGTTGGTTCCTACGGTGGCGCCGCTGCTGCGGGTGCTCCAGACACCGGCGCAGCGTCGCTACATGATCGAGACGGTGCTCACGCCGCTGGCACAGCGGATCGGCGCGGCGCTGGGCGTGGGTGAGGTGGTGTCGCACTACACCGCCGTCGGGCTGAACTTTGCCGAGGCGCTTTACCAACTGGCGGTGCATCAGGGACTGGTGGTGTCGAGCGAGAAGGGCGGCAGCAGCACCACCGCCGCTGCGGCGACGCCGACGAGGACGACTTCTTCTTCTCCGTCTGTGAGTGCGGCGACGCTGTCACAGCTGTACTTTGTGCTTCAGGCCCTCGCCGTCTTCAAGACGACGGTGGAGGCGGAGGTGGCCACGCCGCACCTGCCGGCGGACGCCACGGCTTCGTCGCTGCACGCGAAGCGAGCGGCGCTGCAGCTGCTGCAGTCGGTCCTTCAGCACTTCACCCCACCCTCCCCGCTCATCGTGCCACCGGTCGTAGATCCTGCGTTGTCGGAACTGACCATCAAAATTGCACGTGCGCCGACGTCCTTTTTGGAGATTCTGAACCGCACCTTCAGCAGCAATCAGCGCATACCCGCCACATCGCGCAGCTCGGCGCTGGACACGTTCATATCCCCTAAATCCAAGGTCAGCCTCGGGCTGAAGCTCTTCCGCGAGCTCGTTGTCGACGTATACCGCCCCTACCACCCCTGCACGGGCGTCTTGCTGTCGACGGAGAACGGCCTGAATGGACGCCCGCGAGCGCCGGCCTGCGTGCCGGTCATTGACCTGCCCGTGGACTTTGTGGCGGCCAACGCGAAGGTGGCTTCGTACGTCATGGCGCGCGTGGAGGAACTGCGGCAGTGCGACGCTGCGCTGGCCGCCAACACGGCGAACACGACGACTGCCTCTGCCACTTCCACCACGGCGTCGGACGTGTCGTCGGTGGAGCGGATGGTAGAGGAGGCGCTGCAGCACGTGACGGAGAAGCTGGGCTCCGCCAAACCGGTGGATCGTCTGCGTGCGCAGTGGGCAGAGCTGCGGACGCGGCTGGTGGAGACGCCAAAGGCGTGTGTGGACGTGTTGGTGCCGTTTTCCATGTCGGAAGTAGACCTATGCAATGCTACGAAGCCGTTGCTGTATCTTCGAGTCGTGTATGAGTGCTGAGTTGAAAAAAAAAAAAACACATAAACTAAACCAATAGAGGACTTACATTTTGCGAGCACAAAACGGAAGTACATATGATTGCGAAACACAAACAACAACAACAACAACAACAAAAAAAAAAAACGTATGCATGCTGTTGGATATGCTGAAAAAGATGCGGGTTACTTCTGCGAACGCAAGGAAGCAAAAACACACAGATGTACGGGCGCATATGCCCATGTGTTTTCTAGGCTTCTCACCTGAACAAACCATGAGAGAGTAACGCGGCGTGTTGCTCTTCTTTTTTTTTTCTTCCGTATCACGAGAACGAATGTGACGTTCTCTTCCTTGTGTCTATTTCTTATTCAAGAAAGAAAAGCAGCAATAACAACAGTAACAGCCAAAAAAGAAGAAACTCGCCACGTCAATCACTTTTTCTTCCTCTCCTTTTCTTATTTGCATATGTGTGTCTGTATGTACTTGGGCGATTTGATCAACGCCACGGTGATGTTCTTTTTTTTTTTTTTCCCTCCAGCTCTAACACCCTACATGTGAATATACACACAACCAGCTCTGTGTATTTTACACCCCACACATAAAGCCTCAACGGTTCATCCTGTATGCTTCATTAGCGGAGCACCTTCTTTTTTTCTTCAGAGGTTCAAAACTCAAAAAAAAAAAAAACGCATACGTAAGTACATACAAAACAAAACAACGACAAAAAAAAGTGACAGTTGCACAGTGCAGTTGACCTGTGTGATACTGTCGACACCTCTTCCTACTGTAAACAACAACACAAGAGGGACAAAGCGAAGAGAAGCGAATCGTGCATTTCTCTTTTTTTCCCGCTTCTTCTTCTTTTTTTTTTGTCACTTGCTCAGCGTCTCTGATAAAAAGAGGCGCGAGAGAAGAAGAAGAAAAAGAGAAGAAAATACAGCAACAAACAAACAAACAAACAGTGACGGAAGCAAGAGAACAACAACAACAACAACACAACAAAAAAAAAAACAAAGAAAGAGCTGTTTTTGGTTCTTCTTCTTTTTTTTTTTCATTTGCGCTTCAAGTTTCCGTATCTGTTTCCTTTTTTTTTTTAGTTTCTTTCTCTTCCGACTCTCTGTTTTTTTTTTTTTCCTCTTTTTCTTTCTCCCACTTCTGCTGCGTTGAGGGAGTCGCGAAAAACGCGAAAGGCAAGGCAAAAAAAAAAAAAAGAAAACACCAACTTCCCACACCCCTCTTCGTCACTACGCCGTCTTTTTTCAGAAAGCTATTCCCCAAGCTCAGCCCAAGTCACAAGAAGAAACTACGTTCCACTTCCTCGTCTAGCACCGACGACATGTCCCTCAACGCCGCCGACGCCGCTGATGAGCGGAGTCGCAAAGAGATGGAGCGGTTCCAGGTGGAACGCATGGCTGGGCAGGGGACCTTTGGCACGGTGCAACTAGGCAAGGAGAAGGCCACCGGGATGGCGGTGGCGATCAAGAAGGTCATCCAGGACCCCCGCTTCCGCAACCGTGAGCTGCAAATCATGCAAGACCTCGCCGTGCTGCACCACCCTAACATCGTGCAGCTACAGAGCTACTTTTACACGCTGGGCGAGCGCAACCGCAAAGACATTTATTTGAATGTCGTGATGGAGTACGTGCCGGACACGTTGCACCGGTGCTGCCGCAACTACTACCGCCGCCAAGCCTCTCCTCCACCGATATTGATCAAGGTCTTTCTCTTCCAGCTGATCCGCAGTATCGGCTGCCTGCACCTGCCCTCCGTTAACGTCTGCCACCGCGACATCAAGCCGCACAACGTGCTGGTGAACGAGGCGGACGGCACGCTGAAGCTGTGCGACTTCGGCAGTGCGAAGAAGCTCTCCCCCTCAGAGCCGAACGTGGCGTACATCTGCTCTCGCTACTACCGTGCGCCGGAGCTGATCTTTGGCAACCAGCACTATACCACCGCGGTGGATATCTGGTCGGTGGGGTGCATCTTTGCGGAGATGATGCTCGGCGAGCCCATCTTCCGCGGCGACAACAGCGCTGGCCAGCTCCACGAAATCGTCCGCGTGCTTGGCCGTCCCTCTCGTGAGGTCCTGCGCAAGCTGAACCCGTCCCACACGGATGTGGATCTTTTTAATAGCAAAGGCACCTCGTGGAGTAGCATCTTCCGTGAGCAGTCGCAGATGAAGGATGCGAAGGAGGCGTACAACCTGCTTAGCGCGCTGCTCCAGTATCTGCCAGAGGATCGCGTGAAGCCGTACGAGGCGCTTTGTCATCCGTACTTCGACGAGCTGCACGACCCCGCGACGAAGCTGCCAAACGACAAGGACCTGCCGGCGGACCTCTTCCGCTTTTTGTCCGTGGAGGTGGACGCGCTGACGGATGCACAGAAGGCGAAGCTGCTCCGCAAGTAAACTGTGGCTAAAAAAAAAAAAAGGAGGAGAGGGGGGGGGGAGTTGTCACAACGACCTCTCCATACTTACAAGGCGGAAAGGCAGACTCGGAAACTAGAACACAAAAGCAGTGAGGAGTGGAATGCAAGCACGACGAGATGGGCAGAAAGAGGGCCTGTGGCCCAAGTATTCTATTTCCTCTTTTTCTTTCCCCCTCTGTCTTTCAGTTACTTTCAAGACCTGCTTCGCAGAAGGTAAGTGGTCTTGATGTTGTCAGAGAGGGAAAAAAAAAGGCAGCTGCGCTTGCTACGACCGGTGCTGTCCTGCTGTTTTTATCTTGTCACTTTCCTCGACTTTTTGAACTACTATTGTTCTCCCTGTTGACCAGCTTGTCGTTTCGTGCATCTTTCTCCTGTGTGTTTGCGCACGTATGTGTGTACGTGGAGTGAGGGGAGGGAATGCGTCTACGCATGGGAGCCACGTAGTGCCTTCCTCAGTTCTAACCCTTTTTTCGTCTCTCTCTCTCTCTCCGTTGACTTTATCGCGAACAGCTTCCTTTTTCTTATTTTAGACTGCAACATGGGTTGCTGCGCTTCTCTCTCTCTTTTTTTTTTCCCCCTTTCTTCTTCTTCTTTTTTTTTTTTTGGTAACGGATGGCGATTTTTGGCGCGCTCCTTCGTGATAAGCTGTAGTGGATCTAGAGTGAAAAGCAAGAGGAAACGACACCAGTAAGAAATAAAGAAAGAAGAACAGGCTGTGGAGTTTATCAGGGAAATCAGTTACTGTCGGAGGTACTTCGAATTCGGAATGAAATCTGGGTCGCACTTTTATACACTTGTTGAGGAGGGAGCTGCCGCTGAGATAAAAAGAAGAAAAGGGTTGACGACTGCTTTATTCATCCGTGTGCTGTCGTGGCTCTGTTTTCTTTCTTTTCTTTTTTTTTTTTTTGCTCTGAAGTGTCCACCCAGTTTTTTTTCTGAGTATGTGTTTCCCCCTCTTTTCCCTGTGTTTTACCCCGTGTCGTAGTCAACGCTGTTGCTGATAATTTTATACTTACAAGTGTTTTTTTTTCTTTTTTTTTTCTTTTCTGTTGATGTTTATTTCTCTCCATTTTTCTTTCGTCTCTACTTATGGGTCACTTCTTCATTTCCCTTTATTGCCAAATGGTGGTGTAAGGCTGTCAAAGATGGGGCGATGGAAGAAAAGCAAGAAAAAATGAGAAGAGAAAGATTTAAAAAAAAAAAAAGAAAGCAAAGAGTTGTTGTGACATGCACTTTTTTTTTTTTTGCTTTACTTGACCCGAGGAATGAGGCTTGGTGAATCGTTCAGGATGAGTGATACGTCTGAGTGTTCTCTTGTTGTCGTTGCTGTTTTTTTTTTTTTCTCCCTGTCCAAGGCGCGCAAATCCCAAGTGAAAACCGATGTTTTAATCTGCCGTCAGTTTTACATATACATGTCCTTCTTTGTTCCACTGTTACACTCCTTGGATTGTGTGTTTCTTTTTTTTCTGTATTTCGGTACGATTCTGGTGTTTTCTTTTGTTTCTGTTTACGTCGTCGTGTCTGACTTGCTGTGTCTCTCTTTTTTTTTTTTTTGTGTGTGTGTGTGTTTGTGGGTCTTTCTTTTCCTTCATTTCTCTTCTTTTTCCTTCTTTCGATGCACGTGTCGTCCACACTCGTTGTTACCGTCCAAGCTGTTGTTGATGATGGCCTTTTTTTTTCTCTGTGTACTCATCAGCGAGTTCTTTTTTGCACAGTTTCACACACACACACACACACATGCAAGACTTTTTTTTCTCTTCTCTCTTGTATTCTTTAGGCTTCTCGTTCTGGTTGGGAGATTGAGCCCCAGCAAACCAGGCATTTTCTTTTGTCCGTTTTTTTTTCTGTTTTCAAGAGAGAAAAAAAAAAAGGTGAGAAGTCGAAACGCGAGACCATAGCTGTGGTGCAGCAATCATGTTGCCCCACCTTCTTTTTTTTCTTCACTCTTTTCTCTCAGTCAAGACTCACCTTTTTGCTGGTTTTACTATCGCTTTTCGTTTCCTGGCATCAGAGACCACACTAAAAAGAAAATGACTGACCAGAACACACAAAGGAGAATTCCTTGTTCTCTCTTATTATTACTAATATTGACATTGATTATGTTTTACGGAGGCTTAGCAGAAGAGATCAGCTTTTTTGGGAGAAAAAAGAGTAAAAAGTCAAGCTTAAAATTGAATGAAACTGATTAATGCACTGTGATTCCTGGCATGAAAAAAAAAAACAAATAAACAAGCAATCAGACAAAAAAAAAAAAACGATGGAATACAGGCTAATAATAAAAAAAAAAACGAACGGAAACCAGTTGGGCTTTTGGCATTGGTCTAGCGAGTGCTGTGTTGCTCCACAGTGGGAATTATGTAGAGAGTCTTTTTTTCGTGGATACAAGAGCCTTTGCGGAAGCTGACTATTGGGCAATGAACTTGTAAGGTAAGAGAACAGAGGAAAAGAAAACCAGGGAGTAAGTTAATAGAGGGAGGGGGGGGGGGGAGGAAACAAACAAGCAAAAAAAACAACAACTGTCGCTTTTGTTTCCAATCATCGGCTGCGTGTGTGTGTGTGTGTGTGTGTGCCTCTTGGGAACTGAGTACGACTTTTTTTTCCCCCTTTTTAACTACTCTCTGTCTCTTTTTTTTTTTGTGGTTTGTGCTTCTGTTCTGCGCAATGCAAGCTCTGCTGGCAAAGACTGAAGGAAGGTACAGCTTTTTTTTTTTTTTTTTGAGCAGACAAGAGTCCGAAGCTGCTGCTTTTTTCTCTCTCTCGCCATTCTCAACACATCGCATCGATCGCGCCTCTTGCGATGGAGTGCCGTTGTCAGACGCAGCGCTGCTTTCTTACGTTACTATGTTCTGCTGCTTCGGCCCTTTCTTCCTTTCCTCTTAATGCTCTATTATTATTTTTTTTCCTCTTCATGTCTTATGTTACGATGGTCATTGGATGCGGCCACATCACGGGGTGTACAAACACAAAAGCAAACACCTGTTCCCATCAACATCATTGCTGTTCATTTTACAGTTCCTTGAAGTCCTCGTTTTGCCTAAACGCATATTTGCTTGTTGCGTACTTCCAGAGAGAAACGTGCTGACATTGCGCTCTTTCTTTCACGTGACTCACCGTCTTTTAAACAGTATCAAAAGGAGAAAAAGGGGAAAAAAATGTTCGGCTTCATCTCAGGCATGATGGGGCATCCCTCCTACAACCCGCAGCAGTACCGCGGCGACCTCCGCACTCCTTCACCTGATCCGCCCATCCACGGCTATCCGTCTCACCATGACAGCCGCCGCTACCACCACCACCATCATCACCGGCCGCATCACGCCGCCGTGATTGAGCCGACAGAGGCCGCAGGCGGCGCGGCGGCGACAGAGACGGCGGCGACGGCGGTGGTGCCACTGCAACGGAGCGAAGTGGTGCTGCCGATGCGGCGTGTGTCACGCCGCCCCCCGTCCACGGCGACGGCCAACTCGCAGACCCGTCCTCCGGCGCCTTCGCAGTCGTCGACTCCCCGCGATGACACGGGCACAGATGCCTCCCCTGACTCACAGCTGTTGCAAGAGCAGGGTCTCGCGAGGACGTCATTTCCTGCACCAGGTGTGCCAACCACAGGAGGACCACCTGCTGAGGCGGCACAGCAGGGCGACAATTACGAGCATTATCGTCAGCACCATCGCCGTCGTCACCCGCGACGGGCTCGCTCTTCGGAAGTAAGGCTCCGGGATAGGCGTGTCAACAGTGTAGGTGGCATCAGCCACACTACACATTCGCACAATCCGAACCTGCTGTCGGAAGCGGTGGCGACCGGTCTTCGCGGCTTCAGGACGTACATGAGGATGATGTTCCAGTCGGGCAACCATGGTGGGCTGAACGTGCACCCCACGCCGTACGAGGTGGACAGCTCCAACAGCACTTACCGCGTACCGGAGAGTCCGCCACCGCCGCCACAGCGGACTACCTCAGAACTCGTCGCTGGGCGTGAGCGCAGCCGGCGTGTGCAGGCACAGATGACGGGCATTCCGCTGCCGGAGCAGCATAACTTGCTGCGCCGGCTGCGGTTCACGCGATCTGCGTTCCCACAGGAGACGGAAAGCGTCATTTCGGAGGAGCAAGCCTCCGCCTGCACTTCGACCACCACGCCGCTTTCTACGCGGACGCCGCTCTCCGTCTTTATGCCGCACGGCGGCGAAGCCGGCTGCACGCTGGAGAGCTGGGTTGTCTCGCTCGACCCTGCTGATTCATCAGATGTACCCTTTCCGGCTATCTCGAAGTCCTGCTCGGTGTGTCTTCGACGGTTCTGCGACGAGGAAGACGTGGCCGAGCTCCCGTGTGGCCATCTTTACCACTTCACCTGCATTATTCGCTGGCTGATGCGGCAGGGCAGCTGTCCGTGCTGTCGCGCCGATGTCCGGAAGCTGGACATGCCAACAAGAGCAAATCAAGAGGAGGTTTTGGTGCCTCGTATGGATGGCGCTGCAGGGGAGCAGCGAAGAGAACAATAAAAACAGCAACAAGAGAAAAAAAAAGCAGATGCTGGTAGTGAAACAGTATGTCTTGTTTCGGTGCCTCAACAGCAAATGAGGAGAGACTACAAGAACGTTACTACACACGGCACACGCTCACACAGACGAAAACAGAAGGAAAGAGAAAGAAGAAGAAGAAAAAATAGAGGATTTTCTTCCTTAGTGCTCGTCTTCCGTTCCTTTTTTTTTTTACCCACATGAGGTTGTACATTACTCTCTGCTTTCATTTTTTCTCTGTTTCTTTTCGACTTCCTTTCAATCGAACAAAAACAGTAACAACAACAAAAAAAAAAAAAAACACATACACTTTTCTTTCTGTTGATCATCTCTTTTTCTTTTCCTCTTCTGTTCTTGTCTTCTTTTACTATTCATGGTCGTGTGTGCTCTTCGTTGACTTAGCGTTATCATTGACCGCAACGCGTGTCAGCTATGTCTGCGGTTAACACATTTCTCTTTTTGACCTTCTCCTTAAAAAAAAAAAAAATGCTTGTTACTGTTGCTGCTGTAGGCTGCCGTTCCCCTGTTCATCATTCTGTTTTCGTTTCTTGAAGATGCAGGAGCTAAACTCCTTATTTTTTTTTTTTTTACGCGACACACATGTGGAAAGGAAAAAAAAAAAGTAATTCGAAAAAAAAAAGTAAAAGAGAGTATTTGAAGTTGTGATCTATAAAAGCATGCGTGGTGATCATATCGCTTTTTTAAATGTGAAGTAGTATAAGAAACAAAACTGCCGTGCTTAAGGCATCAAGTTGTCTATAAAAAGCAACGCAAGCTAGTTTAGCATGACAATCAATGCTGAACAAGTTCAGGTCTTCTTCCCAGTCGATCAACCCTACTGAATGACAACGCAAAGGCTCTTTTTTTTTTTTGTGTGTGTTCTCTCAGTCGCGTTCTCTGCTTTTTATGTGTAAGTATACATCTTTGTGCCTCTCAGTTTTTCTTCTGTTTTCTTCATCTTCTGCTGACTTCTTTTTTTTTCCTTCTACTGCTCGTCTTTGCACACATCACCACGAGCAACTGTAAGTGCCTGGTCTTGACTTGTTAACGATCTGGTACGATGTGAGGGCGCAATTTCGCCACGTTAGGAGTCAGAAGACAACGAAAATAAACACACAAACACATACGTACAAGCAACCACAACAACGACAAAGAAAGAAAAAAGAGGGAATAAGAAAGGTCGGGTATTGATAGAATCAGCATTGGAATTAGCCAAAAAAAAAAAAAAAGAAGGGGGAGGGAAACAAAGAGAGAGGAGAGCGGAAAAAAAGAGGTAGTAAAAAGATGTATCGTCCTCTCTCTCGTGCAGTGTGCGCAACTGCGTTTGGCGCCGCTCACGCGCTGAATACGCCGTCGCGGTGCCTGTCGGTCCGGACGGAGGACTTCTTTAGCAAGGAAGCGGTCAGCCACGCCCGCCGCGTCTCCTGGGCGCCACACACGACGGAGAAGAAGGTGGGTGCCTTTGCTAAACTGGCGCGGTCGAACTTCAACGACCCCTTGCCAGAAAGTTTCCACAGCGAGCCGTACTTTGAAGAGGAAATCGAGGCCTATCGTGCGCATCACCGGCCAGACGTGTACATCTACAAGTATAACGTCTCCCCCACGCATCTGTCCTTGCGTGAGTAATCAGTAGAAGTCTTCTTATTATTGTTATTATCTTAATTTGGCTGTTGTTTTCGCTGCCGTCACATCGAAGAGAGAAAAGCGATAAAGCAAACGAAAACACTATGATCTCGTATAGTGTAAAGTTCATATTCAACGGTAAGGTAGGCGATATTGCACGCCTTCACTTCCTTGATTCGTTCTTTTTTTTTTTTTCTCTCTCTGTTACGATCGATTGGGATTCAGACGTGCCTTCCCTTCGTTTGTCTCATGAGAGCCGTGAAGACAAGCTCAGCTTCTTCACTTGCAGCTTATGTGTGTGTGTGTGTGTGTGTGTGTGTGTGCGTGTGTGTTTCCAATTTTTCACACTTTACTGCTAACGGCTTCGTTGTCTTCGTCTTGCTCTCATTTTCTGCCAACTCTTTCTCTCTTATGTTTTTTCTTTTTTTTCACGTGTTCGGGCCAATTCTGCTGGAGGCCACTTCAGCATGTTTTGTATTGTGTAACGAAGCGACTAAAAACACACACATATATATATATATATATATTGAAAAAAGAAAAACCTGCTCTTTGAGTTCCTGTGCTTTCCCAGGCGCAAACGCAGTTATTAATATCGTCATGTGGCTGGCACGTAGGGTTTCTGACATTGTGGGATTCGCATCTCTGGCCGTCGCTCGCCGATGCCTTCACGTGGACAACACAACAAGTACCGACGCAACCGCAACTTCCTCCTCCTCCTCCGCGTCTCCTTCAACTGCTTCGAAGGCGGTGCAGCTCGACGACACGGAGGACTGGATCTCAGCGCAGGTGCGCCGCTCCGTCGACAGCGGCCGCCAAACGCAGGAGGCGGCAGACTACTTTAACAGCATCCTTCACGACCAGCAGGAGTTTCGCCAGTGTCTGCAGGAGTCGCGGCGGCTCACGGGCGGTCAGGATCCCGAGCGGCTCACCCGCTATCAGCAAGGCCAGTTTGCCGACCGGCTTTGCAATTATATGAGCGGCATCGCGAGTGAAAAGCTGCGCCGCGCCCATGCCGAGGAGCAGTCGACGAAGCGCTACACGCAGGACGGCACCCCGACAGGGGAAAACTACTGGTTTGAGGCCGGCAATACTCTCAGCTCTCCTGCCGTGCCCGGATTTGTGAAGGACGAGATTTTGCAGGAGATGCAGCACGAGCGTTCGGCGAAGAGTCCTGCCTTCGAGCGACCGCCTGAGGAGGAGCAGATGGCTGACGAAGATGAAAACTACGCTTCACACCTGCGACGGCAGCGGCATAAGCTGCTTCGCGACGCTGATTTTAAATGAAGCGCACGCTTATCAAAAAAAAAAAAAAACAAAAAGAAAGGAAAGAAAGAGAAGACACTAGTATTGACATGAGAGTCCTCTCCGCTGTGTTCTTTGGGAGGGGAGGGGGAGATGCAGTGGGGTGGATGAAGAGAGCGACGTAGATAGATTCCGTCTTTTATGTGTGCGTCTTTGTTTGTGTCTTGAGGCGCAGCTGTCGTGGATTGTCTTTTCACACAGTGGTATTCGACAGCCTTTCAGGGCTAAGATGAAAAAGAAGAAAGAAAAAAAAAAAAAAGAGACGGCTGGACCAAGAACAGAGAAAGAAGTGGCGCTGTAGGTGTTGCCACGACGCCGTGAACCTCCTTTTTTTTTTTTTTAAAGAGGCTGTTCCTTGCCGCTAAAACACGAGGAATCAATGAGGAGCACGGGCTTCTGCTTTTGTTAAGGTTTGGAGAGGGGGGAGGGAGGGCAAAGAAAGTTGCGGCGCCTGTACACTTGGTTCTAACTCAACTTCTTTTTTTTTTTTTTAGTTTGCTGCTGTAAACACATGGTGGTTTTTAGTCATTTGCTTAGTACTTTCTCTCTGCTCTCTTCTTCCTTTTTCTTTTCCTCCTTTTTTTTTTTCACTTCTTTTCTTATGCGAAAAAAAAAAAAAAGAAGAAGAAGGTTATCTTGGAAAAACGGGGGCAGGGACGATAACACGAGGTTACTCGTGCACAACGCGGACACTTCTCGACTACTCAGAGTTCTGCCGTTGGTCTTCGCCTATTCCGAAACAACAGTCTTCACCGTACCAAAAGGAAGACACGCATCTTCCTTTACTATTATTATTTGGTTCTTTAAGAGATCCTCGAGGTTTTTACAGGTCCCTTTTTCTTCACGGCTTTCTTCACAGAAAAACACAACAACAACAACAAAGACGCATCAATAGAACATGTGAGAGAAGCAATAACAACAGCAAAAAAGAACCATGACGACATTGCGTTCCTTATTAGCGTACTTTGCTGATCGCCACACCGCTGCCATTGCCGCTGCTTTTCTCTTCTTTTCCTGTGTTGTTTTCTTTTGTGGCCGCCTCGGCAGTGCGGAGGTGGCGCTGCGGCGTGCCACCAGTCCTCCATCGCGCGACGCGTCCCTTTCCGCCGTGACGCTGGCGCCCATCACCACGCTTGCGTTTGTGGCGCTGACGGAAGCGGACGTGGAGATGCTGAACGGAGGCCCTCTTCTCCCTTCCGCCTCACCAACGTCCCTGCTCGCTTGGGATGCCGCGGCAGACGCGGCGATGGCCGCGCGATGGCAGCGCCGCTTCGCGTTAGGCGACATCAACATCGTCTCGTTACCCACCGCCTTCGCCGCTCATCCGGTTGTGCGCCACTGGTTCGGCTACCTCGAGTCCCGCTGCGTCGCCTGCCACTTCCTTCCGCTGATGAAACCCCAGCTTCGCAGTAGTGGCGGATGCAACGGCGACGATCGTGGCTGGGCGACGGGGGCTCCTCCCATCAACGCGCAGGAAAGACGGTTTTCTTCTTGGTGCTTCTGCTCGGCGGCGAGGCATACGAGCACACGATCGCCGTCGGATGCTGCTGCTGCCGCTGCGACGTACGACGAGGCAACTGCTTTGCGTGGGATCGACGTACTTGTGCTTGAGGAGATGCCGTCTCTCATAGAACCTTCCCCAGTAACAGGGTTGCCTGTGGGCTGCGGTGTTGTCATCCTCCTCACGCCCGAGGCTCTTCGCGCCTACAGGGATGGTCCCACCGGCGATGCGCACGGTGACGCTGCACCGGAGGGGGTGGTGAATGACACTTTCGATGGTACCGCAGACTTCGTCGCGCTGCTTGGACGGATCGCGACATCAGTGGACCCCCCTCTCCCCTCTTCCGCCGTCGCCGTCGCCGCAAAGGGCTTTCGCGAGCACCCGTTAGATCGACGTGAGAAGACACAGCAGCCTTACAAGTTCTGGGCAGCTGAAGTCAAGGCTGCTGCGGCTGCGCGACTTGGCTACCGTCCCTTGAACGCGCTTGTCGCCGCGTGGTGCCCGTCATCGCGCAGCTTCAGCTTTGATGCAGTCAATGCGTCGTCGTCGTCGTCGCAGCTGGGCGGGCAGCCAGGGATCAGCGTTTTGTGTGTGCGAGAGAATGAGGTGATCGAGGTGACACCACAGCTCCAACGCGTTGTGAGGGTTAGCGAGGCATCAGCGCTGTGAAGGCACGTACTTGAGTCTTTTTTTTCTCTTCTAGAATTCACGTTTTTTTTTTCGTATTTCTGTCGCAGCTTCGCAACGCATGAAAAGTCGGCATCTCTCTTTGTTTTGTGAACGAGAACAAAGTACGCTCAAAAAAAAAAAAATTGCTTTTGGGGAAGTCAGTTTTTGTTCAACGTCGCACCTGCGGGTTCGCTTCGTGTTTCTTGGTGTCGTTATTATGTGTTTTTTTTTTTTCATTCTGCGTTTTTCTCTCCTCTGACACGCTGCTACGGATCACAAACAAAAAACAAGCAAACAAAAAAAAAAAAAAGAGTACTACCTTGTTCATAGTGTGAGAATGTAAGGGTAATCTTGTTTCACACCTAATCCTGCAGGCGCACCCCCTCATAAAGGTGGGAACCCATCAACACTTTTTCGTGACAGCAAGTAGGCGACGCCGTTTTTAATAAAGGCTTTGTTGTCGGAAGTCGACTTTCCCTCTCCTTTATACACACAAAAAAAACCTGTCTTTCTTTATTCTTCATTGAGCGGTGGGATGGCATGAAGCAACTGGAAAGAAACGAAAGAGAAAAAAAAACCAATCCTCACAATTTGGAGGAAATTATATCAGGCCTCAAACAAATATACATATATGTATACACACACATATATATATATATATATATATATACTTTTTTTTTAGCTGGTTCCTTTGCTTTGTTGAGTGTATTACACGGGTGACTATCACACGTGTCTCACAGCTACTTGATTGCGTTGCTCTGATTTTCTTTTTTTTTTTTTGCTTCGTTATCGCTGAAGCAAACAACAATAATAACAACAAAAAGAAAGCAGAGCTGCAGAATTCCAAGCTTTTTTTTTTTATCATCTTGTATTAGCTTGACTCAAGAGCAGCTGTTTCTCCGTTTCTTTGCTTTTGGAGTCTTTCTTTTTGTTATTATTTCTAGCGACAACAGCAAAGTACACACATACACATACATATATATATATATATTGTTGAATTTCTTTTTCGAGCGTTTTGTTCCCTCCCTATTCCCTGATCCCTGGAACACAGGATTACACCAAAAAGCAGGAAAGGAAAAAGAAGTAAAAACAAGAGAAGAGAAAGAAGAAAAAAAAAAAAAAGAGAAAACAGAAAGGAAAATGGGCGACGGACTGATCAACTTTGCCAACTTTGGCTGGATTGGCATCCTCTGCGCCGCCTACTACCTCGCCACCCACCTCGATGTTATTCCTGAAGAACACATGAAGAAAGTGAAGAACATCTACGAGCGCGTGAAGGACTACCCGCTGCCTGGCATCGTCATGCTTATCTGGCTCTTTCTCCGTGTTCTTTTCGCTCTGGGCTTGCAGCTGCAGCTGGAACTACTGCTTGTAATGATCGTCTGCAATTACGGCGTGCGCACCATCAATCGGGCTCGTGGCCGCGCCGCGCAGGACCTGCGTCGTGAGCTGACCTCGTCGACGAATCCTACCGCTGTTCTCGGCTCGCACCTGCCGGAGTGGGTCATGTTTCCCAGCGCGAACCGCGTCCAGTGGCTGAACAGCGTCATTGTCAGCCTCTGGCCTTCCATCGTGGCGGCCACCGACACGTCGCTGCGGCAGGTCCTGGAGCCGCTGCTGGAGAAGAACAAGCCGTCCTACGTGAAGGGTTTCCGCATTCACAGCGCTAGCATTGGGCCGAATCCGGTGACGCTGAACGGCGTGCAGCACCACGCCTACGGCAGCACGGAGACCACACTGGACATTAATGTGTCGTGGACGGCAGACATGGATGTGCGGCTGCTGATTCGCGTACCCGGGCCGGACATGGAGGTGTCCGTGACGGACTTTGAAATGAAACTGACGCTGCGTGTGGTGCTCGGCCCTCACATCCCACAGTGGCCCTGCTTTGCGAACATCGGTCTGTCCATCGTCAACACACCGGACATCGACTTCAACATAACAGCTGGTAAAATCCCACTCGATGCGGTGCCGGGGCTGAGCGACTTCCTCGAGCACTTTATTCGTCGTACCCTGGTGGGCGTGCTGGCCTATCCCAAGTCGGTTGTGATCCCGATTGTGAAGGGCTACGAACTGAAGAAAGGCCTTGGCAGTGGTGCCCTCGGTACACTCAAGGTCAAATTTCTACGCATCGACAACGTTCAGAAGAAGTTCAATAAGTACAAGAAGACACCGTTCTACTGCAAGCTGGCGTTGGAGGGGCAGTCGAAGCGGCTGCGCACCGCCTCCTACGTAGGCTTTGACAAGAAGATGGAGGACGTCTTCCCGTTTACCATGTATGACAACACTGGCATCCTGCACGTCTGGTTCGCGTTCGATGTACCGGGCAACGATTTGCACGTGGGGCAGTGCGACATCACGACGAAGCAGCTGATGGAGACGGATTTGGATGAGGTGGAACTCATCATCACCAAAGAGTCGGACGCCTCGCATACGCGGCGTCTTTCCGTCTACATCAAGCCGGAGTTTTTGGCGTTCACCTCACGCGAGCAGCAGGAAGCGGCGACTGTGCCGCCCGACTCGGCCCCGCCCCGCATGTCCACCGCGTCCTTTCGGGAGGAGGTCAGCATGGGCCGCCCGCCCACCGTCCCGACCTCGCGCGCTAGCACGCCACGGCACAGCATTAGTGGGACGACCTGCACGTCGGGCACTCTCTTTGTCCACGTGGACCGCGCCAGCGACTTGAAGAACGTCGAGTCAATGGGCATGTCGGACCCGTACGTGCTGCTCCGCGTGGGCAACTCCACATCCAAGTCGGATCACGTCAAGAATAACCTTAACCCGATCTTCAACTGGGATGGCGAGGTCGAAGTAGCGAACTGTGAGAGCGATACACTGCTCATCCGTATCATCGACAAGAACAGGTCAACGGATAAGCTGATGGCGGAGCTGCAGATGCCCATTACCCGGATCACAGAGAGCGCAAATGACAAGATTACTGGCACCTACCAGCTCTCGCCACAGGGTAAGATCACCCTATCTGCCAGTTTTATGCGACACACGTAAGCGGGGGCGTGAGCAAAACACACATATAAAAAAGAAATGGAAAAATGGGAGGAGGAGTAACATATACGCGAGGATGCGGCAAACGCAAGCAATCTGGACCCCCATTCCTTTTTTTTTTTCTTCTGCGCTGAAAGATGTAAGACGGAGAGAAGATAAGGAAAGAAACCACTAGTGTTCTGCTCAACGGTGAAGGAAGACAGAGGCACACACACACAAAAAACAACAACAACAACAACAGCGCTTATATAAAAGGTCAAAAAAGACACACATACATGCACACACACACACACACGCGTGTGTTTGACACGGCAGCCGTTCTGCCAACTTGTGAGAGGTGTTGGTGGTCTACCAGTTATTTCCTCCCCTCTGCCGTTTTCTTCTTTTGAGCTGTTTGTGGCTGATTCACTACTTTTTTTCGCCTTTCACTTGAAGTTTGCGCACTGCGCTCTTAGCTGCTTGCTTGACTTTTTTTGATTTGCTTTTGCGCATGAGCCAGCAGCGAAGGAAGCGGTGGAATTCTTTCGCTTATCGTTCTGAGTTTTTTTTCTTTTCTTTTTTTTTTCCGTAGGGTAGCAAATCTTTATTAGAAAAAAAAAACAACAACAACAACAAAAAAAAAAAACAGGGAAGTAGGTAACGTAAGAATGAAAAGAAAAGAGACTGAATGTGGTTTCCAAAACGCTGTTTTGTTTGCTTGTTTCCTCTCCTCTTATTCTGTTCTTTTCACTCCGGCTACTCAAAAAGAGAGAGAAAAAAAAGGAAACAGGGTTTTCAACGGGCGGACATCCTCTTTCATACATCGAGCTCGTCCTGTTTTTTTTTTTTTCGAGGGTTTTCCCCTTTTAATATACACCCTTTCTTTTTTTTTTTTTAAGGGGGGAGGGGAGAAGGGGGGCTTGGACACACGCACGTTTAGGTTTTACACTTTTTTCCACTTTAATTTGAAGTAGAGGCTTTGCACTGTTTTTTTTTTCTTTTTCTTCTTCTTCTTCGTTGCTGTTGTTTTTATCGCTGGCTTTGTTGCCTCTGCCAATGAAATGTACTTGTGTTTTTTTTTTCTTATTACTCGTACGCTTGACTTCCTGTTTGATGCTCGTTCTTTTAACCCACCGCATCGTTGCCTTTTCTCTCTCTCTCTCTCTGTGTGACAAACACCTTCATCACCTTCCGTAGAGCCGGCAGACGTGCGCCAAAACGAAGCTGCGCGTGCGTCTGGTGGGTCTTCTTTTTTTTTTTGTGTGTGTAATGCCGGATCTCTGATGTTCTATTCATGTTGTTTTCAACTCTCCGTTCGGAATCAAAACAAAAACGCACACACAAATATACAAAGAAGAAAAACAAAGCAGAGTTAGAAAGAAATCGCATTTTTTTTCTCGCCTGGTGAATCAGGGCTTTCCTTGTACGTCTGTGTGGCTTACGTCGCGGATTGTAACTACTACGCTGAGCTGTATTTTCATGCCATGACGCCACTGTGCTCCTCTCTCCTTTCTTTTTTTTTTTTCTCTGTTTGTCGCTGCGTGCAGGAGTACACCATCCCTGGCTTCATGTACCTCGAAGGCGGTAATGTAAAACGGCGTGGCATGACAGCAAGAAAGGAAAAGAAGTAAATAGCTCGGCAGCTTAAAAAAAAAAAAAAACGCACATATACTTATGTATGTAGTATATGTACTAGCGAAATGCTCTTGTTTAGTGAATGCGCTCTGCTTTTTTTTTTTTCTCTCTATCTTTTTTTTTTTTTCTCCTATGAGTAAAGTCTAAACTTGCCCGAAAAATAAAAAGAAAACAGCAACAACACCACAGTGAGCTTTTTTTTCCCGCTTTGGGTGTTTTTTTCTTTTTTTTTTTTTCGGAGCGCGGCAGCAACAACAAGAAAACGAAATCGTGCTCTTGGGTTTCTCATAAGTCTAATTTTCCTCAATCCTGCTCCTTTCGCATCACACCTACACACACTCACACGTATTTACGCATTCACACACACGCTTCTTGTCTGCTTGATTCGGTCTTACTCTTTTTATTTCTTGGTAATTGAGTATTTCGCCTTGACAGCCAAGAAGAAAAAAAAATGGGTAAAAACCCGCCGAAGTGGCTGCCGGGTGAGCGCGTGAAGGAGACGATTCTCCTGCAGCGCAAGTCGGTCGAGCAGCTTCGCGCGGATCGTGTGCTGCGCAAGGACAAGCTGCAGGAGCGCCGAGAGCGCCACAAGAACAAGCTTGACGCTAAGCGCAAGCGTAAGTTGTCAACGAAGAAGTTCATCACTGCGCAGACGATTCTGAAGCATGCGCAACGCAAAGAACACCAGGGCCGCAAGTTCCAAAAACTGGGCGAGCGGCTGGAGGGTAAGCGACGTGGACTGAAGACGGACGCCTACCTGGCGTCGCTGAAGGAGAGTCCGGTGAAGTTGGTGGTGCGGGCGAAGGGCAGCCAGATCCCACCGGAGGTTGCCGCGGCGTTCCGCAAGCTGGGTCTGGAGAAAATCTACTCTGCACGTCTTATCTGCATGACGCCCCGCACGCACAAGCTGACGGAGCAGCTCGCCCCTTTTTCCATTGTAGGCCAGCCAGACCGCGCGCAGCTGGAGTCGCTGCTCCGCACCCGCGGCTCCCTCTACAGCGAGGAGACGCAGACGAAGCGATTTATCAGCGGCAACCTGCTGCTGGAGCAGGCCCTCGGCCAGTACAACGTTCTGTGTATCGAGGACCTCGTGGAGACAATCGCCAGCCGGTCGGAGCACGTGGAGGAGGTGCTGCGGCACATCGCGCCCTTCGACTTCCATCCGCCCCGCCAGCTCTTCGTCGAGCGTCATCGCTCGGTTCATCAGAAGCTGGAAGTGGTGAACAAGGACTCCTTCGCGGCTTACCTGGCGGATCAGCTGAACATGACGGCAAAGCGCGAGCGCAAGGCGGCCGCCAATGCCAAGAAGGCGAGTTCCGCGGTAGGGAAGGCCAACACTACTGCATAAAAGACTAGAGGATGGGAATCGAGAAAAAAGACGAAAAACAGAAAAAAAACCGTGCAGCTGCTTTTTTTTTTTTAACTACTACTGGCCGCGGCTGTGTTGCTGATGTCTGCGCCAGAACATCACACTGCTGCTTTCTCTCCTTTGCTTTGATGTGTGCGCTTTCTCCAGGAATACAGCGGTAGAGGTTGAAGTTCCTCTTCTGATATGGTTGTGTGTGTGTGTGTGTGTATACGTATGTGTGAGTAAACAAGTGTAGTGTTCGATTAATGGCCGTAGTTAAACGTGTGCGTTTTTTTTTTAATTTCATTTTCTGGCTACTAATCTTGCTCCATTGCCTGGGCAGAACGAATAAACGAACAAAAACCCAAAAAGAAGTAAAGAAATGAAATTAGCAAATAAGTGGTTCGTGGAAAGATCAAGTACTTTTGTTTTCAGCTCACGAAAGCACCTTTTTTTTTTTGTTCAGTTGCCACGAGAGTGCCAAGCGGTACGGACACAGAGCTTCCGTAGTCATTGAATCCGCTGTGCTGTGCTGTGTCGGGGAGGAGGAAGGGGCGGGGGGGGGGGTTAAGGCGTTCGCGTGCGCTTTTCCCCCATTTTTACGTTGTCTCGATATTGGTGGTGGGGAGAAGCGTTATTCAGAAACTTGACTTGTTTCGCGTCCCACTTCGACGTGGCAGAACAGGTTTGGGATAACATGAGACTGCCCTTTCCGGCAGCTGAGGCTGCTGCGTACCACATGTTGTTGTGGTCTAAGTGAGTTGTATTGGCCCACCTTCTGTGTCGCATAGCTGTCTGTTGAGGGAAAAAAAAAATGGCTTTTAAAACAGCTATTTTGTTTACTTGTTTATTCTCCTTCTCTCTGCAACTTGTCTGCTTTTCTGCCGTTTTAAGAGTAAGTAGAAGCCGGCTGTCGGCCTCGTTTCTATTTGTGCTTTTTTTTTTCTACCCTTCGCTTGCAAATAGACACACAGACACACGCAAACCTGTTCTTTGTTTTTTGCTCAGCTATTTCCTCTTATTGCATCCCATCAAGCAGTACATTAGCATTCTACACAAGCACCCACACACATACACACACACACACACATACAACAACCATACCTAATAAAAAAGAAGAGAAGAGAGAAAAAAAATAAAGAAAAACAGTTTAAAAAAATGTCCATAGCACCTTCCCAGACTCGGTACGGTTGCTACATTGGCAACATTGATCGATCCGTCACCATCGACATGCTGAAGCAAGTCTTCTGTCAATGTGGTACCATCATCGACTGCTCGCTGAACGGACGTGAGGGCGATCCCTACCGTTTCGGCTTTATCGACTTCGCCACGGAGGATGACCGGGCACGCGCTATGAAGTACAACGGCTTCACGCTTGTTGGTCGCAAGCTGAAGGTGGGGATTAGCAAGGGAAACGTGAACAAGCCGGAGGGTTTTGCAAACGGCAACCCGGGTGGCAGCAGTAGTCCCGGCCACAACTCGGACCGCACTCGTCAGCAGCACGGCTACGGCGGCAACTCGAACTCCCGCAGCGGCGGCGGTGATGGTGAAGGCGGCGCTGGTGCCAACGGCGGTGGGTTGACTACGCAACAGCAGATCGAAGCGCGGCTGCTCTTGCAGTTCTTGCAGGAGGGGAAGATGGACGCTCACCAGCTCTCGCCTGCACAGCAGCAGCTGCTCATTGCCGCCCTTGGCCATGGCAGCGCACCCATGAACAGCAACAGTAACATGATGATGAACAACAATAGCGGCTCGAGCAACATGCTTGCCGCGCAGCCGCCGCCGATGATGATGATGATGGGCAATCCAATGGCAATGATGGGCGGTGGCAACGGCATGCCGATGATGCCGGGGAACATGAACATGAGCGGTGGCCACCCGATGATGATGGACGGGATGGGCCAAGGCGGTTATGGCGGGCCGAACATGATGGCCCTGCAGCAAAATCAGCAGCGCTCACCGCAGCCTTGGGGCGTGAACACGCTGGCAAACAGCAGTTCTCCGTACATGGCGATGGGTGGCAATCAGCGCACGCCGCCGCAGCAGCCAGCGGTGGCGCAGCCCTCCCAGCAACAGCAGCCCTTTTACGGAGGGAGTGGGCAGGGTGTGTTGAGTGGTGGTGGCGGCGGTGTCCAGGGCTACGGATCGACGGGTGCGGGCGCAGCTGCTCCGATGGCGGGTGCGCAGGTGAACGCACCGCCTTCTGCAGAAACACTGCGACTGCGGGAGAAGCAGCGGGAGCAGTACTTCGAAGTGGTTCGCAAGGACACGGAGAAGTATGAGCGGAAGGTGCAGGAGAAGCGGGCACAGGCGGCGATGGCCGGTGACAACGGTGACGGCGCACAGCGCAGCGGCAGCTCCGACTCTGACGAGGACGAGAAGCCGGCGAAGAAGTCTAAGAAGGAGACTTCCTCTGCAAAATAACACGAAAAAAAAAAAAAGACATTGAAGTAGAATTAAGGAGAGCGACAACGAAGATGCTGAGCTCTTGGGTTTTTTCTTTGTTTCGAATCTACAGTATGCTATACACGAGAAAGCCATAACGACAAGAGAATCGGCGTGTTGACGGATTGAAGAAATAAAACAAACAAGCGAACAAACACACACACGAAAAACGGAAGTTTGCACAAATTATGGCTATGGAGCGTAATGGAGAGCGGTAGAGGAAGCAAAGGGCCGGTGAAGCTGCTCAGCGGTTTTGAAGGAACTGACATCGCAAAGAGCCTCTCCCGTGCGCGTGTGGCTTTTTTTTTTTTGCCTTCTGCAAGGCTCCACTCTCTTTGCACATTCGGGTTTATGCCTCACCTTCTTCGTTTTCCTCTCTGTTTTTGGTCTTCGCTTGTCGTGTTGCCTGAATCTCGTCTCTGTTTACTAAAATGAAAATATGGTGTACATCCATGTACGCTCTTCGTACAGCTACAATAATATTTATCTGTTGCTCCGCACAGAGGTCTTTGCCGAGTAATGCTGGGCGTTCTCTTTCAACCTTTATTATTATTATTATTATTATTACGTATAGTGATTGTGTGCTGAATCTTCTTTTTTTTTATAACTACCTTTTCTCTTTTAACCGTTTTTTTTTTTTTTTTGCTGGTGCTGTCATTTTTTTTTTTTCTTTTTGTGGAGGCGTTTTTATCTTATTTGCTGTCGCGTGTGATAGTTTTTTTCTTTTTTTTTTTTTCGCGACTGAGCCAGGTGGCCAATTCGATCTTTTTCGCGAACTCAAGTTGATGGTTGAAATTAAGTAAAGTGCGTTGCAGCTTTTACTGCGACCCTTTACATTGTCAGTGTTAGAAACAGAGGAAAAAACAACGGCTTATATGCAAACAACTCAATCCATGTAAAGAGAAAACGCTTTTTTTTAAGCGGGAAAAAAAAGAAAGTTTTTAGAGTTCAATGAGCGTTGCTTTCAATGAGGAATAAAGCTGCACAGACGTCAAATGTGCTCTGAACTTGAAGTCAACGCCTTTTGCCGTGCTTGACCGTTTTTTTTTTTTTGAACTTGGAACTAGCTGAGGAAAGCAAAGCGATCTTGGTTTCTTTCTTTTCTTCTTTAAACTAGCTATTGCAAATGACCGAAGTCCTCTTGCCAACTAATACAAGTGTAAGTGGTGTGAAGACCGTCAATGAGGGAAAACAAAGCTCTCTTTTTTTTTTTCCTTATCTGTTTGCGGAACATGAGGATTTATGCTGTTTTTCTAGATCCGTCTTACTTCTTCTTTTTCTCCCCTCCCTTCTCTTTTCTTCGTTTGTTACGTTCTTTCTCTCCTGCCGTTGTTCTCGTTTTTTTATTTTTATTTTTTTTTTTTAGTTTTTACTGTATTGCTCCTGAGCGCAGGCTTTTCACAGCTACAATCCACTTCCTCATATCTTCTCCTCCTTTTTTTTTTTTTCTTAAGCAGTTAAACTCTCCAATTTAAGTCTCTCTGGCTCGATCACAGTCACTGAGAAAAATCCGCTTCTTTTTTTTTCCCCCTTTTTTTTTTATTCCTCCATTTATACAGTCGTCTTTTTTTTTTTCCCCTTGTATTGAAGCGCGCGCAATAATGGCCAAGGTGGGAGAGGGCGACCCGCGCTGGATCGTTAGCGAGCGTAGCGACGGCGCCAATGTGAACTCGTGGCACTGGGAGGAGCGCGATCTCTCACAGCACACCTACGAGCAGCTGAAGAGTATTTTCTCAGACCGTGCCATCCCACTTCCAGCGAATCTAACCGACAAAGTCGAGTACCTGAAGATCGAGGAGGTGAGCGAGATTTCTGGCGATGTCACGGTGGCTCAGCGGAAGGGTAAGATGATGTGCTATTTTGAGCTGAAGGTGCAGCTGCGCTGGGCTGGCAAGATGAAGAACGACGATCAGGTGGTCAAGGGCAAGATGGAGATCGCCGAGGTCGACCATGACGAGTTCAAGAACGACTACGACATCACCGTCACCTGCCAGGAGAACAGTGCGAATGCCCAGCAGCTAGAGAACGTTGTGCGGGCTGCCGGTCGCAGCACCGTGCGCGGCGAGATCGCCAAGTACTTCGACGCGCTGTTCGAAGAGTACCACATTGGCAAGCAGCTGAAGAGCGGAGCGGCGATGCCACCGCCGCCGCCGTCGTCCACCACCGCGGCGGTAGCAGACAGTAAAAAGTCTGACAAATCGAGCAGCGCTGTCTCGAATGGCTCAGCGGCGGAGGGGACGTCGTTTTCCTGGAAGATGCGCTGGAGCGTGCCGCTGGAGGAGCTCTACGCCGCGCTGACGGATCCACGCCGTGCCAGCGCCTACACTCGCAGTCCCGCTACGATGGACGTGAAGGCGGGTGGCCAGTTCAGCTTTCTCGGTGGCGTGATCAGCGGCTACTATGTCGACGTGCAGCCGCCGACGCTGCTGAAGCAGCAGTGGCGCCTGGGCAGCTGGCCGGTCGGTGTGCACAGCTCTGTTGTGCTGCAGCTGGTGAAAGAGGAGCCCGGGGTGACCATTTTGGAGTTTGCGCAGTCGGGGATTCCGGCAGGGCAGCTGCAGAGCGTGCAGGAGGGCTGGCGTGCGAACTTCTTCGATGCGATGAAGGCTGTCTTCGGCTACTCGCTTGATTACATTTAAGGAGGAGCAAGAAAGTGGCGGGGACAGGTGAGGTGTGTGTGATGCAGAGATCAGCGAGAGAGAAAAAAAAAAAAAGTGTGAAGGCGTATAGCTGTCTTCCTTTTTTTTTTCCCCCTCTTTTACTTTTTGTGAGTTTGTCTATGCGGACGCGTGTATCTCGTGCGGGAGGCGAAGAAGGCAGCTTTTGGCTTGTGCTTTCTTCAACTTGAAAGAGCACGCTTTCTTCGCCATTTCATTTTCTTTCCTTATTCCTTCTTTTTTTTTTTTCGGTTTACTCTTGTTATTAATATGCCGTTACCATTATTAATGATGATGACTGGAAAAAAAAAAAAAAGAGACAAAAGAAAACAAAGTTGGTTTTTTTTTTTTTTTGATTCTATTGGCTGATTGGTGAGAGAATAATCTCTAGTATCTCAGTTTCTTGCTTCCTGCTTTTTTTTTTTTTTTGCGTTTAGGGTTCTCCTGCAACTGCTCGTGTTGATGGGTGTCCTTGCTATTGGGTATTGGCCGTCACTGGAGAACGAGGGTGGCACGCGGATCCAACATGCGCCACCGTAGCCCTCCCGTGCGGTGCAACTCCGATTCGCTCGTGGGTGGACTCTCGAGAAAAGGAGCCATGGGAAGGATGCACTCATTACAAATGTGGTGGGGGTTGTGGATGGCTGAAGATGAACGGTAAAGCTCTTCTTACTCTCTCTCTCTCTCTCTATATATATATATGTTCTTCTTCCTTACTAGTTCGTTGACGGACACAACCACACAATGGTACACCGTTGAAAAGGCCTATCATATTCAAAACGTCTTCGATAAGGAAAAAAAAGAAAAAACGAACACAATTCAAGCTCACTAAAAAAAAAAAAACGAACCCTCCGTTTTTTTTTTTTTCATTCGTCGTTTTGCTTCTTTCTTCATTTTCACAATGAGCTCCGACAAGAGGATCGTGATTATCGGTGCTGGTCCCGCTGGTCTTGGCGCGGCCATCCGCTTGAAGGAGACCCAACACCTGAACTACCACATCTACGATGCGGCGGCCACGCCTGGTGGCCTCTCGCGAACCGTGACGGACGAAAAGGGTTTTCTGTGGGATATGGGTGGTCACGTAATCTTCTCTCACTACGCGTACTTCGACGACGTGATCAACCTCGCGATTCACGACTGGAACTCGTTACAGCGGGAGTCGTGGGTGCGGTGCTGTGACGAGTGGGTGCCCTACCCATTCCAGAACAACATCCACCGCCTGCCGCCAGAGGTGCGGGACAAGTGTTTGAAAGGCCTGGAGGAGGCAGAGGCGGCGCGCACGTCCGGTGCTCAGCAGATGACGAAGCCGAAGAACTTTTTAGAGTACGTGGACCGCCAGTTTGGCGAAGGGATTTCCGAGGTGTTCATGCGGCCCTACAACTTCAAGGTGTGGGCCGTCCCGCTGGATGTCATGAGCACGGAATGGGTCGGCGAGCGAGTCGCGAGGGTCAACGTCGCTCGCATCCGCGAGAACATCGCGATGAGTCGCGACGACGTCGGCTGGGGCCCTAATGCGACTTTTCGCTTCCCCCAATCTGGCGGTACGGGAGCGATCTACGATGCGGTGTGGAAGATGGTGCCGGAGGCGCACAAGTCGCTCGGCGCGGCCTTCCGCGTGGTGAAGGTCAACCCGGTGAAGAAGACACTGACAATGCAGGACGGCAGGGTTGTGTCGTACGACGCGCTGGTGTCGACGATGCCTTTTGATGATCTCCTCTGCGCAGTTGCGGCGGGATTAGAGGAGGAGAAGGCGGCCGGGAACGAGGCGGTGCTAGGCGGTCTGCAGCCGAGTCGTCTGCGCGAGATTGCGAGCAGAATGGTCTTCAGCTCTACGCACATCGTCGGCATTGGGGTGAGGGGCATCCCACCGCCGGGGATGCAGACAGCCTGTTGGCTTTACTTCACGAGCCCGACCATTCCTTTTTACCGCGCGACGATCTTTTCGCGGTACGCGGCGGCCAACGCGCCGGCGGGATGCTGGAGTCTGATGATGGAGGTGAGTCAGAACGCACGGTACAAGCCGGTCAACACGGCCACCATTATCGAGGACTGCATTGCGGGGCTGCGTGAGGCAACGCTGTTGAAGGACGATGATGAGATCGTGTCGCGGTGGCACCACATGGAGAAGAAAGGCTACCCGATCCCCTTCGTGGGACGCAACGAGCTGCTGGAGGAGGTGCAGCCGACGCTGAAAGACGCATTTCAGATCTACTCCCGTGGCCGCTTCGGGGCGTGGCGGTACGAGGTGGCAAATCAGGATCATTCTTTTATGCAGGGGGTGGAGGCGGTGGACTGTATTCTGCACGGATCGCCGGAGGAGACAGTGACGAACCCTGACAAGGTGAACGGTCAACGCAACGAGATGCGCTGCACGCTGTGAGACGAAAGGAAAGCACAAGAAGAGAGAGAGGAAGTCGACATATGTAATTGCAGGACCAGGGAGCTGTTGTCGTACACGCGGATTATTGTAAAAAAAAAAAAAAGAAAAAGGGGTTTGTTTCTTCGTTTGTGTGCGCAGTGTGTCGCGGACGTTGAGAAAAGGAAAGACACAAGAAAGAAGAAGAAGAAAAAAAACAAAGGAAAAAAAGGGCAACGTAACACGCACCTTACAGCGGTTTGTAAGCAAGGAGCAATTGAGAAGAAAGCGATGCCCCCTCCCCCCTTTTTCTGAACAGCAGCTTATGACCGCTGTGCCCATTACCTTCATATGCGCTATGCAACTGCAGCTTTTTCTTTTTTTTTTTCTATCCATCGTATTCGCCTACAACCTTTTCTCAATACTTCATTAACTCTCTGCTTTTTTGTTTTTTACGATTTCGCATTGTGTACTCATGTCACCCTTATACTCAAACACTCACGCACACACACACACATGTTCTTTTGCATACGGGATTTCACTTGAGTTTTTCAGATTCAAACTCTACAAACGACACACTCTTTTCGATAAATTGGTCTCCTCTTTCCCTTTTTTTTTGTATTTGCTCTATAAAACCCCAATTTGTTTCTCCTCACCTTTTTTTTTTTTGCTTGCTTGCTTTTCAAAGTCATTTTTCTGTTTCTCAATTAAAAGACCCTTTTCTCAATCTCTATTCTTTTTTTTTTTTGTTTCTTTGCTCCTTACGTCGACTTCTTTTTCTTCGTGCTCAGATATATATATATATATATATTCCGCTGCCGTTCTCTCTTGTTCTACTCAGTGTCACAGGTGCTTCCCCGTGTTTACACTCTGTCTATCTTCCCTAGGGCCTTTTTTTTTGTAATTCAATTAAAGCCATTTCTTTGACCAAACTCAATCGTCTTCTATCTTTTTCCCCCTCTTCCACTTCTGACTGTGCCACTTTCCTCTATTCTCTCACAGTACTTATTTTTCATGTGTGAAAGCAGACAACAGAAATCGGGGGAAAAAACAAAGTCAAAGTCATCACTGTTGTTTGCCATATATCTTTGTTTTTAGTTTTTTTTTTCTTTGTGAATTTCTCTATCTTGTCAAGCTTCCCATTATCGGCGAAAAACAGGGAAGCAAAAGGGTTTTCCAACATTAAAACAGTCCTTACTGCGTTTCTTTTTTTTTTTTTTCACCCTTTTCTCTGGTTTTACAAGTTCTTCTTCTTTTTTTTTTTAAATGGCTGACGATAGTCTCTACTCCCTCTAGGAAAAAAAAAAATAATAACCAGCAAAGCCGAGTAGTTGCGGGTGAGTTTCTTTCTCTCTTTTCCTTTTTTTTTTCCCTCCTTTTAGTGTTTTCCTTCAGCCTGTGTTCCAAAAAAACAACAACAACAACAACAATCTCAGAAAAGAGCAGTGCGACTAAATTGAGAAAAGCTGCTTTAGTTCATTTTTTTTTTCTGTTCTCCTTGGAATAGTATTTCTTTAAAAGGGGGGGGAAAAAAAAAGAAAGGAAGTGCTTCACAACAGGTAACACAGAACGTAGAGAGTTCTTATAATTGTGACTTTTTTGTGTGTATTTGCACAAGAGCCTTCAGTAATCGCTAAGATGAGTTCCACTCACTGTTCCCACCATCACCATTACTCCCGCCTCACCAGCCCCGCGGCGGTGAGCAAGTTAAACCTGCTCGTGCGCTACCTCGACCACGCCGTCGACGACGATCAGCTGCACCGCTTCTTTGCTTCCTTTGGCACCATCACGTCCTCGATCGTGATGCGCGATATCTTGACGGGAGAGAGCCGCGGCTTCGGCTTTGTGCGCTTCGCCTGCCACAGCGACGCCGCGAAGGCAATGGCAGAAGCTGACGGCAAGAGGATCGGCGGGAAGGCCGTGAACATCTTCTGGGCGAAGCAGCAGCACGACATGGTCCCTGCCGGGCAGGACCGCCTCAAGGTGAACAAGCTGTTTCTGCGCAACGTGCCACTGGACGTGACGGAGAAGGACCTCGTGGACCTCGTCAGTTGCCATGGCCCCGTCACGGAGGTGTCGCTCCACAACGACAGATTATCTGCCGCCTGCCACGCCCCCAGCCGCCGCATCGCCTTCATCGTCTTCAGCACCGAAGGTGCGGCCGAGGCGGCTCTGCGCGCGGTACACAACACGCGTCCTTTTCCCAGCTGCCGTGATATCCCCCTCATGGCAAAGCTCTCCGAGGACTACACAGGGAAGCCGAGCAGTCGCGCCACTAGCGCGAGCGCGAACGTCCATCGCGGCGTCGGCTGCAGCTGTAGTGTGGCGCCGCAGCGGCCGTGCGTGTCAGCGATGAAGGCCAGGGATGGCGGCGCTGCTTCAATGCACCTTTTCTCTGAGGTGGTCACGGTGCCCTCCCTATTCAAGTTCGCCGAGCACAGCGCCTGCCATGTATCGACGCCTATCAGCACCACCGCGTGCTCGCCTGGCATTTCGAGCCTCGTGCAGTCGTTGGAGTCGGTCAGCTTGGACACGTGTGCCGCCTCGGCCATGCAGCAGATGTCGGCGAAGGAGCTGGACAGTAGCCTCCCCTCTTCGTGCTTCGCCGTACGCACGCCGATGCGCCGCGTCTCGACGGTTGGGACAACGTATCGCCACAACCCGTACGTCCACACGCAAATGATGGTGCCGTCCACGCTCGCATCGAGCTTGTTGACCACGCCTTCATTCTCGGATTCTCCGAGGGCGCAATGTGCACCTCCTCGGGGGTAAGGGAGAAAGAATGAAGAGAAGAGAAAAAAGGCGATGTGAGGAGGGAAGGGGAGCGGAACAGAAAAAGCTGTTAACAGATTACGGCGTTTCTTGCTCTCCACGCCCTATCCTTTAAGAAAAAAGAAAAAGGGGAACAGTAGATCACGCATTCTGTGACGCCGAGTACACAGATCCCATTGCAGGTAAAACACGGAACTTTTTTTTCTGCTTAAAGAACGTCTACTCTCCTTTTTTTTTTTTTGTGAGAAGCAAAACTCTTCATGCGTTTATGTATGCCGTTTCCTCCGCGTGATGCTGCCTGCGCGTGCGTTGCCTAGTACAAGAAACACACAGGCAACGGGCACACGACGAGATCGTTTTTACTCCTCTCGTTCTTTTTTTTTTTTTTAATTTAAAAGGGAAAGGGATAGCACATCAAGTGCGCGCAAATGCACAAGAGTTTCCAGTAACAACGGTGCTTTATTGCAGCCACTTAACCCCATTGACTTTACCTTCATCTTTGATGAGCCATGCATGACCGAATCTCTAGCGCCGCTGTGTGCAGACGGCACGGCTGGTGTTTGGCGTGTGCTGCTGCGTGCATTTTGCGAGGGAGTCACCTTAAAAAAAAAAAAGAAAAGAAGAGTCTGCCTTACTGCTGAACGCACTGCTGTAAAACTCCTTCTGCTCTCTCTTTCGAGCTTTTTCTGCTTCTCATAGCAAAAAAGAAAAAGAAAAGGAACGAGAAAGAGGAATGTGCTGCGAACGCGCAGAAATACCATGTCTTATCTCTGTGATGGGCTGAAAAGCGAAGCATCGAAACGTTTTTTTTTTTCCTGTTGTGAAAAGGCCTAAAGGTGCATCACCTCAGAAAAAAAAAAAAACTCTCTTTGCTTTTCTTACTAAGAAAAAGCCTGAAAACAATGACTTTTTTTTTTTGTCGCAGTGTTTATATGTGCTGTTTACACATGCATATTATTTTCTACTTTCTGCTATTGTCGATAGGAGAACGACGAAAACGTATTTACATCGGTATCCGTCTTTTTTTTTTTCCATCATTATTCATATTTCCCTCGTTTTTGCAAATGGAACGTGAATTTTTTTTTTCTTTCGTGGTTCTCATGCATATCTGGTGGAAAGTCACAGTAATCGGTGCACTATGATGCTTCATTGCAACAACACAAAAAAAAAGAGTGCTTTTTTTTCTTGGTTTATATCGTATTGTTTTTTTTTTTTTTGCTTTTCTATAATTATCAATTTTGTAATAGGGGTGGCGCATACACCACGACGTTTTTTTTTTCCTCCTCATCGTTTCTTTCTATCTTTGGCATTATTTTTCGTTCGTACTAACTTTCACTTCATTTTTTTTTGTTTTCTTTCAGCAGCCCGGGATGATGCATGGGAGCCCACAAGAACGTTTGCCATACTGATAATTTCGTGCTTTGTTCTCTCTTCACTGAAATCTAGCTGTATTATTCTCCCAGTGTTTGTTTCTTAAGTTCAATCTCTGTTCGGACGCTCATTCTCCCCCAACCACGAGTTGCGGCGGTGAAGTTCTTTTTTTATTCCTGTTGATATAATTCACAGTCTTTTTTTTTTTTCAATGTGCTTCAACGCATGTTTTCTCTCTCTTTTTTTTTTTTTCTCGTCGTACGCCCTAAACACTCTTGGCTGCCCTCAGTGTACTTTTTTTCCCCTGTACATGTACGTCCAGGCTTCCTCTTTTTTTGAGGCAACAACCAAAAGAAAAAAGTGTTTTTTTTTCTTTTTCTCTTCCTGCTTTGACCTGAACTTTCAAGTAAAAGCGACACAACAGTAACCAAAACTGTGTTTTCTTTTTTTTTTTATGGGCAAAAAGTCGTTTGCTCTTCATACTCATCGTTAATTTATGTGGACCCATACTCTTCTCATGTGAGAAACCGAATCAGACAAAAAAAAAAGTTGAAAAGCATTTTTTTTTTTCTCCAACCTGGCCTCTCTCAGCCTCCTCGTGATATAGGTGAAGGATTTCAGTACGTATGTATATTTGATTTTTTTTTCTCCCCTTTGTGCTTTTCTCTCCATAAGTTCTTCATTAACTCTGCGTGTTTTTTTTTTTTTATGAAGTAGAAAAGCAATCGTGTCTCTTGGATCAAATACTGGGCTTATCCTCCTAGTTATTATTTTGGTTCTTGCTGTGTCTTTCTTTTTTGCTTTAGTAGTTGATTATCCGTTGAAAATGTTCTTTTTTTTTTTTGATCTCACGCTTTCCTCACTTTGTTTCACTATTTTAAGCGCTACATATGTAGTTTTACTCAACGCATCTTTCCATGGTATTACGCGGATATAACCCGTATCTCTTCACGTCTTTTGTTTTTCTCATGTTTAATGTTGAATAGCTTTTTTTTTTTTTTTAAAGAGGCTCAACCCTTTACATAGGTGCAATACGTGCCTCTTTTTTTTTTTTTCTGCTCACCGGAGTTCAGCCTAGAATCGCGTAGCAAACGTGTACTGGGCTTCCAAGAAGAGAAAAAAGTGTTCTTTTTTCCCTGTTTCTCTCTTAGTTATTGTCGAGTGAAGCAGATGGCTTTTTCCTCTTAGATGAAAAAGAAAAAGGGGAAAAACCCCGCATAGGCTGTCGAAACGAATCGTTTAAAACATGCTCTTTTTTTTTTTTTCCTGCAGCTGCTCTCATTAACGCATATTTTTTCTTTTTTTTTTCTCTGTTGTATATTTGTGTGTGATCAAGTGGTCTAGAAGGAAGAAATGGAGGTTTTCCCTCCTGCCTTGGCACTTCGGTGGAACCAGGAGGACATATATAGGCACATCTACGTGTACGTTTAAGTGTTTTTTTTTTTTTCTGTTTTTGGTGCAACCGACCACTCTTCAACAGGGCACAGCTTTTTTTTTTTTTTTTTGGTCTTCCTGTGTTTTTTCTTTGTTCCATTTTCGTTGTGTTGTCTCTTTTTTTTTTTTTTGTGCGTGTATACGTGCTTTTTTTTTTTTTTTTAGCATCAGAGGCTCCGTCTTGTTTTGTTTTGTTTTGTCGGCTTCTCTCTTCTTCTTTTTTTTTTTTTTGTGTAGTTTGGCTTGCTCCTTTTCACTAGTGTCCTTTCTAAGCCTGTATTTTTTTTTTTTTTCTTCTTGTTAGCAGTTTGTGTTTTGTGCCTGTGCTGTCAAACAGTAGTTTTGGAATTTTCTTGCATAGCTTCAGCCAGTTTTTTTTTTTTTTTTGTGACTATGATTTATGTTCACAGGGAAGCACCCAGTTTTTTTTTTTTTAAAATTCTGTGGAGCCGCGATGTGATAAAGTCGTCTTGTTCTCGCCGTTGACAGAAGGAAGGGGGAGGGGGGAGGGGAAAAAAAAAAGAACGGAACAAGCATCATTGTGAGGTCTTCATGATGATCAAAAAGAGGAAAACAAACAAACAGCCAAGCTCTCCTTTATATCTTCAAATACGGCCTTGCCAAAAGCAAAGACCACACTTCATAATATTTAAAAAAAAAAAAAAGAAAAGACAGGAAAAAAAAAAAGAACACACCGGCAGGAAGTGTTGAGGTGCGCAGCTTTAGTAGAGCGCTGCAGGATACAACACGACAATTGCACATGCTCTCCTGTGTGGTTTTTTCCTTCCCTCTTTCTTCCCCTCCCCCCCTTTCTGTCCGCGCGAGGCGAGACTACGGGCTCATTGCTGTGAAAGAAGGGGGAAAAAACCATAGACCTCTTTTTTTTTTTGAGATGTGCGGTCGCTTCTTTTTTTTTTTCTCTTGTTCTTCTGACTCTGCAAATTGTCTTTAAGAAGTGCTGCCCCCTTTTCTCTTGTCTTCCTTCAGTTTGAATAGGGGCGCTAAGACATTCTTGTGAACAACTCTCTTGTAGATCCGCCGCAAAGCGCCTCTCTCTTTTTTCCCTTTCGATCGTTTCTTTTTTTTTTTTTTTAATCTTGACTGCGCGAAACTGAACGAAAATGTGCCGCCTTGCCCCCTCTCTTCGATTTTTTCATCTTTACTTGGTGTTTCCTATCATGTGAGGAGCACATTTTTTTTTTTTCTGGACTTGACTTTGGATTGTGTCCCCGAATCACTCAAGCAAAAAAGAGAAAAAGATGAATCGGGGAGGGAGGGAACTGCAAGTGTTCCACAACAATGCAGTACATTAGAGAAAAAAAAAAAAGGCTCACGCACACGCTGTGCAGTTCTCTTTACTTTTTTTATGTTTGTGCTGTCGGACGAGGTTCACTTAATTAAAAAAAAAAACAAAAAGAACCTCCCTTTCTGTAGTTTCAAAGAGAGGAAAAAAAGAACAGAATAAACTAATATGATAAAAGAGGGACCTATTCAACTGTGCAATTAAGTGTGTGTTGATGTGGAGGCCGACTGCGTGTTACTCTTCGTCATGCTGAAATGGATTCACTTCTTTGTGTTTTCTTCCCGTCACCGAAAGGCTGCTGAGGTGGGTAGACAGCTGGTTTTTGTTACTGCGACGGCGTCCTCGTTGCTACATGAATGACACGAAGATCTCAGGGCGAAAGTGGATGCGCTGCTTTTCCTTCGGCTTACTTTTCTCTTCTTTCTTCATCTTTTGCTCTTTTCTTTTTGGCTTTCTGTTCTCGTGTCGCATTGCTCGAAATGTGTTTTTTTCTTTTTTTTTCTTTCATAGGTTATTCGTTGTTGCTGTACTCTTCGTTTCTGCTGCTTTTCCTCTTCTTTTTTTTTTTTAATTCTCTCTCTCTCTCGTTGACGGCGCACAGAGAACTCCGTGCGGCTTTATCGGGAGTTTAGTTGCAGAGTCATTTTTGGCTTTTTGAGCTGTCATACTGCTCTTGGAAGTGGTGTCAGTATTTCGTATTGAATCCTCTATCCAGAGGTGCTGAAGAAGAAAAGGCCTTTTTACATTTTTTTTTTTTAACTTTCCAATGTCCGACTTCGTCACGCATCAGGCGAACTACACACCGAGCAGCACCAACCTCTTCGTGCGCTACCTGCCCCACGAGGTCGACGATGAGCGCCTGCGCCAGATCTTCTCTGCTTATGGTACCGTGACATCCTCCATGGTGATGCGCGACATCCACAGCGGGGCGAGTATGGGCAACGGCTTTGTGCGCTTCGCCACACACGAAGAGGCCGCGCGGGCTTTCCAAGAAGCTCACGGCATGCCGCTGTTTGGCAAAACGCTCGCGATTCAATGGGCGAAGCAGCAGCATGACGACACCCCCGCCGGGCAGGACCGCCTCAAGATGAACAAGCTGTTTCTGCGCAACGTGCCAATGGACGTGACGGCGGACCAGCTGGTGGAGTTGGTGCGGGACTGTGGTGATGTGGTGAAGGTGACACTGCACAACGACACGGCACCTTTTCAAGATCGGTGCCGCGTGCGTCGTATTGCTTTCATCATCTTCGACAACTACGGCGCGGCCGAGACGGCACTGCGCAAGCTGCACAACTCCTTTCCGTTTCTCAGCTGCGACGGCATTCCGCTGATGGGAAAGCTCTCCGAGGACTACAAAAGCAAGGAGCGCACCCCCCGCACGCCGCCATCTGGCTTGCCGCCGCACACGCCACACAACAATGCCAGCGTCAATAACAATAACAGCAATCCACCCTCGGCGCACTACGGCTACCCGGGCAGCGCGCGCAGCGGAACGTGCTCGAACTCGATGACGCCCCGTGCGGATCTGCCCAACTCGCTGAGTACGAGTCAGATTATTATCGAGACGCCCCGGAAGATTGACACTCCACGCAGTGTCGGCATGGCCTCCGGTCGTACAAATCAAACGCCGCAGACATTGAGTGTGGTGGAGGTGCACAGCGTACCGAGTACCCCGCACAAAGGCGCGATGGTGGAGGGCGAGGTCGGGGTTGCCCCTCTACGCACACGAGAGCGTAATGCAGCACCGACGACGATCACGGCACCCAGCGGAGGTCCGACGGTGACGATCCGGAATCGCCCTTCTGCCAGATCGTAGGTGTTTTTACGAGATTTAGTAAGGCACGGGTGGTTTTTTTTTTCTTTCTCATTTTTTTTTTCTCTCTCTCCTGATTTGCTGAGCTACTGGTTGGTTGTCTCTTCTTGCTTACCCTTTTTCATTTTTTTCTCTTCTTCTTTGTTAGTCATTTTCTATCTCTGTTGCGAAACCTGTTTCTTTTCTTTCAAACGCGCTGTATTGTTCTGCCTACCGTGGGCATGCTTTAAACTCTTTTACGAGAGTAAGCACTATGCGCGGACGCGTGTAGGTTCTCTAGGGGTAATGCAGGCATAGAACGAGTTCCAGGTCTCCCGAACACGACTCTTGCCATCACCTGTTTGCCGATGCCATGAGCAGTCCTACATCGCACGTGAGCGACATTGGCTGGCTCTTGGCTTCTCCCTTCAACACGGGGGTACTGGGACCGTAACATCACGTTGAGGTGGCCGGCGTCGTTACGGGCGAAATCTCTTAAAATATGTACGTGTGCTTTTTAGTCCAGGCTTGTAAAGAAGGACTCCGTTCCTTGTTAGATTTTGCTGTTACTGCTATATATGTGTCTATGTGTATGCGTTGCTTTTTTTTTTTTATCGACATGTCTTTTCTCATATATATATATATGTATAAGAAAAAAAGAGCGTCGTCAAGCACGCACTCTCTTTCTTTCAAGCTTAAAAAAAAAAAAGAAACTTTTTCATTTTTCTCTTCCTGCGCCTGTGTAACATATTTAAAAGTGACGTGAGCGCTTTTTTTTTTCCTTTGCGCCGCAATCGCCTTTTGTAACGGCTGTTAGCGATAGGATTCCTCCTTTTTTTTTCCCTACTGGTATTGGTTCTGCGAATTCACTCTATTGCGATCGCGGGAAATGGAGAACTTGACTTTTTTTTCGTTCCCCTGCTGAGTCCACTGGAGAGCTTTTTGTTTTTCTTTCTTCGCTGTTTCACCGTCATCTCCCACAGCTCATTTACATATATATATATATATATATATATATAATATGTGTTTTTATCTTCTTTGATTTCCTCCCTGTTTTATTAGTGTTTTTTTTTTATTTGTGGTTGTTGGCGTTGCTTAATCACTTTTTTTTTCTTCATGACGCGAATTCCCTGATGCGCATCGCTCTATGCCAGGAAAACAATCAAACACTAAAAAAGCAACAACGACAACAAGTCAAAACGACATTTGTGGTAGTTTTTTTTTTTTCCTCTCTCTCCTTAAAGGACAACGTGCAATAGTATTGTTGTGCATGCTTCGTTGGACTTTGTATAGCTTCCTTCCTCCTTTTTTTTTTTGGTGCTTTTTTTTTTTATTGCTCTTGCGACAATGAAGTGAAATCTGCTCAGCTCACAATACTATACTCTCATTTTTTTTTTACTAACTTACGGACCTTGCCTGCATAAATGTACTTGTTTGGGTCCTGACTTCTTTTTCTTTTTCTTTTTTTTTTTACGCTTTTATATGGTCACTACTTTTCTTCTCTATCATTAGAAAAAAAAAAAATAGTTTCGATGCTGAACTGAGGTTTTTTTTTTTTTTCTGATGAGCAAGTGCTGCTCCCTCTGTTACTGTTTTTTTTTTAATTTACCCTTTGCGCTAAGAAAGCAGTGCTAGATGGGTGCGTGCACCACAGTGTTGTTGTCATGCGCGGAAGCGCCTTTTGATTTATAGGTAACCCAGTAAGCAGTCACTGGTGTAAAACGTAGTTTTTTTTTTTTTCATAGTCAAGAGTTGATATATCGTGGGCGTTTGACCGTGGTAGTCTGTCTATCAACTTTTTATTTTCTCGTCTGTGTGTGTTTCTGTGTCTTCGAACTTTCTACAGGGTGTGTTTTCTTTTTCTTTTTTTTTTTTCGAAGGTATACATGCACTTTCGGTAGTGGCGCCGATGTTACTGTCAATTTAACCCCGCCTTTTCCTTACCTTTTCCTCCTCAGCACCATACCACTGGTGAGAGTGGGCAAAGTAGAAAAGCGTACCTTCTTTCTTTTGCGTCTTGTGATGTGTGCTGCTGTATTTGCTGCCCTTCAAGCTTCACACCTGGTATACCAGCCAGAGATTATCGGTGTTTTCCCAAAATAGAGCCATCGCTTTTTTTTTTTTTCTTACTACTGTTTAACGAGGCTTCGCCTCCTTTTCTTGCATGCTGGACCACAAACGTCTGCGAGGGACGGAACGGAGCAGTGCGGTGAAACGAGTCAGAGGTGGAGGTGCGCTGCTCATCATTTGCGTTTGTATTCTCTTTGCCTTTACAGCCTAAAAAGAGAAGAAAGAAAAAAAAAAGATGCGGATTACCTTTTTTCGTTGTTGTTGTCTTTCTGCTACTTTTTCTTATCTCTCTTCTCTTTTCTTTTTGTTTGAATTACCTCTTTCCAATGCGCCCACGGCTCGTTCAACCTTGCTTTCTTTCGTGTTTTCAACACACACAAAAACACAACCGACGAAGATTTATACTCGTAACACTACACACACGTTACTCGCCTTCTCTATCCCTCACCGCGTGAAACTCCCTCAGTTTTTTCAGCCTTTTTCAAATCTGCTAGCTGTTTTTTTTTTTTTCACTGTGACACTTGCGCGGAAAAACAGCCCAAAAAAAGGGGGTTTCGTCTCCACCTTCACTCAAGGTAGTGTTCCCTGTTTTCCATCCTGGTATCTTTTTTTTTTTTTTAGTTGTTTGTCGTTGTTGTTGTTGTCTTTTGCCCGCTAGATCGATACGTACAGGTATTCTCACCCGTCCAAGGATACTTATTTATCTGTCTAAGTGCTCACGACAGCTGTTCAGCAGAGGCACACATATACTCCAAAAAAAAAAAAAAGTCAGGATACCCACGGGTCAAGTCTTTTATTTTTGTTCTCTTCTTTCTTTCCCTTTTTTTTTTTGCCCTTTTACCTTTTACCCTTGTTTTCTCTCCTAAAACAACTTAGGCTTCTCTTCAGAATTCTAATCTGATATTGTTTTGAGTCTTCCGTTATTACTCTCTCTCTTTTTTTTTTTTTTTTGCCACACCTTCGCTGTAGAATTGTTTTCGTTCTCTGATCGACATCGGCTTTTTTTTTTTCTTCATATTGCCGATTTGTCACAAAGGGGGGGGAGAAAAAAAAAAAGCAAGAAGAAACAGGTTCAAACGAACAACAACAAAGAAAAGCAACCGTGTACCGTCGCACCAACGCACCATACGTAAACTTCTTTTTTTCTTTCTCATTAGTAGTTTTTTTTTTGTTTTCCGACACCGGTGCTTTTCCCTTTGCTTCTTTTTCTTCTCTTTTTTTTTTTTTCAAATTTTTTTTTGTTTCTCGTCTTGCTTCACGCGTGGTTTACTTTCAGTTGTTAAGAGAATTAAAAAAAAAAACTGTGCCCAGGTTTTTTTTTTTTTCTTAAGGTCACGCTTCATCTTTCTCGCGTACACACACAGACGGACAAGAGCTCTTTTCTTACAAGCAGCCTCGTTTTCTTCCTACGTTTCTTGTTGCTGTTGCTACTTCTGCGCGAGAGATTCCCGATCACTGTCTTGCGCCATGTTCTGCGTTGCCACGCCCACCTCTGTGACCGGCCCGGCAATGCTGTCTGCGCCGTCGCCGCCGCCGACGGCCGTGCCGAACAGCGTGACGCCGCTTCGCTGCCCTACCGAGGTGCAGTTCTACACACCGAGCAGCACCAACCTCTTCGTGCGCTACCTGCCCCACGAGGTCGACGATGAGCGCCTGCGCCAGATCTTCTCTGTTTATGGCAGCATAACATCCTCCATGGTGATGCGCGACATCCACAGCGGGATGAGTCTGGGGACGGCCTTCGTGCGTTTCTCGAGGCATCAGGAGGCGCTGCGGGCGTTGTGCGAGGCACACGGCTTGCAACTCTTCGGCAAGAGTATCTCCGTCCAATGGGCGAAGCAGCAGCACGACGTCACCCCCGCCGGGCAGGACCGCCTCAAGATGAACAAGCTGTTTCTGCGCAACGTGCCACTGGATGTAACGGAGAAGGACATCGCGAACCTCGTTGCCACGTACGGCACAGTGAAAAAAGTAACACTGCACAACGACACGGCTCCGATTTTGGACGTCAACGTCCGTCGCCGCATCGTCTTCATCACCTTCGTCGAAGACGGCGCGGCCGAGGCGGCATTGCGCAAGTTGCACAACTCCTGTCCTTTTCCGCAGTGCTGCGGGGTGCCGCTGATGTGCAAGCTGATCAACGACGCCATCAAGTCGAAGAAGCACCGTGTGTGTAGCGACAGTACCGCCAACCAGTCAATGGAGGCCGGCCCAGTGGCGGCGATGGACGCTGCGGCGCTGCCGGCTCCGGCCACGTCGCGTGCGCTGGAGCGGATGGGCGGTGTGCGGAAGCTATCCTTGGAGTCGCTCAACACCTGCCCTTCCTCCCTACTCGTGTCCGGTACGGATGAGTCGTCGACGGCGACGACACCCAGCCGCTCGTACGGTACCTCGCAGTGGGACGTCGTCCCGGCTGCCGTAACGCCTGTCGGTGCCTTCTCAGGGCCGATCCCAATGCCTGTCGGCACGCCGTCGTCCTCCTCTTCGCAGCGCGGCAGCATCGGTGAGACGAGCCACAGTTCTCGCTTCTGCCACAACCCTTACTCTATGGGCGGCGAGAAGCTCTTCCTGTAAGGTCAACGTGAACTTTACAAAGCTACCTTTTTTTTTTTTACTGTTTTAATTACTTTATCGCTTTTACCCTTACCCCCTTCCTTTTTTTTTCCCATATTTATTCATTTTTTTTTTTTACTGCGTGCTTAAAAGTCTGCGGCTCGTTCCGGGTTTCTCTCTTATGTGTCTGATCATTATCTATCCCCACAGCACGACATATACACACACACATATATATATATATATATATGTGTGTGCGTGTGTGCTCTTGTTTTTTTCTACTTTTTTTTTTTTCTTTCTGGATTGACGGCTCCGTTGAAAAGGAGGTTGTGCAGACCGCGCTACGAGGTGGGACTCGCAGTTGCGTAGGTGGAGAACGCGCGCTAAACCTGCAGAGCAACCTTTCAACGAGACATGCAAAAAAAAAAAAGGGAAAAGAAGATAGATTTCGTTTCCAGCTTAGCTTCTGTCTATTTTATTCTATGTTTAGTCTGGGCTGTAGAAACTACGCAATCGACAAGCAGGGGAAAAAACAGCGACACCTTTTTTTTTTCCTATGTGCTCTTTGTGAAGGTTCTTGTATACTCTTTTTTCTTTATCATTTTCGCGCGTGTGTGGTAACGTATTGTCAGTAAGCTCTGGGCAGTATATATAAACACGTTTTTTTTTTTTTCCAGGAAGAGGGACTTTTCCGCAAGTTCCGAGAGGCGCACTTTGTCATGTACGCATGTATGCACGTGTGTATTTGTGTGATATCAGCCAGACAAAAAGCGTCGCGTAAATCAGCCATGTCCTCCTACAAAAAAAAAAAAAAACAGTGCGTACCTACACACACACAAAAAAAAAAAAATACGATATCAAATATATACTATTCCTATTTCTTTTTTTTTTTGTTTATTTTTTACTTTTCAGTATATAGTTGTCTCGCTCGACAAGCATACGGTAGAGTGAAAGAGCGTAAAATGTGTTGTTTGTGAACGCACTCCGCGTGAGAACGCAAGGTGGTGCAGTTGGCTAAAAAAAAAAAAACACCCCTTGCTTCCAACAGCAATTCCGAAGAAGCTCAGCGTTGTGCGCTTTTTTTTTTTTCTTATGTTACCTTATTTTTTTATTTATTTATTTATTTATTTCCACTCCTCATTACGATCGCCGTTCGGATCACACGACATGGTAGAAATCAAACTTAAAACCGTAAAAAAAAAGGGAAAAAGCACCCCTTGCCCGTGTGAAAATAAAAGTAAACTGACAACAAAAAAGAAGTTTTTTTTAATGTGGGCCTTAAAAAAAAAAGACTCACAACTCATGGCTTTTTTTATTTGTTTTTTTTTTTTTCTCTTTCCTCTCTCTTTTTTTTTTTTTACGACTTGCACTTTTTATGTGCATGGGAAAATAGGGGGCAAAAAGGAAAGCTCCATTCGCCACAGGGAAATACCGTTCCCCCGGCTCTGCACACCGCGTCTTTGTCTGGCAGTTTTTTACCCCTGCTTCCTCTTTTTTTTGTTTGTTTTCTATGTCAAAAACAAGCCGATACTTCTTTTTTTTTTTCTGTGAGAAGTTCTTTTTTTTTTTCAGAGGGCACTTTTTTTCCTCCCCTTTTCGGTTTCTTTGGTTGTACCCGCATAGCGATCCTTGCTTTTTTTCCTGCGTAGCTTGCTTTCGATTGAGGTTTATTTCAAGCTTACGTTATGAAGTACTGTGGTTCTTACCTTCTTCCTTCCTCTGCTCAGACTCCTAGTGTACTCCTATGTTCTTATGTGCCCCCTTTTTTTTGCTTCCTCTTTTTTTTTTTTCGCTTTTTGAGTGTTCAGGGTCTAAAAAGTAGTTGAGAAATGCCATCCGCTTCCCATTTTGGCCTTCTTATCTGAGCGAAATAGTGAAGGGCCGCTTCTGTCGTTTTATTTCTCCCTTTTACCCCCTTTTTTTCAACAGCTACGTACACGTTTTTCTTGGTGGAGTTGCCAGAATGCGGAAAAGCGGCTACTCAGTTTTCGGTTTCTTTTTTTCTTTGTTTGGGAACGGGAGGTTGTTTCGGTACTTTTAGAAAAGGGTATAGATTGTCTTGATAACAATCAAGCATGTTGAAGTTCTTGTGGCTTCTTGTGCTCTAGAAGGCCGCACTTCTTTCGATGCTTCGCTTGCTCACAATGCTCTTTTTCTTCCCTCTTCTACACTTCGTGAGGTTCTTTCTTTGTGCTTCTGTTCGTTTCTCGGTGCATTAGGAACATCGCGTAAAACGGACAGGCGTTTTTTTTTTCTTTTTAGTTGTTTGGCCAGTCGTTACTTTCTCTCTATATATATTCTATATGATTCCTGCCTCTCTCACTAGTGCACCTTCTCTTCTGCATTCCGTGTCTTATATATATATATATATATATATATGTATAGATGTACACATATCTATATATATATATATATAGATATGAAAGAAAAAAAAAAAAAACTATCTTATTATTGCTGTTTCGGTTTTCTCTTCCTTGCTGTGTTTTCTGTTAGTTTTCCTTTTTTATTTTTTTTTCTCATGCCCTTCACATTTTATTTTTCTCTTCTCTCCGTTTTACTTCTCAGCTTTTTTTTTTTTAATGGATTGTGGTTTGAAAGAAAAGGAAGAAGAAAGACCACTTACTGTTTTTTTTTTTTTTCAGTGATACTGCTCCATGCGTCTTTTTGATGTTTTTTTTTTTTTTTGATTTTTTCCTCCTTTGTTGTTTGTTTTTTTTTTTTTTTTTGCTGGGCCACGGAAAAAAAAAAAACGTTCTTTTTTTTTTTGGCCAAAAGAGTGAAAAAAGAAGAAAGGGGGAGAAAAGGGAAAGAACGGGAAAAGCGCATGTGACGTGTCTGAAGGTGACCGCCGCCGCGCGCAATTTTCTCTTTTTTTTTTTCCCATTCCCATCATTCTACAGGCTTTTGGCTTCTTTGTTTTCACTGTCTTCAATTTCTCCGTTTTTTTTTTTTCTGGGCAGCGACATCAATGCTGTCTTTCCTTCTTTCATAGTTTTCTTCTTTCTGTGTTTCTTTGTTTTTTTTTCTTTTTTCTCATTTTCAACGTAAAAATGTCGTTGTAATTATAACTAAATCCATCTTTCCCTGTGTGCTTCTGTATGTTTGCTAAAGCACACTCTTCTTTTTTTTTTTCCTTTATTATTATTGGTTCTGTTTGCTCCTTGGTTTAAAAATCTCTTCTCCGTCTTTTGTACCTCTTCTTCGTTCTTTACACATTTTCTTCTTTCCTAGTCGTCTTACTGAATTCTGTTTGGGATCTTAATTGACTTTTTATTTTGTTTTGAAACACCCCTTTTTTTTTTTTTACTGTTTCGTTCCTTTCCGCTTTTTTTTTTTGATCATCAACGTTGTTGATCACGTTGTGGTTGTCTCCAGGAGTCTTTAGGTGCTCGTGGTGCCTTCTTGGGCTTTTGGGGTATTGCTTCCGTTGAAATAGTACTTGACACGGAACGTTATTTCGCTTAACAGCCGGTCTTCTTCTTTTTTTTTTTTCCTTTTGGCTTTCTTTGCCGACACTCTGCGCGTCGCACTTTTTTTTTTTTTGGGAGGAAAAACGATGGAAAGGCGTAACTGGGTTACGTAAAAAAAAAAAAACGGAATCTCAAAGAGCTCAGCTGCTCTACGCTTTTTTTCCCCTGCTTTCTGGACTATGCAAATCGCTTTTTCTCCTGATCTTTTTTTTTTTTTGCTTGTTTGTGTGTTGACCGTGTGGGACCCACCAAAAAAGTGCTACTGGTTGTGTCTTTCTAACGTTCTTCAAGGGTCAAACTTCTATGGTTCTCATTTTTCCCGATACTTGCTAAGGGTTTTGTACTGGTATGGTTGTTGTTTTTTCCATTTTTGTGCAGCCGTCGATTGCTGCGTAACAGCTCAAAGGTGTCTTTTTTTTTCCGTGGCGAGTCTTTTTTTTTTTTTTGCTTTTGCTTTTACTTTTATGATTTAAGATCTTCATATCGTGTTTTTTCTTGTAGTGGAACCTACTTCGCCTTTCATTCTTTTTTTCTTTTGGACCGTAAGGAGTACAATGAAGAAAATAGAGTTGCATGTCAGGAGTGTGTGTGTCGAAATAATGATGATCAACTAGATAATCCAGATTAGTTTCTGTTTTTATTTACTCTTCCTGTGTGCGGTTTCAAACGGCTGCCTAGGAGTGTTGATAAAGCAAGCAATCTATGTTTGCTTCAGAAACTGAGGATACTCTCTTCTTTGCACATCATTGTTACACACACACACACACACACACACACACACACACACACACACACACAAAAAGAACATGCAAGCACGTCGCGTGCACACGCCAAAAAAAGAAAAAAAAAAAACAGAGAGCGTTCAGTTTCTTTTTTTTTTTTTTCGCTTTTTGTTCTGGTGTAATCTGGATACGCGTTAGTCACGACATAGCGTGTAGTCGCCACGCCACCTTTTTTTTTTTTCTGTCTCCTTGTTTTTCTTTTCTACTTTTGAGTCACTTTTCCTCCCCCTTTTTTGGTTCTTTTTTTTTTTTTTTTGTATGTGTGTGCATGTCTGTATGCTCTTTTCAACGCAAAAAGTGCATCTTCAATTAACGGTGTGATGAAAGTACACGACTTGGAAGCGTAGCCTTGTGTTGCAACATGGCACCCCTGGTGCTTCAATGCTCACGTAAGAGGGTTTACGCGACAGGAAAGACAAAAAGCTGGGCTTCTCCGTTGCTAGCGTATGTGCTAGTTCGGTCACCTCTTCGTGGTACTCAACAACAGCAACAAGAACTACAACAACAAAAAAAAGAGCACCTTTTTTTTTTTCAGCGGGGCCTACCAGACCAACTAGTCTCAGCGACGTCAAGCATCGTTGCAGTCGTGAGACAACGATCATAGAAAGAACAATTGCATTTTATTCGTTGCTCTCACGATGCGGTAAAAAGCTGCAGTGCGCTGCTCAGAGGAAAAGATGTGGAAAAGGAAAAAAGCAGGTTTAGTGAATCTCCGTTTTTTGGTTCAGTTTATTCCGTCGAGTTTTTTTTCTTCATATCGTTTTGTACTAATATGTAGTGCTCACCGAAGCTGTTCACCTTTTGAAACCGTCATTTTTATTTGTTACTTTCCCTCTCCTCTGGCTGTGACGCGGGTTAAAGACGTCCTCTATTAAAAAAGAGAATCTTATCGTTCGCACCTGCGTCACGTACGATAACTGAGCTTTTGACTGAAGAGCCTTCCGCTTTGGAAGATGTAGAAGAAGCTCGGCTGCTGTGCAACTACAAAAGCCCATTATTATTATTGTTTTTTTTTTTTTTGCTGATTGCTTTATTTATTTATTTGGAAGGGTTAGGGAGGGGAATCCAGGGAAAAAAAAAGAAAGGAAAAACGTTTTTTTTTTTTTTTAAACCTTACAATCGAGCAGGCGTTCTTGACGTTCGTATCAGTGGGAGATACAATTATTTTCTCCCGTGACATATCTGTACAAAGTTGTTCTTGTGCTTTATTTCTACTTGTTTTTTTTTTTTCTTTTGCTTCCTCTTTATTATTTAGCTCAGTATGACACCGCTAGAGACCCGTTAATGAAAACTACCTATTGGTCGCTGTGACTCTCTCTCTACTATGACGCTTTAAATCACTGGTACTGGTGCGTAGAAGAAAAAAAAAAAAAGAAAACAAAAAAAAACGTGAGACAATGCATCTGAAATACCAACCAAGGGAAGTGGTTGATTCGGCATTCTCTGAGACAACAACAACAAAAAGCGAAGACGGAGCGTCATCTGAAAGGGCTAGGGAACTCGTTTTTTTTTTTAAAGAAAATCAGCGTGCCCCGCCTCAGTTTCTTTTTTCATTCTATCAGTCTTTCTTTAGTGGTGTCTTTTTGCTAGTGTCTCTTTATTTTTTTTCTTTTTTTTTCTTTTTTTTTTTTTGAGTGAATAGTGTACGGCTAACATAGCGTGAACAGAACAGTCAGTCTGGGAAACGAGAGGTGCAGACAGAAGTGCTAGAAAGCCAAATGAAGTAACGGAGTCTATCAAAGCATAATCTTCTGCTCTCTCAACACTATTTAATGGAGGAAAAGGAATAGCGTGACAGACCTGCAATGTTGTGACGTTTCACTTTTTTTTCTAGCTCTCTCCTTTAACCTGTTAAATAAACACAGAGTTTATTGAAGCCCCCTTTTTTTTTGTCTTTTTTTTTTGTTTGTCAGTACGGCTTGAGCTCCTCTTTTTTTTTTTTTGATTTGCAAAACATCTGCTTTTTTCTTTTTGGTGGTATACAGTAAAGCACTGCGTGATCGTTTTTTTTTTTTTGGACTTCCTACCCTTCTCAGCTTATATATATAGCCCCCTTTTTCTTGCATATCCCCTAAACCGAAAATGGGTTGTTAGTAGTTTCAGTCTTCTTTTATTGTTACCTAAAGTGATATTATTCAGTTCAGTGAAACGCTCTGACAGCTGCTTCCCCTATACTTTTTGCTTTTTTCCATTCAATCGATCAATTTCAATGCGAACGATATGAGCAGATTTGCAAAGATCTTCAACAAGTTCTTCTTATATGTTGCTAGTGTAAATGGTGTTTTTAAAGGACTTTGTTGTTTATTGCTTTAAAAAAAAAAAAAACACACACATGGCCTTCTGACAATGTGCGACGTTTTACTAGCTTTTTTTTCGACAAGCTGCAAATGCGGAGGTAGAGGCTTTCTGTGGAGCCCGGTGATGTCAGCAGTAAAGCAAAATACGCTACTTTTGGAACCGCTTATCTGAGTGCTTTTTTTTTTTCCTTTACGTGCACCCTATAAGAAATCAAGGAAAAGAGGAAAAAAAAAAACTGGAGATAAGTATCCGTGTGTTTTCATTGAGTTTCCTTTGAAAGCACTCTCTTTTTTTGCAGCTTTCAATAACCTGTGAGGGTCTTTTGCACAAAGTACTATATATGATTGCAACTGTTGGTGCCTAGCTCACTTTTTTTTTTTTTTAATAGGAGAAAACGAAAAAAAAAAAACAACAAAAAAAAAGTATAGCTTTACCATGGGGAGCCCCACAAGCCTCGAGTGCTTAGTAAATACGTACAAAATGTGTACCTCTCTGTCTCTCTGCAGCGTCAGCTGAGGTCACAGATGCGCCAACGACGGTTGCTCTTGGTTCGCTTTTAAAAAAGAGGAAAAAGTAGTGAGGGGACCGGAAGTAATGCTGACGAAAATAAAAACGGTAGCAGCTCCTTCTCTTTTTTTTCTTCTTCTTTTTAAGGCGAAGGTCCATTAGCTTGTGCTTGTTTGGCCCGCTTCAGGGAATAGTGTGGACTTGGTGTTTTCGACGGTTACCCCCCCCCCCCCCTTTTGACACTTTTTTTTCTTGTTTAGTTGGCTGTGTGATGGGGTTTTCGCGGTGCACCTCTGCATGTACACCGGAGGAGTCGCATGAAGTACTAGTAACAATTGCAAAGTGTCCGGTGATGTTCTACGCCTATCTTCTGCGTAGCTTCTTGTGACATTTTATCGGAACCTCGAAGCATCTGTTTCTTTTCTTTCCTCTCTCTTTCCTCTTTTTCTCTTTTTACATCGTCAAAAAAGGTATCTCGTGCATTGAGCGCGTGTACCTGCTCGCTGTGTACGTTTTTTTTTCCCCTCTCTTTTACTTGATCTGTATGCTTGATTCAACTGCTTTGTTTGCCCCGTCGAGTTTTTTTTTTTCCCCCTTTCTTTCTCCATCCGCATATTAGTGACTTACACACGAACTTTCGGAGGTGGGCGCGGCGACTCGAGGCTTTCGCATTCATTGGAGCAGCACTCTTTCTAGTGGAAGGGATAGTTTTCGGCACGAAAGCCGACGCGGCGGCAGTGTTTTTCTCTCCTTCCTCCCCCCACGCGAGAAAGCAACTAAGTGTGCGCTTTCCGGCTTTTTTTTTTGTTCCTGCTGCTTGCTTTTGCTTTTTTTTTTTCCTCTCTATTAGTTCTATAGGAAAAAAAAAAATGCCTGCCATGACGTGGTTTCACCGGCAATGGCGAGTCGCCACGGATGACTTCGCCTTCTCAAGCATCCTCTACGCGGCACTGCTGCTGAGTAGCGGTGTCATGCTGGCTACACGCGCCAGCACGGCGTCGAACAACTACCTGAAGGGCTGCCCTGGCGCTACGGTGGAGTGGGGGCGGTCGATAATGGGTCTGCTGTGTCTCAACTTCACCACCGGGATATTGTTCCTCGTCACGAGCGCCTTTAGTTTTCGCGGCGGTGTCTTTGAATTGTCGAAGCGAGCGGCGGTGCCGGTGTTGCTGTACGTTGTCTCCGCCTGTGTCTGCGGTCTCTGCGTGTTGGCGCTACTCAGCGCGAAGTACGCCATCTATGACGGCGAGACGCGTCGCTGCCCTCGCGCGTCCACCCAGCACGTCTTCCGCGGCGCCATCATCATCGATTTGATCGTCTTTGCTTCCTTTATTGTGTCGGTCGTTGTCGCCTACGACCCAAGTGGCGCCCGCGTACTGCGTAACAACAGCGACTACGCGAACATATGGTGGGAGCGCTTCCGCATCTGCTGCTGCCGCTGCAGGCAGCGCGATCGAGCCGATGACGCGTACACGGACTTGGCGCAGGTCTTAGCGGCGGCCTTCCGCGGCTACGACATCGTGCCCAGCGACATCGCCGCGGGTATGTTTCTCCTGCACGGCTATCAAGAGCGGTCGCGGCGCCTGCTGTCGTCGAAGGTGCACTACGAACCGAACCCGAACGGCTATATCGAGCGCGTGTCCACCCAGGCTCGCATCGCCGTGCGTCTCACGCCACACCAGGTCGCTCTTGCACACGAGCTGCAGTACTACAGTCGTTTCTACATGGCTGCCTATGGGTGGATGCTCTTCACCTTTCAGCACTGCTGCACTGGAGTGCCGCGGCTGTGCTGCTTTGACCCGTGCATGTCGTGCCGCAGCCGCCCAGGCCAACACGTGGACCAGTGCTGCTACTGCGACTTGACGGCGCTGCTACACGAGACGATGGTGCCGGAGGAAGACGTGCTCTACACGAACTGGCACAACACCGTCTACCAGCCCGTGCACTACGTCGCCTTTGACCGCAGCAGTGACGCTGTCGTTATCGCAATTCGGGGCAGCATGTCCATTCAAGATTGCGTGACGGACTTCGCGGCGACGCCGGAGGTGATCGCATTGGATGACGTCAACGGCAAATACCCGGCGAGTGAGTACTACGTCCACGGCGGCATGCTGCGCGGTGCCCGTTACGTGCTGGAGCAGCTGCGGCAGCAAGGCATCCTCCAGATGATCCTGCGGGGCCGGTATGCAGCTAAGAGGGTGGTCGTCCTCGGCCACTCTCTCGGTGCCGGCGTGGCTCTCATCATGGCTGCCGTGCTTTGGTCTGACAACCAGTCTCTGCGTGGTCGTCTGCGCTGTCTGGCCTACTCCCCGCCCGGTGGCACGCTCTCCCGCGCGGTAATGGAGTATGAAAACGACTTTGCTGTCGGCACCTCGCTTGGCTACGACATGGTCCCGCGACTGGCGCAGCACACCTTTGACGCCTTCCGCGAGGCCATCTTCGATGTCCTGGCCGCGTCCCGCATGAACAAGAACATGATTTTTCTGAACATAGCGCGTACACACGCTATTGCAAAGCCTTTCCACCCATCAACGGCCGACGCGACAGCGCAGGAGCAGCGCTCGACTGAAAGTGCGTTGTACCGTGCATCGCTGCTCCACGCCCCCTGCGTCCCGGCGAAGGAGGCGTTGAAGTTGTACAGCTGCACCACCACGATTCACCTCATGCGGACAGTACGCGTCAGCCCTTTTAAGTCGTGCCCGGCGTGCTGCACGTTCTACACGGACGAGTACTTCATCCCGATGATTCGCGGCCCGGAGGAGGTACAGATGCTCATGTCGTCGCCGACGATGTTCACCGACCACTTCCCGGATCGCTACTATCGTGTGATGAAAAAAGCGATTGAGCAACTGGATCGGGGGGAGTTGGACCGCTTTTACGTGGACAGCCTCCCCGCTCCTGATCCGCTCGGTACGGACGTGGCACCTATGGACTTCCGGCCTCCACGCTTCAACGCAGAGGGGCAGAGTGTCGCTGATTATGGGGCTGTCGTGTAGCGGAGAACAATCGGAGAGTAGAGTAGGGAGAGAAAAAGAAAAGCAGCAGCTAACGGGAAGCTATAAAACAACAGTAATTTTATAACGAAGACGGCAGAGGGGAGGGAGGGGGGACGTTTGCTGGGAGGTGATTTCGTCGTGGTCTCTGTGCTTTTTTTTTTTTGTCCCTTTCTCCCTTGTGTGTATGGCTTATTCGTTTCGGTTAGTGATTTGGTGAGTCGTCTGTGTAGGCAGGAGGTGAAGTTCTGCCTTGGTCCCGTGAGTGCTTTTTTATTTGCCACGCTTTCGATTTGCTGCTATCTTTGTGTCGCTTTTTTTTTTTCTCTGTCTTATTTAGTACATATACACATTTATAGATATATATATATATATATATAATTATACGTATTTGGCTACTTTTTTTTTTCTTCTGATGTGGCGCTGCATAGTGTGATAGCAAGTGATCTTGCAGCCTGCTACGTTGCAAGCTTTGCTCAGGCAAGCCCGCCCTTGTTTTTTTTTTTTTTTTGAGCTTTTGCTCATAATATCTAACCGAGTGGTATTCCCGTTCCTTCCATGTGCAAGTCGACTATGTTCTCTGCTGTGATAATAATAGCGTTTGCTGCTGTTTTTTTTTTTCTTCTCCTTTTTTTTTTTCTTGCCGCTTGTACTGTTTTCTGCATTTTATTCTGAAGCGACCCTCTTGCCACAAAACTCACACACAACAACAACAAAAAAAAAAAAAAAAAGGAAGAGAGAAAAGAAACGAACAACAGATGTGTGTAAGTCAAGAGTGAGGAAACGAACAGCTTGGTCGAAACTAAATTGGCGCACAATAAAGCGAGTCCTGAGCTATGTGCGTGTGTGTGTTTTTTTTTTCTCCTCTTTTTGCAAGTCTCCATTCTGCCTTTGTCATAAATCTTTGTCTCTTAGCGTAGTAGTACTCTTTTCGGCACACACACACACACACACACGCACGCACACATACACGCACACGCACCTACATATATTAGGAACGGACTCTGATAAAGGCAATTGGGCCTATAGTTTTTCTGTCTTTTTTTTCTTTAATAATAATCTCCTGCACCCTTAGTACAGACGTTCACACAGAGATGCACAGTAACAAGAATATGGAGGAGTCGGATCGTCTGAAGCAGGAGGGGAACGCCTGCTTTCAAGCCAAGAAGTTCCATCAGGCCATCGATCTCTACAGCGAGGCCATCGAGGCTTACAAGACCCCGACGCTGCTGTGCAATCGTGCATTTGCCTATCTGAAAGTGGAGCTGGCCGGTGCGGCGCTGGCCGACGCGCAGGAGGCCATCGATCTGGAGCCGGGCTTCGTGAAGGCATACTACCGCAAAGCCTCCGCGCATCTTCTGCTGGGCAAGTTCAAAGACGCCCAGAAGGATTTTGCGGTGGTGCTGAAGCTGGTGCCGTCGGACAAGGACGCAAAGGAGAAGTTTGACCTCTGTGAGAAGGAGCTGAAGCGCATCCGGTTCGAGAATGCGATAAAGTCGAAGGAAGGGGAGCCGGTGTCGAAGACAGTGAAAATCGGCACGGTGGCGCCCACGTACGACGGCCCCCGCATCGAGAACGACGTCATCACGGTTGACTTTGTAGAAAAAATGAAGGAACACTTTCGTGTAGAAAAGAAGATCGATCGGCACGACGTTGTCTTTATTCTTCTGCGTGTGCTGGCGCTCTTCAAGACGTACCCGAACTTCGTGGACGTCACCGTGCCGGATGGAGAGGACATCACCGTCTGCGGCGACACCCACGGTCAGTACTATGACACGCTGAACATCTTCAAATTAAACGGCAACCCGTCCCCTTCGAACCGCTACTTGTTTAATGGTGACTTCGTCGACCGCGGCTCCTACTCCGTCGAGAACGTGCTGACGCTTTTTGCGTACAAGCTGCTCTACCCAGACCACGTCTTCCTATCCCGCGGCAACCACGAAGGCCTGCCGATGAACCGCGTGTATGGCTTCGAGGGCGAGGTGCGGGCCAAGTACTCGGCGGAGGTGTTCGACCTCTTCTCGGAGGTCTTCAACGCTCTGCCCACGGGACACATCATCAACAAGCAGATCTTCGTCGTCCACGGCGGCCTGTACTCGCGCGACGACGTGACAATTGCAGACCTGCAGAAGCCGAACCGATTCCGCGAGATTCCCGAGAATGGGCTCATCTGCGAGAGTTTATGGGCAGACCCGCAACCGATGCCGGGTCGCTCGCCTAGCAAGCGTGGTGTTGAATGTCCCGCCTTCGGACCTGATGTCACGGCGGCGTTCTTGAAAAACAACAGTCTGAGGCTGGTCGTGCGCTCGCATGAGGTGAAGGAGGAAGGCTACGAGGTGGACCACAACGGCAAGTGCATCACCGTCTTTAGCGCGCCGAACTACTGCGATCAGATGGGCAACAAAGGTGCCTTCATTCGCTTCACGGGTGGTGTGATGGAGCCGAAGTACACGACATTCACTGCTGTGCCTCACCCTGGCAAGCGACCCATGGCGTACGCCTCGGGCTTCGGTTTGCTCTAGAGTGTGTGAGACAGAGAACAAGAAGAAAAAAAAAAGGAAAAGAAAAGAGAATGCGGATGAGTGCTGCTGTGCATTTGCTCCGTCTTCTGCCTCGCCTTTGCCTTTTATTTTTTTTTTCTTTAGTTGTGCTTTTCCTTGTTCAGTATTCTGACCAGCAGAGCTTAATAATGTTGCTGCGTTAACGCAGGACTCTGAATGCAATTATAGCCTTAAAAAAGAGAGTGTGAGACTTCATTATCAGAGAGGAAAAGAAGTACAGCAACGCATACCCGAAGCAAAGTCGTATGTTCAGAACGTTTAAAAAAAAAAACTAGGAACTTTATCATGATATTATCGCGGTGCACTGCCATTCTGTGAAAGTATGTGAGTGTATGCTTGTGCTTGTCTGCCTGAAGATCTTTGTTGAGTGGGACCATTCGAACTGTCTGCCTCACACGTTCAATGTGTGCGTCACAGCCTGCAGGCCTACATGAAAAACAGAAAGGGGTCAACCTTAGCGAGCGGAAAAGCGAAAGGCGCCTCCATCCTCGCCTCCTCGTTTTCCATTTCCTTTCATGTCATGTATTCAATCAGCATTACTCATCGCTGCATTTTTCTTTTTTTTTTTTTTTTGCGTTTCCTCCCCTTTTTCTTGCGGTGTCGCATGTGTGGCGGCAGTTTCTCCTCTTCGCCGTTTGGTTTTATTCTCGGCGACTAGTGGGCAAGTTGTATTGACAAGGTATGCCCACTATTTCTATTCTTGTGTGTGTACGTTTCTTTCTTACTTTTTTGTTTTCCTGTGCACCTCCTTGTGTTTTCCTCCCTTTTCGGCTTTAACGCATTCACAACCTTACGCGCAGGTCTCTTTTTTTTGTCCTTTCCCTCCTTTGATTTTTGTTGTTTTGTTCTCACGAGCCGGTTTTTTTTTCGATTGGTTGATGTTAATCCGTATGCTGTTCTGTTTTTTTTTTTTTTTAGTCTTTCTTCTTTTCTGATTTCTGAGTTTTGCCACTATGTTCGGGGTTGTACCGTTGGATCGCACGCGCGCCGCGCGAGTACGAACTGTTCGTGCGTGTTTGATGCTCGCCGCGTACGCTTTTCTCGTCGCCGCCGTCGTCTGCGCGAACGGCGCGAACACGGAGAAGAGCACCGCGGATGTGTCCAACAAGAAACTGGAGAACGAGCGCCGCAAGCAGACGAAGCGCGTCTACTCGCTGCTGGATCACTCGCTGCGCATTTGCATGTTCGCCTTCCTCTCCGCGGTCTTTTCGGGACTGACGCTGGGCGTGATGTGTGCCAACACCTTCACGCTTGAGATCATCGCAGAGAGCGGCCCGCAGCCGGACTGCACCTATGCCGCGACGGTGCTCCCGCTGCGCAAACAAGGCCATAAGACGCTCTGCACGCTGATTGTATCGAACATGCTGTGTAACGTGCTGATTGTGCAGGAGTTCGGTGACCTCTTCGATGTAATCGAGGCAATCAAGACAAGCGGGTCTATTAGCCACGTCGTCGACGACAGTGGCTCCTCGGTGTACAAGTTCATCGTCAGCACCCTTATCATTGTGATCTTTGCTGAGATCCTGCCCATGTCTATCTGCCGCTCGAAGTACTCGCTGCGTGTGGCTGCCGCTGGGTCCATCTTTGTGAAGGTGGCCATGATTCTCACTTACCCGATCTCCGCCTCGCTGGGCTGGTTTCTCGACAAGGTCGTCGGCTCCGAGGAAACGGGGATGCTCTATGACAAGAAGGAGCTGCGCAAGCTGATGGTTGTGCACTACGAGCGCGAGGGCGAGAGCGACGCGAACATGGCCACCTCTGAGCTCAACCTTCTCCTCGCCGCGATGGACTTTCACGAGCGAAAGGTCGGCGACATCATGACGCCGATTGAGGAGACGACGTACGTGCGGGATACCGACCTCATCACGCCCGACTTCTTAGAGCGGCTGTGGATGTCGGGGCGGTCGCGTGTGCCTGTCGAGTCCGCACCAGGCGTCTTCGAGAACATCCTCGTCGTTAAGGACTTGATGACGGTGAACGTGTCGAACGAGTTTTCTCCGTTGACGGTGGCGCAGGTGGTGAAGGCGAAGGACCGCCTCTTCGCTATGGTTGCCTCCTCTACGCCGCTGCCGTCGATGCTGAAGTTCTTTTTGGAGGCGCAGACGCACATGGCGGTGGTTTTCGAGGAGGTGACGAACGCGCCGGGTGTGGCGAGCCCTGTCTTTGTGACAGATCTCGACTCCTCCTACCGATCCACTGCCCAGCACCGCAGCTTCGGCGCCGCGCCGCCGAAGATTGTCGGCATCGTGACAATGGAGGACGTCGTGGAGGAGCTGATCTCGTCCGAGATCTACGACGAGTACGACCGGTACGACCCAGTCGAACACGCCACCCGTTATGCCTCCGTGGACCTGCCAGACGACGGCGGCAAGTATCCGCACCAATTGAGTGTGCCGCGGGAGCCAGAGAAGCCGCCGCGGGTGAACTTCTACTCCTACCTGACTCACCCCACGAAGCATATCCCTCTGACGGAGGCGCAGGTGTGGGCAGTGGCGTACTTCTTGAACCGCACGGTGGAGTGCTTCTACGCGTGGCAGCCGCCCTACATCAAGTTACTGTTGGACGAGTGCAAGGACATCCAGATCTCGACCACGCAGGACGGCATGGGGAACAGCGCGGCAGAGGTGCCGCTGAACAGCCCGCCGGAGAAGTCCATGGAGACGAGTCACAGCGCGGTCAGCTCCGTCAACGGCGGCCGTACTGGCAACTCCACCACTACGGCGGTCTGCCGCATCGACCACACCCAATTCGTGGACGCGGCGGCAGACGAGTCGCACATCCTGTACAAACGCGGCATCCGCACGGACAAGTTTCTGCTTGTGCTGGGCGGTCGTGTAGAGCTGCTGGTTGGGCAAGAGAGCTTCCGGACGAAGCTGCAGAGCTTCAACTACATCGGCGAGGAGGCCCTCACGAAGCCCTTTTTTGTGCCGGACTTCAGCGCTGTGGTCATGACGGCGGCACGCGTCTACTGCATCTCAAAGGAGCTCTATGATAAGTATCAGTCATACCAGACGCTCAGCCGCAATCGCAACAGCAATGTGCGCATTCTGGGCCCGAGCTCCCCGCTGGCGATGCGCCGCACGCCATCACGCGCCAACCTTACGCCGGTTTCCGTGCCAGAGAAGGAACCCCTCCTGGGAGGTGTACGCAGCGACAGCACCCACTACCGCCCCCGGAGTCCGAAAGGGCAGCAATACGGTGCCTGCAACTCCAAGAAGAACATTTAGTGGCGCCCCTCCCTCCCTCTCTCCCCTGCTTTTCAGTTTCCCTTACCCTCCCCCTTTTGTTCTTCCGCAGCTTTGTAGGTTATACAACGGTAGCAACGAGAGAGAGAAAAAGAAAAAAGACGCGATACATTACAATTCAAACCTAGTGAACGTACACGTGATCTAGCAGAATAAGTACGGTTGACAGTATGCAGGTAATGCGTGAAAGGAAGTGGACTGGAGGTGCAGGAGAACCCTCTTTTTTTTCTTTTAATTCTCGGAGCGCGCGTTGTAACGCCGCTTTTTTTTTTTTTAATCCTTGTGGTGCTTTTTGGACGTTATAAGGCGATGGTCGGACTCAGCCGAGGAAAAAAAAAGCTTGAATACGCGGTGCTCACGTTTTAGGCGATTAGGCGTGTTTACGGTGCTATTTACAGCCCCTACGTATGTACGCGCTTTGAAATAAGAGGGCGCACTTTGAGAGAGGAGGAAAAAAAGAGTATTGTCATTACTGTTTTCCGCATATGAAAGAAACAACCGATAAATGTTGAGTTATCGTTTTTTTTTTCTCTCTTTTTGTGTGTGTGTAGGAGGTGACCTTGCGAACTACTGCAGTCCACAACTCACGTTCTTTGATTCGGGCGGCCGATGTGGCCGTCCCACATACGCATGTCTGCTTGGGGGTTAGCAGACGTGTTTTTTTTTCTTTGCCTCCACTGCCTCCTCACTTTTTTTTTTTTTTGCGACGGAATGTGTCTTCTCTACTTCATACGCGCAGTTGCGTCCTCGCCCGTGCTCTTTCTTTTCTTTTTTCTTCGTTACTCTCCCAGCATGGCTGAATGGCAGGTTCACTTTAGTAATGTAGAGAAGGACAGACAGACAAGTAGTTGAGTCATGTGCAAATACACACGGTTGCTTGTAGCCGTTTTTTTTTTTTAGTTCTGCTTATGGAGCATTTTGATCGTTTTTTTTTTTTGTGCCCAAGCGTTCGTTTAAAGATGCTGACGGTCTCGACGAGTGGTCTTTTTCTAAATTACTGCTCTCATGTAGCCGCACATGTCTTCACAGTTGCGTCTGAGAGTACAGTGTACTTTCTTTCCTGTGAAAAGTGTGGCTGTTGCGCTTACTCTCTTTATGTTTGCCCTTTCCCCTCCCCCCCTCTCTTCCTTCCTTCCTTTCTCTCATTCACCTCGCTTTTCCATTTAACGCGTTCACATTTGCGCAGTTGTGTTCTTCTTTAGTAACAAACTTCTCCACTTTTTTTTTTTGGTGTGCTTGTTTGATTCCCTTTGGCGTTTTTACGCTTCACGCAAATCCGCTACAAGACCGAACCCCCTCCTTTCTTTCGTGCCTGTTACACTACCCCCTCCCCCCTCCACCCTTCCCCCCCCTCCCAAGAAAAAAAAAAAACGTTTAAGAAACAGGAGTTTTTTTTTTTTCAGTGTCAGTTCTTCTTGTCTCTGCTGTGTTTCTTGTGTCTGTGTGATTCACTTTTAATGAGTTTTTTTTCACCACCCTTCGTTTTGCTCGCTGTCCACAAACACCGACTATGGCTGCTGTTGTTGCTCTCGGCTGCTGTACTCGCCCACGTGGCGATGGCGGCGACGAAAAGCAATGAGCCGACCGGCAACGGGGCGTGGTCGAAGGGGTCCCTCATCGTCTTCTGCTTCTGCACGGTGATGCTCTCAGCCATGTATTGCGGCCTCACCATTGGCCTGCTGGGGATGGAGACGATTTACCTCGAGATCATCGCTGATGCGGGGCAGGAGCCGGACAAGACCTACGCCCAGCGAATTCTACCAGTGCGGAAGCTGGGCCACCAGCTGCTGGCGACGCTGCTGCTGGGCAACATGTTGACCCTGGTGCTGACCTCGCAGCTTGTGGCGGCCATTGTCCAGGGCAACGAGCTGGGGAACTTCGTGGTGGGGACGCTCGTGGTGCTCATCTTTGGCGAAATCATCCCGACGAGTTTCTGCAATAATCAAAACAATGCCCTCTTCGCTGGGTCGAAAAGCCTGCCGGCGCTGAAGGTGTCCCTCTTCGTGCTGTGGCCCGTGGCGAAGCCGTTGGGTCTGATGCTGGATTGCATGGTGGGTCACGACGCCGGGCAGATGTACGACCGCAACGAGCTGAAGGAGTTAATCCGCGTGCACTGTGAGAAGTTCTCCGACAAGTCTGGTATTGACATGGACCAGGTGAAGATGATGCTGAGCGCGATGAAGATGAACGAGGTGACGGTGGACGCTGCCATGACACCGATGGGCAAGGCGGTCATGCTCGAGGCGGAGGTCGTGCTGGACACCGCGCTGGAGCGGCGCCTCTGGGAGTACGGTATCTCCCGCCTCCCAATCTACCAAAATACCCGCGAGAACGTTATTGGCGTGTTGTACGTGAAGGATCTGATCAACAACTCTTACCTCGGCCGCGACAACGACATGACGGTGCGCGACTTCCTCGTGCAGCACCCGCGCGATGTGCTGGTGGTCAAGTCGGATACGCTGCTGCAGGACATGCTGTACATCTTTGAGCGCGGCCATACGCAGCTGATCTTCGTCGAGCCCGCCACACCGGCTGATGCACGCGAGGGCCCTGGGAACGCAGAGGTGAGGCAGGAAGAGGAGCCGCGGGCGTCCCCACTGGACCAGCGTTGTAGTGCTCGGGCTGCGACGACGTCAACACCCGCGGAGCCAACGGCGGCCACAGCGGCGAAGAAGAAGGAGGAGAAAGCGGGCAGCCTACTCGACACGTCGTCCAGCAACTCGCCTGGGCACCGATACCGCCGCCTGTACGGCAAGAGAGACAGCTCCGCTGGTGGAGGTGAGAATACGCCTACTGGAGCCAGCGTCATTACGCCGATGGCGCTCCTCTCTGACGGGACGGAGCGGCGCGCCTTTATTGGCATTGTGACGCTGGAGGACGTCATCGAGGAACTCATCGGGTCAGAGATCTACGACGAGGACGAGTGCTCGCTCTCGGAAAACTCGGAGGAGGAAATGCTCCAAAACGGTGTGCTCGAGGCCGCCCCTACGCGACCGCCGCGAGTCAACTTCTACTCCTACGGCGTGCAGTCGAACCCAGATGGGACTACGAACCGCCTCCTTGACGACCAGCTCTGGTCCCTCGCCTCCTACCTCACCCGCTCCTATATCTTCTTCGCGACGTGGAGCGTGCCACTGGTGAAGTTCCTGCTCGATCAAATCGGCGACAGCGTCGTGTACGTCGCGGAGGCAGTGACGGAGGGCGGTGACGGGCAGCAGCGACGCAACTTGTCCACCATGACCGAGGTGGTGCAGCGTGACATTGGCACCATCGATCCGGCTCGCGTCCTCTACCGTGCGGGGCAGCCTTCGACGGCCTTCACGCTGCTGCTGAGCGGTGGCGTGGCGGTTAGCGTGGGCTGCGAGAAGATAACGACCGAGCTGCGTTCCTTCTCCGATTTGGGCGAGGAGGTGCTGAATGCGGACTCGCCCTTCGTGCCGGACTACACTGCCGTGGTGTCTCGTACGAGCCGCTTCATCCGCATCACGCAGCAGGACATCGCCGTGGCAGAGCGAAAGCTGAACGAGATGCGTGCGCGGCGACGCCAGAAGCCTTTGCAGCTCTTACGCGGCACGAAGGCAGAGATGGTGGAGGTGCCGGCGGTCACGAGAAAGGCCAGCAGCGCGACGTCGCCATCGCCGCCGACCACCATGCCGCAGAACCCCAAAAAGATGCGTGGGGAAGACAGGCGTGTCGTCATCGAGTAGGTCGTTACGTGCTTCCGTCACACCTTTTCTTTCCTGAGTTAATGGAGTTACCTATTTGCAGAGTTCATGGGTGTGCGACGACAGCGTTGCAACGAAGATTTAAAAAAAAAAAAAGCAACAGCAACAGCAACAGCAACAACGACGGTCAACGCAGTGCAAGTCCTAGCTGTTACTATTCAATCTGCCTCAAGCACATGCAACCTGCATTTTTTTTTTTTTCGTTCTGCTCCCTACAACGCCAATAAAACACTGCATTTCTGAGAAGATGTACTTAAAGTTCTGGCTGCGTACCCGCTTCCTCTTTTTTGTGTTCCTTTTCCTTTCCACTTTTCAAGGTTCTTTTCCTTATTCGCGTTGGCATTACAAGGTGAAAGAGACTAATCTCCTTTTTTTTTTTTTGCGAAGGACGCTCACAATTCGGCGATTTGTGGTCTTCTCTACGTCCTCATTGTCTTTTTTTATTATTAATATCGAGTTGTCTCACGTGTTTTTTTTTTTTTTTCATACGCGCTTTTTTTCACCCTCTGTGAGCAGTAGAAAAGACTCTTTACGTTGTTGTTGGGTGTTGTAGAACCAAGCACAAGGGAGACAGAGTGATTCAGAGGTGAGGGAGCTACTGCGTCCTTTTTTTTCTATATGGATCTCTGTTTTCTTGTTACCTGCTTCGCACGTTTTCAATTATGGGTTGTGTGATGGATGTCTTGCGTTTGCAGCGGCGAAAACCCTTTCTGCATTGCTGTATCTGGGAGGGTTCACGAGGGCTTGTAGAGAAACAACAACAACCAAAAAAGAAAAAAAGGCGGCCGGCGCTGAGGGCGAGGGGTGGGCGCGTGTGGGAAGTGCGTGGAAGGAAGCGCAATTTTTGCGCGTGAAGTGTGTTTTGACGATGACAGGTCTGTCTTCTTCAGCTCCCCACGACAATATCGGCAGTTATCAGGATGAAACATATCGTACCCCCCTCCTTCTCCCCCCCAAAAAAAAGGACCACAGTCAGTAAATTACTGTTTCTTTCTTTTTTTTTTTTGCATGCATTTTTTAAAAATTCCTAGCTGTTGTCTCTATTTCGACGCAAACCTACGCGTGAGGAAGCTGACATTGCTTTATTCAACGCTGCGGTTTTTTATGAAATGGAGCTTACAGCACTCCGCCACTCTCAGCGGATTACACGACTTTTACTTCTCTTTTTTTTATGGGTTTTTCTTTTCTCTACATCTTTTTTTTTTTTTTTAATTATCTCACGGACAGATTCGGATTACGTACGCACACAAAAGGTACGAGGTTGGTTTTGAGTGCATCTCGCTGCTCACGTTGTTAATACTGTGCTTTTTATTGTTCTTTCACCCAGAGCAGCCGATAGTCTTACTACATCCGTCATTTTGGTCTTATCACATCCTCAAAAAGGAGTAAAGCAGCTCCGCAGCAATGGATACAGAAGAAGGCGACTTCATCATCTGTGGTGATGGCGGCTCCCCCGAAGACGTCGCCTTCGACACGATGGTCGGCGTGATTGAGGATTTCATGATCCAATTCGACAAGGAGAGGATTTGGCGGATGGTACCTCCGCTACATTACACTTCAGGGGAGCACGAGCAGCACACACACTACCAAGCCGTGCTGAAGGCGGTGGAAAGCGAGCTCGACGCGCACGTGCTGGCGCGATGCCCGGAGTACAACAGCATCGAGGCGGTCGGGAACCTGCTGGAGAAGCGGCAGGCCGACATATCGGAGGAGGTGTGGGAGTTTGTGAGCGAGGGCTGCTTCGACTACGAGACCTTCATAGAGCTGTGGAGACAGAAGAAGCCGTAGCGCAAGGGCAGTTTTGCCGATTGATGCGAAACACACCTGCACAATGAGAAGCCAACGCGTCAGCTGACAAAGAAGGTGCTGACTAGTCTTATTTCACTTCATGTTGTACCAATATCTACTAAGCTGCTTTTTTCATCAAAAAGAAAAAGTGTGGTGCTCTTCAAACGGCAAGAGAGAAAAGGGGGAAAAAAGAAGAAAAGCAACATGATATTTACGAGTAAAGAGAAGCACAACAACAAAAAAAAAAAGAGGGCCCTGTCATCTTGACAAGCACGACTGTCATGAGGCGATATTTGTTTTCTCGTCGTTAGAAACTGTGGTGTTGCCCCATGCGTCACGCTTTTTGATGGAGTTCATTTGCTGTTCTCCAATGAGTGCATTCGCGTCACTTTTTTTTTTTATTTTACTCTTTCCTGCTCTGTTTTGGGAAGATTCTCATGCTTCCACTTGCTTTTTTTTTTTTTTCGACACTCATTTTTCGGCACGCTTCGTGTTATATACATATCCGCGCGAGGCTTTTTCCTGCTGCTTGAGGGGTAGCTGCTTATAACCTCAAAAACACACCTACATAAACAACCTCCCCCCCTCTCCCCACACACACACACAACCCACTTTTTTTCTTTGCTTTTTTTTTTTTGTTTTACAGACATTTGTCTTTTCCTCCTTCCTACTCGCGTTTTTTTTTTCTTTTTCACCTCTTCATTGTGTTCTGAATGTACCGCCCTGGGCTTCTTCCCATAAGGCTTCGTTCAGCACGTTGAGTTTTTCACATCTGCACTTCTCTTCTCTGCTCATTTTCCGTATTTTCCCTTTTCTCTTCTTCACTCAGTTTTTTTTTTTTTCCCTCTCTGCAGTGTCGCCACTTTTTTTTTTATGTTTTTATTTTTTTTTTTTGATTTTCAGCAACTGCAGCAACAGTAGATCGATCGGGTATTAAAAAATAAAGAGAGAGAAAGAGAGGCGAGACTTGGCGAATGAGTGTTACTACCGCCGTGACGCCGCGCACGAGCGAGCGGTACTCCTTCTTTGGCAGCTACGACTACATCTGGATGCGTCAACGGCCGAAGCGCAGCAAGGATGAACTCGCCGTTCTGAGTCAGCGCGAGAGCCGCATGGAAGACCCAAGCAACGCCAGCGTGATTACCTTTGAGGACCGCGTGGCTATCCGCGCGCTCTTCTACGCTGTCGTCGATGACACCAACTTGCGTAACATACTCGACGGCACCCTTCTTCCTCCCCCGTACGACCTGCAGGACCTTGCGCAGAAGAGGTGGATGGAAAAGGACGTCAAGGCCATCTGTGCCGTCCTGAACCCCTCACTGGACCTGCTCGTGGTGAATCTGCCCTTTAACTTGGCGTTGCGGCTCGGCTCGTACGACGCGCGGCTGCGGGCGGCGGCACGGCGGCTATCGTGGATCCTTTCCATCCCGTTTGCGCTTGTAGAGCAGAAGGAGAACTCCCTGGCGCAGGTGCGAGCAACGGTGGGGCCGAACAGCGCTGTCGACACAACCACTGACGCCGCAAAGCGGGAGGAGGTGTGCAAGAGGAAAGAGGAGCGCAAGCACAGTCTCTCTCGCGTCGCCACGATTGGCGGCTTCGCCGTGCTGGGTGGGGCGGCGCTGCTTGTGACGGGCGGTCTCGCAGCCCCTGTCGTTGGTCCGGCCTACGCCGCCCTCCTCACCGCAACCGCCACAACTTTGGGCGCCATCGGTGCTGCAGGTGGCGCCATCCTCGGCACTGGCGCACTCGCAGCTGCGTTCGCGGCGGTAGTCGGTGCGGCGACGCACGCGGCGGCCCTGGCGGCCGTCGTCACGCCTGCGCTGACGGCGGCAAATCTCACCGCCATCTTTGGTGTCACCGGTGCCTCGCTGGGCGGCTACAAGGCCTTCCGCCGCACAACGGACTCCGACGTCTTCGTGCTGCGCTCCGTGGACGAGGTAGAAACGTTCAAAGGTGCACGGAAGACAACAGCCGCAGCAACCTCAGACACCGCTGGTCCGGACGGTGCCGCCGCCGCTGTCGATGACGATGACGACAGCGTGGCTGACGCGAATGCCGACACGAGCGACGACATGGTGAAGCGGCTGGCCACGTCCAACCAGGCGGTGCAGAGCGGCGGCGCCGTCAACGGTGCCTTCTGGGACCTTTCTGCCGTGGTGGAGGACAACTCGCGCCCTGGCGTGGTTGTGCCGGCGCACACGCGCGTGGTGGCCATGGCGCACGCCAACAGCACCACCTCCATTCGTAGCCGCCGTCGCCACGTCGTCTTTGGTGTGGAGAACAACCTGGAGGGCTACGAGCTGCAGCTGAAAGCGATCAAGGTACTCTCGGGGCTGTGGGCCATGACACCGCCTCCACGCATCGCACCGGGACAGGCTGGCATCTTTGCCTGTGTGAACCGCTTTGCTCACCCGACTGGGGCCGGCTTCATCGTTTGCTACCTGGCCACACCGGTGCGGGTGCCGAAAGCGGTGGCGTCGCTGCGGGTATGGGTGCGAGCGGAGAAGGACTTTTTCGGTGCCTGGGCCCTCTCCGCGGCGTGCGAGAAGGCGGAGCAGGACTTCGATCCACCCGCGGCGGAGTACTGGATGGACGAGAACCTCTCCACGACGAGCGTGACGCACCGGCAACAGGGCCTTACGCTGGAGATGCACGTGAGCCCCTTCACCTATCTGAAGCTGTACCCTGCCACGATGGAGAGTAACATGAAGGGGCGGCTCGTCACGTTTCCCTCAATTGAGCTGCCACAGCGGCAGGTGGAGTACGGCCACGACGTGAAGGGGCGCCGCAAGCTCGGCGTGTCATTCGTCAACCGCTCCGTCCACACGCTCTACACGCGGGACTTCGGGATCGTGAACGGTGAGCAGTGGCCGCAGACGGCGTCGCCCGTGACGGTCAATCCAGCCGAGGCATCTCTCACGTACTTCACGAACACCGGCTGGAGCCTGGAGGGGGCAGAGGCGTATTACATTGTCGAGGTGGTGAATAACTACACGGAGCCTATCACACCGAAGTACTACATCCGGGTGCAGTTCGAGGTGAGCTCGCTGAACAACATCAACGTCGCCTTCGCCTCGGCGTACAACCTGAGCGAGGTGAAGTCGCGAGCCATCACCCCTGCTGCACCGAGCAGCCAGCACTTTAATGTCGAGCTGCCTGGTGGCCTTTTCATGTCCATGACCTGCATTATTGACCCGGCGCTGTACACCCTGGAGGTCGTCTTCCAGGATTTTATGGAGCGGCCCAACGGCACGTCGCCGTTGGAAAGTGAAAAAACGACGCTGTCGATTGGTGTCAGCGGCTACTCGGCCATCTTTGACCCGCGCCGCCCGGCGCGGGATCAGCAGATCGGGCTGTGGCAGCCGGTGCTGCGCCGCAGCGAACTGCTCGGTCCGACCGAGGCGTACTGCCTGCATTGGGAGGACGAGTACCTGATGAAGTTTGGCGAGTCGATTCACGTCAACCTGCGCGTCGCCGACACCGTCACGCAGAAGGCGATTGGCAAGGTGAAATCATCGGTGAAGAAGGCGCTGACACAGGGGACACTTTTCACGGGCATGCATGCCTTCTCCTCCTTCATGGGTGCCTTTGAGCTGCCGCTCTACGCCATGTGGGCAACCGACATCATCGACAACAACTTCGCCACGCTGTCAAACCGCTCCGCCTACGCCGGGAAGGACTTGGCAGCGGCGCTGCTTGACACGCAGCGCGGTAACCGCCCCGTCACCCTCGTCGGTTTCAGCTTTGGCGCGCGCGTTATTGTGGAGTGTCTGCGCGAGCTGGACAAGGTGCAGGCCTACCACATCGTCGAGAACGCCTACCTGCTGGGTAGCACGTGCAGCTCTGACCCGGAGCTGTGGCGTCTGCTGCGGCGGGTCGTGGCCGGCCGCCTCGTCAACGTCTACACCCGGCAGGATTGGATTCTGTGGGCGATGTATCGGCTGAACAAGACAGATCTGAAACCGATGGCCGGCATCAGCCCGGTGAACGTGCCGGGCGTGGAGAACCTCGACGTCACCCCGCTCATCTCCGGCCACGGCGAGTACGCGGCGAACTTGCTGCCGGTCTTGGCCGCCATCCCGGCCGAGCCGACCGACGCGACGTGGAGCCCGCAGCAGCACGGCGGCTCGCCCGGCGTGACGGTGCCGCTAAAGAGCTGCGAGGCGACGGTGGCAGCGGTGCGCAACTCTCTGCACTCCTACTTGACCTCCACGCCGTACGTGGCGGTGGGCCTCAAAAACTGTCTGCTGAGCGACCTGGACCACTACACGCCGCAGTTGGAGCTGCTGAGCGTGCAGCTGTACGGCTGCTTCTTCGACTTCATGCCGCCCCCGCTGACAGAGGCCGGCATGTCCTCCGTGGCGGGTCTGCTGGGCGAGTCTGAGACGGACATGGGGGCCGTGATCGCGTTTCACGTGCGGCTGCCGCCTGCCGCGCCACGCGACCTGCTTGTGCTGCTCTTTCTCTCCAGCACGGCGGACGGTGACGTGCACATGTGCGTGCAGCCGAACTTGGTGGACCGCCACGCCTGCCCTGACGAGACGCCAGCGGCGTCGTACGAGCGGCTCTGCACGATTGCGGCGGAGACTTGCTGTGGGCTGGAGGACGTGCAGCGCATGTGTCAGGTGCACGGCGTTGACTGGGAGGCGCAGGGCGGTGTGGCCCACTCACAGCTCGTCCCGGTGCCGCTGCCCGACACCTTCACCGACCAGCACCGCACCGGCTATGTGCGGCTGGAGCTGACGCGCACCGACGTTGGCGGAGCCATTCTGAGCTTCCTCGGCCTCCTCACGGCGGACAGCACGCAGCTGCGGCAGGAGAAGTTTGACGAGCGGCAGTTCAAGTCCGCTTTTTCTTCCCTGAAAAGCACCCGTCAATCTGGCAGCGGCAGCAACCGATATGGTCTGCAGATGCCTGTTGTAGCCGACACGCAGAGCACCGATCACATGCAGTCGCAGCTGCGCTCCATCGCGGCGAAGCTGCAGCAGCTTGACAACCGGCCGTCCTACACGGCCGCGACGCCGTTTGTGCTCGTGAACTGCGGGCCAGTGCCGCTGTTCTTCTGCGAGTCGTTCTTCGAAGGTGCGAAGACCTTGACGACGGCCTCGACAGATGGCGACACGACCGAATCCACGCTGAACATGTTGGCGGCGCCGCGGTGGTCGCAGTTCCCGCCTCCGGAGATCCCGCCCAACTCCTTTACGGTGCCGCTGCTGGTGAAGGGAGACAGCAATTTGCTGGATGGCAGCGCGTGGAAGGCGAGCGAGAGCCTGCCAAAGGTCCGCTACGAGACAAACAACGGCGAGTGCGGCTTCGACATCGAATTCCTGTCCACTAAGTTGCCTGACGGCACGACGAGGCGGAACGAGGACGCGGGGAGTCCGAAAGGTGGCAGCGGCGGCAGCGCGAAGTGCACAGTGGTGGACGGCAGACCAGCAACGGGTGAGGTGTCCGTTTTTCACTCCGTCATCCGCGAGGTGGACTTTGTGATGATCATGATGACACCTCGCTCAGCAAACGAGGTGGACACGGGAGACGCAAGCGGCGAGACGGTGCAGTCTCGGCTGCGCGATCGCGGCTGGTACGTCGTGTAAAAAGGTAAAGGAAAAAGAAGCACTTTTTTTTTTTTCCTGAATTTTAAAAGCGCTGCACACGCACGCGTGAGTGGTTACACGCGAGCGTGACTTCTTTCGCTTCTTTCCTTTCTTTGGTTCTTTATACAAATTCATGCCGAACTTGATGAAGAAGCTCAAGCTAAAAAGACTGGATCGAAAGCGCAGCGGGACAAAAACACACATAATGGGGGAAAAAAAAAGTATACGCAGAAAAGAAATGAAATTCTTGTTGGTATATATATATTTTTTTTTTTGTCGAAAGAACAGCACGTGCTCGTTTGATGCACTCTGCTCTCATTCATTACATACACACACACACACACACACAGATTATAGCGGCTCTGTGCATTTTTCTCTCTCTTCTCTTTTTTCTTTCGTCTTTTTCTTCGTTGGTAGTCGAATTTAACATACACACACACATATGAGTCTCTTCACATGTGAGGAGACTTGCACGCTGGTGAACTTTGCACGCAGCCACAGCGTGCATCACCGCGACTTGTGGCTGCCTTTGGCGGCAGCGCTTCCCTTGCGTGCCAGCTCGCACACACTTGTCAGTGTTGACGCTGCGACGCCGATCGCTCTGCTGGACAACGTGACAAACACAATTTCCTTCGACAAGCGCAGCATCTGCGTGCAGCTGCAAGTCGCAGATGCTCTCTCGTGCGAGCAGAGAACCGTGCACATCGACCCTGCTTTCACGCCACCCGGGCATACTGTTTTTGTCCGATGGGACCGCAAAGGCACGAAACTGCTGCGCCCCTCAACGCAGGTGCTGCATTACGTGGCGGGGGGCGCACCTGCGAGCGCTTCTTCCACGTCCAGCTCTGTCACAGGTGTGAAGCGCAGTCGCACCGGGGACGGCGACGCCAGCGTCAGCGTGGACGCTTCAACGCTGGCGGACACCTTGCGTGGGAAGGAGCACCGCATCTCACTGCAGCAACGCAGCGCCGAGGACCTGCAGCGACGTCTCTCCGCCGCCATTCAGTTGCAGGGCCACTCGCTGAACCCACGCTCGTTGCACATCCTCGCCTCTACCCTCTCCAACATCCGCCACCGCTCCGCGCAGCCGCCGCTACATTTTGTTTTGCCTGCGGAGGCGGAGTCGCTGGAGGCCGGTGGCGTGCGGTGGACGCGTGCGAACCGCCGCCTTCTCTCCCGCGTGTTTCGCGGGTCGGCCTCGGCGGAGCGCTCGGAGGTCAGCAGGTATGGCGACGGCTCGCGGCAGGTGCGTTTCTACTTCATCGAGGACGTGCTGCTGCGTCGTTCGTGCTGCTGTCCAGCTGCGGCCAACAGCGCAGCGGCAGTTGCCGATGAGCGAGCCAGAGAGGAAGAGGACGGCCCTAACGCGACAGAGACACCGGACAGTGCTGCCTCGCCATTCTCGGCACATTCGAAGAAGGTGCAGTTTCTGCTGCACGGCAAACTTCTCGAAGATATGAGCAGCCACGCCGAACGCGGCTATCGGATTGTTTTTCTCGAACACTACCCCGTGCTGCACCACGCCAGCCGCTTCACGGTGGAGCAGGTGCTGGCGCCGGTTGTGCAGTTGTGCCGCGAGTGCTGTCCGCATCTCACCATCACAGTGGTGCTGTCCGCGATGTCGTACGTGACGGCGACGCGGCGGCAGGGGATGGAGTTGTCCTTCGTGGTGCCACAGGCTGGTCTCCTGTACTTTTTTGTATCGGAGCTTAATACTTCTCTGCGGCCGGATGCGAAGACGTCTGCGCTTGTCGGCAGCAGTGCGCGAGGCAACGATTATCTTGCGCAGCTTCACCGCGACTTTGCACGCAATGCGTCTCTCACGTATGTGGACGTAGCGGAGCTGCGGTGATCCCTGAAAATGTCTATTTCTCGCTGCTGAGGCTTCTGTTTACCTTTTTTTTTTTTGAGCTTCTTTGGTGGCTTTGTGTCGGTGTACAATATGCGCCTCTATTCACCTTTCTTTTTTTTTTTTTTGAGAAGAAGAAAAAAGCACAAGTTGTTGGTGATTGCAGCTTCTCTTTTTTTTTTTTTTTAAAGGAGATTAGTGCATTTTTGCGGTGATTTCCGTGCTTTGGCACCAGTACAGCAACGTGCATGTGTGTATTGCTGGGTTGCTTACCTGCTTCGCTCTTTTTTTTTTTTTTGGTAGCTTTCATGTTCCATTACAGTTTATAGTACTTTATTCCTCTTCTTCCCAATGGCGTAATGCTGTTCTGTTTTGCTTGCTTATTCACTGGTAATTCAACTTGCTAAAGTTCACATTATTAAATTGCAAGTGCGCACACAAACTTGCTGTCGTATTGTCTTCTTTTTTTTTTTTTTCTTTCAAAAAGCACAACCTTTTCTTTTTTCGCCTTCCTTTTTTTTTATTGCCGCTTCATTCCGGGTTTTCTTTCTATGTTCCATCTGGTCGACATACATCGCCGTGCGTCTTTTCTTGCGACCGCGGCCGTGGTGATGGCTGCCATCGCAGTGGCTCGCGTTGCCCTCGGCACCGCCGTCACGATCACCAGTAGCGGCATGGGGATCGAGGGCTTCGGCTACCCGAACGGCGTCATTCGACTCACAGTGAAGTCCACAAAGACATGGCAGTATCAGCCGGAGGGCATCATTCTACCCCAGGGGTCAGAGGTCAAGGTGGAGACCGGGGAAGGGGGTCAGCAGTGGACGCTGCACCACGGCGATTGTGCTTTAGCGGTGGTGTCCGCCACGCCCCAGCTGTCATTTCGGTTCGTCTGCGGCGGCAAGACGCTCGTCGAGGCGGTGACGTCCGACAACGTCGAGGTGGGACCAGAAGTGAACTTCACCTTTCCTGCGGCGCAGACGATGTACGGTTTGGCCGAGCACGCCGCCGACCTCCCGTTGCGCGGCGACAGTGTCTATGAGATGTACAACACGGACGCCTTCCAGTACCCGGTGAACAGTACAAAGGCCCTCTACGGGGCCATTCCGTTCATCATGGCCTACTCCGCTGCGGCCACGAGCGGGGTGCTTTTCCTCAACCCATCAGACACAATGGTGCGTGTCAACGCAGCTCCGGGCGAGCCGCCGTCGTGTCAGTGGAAGCCGGAGGTTGGGGTGGTGGACCTTTTCTTTTTGCCTGGTCCCACGCCAGCAAAGGTGCAGCAGCAGCACGCCTCACTGACCGGGCCAACGGTACTGCCGCCGTACTTCAGCCTCGGCTACCACCAATGCCGCTGGAACTACATGAGCATCAAGGACAGCCTTTCCGTGGACGAGGGCTTCGACCAGCACAACATGCCTTACGACGTGCTCTGGCTCGACATTGAGCACACAGACAAGAAGAAGTACTTCACGTGGGATAAGTACACCTTTCCGGCCCCGAAAGTGCTGACGTCGGCGCTCGCCTCAAAGGGCCGCAAGCTGGTCACGGTAAAGGACCCGCACGTGAAGCGGGAGGACGGTTACCTTGTGCACGACGCCGCCACCAAGGGCAACTACTACGTGAAGGATGCGAGCGGAAGGGACTTCGAGGGCGAGTGTTGGCCGGGCCGCAGCTCGTGGCCCGACTTTCTCAACTCGCGCACCCGCAACTGGTATGCGGCGTTCTTCCACGACGACAGCTACCCCGGTGGCAGCCGCGACATCCATACCTGGGTGGATATGAACGAGCCCTCGGTCTTTAAGGGGGAGAAGGGCACCATGGCGAAGAACGCGTTGCATACCCTCGACGACGGCCACAAGGTCGCCCACGCCGCGGTGCACAATGCCTACAGCTTCTACTCTGTTCAGGCTGTGTACAAGGGGATGCTGGAGGCAGGTGGGCCGGAGGCGGTGCAAGAGCGGCCCTTCATCCTCACCCGCAGCTTTTTCCCAGGCTCGCAGCGCTACGCCGCAATGTGGACCGGAGACAACATGGCCCGCTGGGACCACCTGGAGAACAGTGTGCCAGAGCTGCTCTCACTCTCCATCTCGAACTACCCTTTCTGCGGCTGCGACGTGGGCGGCTTCTTCTTCGACACGGAGGAGGAGCTTTTTGTGCGGTGGATGCAGGCAGGAGCCTTTGTGCCCTTCTTCCGCGGTCACGCTCACCTCGACACGAAGCGGCGCGAGCCGTGGAGCTACTCGGTGGAGTCGCAGGCGATTGTGCGCAATGCCCTGGCGCTGCGCTACGCCCTTGTGCCGTACCTCTACACAGTGTTCTATCACGCTCACACGGAGGGCGGCACCATCATGCGGCCTCTCTTTTTCGAGTTCCCGGCGCAGGAGGGCTTGCGCGAGGTGCAGAACACGTACCTCTTTGGACCTGCCATTCTGGTTCAGCCCGTGGTGCAGAAGGGGGCGACGCAGGTGACGGTGCCGCTGCCAGCAGACACGCGCTGGTACAACTACTTCACCGGGGAGTTGATAGCATCGACACCGTCTGTCACGATGCCGGTGGACATTGGCACCATCCCGATGTTTCTCCGCGGCGGCTACGTCGTGCCGATGAAGCTGCGACTGCGCCGCAGCACCCACGCGGCCCGCTTCGACCCTTTTACACTTTACGTTGCCCTGAACGCGCAGGGCAACAGCCACGGCGATCTTTACCTGGACGACGGCACCACTTTCGACTACGCCAAAGGGGCTTTCGCGCACCGCACGTTCTCCTTCAGCAGCTTGACGCTGACGAGCAGCAACTTCGTGCAGGAGGCAGTGCAGAGCACCCGCGTCTTCGAAGCACCCAACATGGTAGAGCGGGTGGTGGTGTACGGCTACTCCGGCAAGGTGAACCAGGTGGTGCTAACAACGCTGCAAGAGGGGCTTGAGACGGCGACGATGCTGGACTTTGAGCAGGTCGGTACGACGGTCATTGTGCGGCAGCCGAAGGTGTCGGTGACGGCCGACTGGTCCATTCTCTTTGAGAAGAAGTAGGTACGCTTTTGGAAAATACACATGAAGTGAAAAGGTTCTATCTGAAAGACTTAGCGACAAAGCTGTTTGATACGCGAATGAGGTTTTTTGCTGGAGTCTGGGATGGTTTGAAAAGATGGTATGTAAACAGAGGTACTGTGTTTGCGAACTGAAGTGTATTGGCGAAAGGGACGGAATTATCGACGAAAAAAAAAAAGGAAACAGAGAAGTGAACACTATCGTTGACGCTTTGACGCCATTGTAGGCGGGCCCGCTTTGAATGCTGCTTGTGAAGGCGCTTTTCGAAATCTTGGTGTCTCCCCCCATTGTTATTGTTTATTATCTATATATGTGTACATATATATATATATATTTTTTTTTTGAGGGGGAGGGTCTTTTCGTTTTCCTACAAAGCAGCGAACTATCACTCCAGGTGTGTGTGTGTGTTTCTGTGTGGGAGTGGGGGGGGGGTAGGGTAGGGTAGGGAGGCAACATGCGAATTGGCTGGACTGTAATGGAACTGTCGCACTTTTGTTCACACATTTCTAATTGTAACGGTGGACCGCAGCTCCTTTTTTTTTTTTTGCTATTTTTTTTTTTTTTTGTTATTCCCTTTTTTTTTCCCCCTAACTTGTCCTTCTTTTCACTGTGGCTTTCAACTGTACATACACACATATACACACACGTGGTACTCTTCGGGTACCCGCCCTTCTTTTTTGTTGTTGTTCTTTTCACTCCTCTTGCTCAGTGCCTTGTAGGTAGTGTAGTAGCGAATAGTATTGTTACGCGTTTCTAACACTGTGAAGGAGGTACTAGGCTCTTCACTAGTAGGTGGTGACACTTGTTCTTTCTTTCTTTTTTCCGAGGGCAATTGCGACAGGAGCTCTCCCGCACAACACCCTGCTATATCGACCGTGAGCTCAGACTGAAGCCTTTCTGTTGACCAACACCTCTTCTTTTTTTTTTTTTTCTTTATTTAGCAATGCAGCGCTTCTCTGCGAAGAGCACGAGCGCGCTGGTGACGGCGGCCAGCGTGCGAGCCTTCTGGGACCCGTACGGCCACCAGCCCGAGTCAATGTTCCTCGACCGGAAGGATTTGAACCAGATGTACCCGACGCAGAAACCAAAGACAACCGGTGGTGGCTTTGGCTATGAGCGTGGCCCCTACTGGGCAGCAATGCTGCTGCCGAACCCGGCCGTCCGCCTCCCGCACGAGCGCCGTCGCCTCAACCCGAAGCCGGCGAAGCGCGTCACCGTCTTCGGCGCCAGTGGCTACCTCGGGGCTGAGATTGTTCGGGAGCTGTGCGAGCACCCCGACATCGAGAAGGTGCGAGCCACGACGCGCTACCCGACGCTCATCCCGCAGGGCTCGGATCTGGATCTGCTCCTGCGTGCCTACCCAGACAAGCTGGAGCTGCACGAGTGCGACGTGACAGACCGCATCCAAGTGAACGTGGCGGCGAATGGCAGTGACACGCTCATCTTCGCCGTGGACTACCACGCCGAGTACGCAAACAATAGCCACCACGACGTCTTCTTGATTGGTGCAACCAACGTTAGCTGGACGGCGCGCAGTGTGCGGGCGGAGCGGGTTATCTTCTGCAATGGCCTCGACGCCACCTTCGCGTCAGAGTCGAACTATGTCGATTTTCGCGCGCGTGGTGAGGACGCTGTCGGTGCAAATCACCCCGACGCCACCATCATTCGCTTCGGTCCGCTCTACGGCAAGAACTACCGCTACCGTGGCCTCGGCCGTTACATCTACCCGGCGTGCTTCCCAAACACGCTGGTACAGCCGACGTGGGTCGTCGACGCAGCCCGTGCTGTTGTGCGCAGCTCCATGTCGCACCGCGCCGTGCGCTACAAGTTCGACCTCGGTGGCCCGGAGACGCTGAGCCACGTCGAGGCCTACCGTGAGATTTCCCGCTACTACGAGCGGCGTCTGGTTGTGCCCTGTTATCGCGGCCTTGGCCGTTTCTTTGGCAAGCTAGCGGCGTGGACGGTGCCGAACCCGTGGTTCGACGACAACTACGTCCTCACCTTCGAGCTAGACCAGGTCAACCGCCGCAGCACGCTCTTCGACCGTCTCGCTAGCTGGGATCGGCTCGCCTACACTCCGCATACCATCCGCGAAGCTTCCGAGATCGAGCATGGCACGCGCAAGCTGGTCCCATTGCACGAGCTGGACGTGGAGTTTAAGAAGTTAGAGGCGGCCGACAAGGCTGCCTTCGTCGCGGAGGAAGAGAGAGCGAAGACCTTCGGCATCCATCGTGCCAAGGCCGAGCCCGGCTTCGGCCGCACAGATGGCCTGGAGGCGTTGGCGCAGGAGATTTACCCTGGCCAGCAGTTCCGTGCCCGCCCGCTGGAGGGAGCGAGGTACCCGTCCAACGTCAAGAACCCTGGGCCTACCGCCATCCAATAAGATGTGGCGTCGCAGTGGATGGTCTCATTGCTATCTGTGTCTGTGCGTCTGTGTGGTTGGCACAACAGGGTTGTAGCTCTTTATGCCCAGAGTTCACTCCCTCTTTATCATGGCCGTCTGACGCAAGCTGCGTCAACGCTTTACTTAACACGTGACATGGTGAAGCGTATGCGCAATGAACATATCGACCATAGGTGAGTTTCTTTTGCCTTTTCTTTGCATTCGGCGCGCTGATGGTTGAGATCGCTGCTGTGTTGTCTCATTTTGAGGTGTCATGTATGCTGTTTTGTAACTGTTGCTCATTTTTTTCTCCTTGTTTTCTCATGCTGGCGGTGGAGTTGAGTCTCGTTGTGTGTATTTGTGTGTGTGTGTGTTTTATTTCCTTTCTTCCGTTAGCAGTTTAGTGTTAGCACTGTAGAACATTTTGTAGCAGGCTAGAGCATGTCGATGAAACAAAGGCTCGATTTAAAACCCTTCTGCTTTTTCGGCTCGGATCTGTCACCACAGTTGCAGACAGAGTGAGACGTTGCATTCATCCAAACGCACGTCTTCGACTGCGCACTGGTCGTCCCGTAGCAGCGGAAAGTCATAGAGAACGTGCTGTGGATGAACGACGGACACTTTTCGTGTGACTTTGAAAGTGGAGATAGTGGAGATTGTGATCGCAGCATACCTTTCCTTTTCAACCTCCGTGGTACAAGGGTGATTAAAAGCTGATCACTTTCAATCTTGTCTCAGCTTACTCTGAGCAGGTTCCATCCATACCTCTCCTTCTTTGCAGTTTTCACTAACGAAAACCTCATCTCCACTCATTCCTGCCACCTTTTTTGTTTATTGTTTGTTCGTCTCCTCATTGAACTCGTTGCGGTGCGCTCTTTTCCGCGGTGTATTCTCAGTCGCGAAGGAAAGATGTGTTTTTTTTTTCTTTCTTGTTTTCAATTTCCCCGCCATTCGAGATACATCGTTGACTTCACCTCCTCCTCTTTCGTCCTTTCACCTTATTCCCCGGTTCATTGATCTCCCTCATATATCTTTATATATATACATATATATATCTATATATACATATACAGAGGTTCTTTTTTTTTCTTTTACTTTGTAGATGTTCTCCCCTGCGGCAAGGCCAGTCAAGGGAGGTGTTCAACGTCCTGCCTTTCATGTCTGCTACCTGTGCGGACAACAGTTTGGTAGCGCCTCTATCGGCATTCACATCCCGCAGTGCTATCAAAAGAAGTTGAGCCAGTGGGAAAAGAGCGACCCGGCGGTGCGTGGACCAAAACCAAAACACCCAGACACCGTGAAATGGAAGGGTGGACCCAACGCTGCAGCGGAGCAGAACAACGGAGACTCGTACGAGACCTTCAACTCTCAACTCGTGCCCTGCCCAAACTGCGGCCGTACGTTTTTGCCCGACCGTCTGGCGGTGCACCTGCGTGGCTGCAAAGGCGATGGCAGCAGCAGCAGCAGAAGCAGCGGCAAGCCGACTTCCGCGACTGCGCCGTCACTTGTGACCGCGAAGCCGGCCAGCGCCCGGAAGTCCACCTCGGTCCGCCGCTCCCTCTCCTCTGGCCCTCCTCTGCTTCCGACGTGCTATCTGTGCGGACAGCAGTTCGGTACCGCCTCCATCGGCATTCACGTTCCCCAGTGTTATGAGAAGAAGTTGGCGCAGTGGAAGAACGCTGACCCGCGCACGCGTGGGAAGCCGCCAAAGAACCCCGACTCGGTGAACTGGCGCGGCCGGCCCGATGCCGCGGCCAGCGAGCAGGCGGCGGAGCAGTTCCAGGAGTTTGTGAACAACCTCGACCCCTGCCCGAACTGCGGCCGCAAGTTTCTGCCGGACCGTCTCGTGGTGCACCTGCGCTCCTGTCGCCCGGGCAATACCGCTAAGCCGCCGCCGACGCGGAGCCCAGCAACGACAGACCTGGGCGTCAGAAAAGCAAGCGCCAACAACACTGGCAGTGCGGCGGACTGCGCTGCTCCGTCTAGTGCCGCCGCAACCGCACCAGGTGGCGACGAGCGCCTCGACCCGAAGCGTAACCGCCTCTCCCGCATGTCGCCGGTGCCGGTCGAAGGACGCACCTGCCCGCAGTGCGCCACCGTCGAATACGACATCGAGGCGAAGTTCTGCCGCGAGTGCGGTGGCGCGTTGGACGCCACGAAGTCGCCGGCGTCGTGCGCCCACTGCGGCGAGTGCGTGCCGCAGGGCTCGCGGTTCTGCGGCACCTGCGGGCAGCCGGTGAACGGCGCGGCGGCGCAGGAGCGGACGCCTGGTGGCACCAACGCGGATGCGTCGACGGTGCGGGTTGTCGTCTGCCCGGCCTGCCAGGCGGTGTGCGCCGCGGACGGCAACTTCTGCGACAACTGCGGTGCGGCGTTGGGCGACACCGACGTGGTCCCCTCGTCGCAGGGCGCGACGACGGCATGCCGCTCCGCGTCCGCGTCCGCGTCCGCCTCTCCGTCTCCGTCTGTTTCGCGTGAAGGAGTTGCAGCCATGGCAGGGGAAATGGTGATGACGAAGTTCTGCCCGTCGTGTAAGATGCCGGTAGCGGACATGGCCGCCACCTTCTGTGAAGACTGCGGGTCGCGACTGGAGACGGGGGCGGCGTCGACCACGACGGACGGTGGCCCGCCTCCCTCCGTGAACTTCACTCTACCCCCGGACGAGGTGGCACGGCTCCAATCAACGTCATCGTCTCCTGCGAAGAAGGAAGCGTCTTCATCTCCCCCCTCCACTGCTGCTTTGCGGAGCAGCGTTGTGAATAGCGACAGCACGACCAACAAGGGCGGCGCCACCGCAGAGGCTCTTGTACCCGTGGCGGCTGGAGAAGAACAATCGGCGGAGCTCGATGGTGACGCGGAGGCGATGGAGCGCCTGCCGTGCAGCCACTGCGGCCGACATTTCGCCCCGTCAGCCCTCGCGCGACATGAACGGATCTGCGCAAATCAAAAAACTCGTCGCGTGTTCAACGCAGCGAAGCAGCGGCGGCCGGACGACGCGCCGCCGGTGACTACGAAAACGGCGAAGAAGCAGGGGGCGGCCGCGGCAGCATCCTCGGCAGCACCGAAGCATGATTGGAGGGCGGAGAGCGAGGCTTTCCGCCGTGCGCTGCGCGAGGCACGGCAGGCGGATCAGGTGCTGAGGGCCGGCGGCACGGCGAGGGACTTGCCGCCTCCAACTTACTCCAGCAACCCGGACTACGTGCCGTGCCCATACTGCCAGCGGCGGTTTGCGCCGGAGGTGGCGCAGCGGCACATCCCGCATTGCGCTACGACGGTGAACCGGCCTAAGCCGCCACCACGTCTTCGCTGACCTCCAACATGCGTGCTTCTGCGCACGCGTCTTTTGTTTTGTTTTTTCTTACGGCTTGCTAAGACTTCCAGATGTGGAAAGGGTACAAGGGAGAAAGAGAAGGCTCTTTACCCTGGACTGGGTAAGCAGCCATTCACTGGAAATGCAGACACTACAGAGAAGTACTTGACAGCCGCATCGTGTGATGACGAGATGTACAAAAGAGAGGAGAACGCAGTCTTAGCACTCCGCATTAGCGTTAAGTTATTTATTTATTCAATCTAATTTACCTTTTTACCAACAGCGAATGAACACGTACATTAGCGTCTGAGCTCAAAAGAGAGGGGGGGGGGGAGGGAAAGAGATGGCCTGAATCGAAGATGACTTGAAGGCGGACATGTCTTTTGCGCTTACTTTTCAGGACTGACCAATCTGTGAGTGATTCTGATGTCATCGAGCTTTGCTCTGACGCACCTGCTAAGCTGTATCGATTCTTATTCAGTTGGCTGCTTCAAAGGCCTCAAAACGTCACTTTTTTGTCATCTACTCAATTTTATTCTTCGACGTTTTTTTTTTTTTTTCACTTCCCTCGCACTCTACATTTATTGTTGTGTTCTATGGTGCAAGTGCAAAGGTGCTTTGCCTCTTTCCCAAACTTCTCTTTGTTTTGCAATCAACGGAGCACGCGCAAGTCTCAGAGTCACGTGTGCATCTTCACAGAAGCAAAACATAGATACTATTTGTGGCTCTCAAAACTGCTTTTTTCTCTTTTTCACTCGCTTGATTTTCAGCCATGCTTCGTCGTAGTCCCATTGCACGCATGAACCGGGGTCACCTGACACCCACACCATCTAAGTATTCGGATCGCCCGGGCATGTGGGGCCCGGGTGCAGGCCCGGTGAAAGACACGCTGGCGCGCCGCACGATGTTCTACCGCATGCTCGTGATGAACAAGATTGGCCGCTTGACGAAGCCGTTTCGCACAAACCGGGTGCGCTGGATCTGGCGCAAGACGCAGCTGCAGGTGTGGAAGACATGCGTTATGACGATGGTCTTCATCTGCCTGATTCTGTTCGGCAACATCTGGCTCTCCTTTGTTTATCACGCGTACACCGTAGGTCCGACGACGCCCGTGTTAGAGCGCAAGGTGCGTGAACATCGTGTGTCGAAGCAGATCATGCAGATGGTGCGCGAGCGCGAGCGTGACATGACACAAGAGGAGGAAATCGAGAAGGCCCGTGCTGTGGTCGAGTCCCAGAAGAAGTGAAGGAGGCAGCTCTGAGGATGCCCCTATACTCAAGTGTGCGCCGAATGACAAGGCACTTTTTGTTTTTGTTTTCGCTTTGGTGCATTCTGAGTTTTTCAACCGTGCGCTTTTTCACCCCCTTTTCTTCGTCTCTACTTAATAAAATGTTCTTCTTTCACAGTATGAGTTTTTCGTTGTGGCGGGCGCGTGTGTCAACTTGGTCTTTGATGTTCGTTTTTTTTTTTTTTGCTTGATTATAGGAAATGTCTTTTTTTTTTTTTTTCCTTTTTCATTATTTGGAGAGTACCTCGTACAAATACAAACACTTAAACACACATATACGCACAAGCGAATGAGCCACCTTGTTCCGGGAAAAAAAAAAGTCACGAATGGGCGAGAGGCTTTTAAGGGAGTTTTCGGCAAACGAGTGCGTAATGGCGGCTTACCAGGCAGGCACTGCAGCACAGGAAAGCTCAAGACAAAAAAAAAAAAACAGCAATAGTAACAGTAATGAAAGGAACTTTACAGTGTTGATCCTAATGATGACAAGTAGAGCGTTTTTTTTTCTCTCTCTTAGATGAACTAAATCGTTGCGTCGCTACTTATCCTCTTTCTTTTTTTTTTCCCCCTCTCTTTGTTGTTTCTCCACTTTTGCTCTCTCTCTCTACTTGCTTCGATTTCATTTGGAGAAGAAAAACAAAAAGAAACTGCAGGAAAGCAAAGAACTGGCGGATTGCTTCATCTTCCTCTACCGAAAGCAATAACAATGACCAATTCCGGCAATGCTCCGGAGACGACGCCAATCATGAGTGAGGGAAACAACGAAGACGCATCGACACTCGTCGCAGCCGACAGCATGCGCGGCTGGGTGTCACCAAAGGTGGTTCTCCTCACCTTCACGGCTCTTAATTTCCTCCTTTACTTTGACCGCGGCGCCACGGCAGGCGCGCTGTCGTCCATTCGCGTTGACCGCCATCTCGCTCGCGGCGATGACGTGCTGTCGGACGCGAAGAGCGGCTTGCTGGTGTCCGGTTTCACCATCGGCTACCTCTTCACTAGTCCATTCTTTGCCTCCCGCGGCAGTGCATGGGGCTCCAAGGCTGTCCTCCTATTAGGGATGCTGCTGTGGTGCGTCGCGTGTCTCGGCTGCGCGGCTGCCTTCAGCTACAACTTTTTGCTTCTCTGCCGTGTCCTGGTTGGCGTCGGCGAGGCCGCTTTTGTCGGTTTCACCGTGACCATCATCGATGACGTCGCTCCGCCTGCACGCCGCACCTCGTGGATCGCCCTTTTCTACTCTACGATTCCTGTTGGTACGGCGGTAGGGATGGGCTGCGGTGGCGTCCTCACGTCCTACCCGACGCTGCTTGGCGTTGCGTCGTGGCGGCTCATCTTCGTTGGCGAGGTGGTCGCCGCGCTGCCCGTCATTGCCCTCCTCTACTGGATCCCGTCTCGCTATCATCTGCCGCCTGCGGAGGGGGATGCGACGTTGCTCAGCTTCGTGGCTGCCACGGTACGCGTCCTGCACAACGCGAACTACATGCTGCTCGTCTTCGGCTTCGCTCCCTACTGCTTTGTCACCGGGGCGATGTCGGCGTGGGGCATTCCGCTGCTGCACGAGGGCCCGCTGCAGCTGTCGAAGCCGACAGCGGCCATTTTTATGGGTCTCGCAACGACGCTGAGCGGCGTGGTTGGGTCATTGCTGGGCGGTACCGTGGTGGACCGCATGGGCGGTAGTGCCGGTGTAGCTGGCGCGATTCAGTGCCAAAAGTTCGACATTTTGATGATCGTAGTCGCCATCCCATGCGGCGCAGTGGCGCTGCTGACAGCGAACGTTTTTTGGTTTGCCGTGACCTTCACTGTGGCTGTTGTCGCACTCTTCGCCATTACGGCGCCGATCAACGCGTCTCTACTGACGGTCGTACCGCCCGAGCTGCGGCCCTACGCCGTGAGCTACTCTGTCTTCTTCATCCACTTTCTTGGCGACTTCCCCTCACCAACGCTCACGGGGTTGGTGTCGGATTATTTTGGGCGGTACTGCCGCGGCCTCTCGCAGGAGCACTGTGCCATGGATCCAGCGCAGTTTCCTTGCGTGTGGGTGACCGACGCCGCAATGGGTCACTGCACCAATCTCCTGCAACTGCGCAACGCACTGTTGCTTGTCTTCACGTATTTGCTGATTGCCCCGCCTTGCTGGATTGCGGTATGGCAGCGACTGCGCAGGGAGGCCGAAAGGGCAGAGTTGGAGACGGAGGTGGTGGCGGTGGGAGGCATGGCGACGCCCTCCTCTCTGCTCTACGCGGATACCGCGGCATCTGCCACTGCCTCGACACATGCTAGCGATGACAAGATGGCCGCTTCGTGAGCCTGGCACATCTGATTGTAGCAATTCCGTGCGTCGAGCTTTCCGAAACTACTTGCCGTCGTCGTCACGTTGCTTCTTATTTATCTATTTCGTATACATGCCCAGGTTGAAGTGCTCTGCTTTACATGACTCTCTCTCTTTTTTTTTTTCTCTTTTCGTTTTAGTCGGCTGTTTTTTTTTTTTTTCTCCCTTCAACTGTATCGTAAGCAAAGATAAACTCATCAAAAAAGAAAAATACGTGATTCTGCTTCGCCGTACAAGCTGTACGTGTTTCTGTTATTGTCACTATCGATGCGTTTTTGTCGAGGGCTCAGTATCATGATTTGCGGCTACACAAGTGACGTTTTGACATTACCACTTTTTTTTTTCCTTCTTATTGTCTCTCTTTCGGTCTTTTTTTTCCCTCTTTGTTTGGAGGATTTTCAGTGAAAGCTGGTGCTGCACCGCTTCCACGGAACGAGAAGTGTACTTCCCAGTCAGACCGAGGGGCGAACGTGAAACGCACATTCATATATCAAAGAAAAAAAAAAATAGAGCAGAATGGTGAACACTGCTGCTGTGGTGTACGTCTTCTTGGACGACGCTCAGAACGTGGTTTCACCGGAGGACATCAAAGAGTGGCTGCAAATTATCGACGAGGTGGTGGAGATCAAGCTGCAATACGACGCGGTATCGAGGCGGACGTGCTACTCCGTCGAGTTTCGCAAGCCCACGTCAGCCCAGCAGGCCGTGCAATATCTTAACGGGTCACGCTTCAAGAACTGCCTTGTCAGCATTCGCTCGCGCGTGTTTGCAGCGCTTGACTCGGGTGTGACGGACACAGACGCCACCACTGCCCTTGAAGGAGCTCCTACGGCTGCGACGTCGTCCTCCGCCGCCTCTTCTTCTTCACTCCCCTCCACTCGGAAACCATGCAGGGAGACGGAAGCGCTGCCGTTCAACCACCTCCTCCCCGCGGACTTGCAGATGGATCAGTTGCTGGTAGAGCAGTTGCCGGAAGCCGCCGCAGCCGAGGGATTTGACGACGTAGCGGGTCTTTGGCGCACGCTGAAGGTCTCACAAGAAAAGCTGGCCAGAACCTACCAGGAGCTAGATAAAACGAAAAGCGAGCTGACGGTGGCTGATGCGCAGCTGGCGAAGCTGCTGCGTGTCCAACTCAGCACGTCAGCTGCTGACGCAGATCTTGCTTCCAGCACGGCTGCAAATCGGCCCACGACGTTGACAGACACACCTTTCTTGCTGGTTGGGCGTCGCTGCGTGAGTCATCAGCGCGGCATTTCGATGGACGCCTACACGCCGAGCGGTGTGGTGTCGTTCGTCACCACAAATTTTGGTCCTGTCTCCTTTTGCTCCGTGAGCGCCATACAAGGTGAGTTTTTCCTTGTGCTACGCTTTGTATTTCTCTCCGATGAGGAGCGCTTTCTCGTGGCGTGTACAAGTGCCAAGGACGACAGCAGAGGTTCCGTCGCGAAAACGGAAAAGGAAAAAACTCTTATTGGTCTTGCGTGGACCACCATCGATTTCACCATCACCCCGCGTGACTTTTCCGCATTGTCTCCCGCTGAAGTAAAACGCCAAGATGCCGTGCGACAGTTGCTGAGCTAAGCACAGGGTAGGTTATCTTTCTTCTTTTTTTCGTTTTTCTTTTTGGCGATATACTTGCTTTGTATGGAATGAATCTGAAGCCTCTGCTGAACCCTAAAATAGGAAACCACAGTGCAGTGCAGGTGTTGCAGGATTCGGTACTGAAGAGTGAAGGCGTGACGTGTTCTTTTTTTTTTTTCACCTTATTTCTAACACTGGATGGCGATTGTGAGTGTCGCACACTTCTTTGACTTGTTGTTGTGTCAAATAGGTAACCCGATAGCGTTTCTTTCGTCTCTTTCTCGTTCTTTCCCTTGCTTAATTGTATGGAGCTTGCACCTCTCCGCAAGTCCGTTATCCTGTAGAGTCAAATACCACTTTTTGCTTGAACTTTAAAACTACTGTGCAAAAAAGAGAGGAAAAGGTGAAGAAAAACTGCCTTACTAAAGTGCCGGGGTTTCCTTGTAGTGAACAGTATTTGGTACTGTAACGGTGTAGAAAACGAAAACGAAAAGGTGGGAAAGCAGTAGCACCGCAGCAATGCCTTCTCCAATTCGCGTGACGGTCGAGGCACCGATCAATATTGCCTTCATCAAATATTGGGGCAAGCGCGAGGGCGGCGAGAAACTCATCCTGCCCACAAACGACTCCTTCAGCATCACCCTCTCCACGAAGCCTTTTCGCTCCAAGACGTCCGTCGTGCTGCGCAGCGACCTCAGCGAGGATGAGCTGTGGCTGAACGGTGCGAAAAGCAACATCCAGGAGACGCCGCGCATCCAGTCCGTGCTGAAGTGCATTCGCGAAAACTGCCCGGCCGAGGTGAAGCACCTGAAGGCGTACATCGTCTCCGAGAACAACTTTCCCACCGCGGCCGGCATGGCGTCGTCGGCCAGCGGCTACTGTGCCCTCTCTGCCGCCCTCGTCAAGGCATACAGCGCGACGGTGGATGTGTCGATGCTCGCTCGTCTCGGCTCTGGTAGCGCTTGCCGCAGCGCCTACGGCGGCTTCGTGATTTGGCACAAGGGTGAGAAGGCGGACGGCACAGACTGCCTCGCCACGCAGTTCGTAAATGAGCAGTACTGGCCGGAGGTTCAGGTGATGTGTGCGGTGCTGAAGGGGGCGAAGAAGGACGTGTCCAGCACGGCGGGCATGCAGCAATCCCTCAGAACCTCGCCGATGATGAAGGACCGCATTGCCACCATCGTGCCGGAACGCATGGCCGCGGTGAAGGCAGCGATCCAGAGGCGGGACTTCGACACCTTCGCCGAAATAGCCATGGCGGACTCCGACGACCTGCAGGAGGTCTGCCGCACGACGGAGCCGCGCATTCAGTACGCGACTGAGGACAGCTACGCCATGATACGCCTCATCCGCGCCTTCAACGCGAAGAAAGGGCACAACGTCGTGGCCTACACCTTCGACGCCGGCGCCAACTGCTTCATGTTCACGCTAAAGAAAGACCTGCCGGAGGTGGTGGCGATGCTGCGGGCACACTTCCCCACGCCGTGGGAGCAGATGTTCTTCCACGACGCCGCCCTGCTGGAGGAGTGCAAGAAGTTTGCACCGCCAGCTGAAGATGAAGGCCTGATTGACTATCCGAAAAAGCCGTTCGAGATGCTGCTGCAGTCCCCTGTTGGGCAGGGTGTCGTTTACCTGGACGACTCCGAGTCACTCATTCCTCACTAAAGAGAGAGGGTGATGAATGAAAAATGTTCCCTCTTTTCATCCTTAGTTATCGACTGCTCCTGCCTATTTAAAAAAAAAAAAAGGAAGGAAGACAGGAATTCAGTCGAGGAAGCACAACTGGTATTCTCAAAAAAGAACGAAAAAGAAATAAGCTGTAACAAGTCTTACTGATCATGACTTTTTTTTTTCCTTCGTGTTCTAACCCTTTCCCGAGTTCTTTGCATGACCTCCTAACAGTGGAGGCTGTCAAAGAGGCAGGCGATGAAAGGGATTCCTGAGATTCCCCCATGAAAAAAGGTAGTTTTAGTGTACGTCTTCGAATGTTATTGTTTTTTTTTTTTGGAAAATAAGTGGTGCGTTGACGACTTCTTCCATGATAGAGTTGTGGCTTGCTTGTCAACAGAGTGCATCACACGCTAAATGGAATATCGTCCAGAGAAAGTGAAAGAAAAAAAGACACCATCGCAAAGAAGCTGCCTTCATAGTCAAACAATGTCTCTGCTTGCTAATTCCGATGCCCGATAGTTGAAGACAAGGCGCCTGCGATTGGTTCGGTCTCTTCTTCTCCATTTTCTGCCTTCTTTCCACCGTCAATTTTGAGTGTTTTTTTTTTTTCTCTTTCTTTTGCAGAACAGTCCACAGCTTGCGTTGCGAAACAAATTAACATGGCAGAGGACGCCGTGGATGACGCACGCGCGTGTGTGGAGCGCAACCAGCGGCTCATCGACGCCCTGCTCACACGACGCGTACACGACGAGCGACGCTGCGACCTTTACCAACGCATTCAGCAAGCTCAGGACGCGAAGCGTCGTCAGCTGGAGATTGCCACTATAGCTGTGCAGAAGGAACTACTGCAGACGCTGGAGAAACTTTATATTCTCGATCAGAAACGGAGGCGAGGAGGCGAGCTCCTGTTGGCTAGTACGAAGCAGAACCCGCCTTCGTCGTCGAGCAGCTTTGATGCAGCTGAAGAGCTACGGGTTTCTATTAGCGAAACTCAGCGTTTCAACGAAGGACTGCGGATGGCCATAATCCACCACGCCTCCAGCTGCGATGCGCTAAAGCAAACTGCTCAGGATAAGGAAGTGCGCTGCTGCGAATTGCAGGATCTCATCACTAGCGAACGGGTACGCGACACGCGGGCTGCCGCGGCTTCGTCCGCGGACGTGTCGTCCGCCCGGCCCTCCCACGCCACTGATCTGCGCGACGTAACAGCGGAGGTGGGCACGTTTGTGGAGGCGCTGCTGATGGATGCCACTCAGTTTTATCAGCGTGCGTTTGGGGTGGCTCGGGACGACGTGGTGGACTATATCGCGCTGCAAGATGAGTTTTACTCACGCGTGTGCCGCAGTCCTGCGCACGCCGTCACCGCCACGTCATTTGAGGCGTCACTGACCAACTCCGTGCAGCTGTTTCTAAACACGTATACGCAGCTTCGGCGTCAGGAGCAGCAGCGCTATCAAGAAATTCTGCTTACGTTGACGAGGCTCCTGCGCGAGTCAAAGGTACAACGGTGAAGAAAAGCCGTGCCGTCAGATACCCGGTGCACTGACTTTTGTGCATTAAAAGTGCTTTTTCTCCTTTGTCTTTGCGGCTCGCGGATTGCCAGCTAACGTCGCCGTATTCTACAAGGGAAAGCACGGAAGTGCTCTTTAGTCATACTTGGGTGCGCGGTTTTGTAATCGTCTGCTATAATTGTAATTATGTGTATATACATGTATGTATTTGTTTATTTATATATGCATATTTTAGAGCAAACCATGGAACGACCTTTTTGTAACAACAACAACAACAGCTATAATTCTCAAACGGAACCAACAGTACTTTTTTTTTTTTCGTATTCAAGGTGGTTTTTGGAGGACAGCGTAAACCTACTCTTAAAAAACAGAAGAAGAAAATAGACTGAGGCATCTTACTCCCAACGGACAAAGCGCGCTTTCATTTTCACTTTCTTTCTCTTTATCCCTGTTTCGGCTGAAAGCCACACAACGGGTGTTTTTATAGTTCCTCCTCTTTGTGAACAAACGCGAACGCACACACACGCACACTTAGAAGTAGTAGAAAACAACACCATATCACAGACAGACACAAACACAAACACAACACACACACACACGCGCGCATACACAAAACGTAGCGCTTAACTACACAGGCATGTTCCGTCGGACAACGCTGTTCCTCCGTGTGACTGGTGCTCTGCAACTAAGCGCAGTTGCACAGGCTCGCGCGGGCTCTTTCCACCCATTCTCACAGAAGGACGAGGACGACTTGCTGCAGGTGGTGAAGACGAAGCCGCGGCACGTGCTGAAGCATGTGCGCCAGCAGGTATGGCGCTCACGCAAGCGCGAGCTGCACTTTCGGAACACTGTCACGCACCTCATGATTATTCTGCAGGAGTTCCTGCGCAAGCAGCTCATTGACCCAGCGTACGCCTCGCAGATCATGGAGGGCATCCTTGAGGAGTGCGTGAAGTACGCACAGCACGACATGGCGCATCTTCTGTTTCGCGCCTTCCTACGCTTCCGCAAGTACGGCTGCGTCATGACGGTCAACTCCATCCGCTACCTTTTCGAGTCGTACCGAGACAACAACAGCACCGACTTGATGCTCCAGCTGGCGCAGGAGATGAAGGACGTGGCGGGGTTACGGCCGCTCTGCATAGCTGCCTTTCTCTTCGCTAATCACGAGGCAGACGCGGAGGCGCTGCGGGAGGGTCTGTCGTTGGCGCAGCTCGGCAAGGACGACTTGCTGGCCCTCATCTCCGGATACGAGAAGTTGCAGCGGGTGGAGAAGCTGCAGGAGATCGTCGACGTGGTGCCGCAGGTGAATCCGCCGGAAGCGCGCGTGGAGGTCTGCGCAGCACTCTTCCGCGCCTTCTTCAAGCTGGACAACGACGAAGCGTTCACCAAGGTGTTGAGGGTGGCGGTGGAGAATAAGGTGCCGCTCTCGCCTGATATGTGCGCCACAATCCTGCGGCACAAAATGCACCAAGTGGCGAGTGCGGAGGAGATCGCGGCGATCGAGGAGGAGTTGAAGGAGTTGGGCTACGTGCCTGACGCCACGTGCAACTCGATCGTCATCACCGCATACGCCCGCCTGCTTCACTTTGGCGACCGTGGCAGCGAGGAGCTGATGCTGTCGAAGGTGGATACGCTGCTCTCCTCCATCGAGTCGCGGCTGAAGCAGGGCGACCCCGATATGGACATCAGCGCCGCACACATCCGTGCCGTCATTCGCGGCTACGGCGCCGCGGGGCGGCCCGAGTCCATCAAGGACGCGTGGCAGCGCATGAAGTTCCGCCCGCTAACAAACGACGTCCGCATCTACAATGAACTCTTCAAGTGGTTTGCCCTGATGGGAAACGTGAAGGACGTGCTGGCCCTCAAGCAGGAGATGGAGGCCAACGGCGTGAATCCCGACGCGGCCACCTACACGTGGCTCTTCCGCTCTCTGGGCAAGTTCTACCCTCGTCATGTGGAGGAATTTTACAAGGAGCTGCAGGAGCGGCGGGTGCGGCTTGACGTGCACCTCTACACCACTCTCATTGGCATCTTTGGCGATTTGGGGGAGATGGAGACGGTGGAGACGCTGCTGGCGGACATGCGCAAACGCGAAGAGGCTGGCACGCTGCAGTTCACCTCCATCGCTTTCGCCGTCTTAATACGCGTGTACGCCCGCGACGTAGTGAAGGCAACGGCCCTCTACACCGAGGCACAGAAGCGCAACCTTAGTGAGCACCCACATGTGCAGACGAGCATGCTGCATGCGCTGGCGATCAACAAGGACACCACACCAGAGGACGTGGACGCCTTTGTCAAGACGATTGCGGTGTGGGGCACGGACGTGTACAATGTGCTGCTACACATGTACGCGAAGCGGATGGACCGGGTTCGCTTTGACGCGACGCTGGAGAAGATGAAGGCAGAGGCGGTCGAGATGAACGACGTCACATTCGGCACCCTCATCACCGCCTTTGCCCGCTGGGGAGAGGAGGCGAAGGTGAATGAGGTGATTGAACTGCTCAAGTCGCATGAGGGTGAAATATCTGCCACCTTTTACTCCGTCCTTGCCTCCTCGCTGAACCGAATGGGCAACACGGAGGGCGTGGCCAACGCCTGGGAGGACCTCGTCGCATCGCGCCTGTTCCCCGACACGGAGGTGTACAACCAATTCCTTTCTCTCTACAGCCGCCAGCACAATGTGTCGAAGATGCAGGGCGTACTGGACAACATGATGAAACAGGTGCCGCCAAACCCGGTGACTGCGACGACGGTGCTGGACATGCTCGGCAAGTCGGGCCGCATGTCAGAGATGGAGTCCCTCTTTGATGACATGAAATCCACGCCCGACACTGCCCCGACATCTGTCACCTTCCACCAAGTCATGAACGCCTACGCAAAGACTGGCGACGTGATGAAGATGGAGAAGGTGTACGAAGAATTTTTGGAGAAAGGCTATACCGCCAATAATGTGACATACAACATCTTAATGGACGGCTACGGGCGGGCCAAAGGCTACGAACAGCTCGAAGAACTGCGTGAGAAGCGCCACGCCGCCGGCATCGCAATGGACGACATCACGTACTGCATCATGATCTCCGCCTACGGCCGCGCGAGGGCCGAGAAGGAGGTGCAGCGTCTGCTGGACGAGGTGACGAAGCAGGAGGAGAACCGACCACTTCTCACAAAGCGCGTGGTGTGGTCCGCCATCGACGCCTTCTGCCGCTGCGGCAATGCGAATGGAATGCAGAAGTGCGTGGAGCTGCTGCGCACCACAGCCGGCGCCGCGTCGTCAGCGGCAGAGTTAAGCACCGCGGACCTCTGCGGCCTCATTCCGTACTATTGTCGCATGGGGCAGATGGAGGCGGTAAAAGATTTGGTGAAGCGAGTCCGCGATGGAAACGGGGAAGTGACTTACAACGCGTTGAATGCTATCGCACGTGGCTACGCACGCACCGGTCGCTTTGACAAGGCCGTGGAGTGCCTGCACGAGATGCGCGATAAGAACTGGGTGCCTGACGCTTCCACAGCGCTGCAGTTGTCTGGCGCGTTCCTGAAGGCCGGTCTGCACGAGCAGGCGCATCAAATTATTGAATGGCGCCGGCACTACGCGAAAGTGGCTGGGCCTGTCGCAGCTAGCAGCGACAATAGTCCGGAGTCTGCCGAGAGTTGAGTGAGAGGTGTATGGGTTAGCCGTTTACTCAGTTATTTGTTTATTGTGAGGTTGCCGGAGGAGATAAGCAGTGCATTTTGGGTTTACTGCGCGAACTGAGGCCGTTGATGCCGTTTTTCTGTTTTTTTTTTTTTTGAATTTGTCCGTTTTTTTTTTTTTCTGTGTGTGTGTGTTTGCTTAATGACGCACTCTTTCATTAGCTGTGTGTGCGTTTGTGGATGTTATGGCAGCTGGCACGAGTTACATTTTTTTTTTTTTACTCAAGCTACCTCACTCTTTTTCTTTCGTTTTTTTTTTCCACATCAACGACAACAACAACAAAAATTGCACATATACATACACACATATATATATATATATATATATATATATTGTATCCAAGTATAGTTTGCTGGAGAGTTGTTTAACGTGCGTGTGCGCGATGCTAGGCATACCGCCGTCAATTGGTGTTCTTAAGCAACTGTAAACTGTAGGCATTTCATGAACATACCGAGGAAACGACGAAGAGGAGACGAGCTTTGTTTCAGAAGATAAGTCAGGCCGCGGTTTTTTCAACGTATCAGTTTTTTCGCTGTTTCCCTTTTTGTGGCGTTTTTGATGTGGCCCATGTAGGATTCGTGTGCTTTCCCTCATTCTCTCTCTTTATCTTCTATTTTATTCTCTTGTTGCGTGCGCTATACGACACACCTGCATACACACGTGCATCCATAGGCATACGTGTCTGTGTGCCTACACTCTCCTCGCACCCCCTCTAGTTGAACTGTTGTTTTTCTGTCCTCCGCTTTCGACTCACTTTTTTTTTTTTTTTAATGCACTTGTCATTATCATGTCTAACGTCGTTTGCCAACCCTCGGCTTCCCTCGCATGGGAGCGCAGCGCGAGTTGAAGAAGGCGCTGGAATCCTACTAGGTCGGCAGAGCCTCGGAGGAGGAGCTGCGTGCCGTGGGCAAGGAGTTGCGCCACCGCCACTGGGCCGGGCCGGACCGGCGTGGGCTGATGTGTTTCTCCCTCGCGCTTGAATTGATTCCCCTCGGTATTCGAGTCAAGATGGTGAGTCATGGCGCCTGCGACACATCCATGGTCACTCGTTTGGCGGAGGCGGTCGGGTAGAAGCTAGAGATTGTGGGTGAGGCTTCCCCAGACGGTTGCTTTCCCAACTTCATGAGATTGCAGAGGGGGTTGTATTTCTTGCATCCGTCCGCTCCTCCCACCTAGTGGGTGCCGACATTGGCGTAGACGGAGGCGACACTTGCGGTCTGACTTGCAGTTCTCTTTTTTTTTTTTAAGACACTTAACTGCAAGGTTCAGCGACGCGCACGCGTCCACGAAGAGTGTGGTAATGCTCGTTGATCGAAACTATCTTTTTCTCTCTCTTCCTCGAGTGAGAAGCTGTGAGTTGAAAGCGATAAATGCAGCACAACATTGCTATTCTAGTTATCATGCATCGTCGTATCCGAACGCAACAACGATCTTGTTATCTTTAAATCACTTCTTTTCATTCTCTTTCTTTTTTTGTCTGTTTCCGCGGACCGTGAAGGGACGTTTGTATGTGCAGAGCACCACCACCACCACAAAAAAAAAAAAGAGGCTATAAATTCCGAGACGCAGCCAATGACGTGGGAGTAACCTCCCTTTCTTCTTTTCGCTTTTTTTTTTTTCATGTGTGTCACTTGATACAAAACACGGTAAGATACTCCTACTCACCTCCAATGGATGCTTCAATTAAATTAAACTGCACTGCGGCTATATCCTAATCTATCAATGCAAACCGCCCGCCGCGGTACTGCACAATGCGTGAACGCGGCGGCGGTACTCCGTCTGCCCCATTTCTGCGACGCCTGCGGTTCGACACCCCTTCGGAGGACGCATCAATTAAAGAAGTATCAATTAAGGACATTTGGGAAATAGCATTGTCCGTGCCGTTGGCAGCCACCCCGGGGCGGCTTTCGGAACTCATCGGTGAGCATGAGTGAGGAATGTGCCGGACCATCTCGAGGAGAAAATTGGCGAGCTTTACGTCTGCGACCGCCTCTGCTCCGTGAGGCGTTTCCGTGTCGTGCTTCTCTCGAAGTGCCTGTAGTCCAGGACAGACCAAGAGGTGACCCGGTGTCTTTTCACACGTCAAGCGTATGGACATCTCTAAGGGTTTCGGGGCGCGTAGACCGTGCTTAACCACCCGGTGCCTCAGCAGGCCGTGGGGCGTGATAAAAGCTCGACAACAATCTGGACATGTGTGTATCATTGGGCGTATCGGTATCCACTTCTTCTTATTTTCCCCCTCTAGGACCTGCAAACGTGTAACATCGGGGTGGTGGTTCTGGACATGGTAGATGCCCGGTATCGTGGACAAGGCGTGCTCGCATCGCCGACATTGCTGAATCTTCGGACCAGTCGACGGTAGCTGCTGCGGTGCGTCTGCGAGCGTGCTGCTTGTGGAGGGGGGACTGGGAGCGTGGGACACTTCCTGGCGGCGCATGTGGGCTTGTATGTGACGTGCTAATTGCGATGTGGCAATGCGTTCGCTGCAGTATGGACAAGCAACTCTCTCCTCAATACGGATGTTCTTGACGGGGCTCGGTGTGTCGAGCGGAAGGGGGCCGTGCATAAACATGTGACGTCTTGCGAACAGTCCCAAGTCAGCCGTGTAGTACGGGCACAGCGGGCATCGATAGTAACCCCCCGGCGGATCGGCGTGCAGGGTCACAGTGAGGTGTTGAATCATCGGCTCGCGGTCGCTTATGCCGTACTGTCGCATAAGATGTCGCTTGAGATGTTCGCGATTGGGAAAACGTGCATAGCATACAGGACACAGGGCAGGGTCAGAGGCGCGGCATGCAGAGTGGGCGTTCGGCGATGGCACGGGAGGCGGTTCAGGTTCGGGTTGCGGGAGGGCAAGACCCTGCATGTAGTGCACTTGACACCAGCGACACTCCATGTTCTCGTCCAGATTTACTAACCGATGATAGAAACCAAAGTGTCGTGACGCACCGGTGCGAAACTGCGCGAGTGCTGTCTCCTGCTGTCGCGTCAACTCCACGTCTCCGTTCTTCTTGGTAGGCACGTTGCATCCTAACAGGCTCTGGCGCAACGTGACTGCATTCTGCATCCCAGCTATCGTCATGTTGTTGAAGCGCTTCATCGTCGTGACTAAAGCGGTGATCTAGACTCGCGACGTGACATCCGACGCCATGCATGCCTTCACTAACTTGTCTACGTCCTCACTGCGCGTTAAATTTCAGTGCCCGAAGACAAACTGAAAAGAGAGGCGCACTCGGCGATTGATGAGTCGTAGAATAAGCGTCCAGATGCGGCGTAGAATGCCCTCCTCTACAATGGTGGGTCCAGTCTGCAACGCCGTGAGGAGAGAGTAGGAGTCGGTAACGATGACAGCGGTGGTGTAGCGAACGCGACGCTCCGTAGCGTGCCCCAATAGCATCTCGAGCCCGATCTCCATCGCCATACACTCCGCGCGGTAGCTGCAAGCGAATTTTCCGCAGGACGTGGTACAGCGTTTGACCAAACCGCGTTGATCATACAGCATAGCTGCAGCGCCAGACCTCTCGTCCAGCACGACAGCCCCGTCGGTGTAGAGTGCGAAAGGGACGTTCCGGAACCGTTCCAGCCGCCTCTCGCATGCAGCTAACTTCTCATCCGACGAGACCGCACACAGGTTGCCCGGGAGCGAGGTGTTGAACAAAGCTCGTCGGTACTTGAGCAGCGAGCGATGTGTGTGCGGTGTTTCAAAGGGGTCAATGGCTGAGAAGCTGCCCCGGACGGAGATGAGAAAGTTGTGGATGCAGTGATCGGGAAGATAAACGCTGCGTGCGAGATCGGTCATGTAACCGCCACGGGTGATGGCCGACAGGTAGAGCCGAAGCCGCTGTATGTTGACGGTGGAGTCAATGGGAAGCAGGTCGCCTTCTTTCATAAGGTCGTTCGCGTCTGCGTGCATGCCGACTCCTGTGATGATACTCGCACCGCGACGGTGCAGCCGCTCAATCGCTGCCTGGTGCGTGGCACTAGCATTGTCCCACCACGCGATGGCGGCATACGTGAGTTTGGAGTGAATGAGAGCGAGAAAAAATGAGCGGGCTACATCTTTGGAGGGACCCCAGGTCTCGCCGACCATTGCACGCAACTGTCCAAGGCGACAACTCGCTGCAGCAAAGGTGCTGGCAAGATGCATGCTGACGCCTCGCATGGGGTTGAAGTCGACTCCGAGGAGCCGAGGGTGGCGGTCCTCTCCGATCTGCGTCTCGCCAACGAACAGCGTCAGTTCATTCCAGTTGCGTGCTCCAAATAACGTGTACTTTGTCTTGGGGGCGCTAAGTTCCATGTAGTGCGTTTTCGTGCAGCTCTCGACAACTTCTAGAGCGTGTTGCAGCGTGCGTTGAATCACGTCTTTGTCATTGGAGGCGGTGAGGAACGTAAGATCGTCTGTGAAGAATGCGTGGTCGAGACCGGGGATCTTGTTTAGCTCTGCGCTGAGCGAGTCCATGATGATGATGAAAAGAAGGGGTCCGAGCACCGAGCCCTGTGGGACACCACACGTGAATGCTGCCGTCCTCGAAAAGGTGTTGTTCACGCGCACCTGTGCCGTGCGGTTGTCGGGAAAGTCCATGATCCAGCGTGTGAGATATGCGTCGACGTGGAGCTTTGGGAGGGCTGCGATGATGACGCCGTGGCCCACTGAATCGAATGCGCGGACGTAGTCAACGAAAACAATGCCGATTTTGGTGCCTTTTGGGGCGCTGCGTGACTTTGTGGAGAAGAGATCGAGGACGTCGGTTGTACTGCGGTGGGGGCGGAATCCGAATTGCTGCGGCTGCAACTCCGACTCGAGGTGGTCGCGTAGGCGTCGTGAAATCGTGCGCTCGAGAAGTTTGCAGAGGTTGCTGGTCAGAGTGACTGGGCGGAAGGACGTGGGGTCCGAGGCCGGCTTCTTCGGTTTCAGGAGAGGCACGACGTGCCCCTTCTTCCACGCAGCCAGAACGTGACCCTGAGGACACTCTGGTTGAAGATGTTGAGCAGCTACTTCTCGTCTTGTGGAGGGAGGGCGCGGATGCTGTCGCAATGGATGTCGTCGGGGCCAGGTGCTGAGCCGCATTGCATGTCGCGTAGGGCCAGCTCGAGTTCGCCGAGACTGAAGGGCTCAAACGGGGTCGAGCTCGGTGGCGGGGGAACGCGGAGCGGCGCGTGAGGGTTGCGTGTCGATTTCTTCTTGTACATGGCGGCAAGCGTGTTGACGTGGGCTGTGCGGGTGAGCGGGTGCTCATTGACAACAAGCACCCGGGTGGTGAGGGGCGCGGTGCGTGGATGGCTTGGATGCGTGTCCAGGATTGCGGGTCGGAGGGGTCCAGCTGTTCGCAGCTCTTTCGCCATCTGCTGAGGCTCTCCGTTCTCAGCTCCTTGTTGAACTGCGCTACAAGAGTTGGGCGGCTGTGATCGTCTGGGGGGAGCTCTTGTACGGCCTTCTCCAGCCGGGTCAGCTCAGGCGTCCAGTGCGGGGGGTACTTGGCTCTGCTCAGTGGAACTGCTTTCTTCATGGCTATATGGATAATGCTAGTAAAGACCTTGACTTTGTGGTGTAGTGTTTCTCGGTAGTTTTTGATGCTTGGACGTGGTGTATCGGGTGTGAGTTGCAAGTATGTGAGTCTTCTCCTGCGTTGCGTGGGTCTGGCGGCGGCAAAGGCGCGTCTCTGCCGTTCGTTCGCCTGTGCTTGCCTGCGTCCAGTGTAGTCGTTGTGCTTGCGGAGGCGGCGACACACTTGGACTCGGCACGTTTTCCAATCGGCTCTCTTGAATTGATACAGCTTCTTCAATGTGTTCAGGGAGGGAATAGGGTCCAGGCCTTCTGCGAACTGCACTGTGAAGGTGATTCAGCAGTGGTCGCTGACAGCCGTGCGCGTGGCATCCCAGTCGACTATAAAGCAGTCGCGGTACAGTGTCACATCCGGGGACTGCGAGTTTTCCCGTCCGCGCTGTATCGTGTGGCGACATGGTGGTTCTTGGCGCTATGAAGGTTCTTGTCAATCCACTGGAGGAGGACGTGGCCGCCAGCGTTTTGGCGGTCACGTGCAGCCCAAAACACGTTGTGAGAGTTTGCGTCCATCCCAAGCACCAACGGACGTGCTGGGAGGCCAATACGGTCTAAGTTGGCCCGTGTGACCTTGTCACCACTGGGAATGTGCCCAGAGATGAAGTGCACATGTCGAGGAGGGCTGTCGAAATGAAGTGTCACCGACGTGTACTCCAAGTCGCTCTCGATAACAGTCCGGCCTTCCTCTGTGCCCAAACCTCGTTAAATGAGCACCGAAACTCCGCCGCCTTTTCCGTCCTCTCTGGCGACGCAATAATGCTGATATCCCGTGATGCCAAAAGAACCGCAAGATATGAAAAAAAAGTGTCTCTCTTGGAGGATGCAAACCTGCGTCGAGCTCTCCTTGAGGAAATGAGCCAAGGCAAGCTTTTTAAACTCGCTCAGCCCATTGCAGTTCCACTGCGCACAGCTCAGGGTGGGCCCAAGATTGCGCTCAACATCACCACAGCATAAGAGTAAAACAATGTCAGCGTTCCACCTTACGGTTTTCACAACCCGTAGACACGCGTTTTCACGAGCCGTGTCGAACGTGTGAATTGCTGCAAGTCCCTCCCGCATATGCACGACCCAGACCTGTCCGCCGCCGCCAATCGCCCGCAACCTGACACGAGGACAGGCTGCAGGCTCTTAGCTTCCCCACTTAGTGGGTACTAGACCCTGATACCACATTGAGGTGGCCAGCACCATCAGGGAGGATTGATACGCTCACATAGGAAGAGTGTGCTTCTAAGTTCTCTTTCAGAGCAGCGCTGACGCTTGTAACACGTGAAACACAAACGCCACGAGCTCGTGCGGCGCCATCCTCAGCTAGGGAAACAAGAATAGGCGTCGATTCAACCGGTCAGAAGTGCAGCTACGTATGCAGAGAAGCAAGAGTAGCACGAATAACGCAAAGACGAGCTCAGTGGGGTGTGAGGAAGAAAACGAGACATTGAAGGGAGAAGCCTGGAGTCCTGACGTCCTTGTTTGCATAGGGGCTAGAAGAACTCAGAAGACCAACTGCCATAACGGTTTGGAATTTCCATAGTAGAGAAACTCTCACAAAAAAAAAAAAAAGCTGACAGGTTCCAATTTGTTTTTAATGCAGTAAATGAGCCCTGATGGTGCTGGCCACCTCAATGTGGTGTTCGGGCCTAGCACCCATTAGGTGGGGAAGCCAAGAGCCTGCAGCCTGTCCTCGTGTCAGGTTGCGGGCGATTGGCGGCGGCGGACAGGTCTGGGTCGTGCATATGCGGGAGGGACTTGCAGCAATTCACACGTTCGACACGGCTCGTGAAAACGCGTGTCTACGGGTTGTGAAAACCGTAAGATGGGCCGCTGACGTTATTTTATCCCCCTCCACAAGCAGCACGCTCGCAGACGCACCGCAGCAGCTATCGTCGACTGGTCCGAAGATTCTGCAATGTCGGCGATGCGAGCACGCCTTGTCCACGATACCGGGCATCATCTACCATCTACCATGTCCAGACCCACCACCCCGATGTTACACGTTTGCAGGTCCTAGAGGGGGAAAATAAGAAGAAGTGGATACCGAGACGCCTACGGATAGACACATATCCAGATTGTTGTCGAGCTTTTATCACGCCCCACGGCCTGCTGAGGCACCGGGTGGTTAAGCACGGTCTACGCGCCCCGAAACCCTTAGAGATGTCCATACGCTTGACGTGTGAAAAGACACCGGGTCACCTCTTGGTCTGTCCTGGACTACAGGCACTTCAAGAGAAGCACGACATGGAAACGCCTCACGGAGCAGAGGCGGTCGCAGACGTAAAGCTCGCCATTTTTTTTAAAGCCCGTCCGAGCGACGAAGGTACGAGGAGGGCTACTTTTTGAGATGTCAGGAAAATGAATGGCTGTCAACTGTCTGCCTTTCGCAGTGCCTACTTGCGCAAAGACAAGTGGCTGCGATTCTGAGGACGCCGACCCTTCACACAGTGCGTTGCTATGTAGGTGGCGCCCTCAATAACTGAAAGCTCTGACGTGATAAGGTCCTTGTGGTCGCACCGTTGCCAAAGAGCCCGGTTTGCTTAGGGTTATTGTCAAGTAGGGCAGCGCTCGCAGTTGCGACCGATTTCATTTTGAAAGGACAGCTCTTTTTTCTCTGTTTTGTGCATGAATCTTCTTCTGTTCATGAAATAATGAGAGGTTTCTAGAGCTGCACAGAAAAACAGGTTTGATTCTGAATGTTGCGTCAAGGTGTACTCCCTGCTTTCAATGGCTTCGTGTCGACGGACGCCTGCAAAAAGCAGAACTGCACGCAGCCTGAGGTCTTACTAGGTTTTTTTTTCTTGAGTTGTGGCGTTTCGGTACAGCTGTGCACCTTTCTCTTGCGTTCGAACCCAGCTGTGGGCCTTTAAAGCAACACTCGACGGGTAGAGCAACAGCTGGGCTGTGCTGCAGATCAAGCTCGGCTGCCTCCGCTTTCGAGCAATTCGGTTTACAATTCTGCAGGTGCCTTTTTTTTTTTTTTGTGAAGGCTTCGTGGGATTAGGCTGTGGCGTACCTGCGGCGTGCTATATATGCTCTTTTTTTCCTTTCAACCCTGTCCACGGAAACCACCCCCTCCACCTCCCTAAATGCTGCTAAACTAGCAGCGATCTGAAAAAGAGCGTCAGCGTGCACGTTTGCTTTGCTCGTAGTTGTGTCGGTAACGCCGTATTGTGAGGGAAGCAGACAATAGCGCTAGTTGTGCATTCTTTCACCGCATATGCTGTCTCGCAGTCGCTGCTGACTGTGAGCGAGACCAAAGTTGCGCGGAAATGAGCTTTTTCTGTTTCCCAAGATCGAGCCATGCAACACTGTATAGTGACAGTTCTCGTAGCAAGGATAGCAACGCTTTATAGCTTCTTTCTTTACTGCTGTTGTTGCTGTTGAACTGCTTTTGAACACTGCTTTATCTCCCCATTGAGCAGTGTCGGGTGGAAGGCTGAGCAGTGCCGCGGCTGAATAACAGTGGTTGAAGTCTGCTTGCGTCCCTCGCACATCTTCTTTTGGTGTCTGTAGCATTTCCGCGGATACGTTCGGTTGTCTGTGTCCTGCAAAACACAAGCAAACACACAAACAAAGAAACGAGAGAACAAGAAACTACCCGTGCGGCAGACTCGTGCACTTCGTTAAGTGCGTTTGCCGAGGGTAGTTTTGTGTAACATGGCTCCTTCCTGTAGCTGAGCTTGCCCGTCAAGACCAGCACTGCTCTGCAAATGGACACCAATGGCAACGCCGATTCGCTTGTATGACGCTGCCCGTTGGAGAAAAGCAGGCTGATCGCGACCTCCTGTTCGATGCGCAGCGCGTAATGGCGCAGCAAAGCTGCCCTCCACTAGTCTTTGCGGCTTAAAAAAAAAAAAAAAGCGGGGGGGGGGGGGAATAGATGTGTATTTGCTTTGCGAGTCTCCTCGGTGCTTCAGCGTGGCGGTACCATTATAGGCACTACAATCAGGGCTTCGTTTGCAACCACAATGTCAATGAACTATCCTTGATGATGGCTCGCCGTCAAATGAAGGTAGATGAATGGAGGAGAAGAGGTCTTGCACCCCTTGCTTGTTTTCTTGTGTAGCTTAAAAACACAAATGAGCAGTGATTCGCCACGCCACTACTGCAGGCTCGTGGCGTATGAATTTTGTGAGCGTGTTTACGACACCGTGTAGACTTGTCGTTTTGAAAGCGACTCTGTTATTAATGTTGCTGTTGTTACGTCGAAATGTAGCAGGAACAAAGCACCCGTCGCAGACGCAGGATCATCTTTTTATCGTTCGGAATCACGTTTCCTTTTCTGCGCTTCATCCTTGCTCGGTGTTGGTCAAACGCCGGAGTGACTGTTCTTACGTGTTTCTGTCTCTAGCAAAGCTGAGCACCACTGCGTACATTTCATCTGTCACCCACAGTGCGGCGAGTCAATGTGACATTTTTGCCTTCGCTCACTCCTCTTTTGAGAGGGAGAGTGCAGCGCTCACAATAGAGCTTTCCTTTTGCCCAGGTACTCTGCTCCCAGCGTCAACGTTTGTAGTCCCAGCAACCCCCCTCGCCGTCATCTTCCAAACGCGTTCAACGTGTGCTGCATCTTTGCGCTCCCACTGCCACCTACGTTACTGTTTGTGCAAGACGACACTATTGGGTCAACTCCCTTCGAAAGTCCACCTCCCTGCTTCACTTCCTCGCTCCGCGTTCTCATTCTTCGTCTCCTTCCTTCTCTCTTCTGTTTCCGCAGCTTAAGCTGAACCCTCCACCTCACGTTCTCACAACAGACCTCCCACCCGTCCTCGCTCTTCCCCTCTCCCTCCACTGTCTCCCAGCTCCCTCCTGCCTCACCCTCCAGTCACCACCGGACCCACATCTCGTTGTCGCGATGACTGCGTTCCCTCGCCCGCGCTGGTGCGTGCTGGTGTGTGTGCTGCTTGCTGCGGCGGTGTGCGCTGTGGAGTGTGCGGCTGCGTCGGTGGTCGGCGCACGCACCGCCACGCCGCTTGCCGACGCAGGCGACGTCTGCAGCTCCTGGGAGGAGTGTTACTTTAACGCTCCACAGGACCCCACCTTCATTGTTCTCTTCGATACAGCGATTGCTCTGAATATCTATTATTGGGATCTAACCAGTGACGTTTGCACCTTCACCCACGTCACGTGCCGGACGAGCGGGGTTGAGGTCGACCTGAGCAATCTGGGCCTGTCCGGTAGTCTCTCCCTGCGCGCCAGCTGGAACGCCACTGCGATGGCGGAGTCGATGGTAACGAAGATGACGTTCGACGGGAACAGCGGCATCGTCGGCGGCCTGCCCGGAATCTGGGGCAGCCTCACGAAGCTGCAGCATTTCTCTGCGGATGGGACGAGCGTGAGCGGGACGCTGCCCGACTCGTGGGGTGCCATGACGTTGCTGGAGACGCTGCTGCTGAACCGCACTTCTTTAGGTGGGACGATACCGGCGTCGTGGAGTGCCATGACGTCGCTGAAGACGGTGTCGTTTGCGCACAGCTCGGTCTCCGGCAGCCTGCCTGCCAGCTGGGGCAGCCTCACGAAGCTGCAGCATATCTCTGCGGATGGGACGAGCGTGAGCGGGACGCTGCCCGACTCGTGGGGTGCCATGACGTTGCTGGAGACGCTGCTGCTGAACCGCACTTCTTTAGGTGGGACGATACCGGCGTCGTGGAGTGCCATGACGTCGCTGAAGACGGTGTCGTTTGCGCACAGCTCGGTCTCCGGCAGCCTGCCTGCCAGCTGGGGCAGCCTCACGAAGCTGCAGCATATCTCTGCGGATGGGACGAGCGTGAGCGGGACGCTGCCCGACTCGTGGGGTGCCATGACGTCGCTGAAGACGGTGTCGTTTGCGCAAAGCTCGGTCTCCGGCAGCCTGCCTGCCAGCTGGGGCAGCCTCACGAAGCTGCAGCATATCTCTGCGGATGGGACGAGCGTGAGCGGGACGCTGCCCGACTCGTGGGCTGGCATGACGTTGCTGGAGACGCTGCTGCTGAACCGCACTTCTGTAAGCGGGACGATACCGGCGTCGTGGGGTGCCATGACGTCGCTGAAGACGGTGTCGTTTGCGCACAGCTCGGTCTCCGGCAGCCTGCCTGCCAGCTGGGGCAGCCTCACGAAGCTGCAGCATATCTCTGCGGATGGGACGAGCGTGAGCGGGACGCTGCCCGACTCGTGGGGTGCCATGACGTTGCTGGAGACGCTGCTGCTGAACCGCACTTCTGTAAGCGGGACGATACCGGCGTCGTGGGGTGCCATGACGTCGCTGAAGACGGTGTCGTTTGCGCGGAGCGACGTGACGGGGTGTCTGCCTGACAGCTGGACGCAGGACAGGGGCCTGAAGCTTGCGGGCGTCGGCCTGCCTGCGAATGCGGAGTGCAGGGCCGGGAAGGCCAAGTCCAGGTCCTTCCCGTGGTGGGCGATCCTGATCATTGTCCTCGGCAGCGCGGCCGTGATCGCCGTCGCAGTAACGGTCGGCGTGTGCGCGGTGCGTCGCAACTGGTGTTGCAGCGCTGCCAGCGACGAATCGGAGTCGTCAGACTCTTCAAAGTCGGACCAAACAGACACCGAAAGTTCCACTTCAAATGGTGCGAGTCGTCGAAGAACGGAGAGCGATTCACCGTCGGGGGTGACTCGTGTGAAAGACTCTCCACCTGACCGGAAGGGTGACGTTGCTGTCTCCAGCACTGAAGTCGGAGCTGCACCTGAAGCAGATTCTTCGGAGAGCAGTACCGCGGGTAATCCTCTTTCTCGGAATGCCGTGGACTTGGTCCACGTTTCCTTTGACCTTATAGTGCGGCCGCAGCCATCGCCTCGCTGCTCCCCCGAGCCTGCCTCGCGTGATCGCTATGATACAAGTTAATTGTGCCATATAAACAGCGTGAAGTCAGGTGCACTCTCTGCGATGGTCACACGCACAAAGCTGCAAGCCAGCGGTGCCTTGGCTGACGGCGTCGATAAAACCACGGAAAAGGCGGGAGAGGAGAGGCCGAAGACACCGCTGACGTGGGATGAGAGGGAACGTCTTCGTACCCTCACTTCGCCGAGCACGTGTCTGGCCGAATTCGGCAGGTGTCTTATAATGGATGACACAGGCATCACCGACTCCGTTGATGGCGAGAGTAGAGAGAGCAAATGAGCTGTGGGTTTCTTTTCTTTCTTTTTATTTTTTGCTTTCAGACCTGTACCTTGCTAAGCTAACCTTTTCTTTCCCTTTTTTTTTTATTTGTGTGGTGCGCGCTGTCACAGTGTACGTCCTGCACGGAGCGCTGGCTACCTGTGAGCAACGCCTCTTTGTAAGTGTTTTTGCTATTCCTGCCCCACAGCTTCATCATCTTGTGTGCCAGCGCTATATAACACCTGTGTGCCCGCTGCACACTCTGCACGGCTTCGCGGGTCACACGGGTGCGCTGCGCTGTGGTGCGAGGGCGTGCCTCCGATGCCTGTATCTTCGCTCGCCTTCGCTGCCGCAGTGGCCCTTGTGCTCTCATGATGCGCAAGGAGTGCGCAGTCTTTATTCCTTTTTTTCTTGCTGTTTTTTTTTTTTGTTGATGTGGCGGTGGCTGATGGATGATGTGTGGCGCATGTGCGTGTGTGTGTTTGTGTGTTTGCGTGTGTGTGTGTGTGCACGTGTCTCGCCCTGTCACTCCCCTCAGCGTTCGTTTTCTTTTTCCGCTTTCTGCTGTCTTTCTGTTTTCTTTCTGTAACTGCTGCGCCTGCTGTGCTGAGGCCTCTCTTTTTCCCCTTGCCGCGGAGGCTTCACCTTCCGTCCTCTCCTCGATCGCACTGTGCACACGCTGGGTGCTCTCGCTGCGGAGCCACGCATGCGGGAGTCCGCGGTGCTTTGCTGCCGTTGTTGCTGTTATATTGGTGTTCGCGGATGTTGTGAAACGTACGCACTGACCGTCACTTTTCCTTGTTCCCATTTTGTTTTTCACTGTTTTCCAGCGGCCTCCTGCCTTGCTCACCACTGATGCGCAGCTGGCACGATGCTGGCGCGGGGCCCTCCCCTCCGCTTCTGCAGCTGTTATCTCGCTGGCGCGACGTGCGCCTGCAGAGCGTCCGCGCCTGCCCTTTCCGGTGCTTCTTCCTGGCGCTGCTTTCCCCGTGCGCTGCGGTGGTGTGTGAGCAGGTGGCGTATCATCGTTCATACCATTCTTTTCTTTTTCTTTCTCACTTTTTTTTATTGTTGTTGCTGTGCTGCGCATGCCGTTGATTATTTATGCTTGTTTTTGTTTTCGTGTTCGTTCGGTGCTTTACTTCTTTTCTTTTGAGTAACCTCTTTCTTTATGTCATCTGTGCGCGTTTCGATGACAGTAGTGCTAGTTTACTTCTTTTTTATTTATCTTCTACCCGTCTGGGCTCGATATTTAGTGCTTTCGTATATTTATATATTTATATGCTTGTCTACCTATGTGCTTTCTCTCTCTTTTTCTTTTTTTTTTTTCATCAGCCAGTGGGTAACTTGATAAGGGTAAGAAACTAAAAACGGGAAAAAAGACGGGGGTTTTACTGCAATTTCTTTTTTTTTTTCTGCGTGCAATGGCACATGTCAAGCAGTATAAGCTCGTCCGTGTCCTTCATTGTGTTTCCAAATGTCGTGCTTTGTCGCGCTTCTCGTGTTTTGAGATGCGTATCATGTCGAGCCTCGAACAGCTGCCTGCTCATGTTCTTTTTTTTTTTTTTTCTTGCTTTGGATTTGCAGGGGTGCTTTTCGAGCAAGAGTAGAGCATGGCTTAATGCTGCGCGATTGCTTGCTTGCATGTGGGAGAAGCGAAACGACAAAGGACGAAGCACACAGCGGATTAACGACACTTGTTCTTCGAAAGTTGGTTTTTGAGGTTGCTGTTTTTAATGCTGCGGTGCTGGGCAACAGGACAACAAAACAGTCAAGGAGGATTCCCGGTGAGCACGGAGAAGCGCTTTGCTGATTAGCGCTACCGTAAGAACGGCTTACTGGTGCAGGCTGCTGATGTGTGGTGCAGCCTTCTTTTTCCCCTGGAGACAGCTCCTTGACATCGTGTGTTGTGCACACCCGGGAGCAGAGGGGCAAGACCCAACCGGAAAAGAACGGAGGGCAGAAGAGAAGAGGAAAATGGACGCGCTCTGATCGCGGGAGGAGCACGTGCTTTTCTTTGTGTTGTCGTTGTGCGGGGCGCTTCTGAGTGGTGCTCAATCCAGCGTCTTTGCGGCGCCCTTTGCATTGACCCTAGTAAGCTCCCACTTTCTCATCTCTCCCTCTCTCCACTCCCCTCGTTCTGCTTTCCCTTCCTTCCTTTCCTACTTTGTCGTTGCCTCTACACGCTTGAGCTCATGACACGAGCCTACCTATGCCGTTTTAAAGTGCACACGTACGCGCACAGGGCTGGAAAAGCGCATGTCCACTGTACCGTTTTGGAGGCAAGGCAGAAAGCCGTGCTGCTTTGTTGGAGGCTCTGTGGTGACGCTCTCCGTGCGGTTGCCTGGTCGTAGGACCGACGGTGTGGCCTACGTTGCCCTCTGCCTCGTACCTGGTGCGACTCTATTGCTTCAGGGTGCCCAAGCGCAGTCAAAGCGTGCGAACGCGGCTGGACCTGTGCGGCTCGCGTTCCGGGCTCGACATCTTTTTGTTGACGCCGGCTGGTCGTCGCTGCGACATGTCGACTGAGTCTTTGCGGGTGGTGGCGTCTGCGGAGGCGGATGGGGAGGGCTCCGACGGCTCCTCGTCGCTGTCCGCGTCTTCCGGGTCCGCTGCTGTGATGCCGGCCTCGAATACTACCACCGCAACTTCTACGACTCGGACTCCCACGACAACTACAACCGGTTCCACGGCTACGACGACCGCGCCAGCCATTACGTCTGTCCCAACTCGGTCACCGCTGCTGCCCTCCTCGACCACCTCCTCTGCGGCGCTCTCTCCCTGCGCCATCGTCGGCATTGCTGTTGGCTGCATAATGGGCACCCTTGCCGCAGGAGCTGCCCCGGCCCTCGTCTGCACGTACTGCGGCTGCTGCCGGAGGTGCGGTGGAGGCTGCCGCGCTCCTTTCAGCGACAGCGACGGGGACGGGTCTTCGGCACCCACGTCGGCATCGTCGCGGCACAGCTTCGGTGACCGCAAGAGTGCCACCGCCACTGCCACGTCGTCTGCCACGACGTTTTCGTGCTGTTCGTGTTCGCGTTCAGAGACGGAGAGCGACACGGCGGGATCGCAGGCGCCGATGGTGCACCGCGGCCGTGGAAGCTGGACAGCGACGACGACGGTGGAGTCGGAAACGACGGTGGAGTCGGAAACGACGACATGGTCTGAAGGGTGGGACAGCGTCTGCGTAGGGGACGGCGAGGGCAGCGGGGTGTGCACCGCACACGAGCGCAGTGGTGCGCACATGCTAGCAGCAGCGGTGTCGCCGATGGGTGACGTGGCCGGGTGTTCGGCAGATGCGGAGGAGGAGTTGCCAGCATCGGACGACGACGACGCGTCGCTGCGTGAGGCAAATGCTCCCGCCGTGTTACGCGAGGCAACAGAGTCAACCGGGTGGTGCGCAGAGGGCTACGACGATGTAGGCGAGCGCCTGCCTGACGACCCGTGTTTCGCCTCCGCCGACCGCGGCATGCTGACAGAGGCGAATGCTGAACAGCTCTGCAAGGCGGACGAGGAAGCGCGGCTGGGGGCGGTGGACAGCATCCGCCTCCACCAGGGCCAAGGCAGTCAGAGGATGAGAGCGCGCTGCTGCACCTGTGTCGTCACAAAGCCACAAGCGATCCCGCCTTCAGCGCTTTTGTTGAAGGCGCAGACGACGCGGCATCTGCGTGAGCGCTAGGCCTGCCCCTCCCCCTCTCCTTCCAGTTTTGTGCAGCCAGCCCTCCTAAGTTCTGCCATTCCGAGGGGAGTAGCAATCGTCATGAATCACAGGAGCAGCACAGACTTTCATGTTCTGTTCTCCTTTGCTGCTTTACATGAAAGGTGCGGTACCGTGATCTTCAGCAAAAGAAGAGTCGAGCTGTATCTCATTCAGTGTATGACCGTGCTACCTAAACCGGAAAACAACAACAACAATTACTCATACACATATGCAGGCTTTGCTTTACACTTTTCTCTTCTTCTCTTTTTTTTTTTTGTTGTTAACGTACGCGCCCTTTTCTCCTCTTGTGTGTGCGCTTTTTTTCCCTTGATGGTGTTCCTATTGATTATACTGAATAAGGTGTGAGTGTCAACGTGCTCTTTTCCAGGGTTCATTTCACACGTGAACCCATATCAGCGTTGTTGGACTTGCTTGTAAAGCCACTGTGTTTCTTTCGTGGGTATCGTTCCGTCTTTTTTTTTTTTATTGCTGCCTTTTACAAGAAGTAGGTGGTAAAGGCTACTTGGGTAAACGACATTTTCTTGCTCTGCTTTTCTTTTTTTTTTTTTTACACTGACACTCACAATCGTTTCTCGTTCTTTTTCTACAGGTTTGAGTGCTTACTTTGACCTTTTTTTAGTATGTCTGCTTTTTTTTTCCTGGGAGAATGAGGTTGCCATCGCATTAGAAAAGGACAGACGTACATGCACATGTGCTTTGCGTACCTTTGCGTTTTACGTTGCCAATAGCACTTTGCTTTCTATTAGCTCTCGCCTCGTAAACGTTTTTTTTTTTTTGATTAGTTTTCCTTTGATTTCTGCCTTTTTTTTTGTGGTGTTTATAATCCTCATTCTTTTTCTTTCTTTCCTTTTCCCTTTCTCTGCCTTCACCATTTTTATTCGTCTCCTTCTTTTCTACTTCTCGTTTACAGTACTGAGCAGCACTTTTGGCAAAGTTCCTCCTTTGCTTTTTTTGTGTGTTTTTCTCTCAGTCTCCAACTTTTTTTTTTTTTTAGCACCCAGCCCCTTGCTGCAGCTGATTCACGAGCTGCTCTTCCGTTTTTTTCCTCCAGATGCCTTTTTTTTTTCGTCGGTGTGAGTGTGCAACCTCTCTAGTACACATTCTGCTCCGCACACACGTAGAACATCCTCAACTGCTTTTCTTGCTTCACTCCTCTTCTTCTGTAGTGTGACGTTTTTTTTTCTCTGAATTTGCTCAGCCACAGCAGCACTTCCTTTTTTTTCCTGATTTGCCTGCGGTTGACTTGAAGCTTGCAGCGAGCGTACGCGGCGCGGAGTAGTTTTCGAGGTGCCTTTTTTCTCCCTGTTTTAGTCTGGGGCAGCTTATTGTGGGTTCTGCTTGCCCTTGCAGAGAGCGTGGAGAGTGCGTCTGGCAGCAACTACGCCCACATTGCTGGCATGATGTGGAAGTGGTGGAACTCTTCATCTAGTCAGCTTCATCGGGACAGCCGTGGGCATGTGCCGTATTCTCGGAGTCTCTGTGCTTTTTCTGGCACTGCTGCTCTTCCTCCTGCAGCTATGCAGCTGCGGTGAGCCCGTTGCCATTCAACGAGGCTCGCGAAGCCGCCGGCGGGCGTGGAGCCGCATGTGTCGACGCTCTCTCGAGAGTCGTCCTTCCAAGTTGATGACAACGACGACGCGGATGTGGACATGATTGCACGGTCCACCCCAGGCTGCAACACGGGATGTGGCGTCCCTCCCGTGCGACGCGGCATGCTGGAACACCTCAGAGCCGGCGCTTTGGTACTTTTGTGATGGACATCGTGTTGCAAGCACTGGCCATCACGCGCTGCCCTTTTTTCCTCTCTTGCTGGGCTTTCTGATGAAAGCAGGAGGGGTGCTCATGAGGGGGTGTGCATTTTTGGTACAAATGAGGAACGCTCTTCTGTTTCCCTCGCTTTTCTTTTTTTTTCTTTAAACGTCGTCGGCTTTCACTGTCTTTTTTTTTATTATTTCCTTTGAGCTAGGGACTTTTTTCGAGAGAATGTTGTCTTGTGTTACGAGTTGGAATTGCAGTGAACTTTCTCACTGACTTGACTGTTTATTATCATTGTTGTTGTTGTTCCATATGTACCAAGCTTGCTTTTTCATGTCCCTTGCCATGATTTGAGTGCTTTTTTGTCCTTCAATGCCAGAGCTTCAGTCTAAGCAGCTTTTCAGAGGTGCAGCTTTTTTTTCTGGTATGAGAAATGAAAGTAATGGAGCGTGACGGCTCTTCTTCGTCTGCAGCTTCTACTCTGGCTGTCATGATACGCTTGCTGCTCCTTTTCCGATTATTGTTCGTTTTCTTTAGTTGCTGTTGCGCTTTAATTGCAACCTATAGTGAAGTGTGGTTGCCGTATGTGTGAGTCTTGTCACTTGCTAAGGCAACCCATAGTCACAGCTATCCCGCCTCGCAGTTCTTCTCTGAAGTAATAAGGAGGAAATAGAGACACGGGTTCTCTTTGAAAGGTGTTCCAACAGCAGTGGTGACGCAAAAATGGGAGGGAGGGAAAAGAGTGGAAAAAGTGGTGCATTGGAACACTTGAGCCTTTCTTTCGTGCGTTTGCCAGATCGATGTGGCACTTGCCACTGCTGCGTCAACGTTAGTGCTCTCCAACTGGGTGCCCAAGAGGCAGTTCCAGTCCCCGCTGCTGTCGATTCAAGCACGTTTTGTTTTTCTGCGTGCTCGTGTTTTGTGTAGGATAGTGTGCAAAGAGAGTTTTTTCGTCTATTATTATTCGCGATGAATTCGGTGGGATCGTGTCGCTGAAGACGGGTGCAAAGCAGCGGCAATACAAAGTGCAGGGCTTGCCACTGTTTGTCTCTGTGTCGTTCCTTACTAAGGCTGCCCACACTATTACCTTTTTTTTTTTTCCACCGATGTGCACTCCCATCGCTCATTCATGCACTCCTTCCGTCTTCTGCTTTCTCCTTCCTTGTGCTCCAAACGAATTCCGCCACGTTCTGGCATCCAATATCACTTCACGTGCTTTTTTCTTCTCCTCATTGCCCTCGCACGTGCAGCCTTGTTTTGAGCTGGAAGGCCAGGCCCCCCCAAAAGAGCAGTTTTCTTCTTTTTAGAGAGCTGCGAGGGAGGAATTACTCGAGCGATAGATCAACCGAGAGAGAAAAAGGAAGAGAGAGAAACGTATCCGCATTTACATGCTCAGTGCTACCTTTTCTCTGTTTACTGCTTTTGATAAAGCGCAGGGGTTTTGCCTCCCCTTTTTGACCCTCTTTTGCAGAAAAAAAGAAGGGTTGACAGAACCCTCCTTCTTTAAAGAGTGAGAACAGAGGAGGAAGGAAGCAGAAAGCACGTAGATTGAAAGCCGTTAAGACGCACAGGCTCGTTTGTACAGAAAGGGCTCCACAGCTGACACGCGTTCCCTGGCTCCTCTCTGCGCTTGCGCTCTCCTTTCCGACCCGCCGCGTATATTCAAAAAGGTTGGCCTTTTTCTTCTCTGTTTTTGCCTTCTGGCTTCCTCCTGCGTTGTGCTGTGACACAGGCATACTAGGTGCTTGTTTACAGGCGAAGGGGAGGGGGAGGGAGTCACCAAAGGACGCGTTCGTAGGATCTAACGTCAGCCGGCCACCGCAATAACCAGGGGAAAAAGAGAGGGGAGACGCGCTGTGTGCGCAGCTCCTTTGGTTGTCAGCCTTGGCTCTGCACGTCCGTTTCAGCAAGCCTTGGAGCAAGTCGTCGCGCTTGAAAGGCGAAGCACACTTTTCCTTTCTTTTGTTTCCTAGGGCTTTCAACAAAGAATGCGACCATAGATCGTTTTCATCTGCTGCCCTTGTACTCTGTCAACCACCCGGCACCTCTCTGGCTTCGCGTCACCGTTTCCTGACTCGAAGCAGAAGTCGGGGAACGGATAATTAGTGGGGAAAAGAAAAGGCCAGCAATGGGCATTAGTTGCGGCAGAAGCCGCGGTGTAGGTGGACGCTCGTGTAGTCAGAATGAGGTTTCGATGGCGTCTGCGATGATGTCTGTCTCCGTCTCCGCCGCCCGCATGCTCACCGCCGCCGAGGTCGTCTCTGCGGCTCAGCGGCCCGCGGGGTCAGCGCATACGCGTGCGGCTGCCTACCGTCGCACGCACACCGCCGCTGCGGCAGCCCATCGTGACGACGTCGCCGCGGCACCTGCGGACTGTGCCAGACGCCCGCCCAGCGCGGATGAGCGTCGCACCATTGCATCCATGGCCTCCTCCACGCGCACGCAGCCCTTCAGCCCTACCGCCGCGGCCGCGACTCCCCCCGCGAACGAGGAGACGTCCACGTCTGGGCTCTCCGCGCAGAAGCGTTGTGCGCGAAGGGTGCGGGAGGCGGCACGGCGGTCCACCGGCGCGGCGGAGCCGGCTGCGCAGGCAAGCGCGGCTGCTACACGCCCTCCCAAGCCCAGGCCGCACAGAAGACAGGCAACGAAAAAGAGTGCAGAGAGCGGTGTGGCGACGCCACCTGACAATCCGCTCAGGTCGCTTGAGTCATCGCAGGTGCTGCCGTCGCTGGAGCTGGTAACACCGCCTGCTCCCACTAATCGAGTGCGAAGTCGTCGTCGGAGCGAGTCGCAGTGGGAGGCAGCAGTGCCGGAGACGCAGCCGTCCGCAGGCGCCGTCGATGCAGCCGCGCTGGTGCCCGTGCCAGTGGCACCACGCAGCACACCGAAGCCGCTCGCCGTGCCGCCACCGCCACCGTCGACACCGCCACCGTCGCCGCCGCCCGCCATTTTGCCCGTGCTGAGCTCCTTTAGCAACAGCGCTCTTTTCTTTCCGGAGGCTGCGGCGGCTCACCAGTTCAGTGGTCCAACTCTGAACTACCACCCAAGTGTGTCGGCGGAGCTGGTCGGCAGCGATCCGCCTAGCTTCGAATACGAGAACGGCTACGGCATGTTCTACATCGATGCGGCGGACCCCGGCATGAGCTCTCACGACGAAGCCGCAGCGGCACACTCGCGCTGTTCCATGCCTCCGCCGCCCACCTCCCTGAAAACAGCACCGCCTCTTAACAGGCGCCACCGCAGAGAGTCTTTTGTCTCCTTTGGTGGCGAGATACGGCTGGCTTAAGAGGGGACACACAGACCACAGGTGCTTCTTTTTTCGGTCTTTTTTTCCTCGCGTTTTTTCTCTCTTTGTCATTTGGGGCTGCTGCAGCTGTCGTTTCGTTTTTTTTTCTTTTAACGATTCTCCCTCCCCCTTTTTCTCTCATCTGTTGTGTCCTGTCCCGTCTGTTTTCTCTGTGTGTACTTTTTCAATCTCTTCCTCGCTTTTATGCTGTTTTGAACACCTGGTTCTTTCGCGCATGACGGCTGTGTGAAGATGTGGGTTTCGTTGGGAGTGGTGTGTCACGGTGCCACCTCACGATTTACTTTTCTTTTCGTGGCTACCTTTTTTCTATTTTAATTTGCTTGTTGGCTTTGACCGCGAACGTGCACGATGTGATGCGCTGCGGTTTGTGGGCGTCACGCTTTAGAGTTTGAAGGTTGCGACCGTTTGCCGAGCGCTTCATGGTTTCATTTTTCTTGCGAGCGTTATTTGGGATCTGGCTGGCTCGAGAGAAACGGTAAAGTCAAGTTTCTTTTCTTTTTTTTTATTCTCTTCCTGTTAGGTGGGTTCTTGGGAAATGACCCCACGTGCTCAACAATGTACAAACCTGTTATTATTGAATAGTATGCTCCATTTTCTAATTCATCAGCGGTGCCTGATTAGCTTTTCTTCGTTCTTCGATTCCTGTTTTTTCTTCTCCTGTCACAGGCTTTTCGACTCTTTTTCTAATTTCCTTTTCTGCTCTGTGTCGTTTTGTCAAGGCAGATTGTGAGTCCCGCTTTCCTTTTTCATCTCTGTCTTTTGCTACTTTAAAGGGCTTCTTTGATCTCCTCTTCTTATTGGAAAACAATCGCCATCCTTTTATTTTTATGTGGGCGTGGATGTGGTTTGGTGAACTCTTTATCGAGCGGTTTCCTGTTGAGTCTAGGTGGTTCGTAAGGGGAGGGGGGAGGGGACAGGTAACGATTGCTCGCATGTGCTTTTTGAGCTGCAAGGCCCCCCTTTTTATTTCTCTGCCTACCGGGCATGTCGAGCTTTGTGGCCCGCTACGTCTCGCGTACGCATCCTCGCGCTTTCTTTTAACAGTGGTAAAGCACTCACTTGCTTGCTTTTTTTTTTTTTTGAGTTTGTTTGTGAAACAAGGGCTTGCGTCTCAATTATATATATATATATATATGTAAGTATGTCCTTTTTATGTGCAGCATTCTGCTTTCCCTCCTGCAAGCCGTCTACTTTTTTTTCTTTCTACATATGCGTTTTTGCGCTGCTCCTGCGTTGTGCCCAGAAGGAACAAAAATAGAAAGGAAACGCCCGCGTCTTTGAGCATTGGCTGTGTCGCCGACGGAAACAGCGCTTGTTCTCTCATTACACCATTTCGCCATTTTTGTGCTTAGGAGTCTTGGGTTCGTGCTAGCAAGCAAACAAACAAACACACACACACACACAAAAGGTGTCCTTCATTAGTCCTGAAAAGAGCATCTGTTGTGGATTTATGATGACTAATTTGGACCGTTCTCAAACTTGGTTCACGCGGCAAGGCAATCTGCATGTATTTTGTCGGGGAGGGATGCTGAGACTGCAAAGCACGCCGAGGGACGAGCTAAGGCGAGAATGCACATATGCGTGCAACACCCTTCTTTTTCTTTTGCCTTGCTGTCTTTGTGGTCCCCTACTCACCTCCTCCTCGAGCCCAGCATAAGCGAGTCCTTTGAAACAGTTTTTTTTTCCAGTCACCCTTTACTGTCCTTTTTCCACCCTTTTTTTTTCTTTTCTTCCTTCTCCCTCCCTTCTGTCTCCCTCTGTTTACGTTTTGTCTTACTTTGCTTTCATGACTCACTCATCGCTTTTTTTTTTTTTGTGACGGCGTACACACTGTAACGGATCACGTCCATCGCGAATGCAGTGCAGAGATGCTCTTGTTTTGGAACAACGGGTTCCTGCGCCCGCTGATTCAGCTCGGCATCTGGCTTTTCGGCAACAATGAGAACGAGGTCCTCACGCTGGACAACGAGGGCGAGCGCCGTGTCGACGCATACGGCAGCGAGGGCAGCCCGTTTGCGCGTCTCGCGCCGGACCTGCACGATGGCGGTCGCACAGCGGGGCTGGAGGCGGGTGTTGCGCGACGCGTCGGACGGCGAAAGGAACGAGCCAACACCGGTGTCGTCACGCGAGATGATGACCGGTGTGACGATGAAGGCAGCTGCGGTTGTGGTGTCACGTACCTCTGCTCCTGTACCTTGCACTTAATCCTGGAGTACTGGCTGGAGTCGGCGCCACTGCCGCTGGCTGTGGCTGCCGCCGGCCCACGTCTCCGGCTTGCTGGCGAGCAAACCGGCGTCTTCTACTTTCCAGGGGCGGCCTCGTGCGTGCGAGCGACAGCCGTGCTGCCCGTTGCGACGTCTGCTGCGGGAGGTAGTAGCGGTGGTGCTGCTGCTGCTGGCAGCACAGGCGTTTACATTGCACCGCCGCTGCCCGAGTCTTCCATCGTACTGCGTCAACATGGGCGGTGCAATGGCGGTGCCCTGTGCTCGCCCACCACTCGGCACGTGCGAGGCACGTCGCTGATGAGCCTCTCGCACGCGATGCCGCACTCTGCGTGGTGGTACGGCCGTGACACGCCGGCAGCGCACTACCACTGTCACGCCGTTCTCGGCACCGCCGCGGCCACGGGTGACGGTGGTGACGCGGCGTGCGAGGCGGAGGGAAGAGACGTGACGAGTGACGGGGCTGTGGATGCCTCGCGGCGTCTGTGCGCCTGTCTGCCGCTCTCCGTGGAGGTGGTGGCGCCGCGTATCGCCGTGCCGGCTGCCGCGGCACCGACAAAGGACGCTGTCGGTGCGACGGCCTCTGTGCCAGCTTGTCTGTGGCGATGGCTGCGGCAGCCTTTCTTCGCTTTGTTTGTCGGAGGCGCTTCATGTGAAGGCCGTGGGGGACGCGCTCCTGCGCTTTCCGTGGATGCCGAGACGCAGAGGGCTGCATTGCAATTTGTGGCGCTCCTTGATCAGCTGTGGTGTCAGCGGCGTTGCGCATTGGTGGAGCTGGGGTTGGAGCGGTGCCCGTTGGCACTAGCGGAGTGGATGCTGTCGCCTGAGCTGCATTCCCTTTCCAACCCGGCCACTGCACTGCCTACAGCGGCGCTCTGCGGTGGTGGGCGGAGTGGCGGCGACGGGTCTGCTCATGAGGAGGACGTGCGGCGAGCCTTCCACCACGTCGACACACTGAGGTGCCGTGGCCGAGTGGGGCCGGGGCTCGCCGCAGCTGCAGTGGTGGCCAACGGCGCCGCCCTCGTTCGCCCCCTCGGCTTCCCAGCGGTGCAGCGACACCTGCGCGTGCTGGACCTGTCGGGCTCGGCAGTGGCGTCGCTGCAGGGCGTGGAGGCTTTTCCGCTGCTGGAGAAGATCACCCTAACTGGCTGTACGGAGCTGGGCAGACTGTGTCAGAGGAGTGTTGTCGAGCATGGGGAGGGATGGAGCATGCAGCAGACGAATGAAGGAGGAGCTGGTTTTCGTTGAAAGGCTAGCAGAGTCGAAGTCTGGCATGCAAAGATGTGAGGCACTGCAGTCTGATGACGCCAGACCTGTATGTATGCAAAAAGCGAATGCAGAGGCACGAGGAGAAAAGAAAGCAGCAAGCTGACATCAAGCTTGACGCTATCGGCTATATGTGTGTGTTTGCGTATGTTTGCCTGTCCTGACTCAAGGCGGTCGCGTTGGACCGACGGTGGTAGTGCGTAGGTGAATGTTGAGCGTGTCGAGTTGCTTGTGGTGAGGGTGCGTCCTCATATGACGGTGTGTTGTGCATGCAGTGTTCTGCCCTGATGGTGCGGTGTTGGACAGCCTGTGTGTGTTGTGGCGATACACAGCCAGGGTGCAGCAGACGACAAGGCAGAGGCAGGTGCAGCCAGCGGATTGAGGGAGAGAGAAGGAGGACCACGACGAGCCACACCAGGTGAAGGGCTGCGCAGACATGAATAGGCTGGTGGTGTGGGTGTGGTGGACTGCTTGCTGTGTGCGCCTTGTGTCTGTGGTTTATTGTGAAGGGGAGCATGGACAAGGTGTTTGAGACAGCGATTTGCTATGTTGTTGTTGTTGCGACTGAGTTGCACAGGAGCTGTTCTTCTTTCTCACTCTCTCTGTGTGTGTATGGGTGTTGCTGTGCGTGTGTATGTGTGTGTGTTTGTGTAGATGTGTGGCACTGGTACGCACGCAGCTGGTGGTGCTGAACTGTTGTGAAGGTGAGTAATGTGTGTGTGTGTGCATGGGTGTGTTTTGCAGGTGAGCGGACGACTGCCTTTGTGTGTGCCTGGACAGACTGTGTTACTGTGCTGCAAGAGGATTGGATGGTGCTTGCATTGTGGAAGAGCTGAATTGTGTTGCGTGTGTGTGTGTGTGGTGTGGTGGTGCTTTGATGTGTTGTGTTGTGCGGATGTTGTTGGGGCTTAGGGTGTACGGGTGTACGGGTGTACGGGTGTAGTAGTGTAGTAGTGTACGGGTGTGGTAGTGTGCGGGTGTACGGGTGTACGGGTGTAGTAGTGTAGTAGTGTACGGGTGTGGTAGTGTGCGGGTGTACGGGTGTACGGGTGTAGTAGTGGACGGGTTAGGGTTAGGGTTAGGGTTAGGGTTAGGGTTAGGGTTAGGGTTAGGGTTAGGGTTAGGGTTAGGGTTAGGGTTAGGGTTAGGGTTAGGGTTAGGGTTAGGGTTAGGGTTAGGGTTAGGGTTAGGGTTAGGGTTAGGGTTAGGGTTAGGGTTAGGGTTAGGGTTAGGGTTAGGGTTAGGGTTAGGGTTAGGGTTAGGGTTAGGGTTAGGGTTAGGGTTAGGGTTAGGGTTAGGGTTAGGGTTAGGGTTAGGGTTAGGGTTAGGGTTAGGGTTAGGGTTAGGGTTAGGGTTAGGGTTAGGGTTAGGGTTAGGGTTAGGGTTAGGGTTAGGGTTAGGGTTAGGGTTAGGGTTAGGGTTAGGGTTAGGGTTAGGGTTAGGGTTAGGGTTAGGGTTAGGGTTAGGGTTAGGGTTAGGGTTAGGGTTAGGGTTAGGGTTAGGGTTAGGGTTAGGGTTAGGGTTAGGGTTAGGGTTAGGGTTAGGGTTAGGGTTAGGGTTAGGGTTAGGGTTAGGGTTAGGGTTAGGGTTAGGGTTAGGGTTAGGGTTAGGGTTAGGGTTAGGGTTAGGGTTAGGGTTAGGGTTAGGGTTAGGGTTAGGGTTAGGGTTAGGGTTAGGGTTAGGGTTAGGGTTAGGGTTAGGGTTAGGGTTAGGGTTAGGGTTAGGGTTAGGGTTAGGGTTAGGGTTAGGGTTAGGGTTAGGGTTAGGGTTAGGGTTAGGGTTAGGGTTAGGGTTAGGGTTAGGGTTAGGGTTAGGGTTAGGGTTAGGGTTAGGGTTAGGGTTAGGG